>CM062819.1:1552370925-1553015086 GCA_031772625.1 Pinus tabuliformis
GTGTTACTTCCTTGAGTTGGTGATTGTGTACTCCTGCTCCCCCATGTATGCAAAGAAAACAACAAATGGGGGAATGTTAAGTATGTTTTATATTCTTTGCACAATTATCTCCATGCATAATACGATGCATGGAGCATGACATAGGGGGGTAATAGGGGGCTAGTATCCCCCCATTTTTGAGGAGTTGTATCGGGGGTGATAACCCCCTGTTCTGGGGGGTTTTGAAGGGGGGTGGTAGGCCCCCTTCACAAATTTTAGGAAAACGACCCGAAAAAAATAATAAATAAATAAAATTGGCTAGTTTTTGCGTCTACATATTTTGGGTGTGTTAGTGTCGGTCATGATGCCCTCCATCAGTGATCAAAAAACTCTTTGCATATGCATAAGTAGGTGTCTCATCGATGTCAGTTTTGCATTCCATTAGGCATGCCATAAAACTGATGGAGGAGCTGGTCCTTGTTCCCTTCTTGGCTTTGCTGGATCAGGTCATATCAGTTAATGAACTTGTGTCACGCTTGTTTTGTTTTGTCTTGAAGTCCAAAGTCTTAGGTCTAGGGTTTCAGTCAAATGTCATTGCAAGATCATGAGTCAGAGGTCCATGGGTCCCCAGCAAGCCGGAAGGAGGTATGTAAATATGTTTCATGGATATTTTCATCAGGTACAGCTCATTTATACCTTGGATTTAAAAACCATGTTTTTAAAGCCAAGGTCATGTCAATTTTGCAAAAAAAATAAGGAAATTTTCAAAATTCTTCAAAATGCCGGCAATAACCCTGGTCTCCTCGCCAAGTCCATCAGATGGTCAACCTGCAAAAAGAACGAAGTTAAAAGCACTCAAAAGATCAAATTCAGGACAAAGCAACTCAAAAAGCAGTGTTAAAAGTGAATGTCAAAACAAAAACATTAGAAAGTGGGTTTGGTAAGTTAATTTTTTCAAATTGGGCCTATAAAGAGTAAATTTCCCTCTAAACAGCCTCATTATGCATTTGAGAGCTTGCAAAAACGAGTGAGAGGTCAAAAGAGGCGATTTGCAGAAAGTTGGAGTCATTCTCAGGGGCACGACCACTCAGGCTCAGTGCGCGACCAGTTGGGTGGGGCGCGACCACTCAAGCAGGGCGCGACCACTCAGAGCAGGGGCGCGACCACTCAAGCTGTCTTCTACAGAACCACTCCAAATCGACTAAATCGCCCTCTTGCTTGCTCAACTGATCGAGGTAGGGTCTTCTAGTGCGTTTGAATGCTTGGAACATGAAATGATGGGCTTGCATATATATGTTTATCACCAAGAAATGTAAGGAGAAATGGATTTGGGTGATTGCTTGTTCATGTAGGCATTATGCTAGGGTTGATGTTTTTTCAAGGCTTTAAATCCCTATTTATTCCCTCCTTGTTTCCTATTAAATTCACAAATGTCATATATATCTTATCTCAATTGCAATAAATACTAAATCTCTCATCCCAAATTCCTAAAACCCTATCCCTCCCCCAAATCCCTTTACAAAACCCTAATGCCCTTTCATGTATTCTACCCAAACCCTAATACCCTCCATACGGCAAGGAAAATAAATGAACAACAGCAAGGATAAAAATGTTATGTAAAAAGAGAAAAGAGCAATAATATAGCAAAATGACCAAATAAAAAAGATGTTGTTGTGCATAGTCATTGGAAAATAGAAGACATACTGTTGTTGCATATCCATAGCAAAAACAAGAAAAATGCAGCTGTGTATATGTATAAAATGGACATATTGCTGTAAATATTGTTTACAAAAGAATATTGTTGTGTCTCCCCAAAACAAAGCCCTGTTTTCCTCTCTACCCCTTCCCTAAAATCCTGTTCAATTAAGATCCCTTTTCCCTTATGACAAGATGTAAAAGAAGCCTTGTTCCCCTATGTACATAAAATCCTTTGAAAAACACTGTTTACCTTATGATGTACACTGAAAAAACAAAAAACTCAAAGGAGCAAGCTATCTATGCTGTCCCATACTCCTGTTGCAAATGCATGTCCTTTCCCTTGATGACTATCATACGTATTTTCCCTAATAAAGTATTTCTTTGCAAATGATTTCCTAATGATGGAAGATGAGATGATATGTTTGACATTTTGTGAATTATCCCTTAAAAATCCCTGTTTTTACATATTTTCCCATTCCTTATTAAAATCCCTCCCCTAACATTTCCCTTATGATTTTTTCCCCTTTAAAACTGCATACTTCTCAGCATTTTTGCAGGCAAGGGCAGCAGTTTACTCTATCTATTTGCTTCACTTTGCTCAAAAGCACCATGTCAACCACTGAAACCTATGAGCAAGGTGATGACCGGTCTTCTTCCATAGAGGTTGAGGTACAGCGGAGGCCTCATAGGGGAGGCAAAGGTGATCATCATAAAGGAGAGGATCCCAAGAAATTTTGAGAGTTTCGAGGCATTTTTAGCATTTTTGGGAATTTTACAGGTTTTGGCCATTTGAGTGGTCTCACCCCGCGCGCGACCAGTCATGGGGAAAGCTCAGAACGGGGAAAACTCTACATTTTTGGAATTTTCATGCAAAAATACACTTGCCTATAGATGGGTTTCAGATTTTATGAAGATTTGGGCTTCCAAAAGCTCAAAATACATGCAAATTTTGACTTTCGGCCCCTTTTTTGAGTTGCAGAAAGCTGCCTTGGGAGAAATGACTTTTGAGGGGTCAAATCAACTCCAAATTCAGAAATTACAGTGGGGTTAGAAAGTAGACTCACAGACCTTTCCAATGAGCTATCTTGCACCTGATTTGGACACCGGGAAGGCCCTCAAACAGAGCTGTCAATGCGCGCGACCAGTCAAAGTGAGGGGCGCGACCACTCAGGGAAATTTCACTGTTTTGACCAGTTCGGCCAGCAAAACACTGTTTTTACTTTGGTTGACTTTTGAGGCATGTAAATGATGGATTTTTGTGTAATTTTCGTAGCACTTGGATACTTTTACTCTCCTTGAACACTTCTAGAAGATTCTTTGATGTAAATGGTAAATATTTAATGCATGGATAGGTTTCCTAAGTTTTAGAGGCAAGTTGTTTTGACTGCTTATTATCTAGTGCTCAGTTTAGAATTAGTTGAAACAGCTCCTAGGAAGCTGAGCTCGACCCCTAGAGGTGGGGAAAGGAGTTAGATCATCTATATTATGCCTTCTCTTGCTCATTTTCATGGTTGGACTCTTGAGGGAGAAGCTCTATTGTATATTTTACTTGTATCTCTGCAATTTGAGGAAAAGGAAGACCAGGGTTTTGCAGACATCATTGTGGATTCTTGTGGATTATTGTGTTGATGGTGTGTTTCCTACTTGTCATTGTAAGTGTGTTTATGTGTTCCATCCCTTTCTTTACTGCTGCTAATTAAACAAATGAAGTGATAAAGTTTGAATTCATGCATGTCATGCTCAGCTTTCAATTTTGTTTAATATTTATGTTTTCCACTGTCTAAAGAGGATTCAAAGTCATTGTTTGCCCTCTTTAGCTCCCTCTCTTTCTTCCTTGATCATCCATCTCAGCTTAAGGCATCAGCACAAACTCCTACCCTGCCCCAAAGACCCACCTGCAAAAACTGAGCTCAATCCCCACACCCTGAATTGCACTCCCTCCAATTGCCACCAAAAACCCCAAAAACTTTAAATCAACCCTCCTTATCAGTTTACTAGCCTAATATCAGTGTTCCTAATTGGGTCAGCTCATCCTATTGAAAGATCTACCGAGTTTGACCGGAGAGAGCCTTCTCATACCCCGTAGGGCTAGCTACGAGGTGAAATGGTTTGATGTTGCCTTGAAGGTTTACCTTCCTCAGCCTAGGGTGAAATATCAAGCGCTAACATAGTGGCGACCATACTGGGGAGAACAAACTCGTTTGCTCATTGATGTGTTACTTCATAAGTCTTAGACGGAGCCTGAAGTTACGCCAGGTAGCCTTCGAAAACGCTCTTGTTTTACATCAGCGTTAGTAGATAAACGCTGCTTCAGTCAATCTCCATGAGCTTGTGAATGAAACACTTCATTTGCATTTTACCCCAGTACATGTATCAAGTTCAGATCTGATTGTTGATGGTGAACAACGATCAGACACTTGAAAGTCTGATATCATTCACTTGGCGACTCTAAATCAGTTTTGAGATCAGATCCAAAGACTCCACTGGAGGATGATCCCGACCAGCAGAAACATGAAAGGAGAATATGGCAAAATCAGGTATTCAAGTTGGAATTTCATCCAAGACATTTTGTTCTTTGTCATAAATTATTTCTTCTCTTTTCCCACGAATGTCAAGAAGGCTTTGCAAAGTATATTGTATTTGAGAAGAGATCCTCAGCCTACAGTTAATTCTTTTCCTTCGAAGATTGTGAATACCAAAGATTTGCATGCTTTTGAACTTGATCAAGATCCTTTTTCCGAATTTTGTGATGAACCCCAAGCGACCAAGTCCGATTATATACCTGCTGTACATAACCCTACACCTTGTAAAATTCCAGATCGGTATAAACCTCTTGTTTTACCCTCGGTTCTTCATGCTTTCCCCAAAAGCTCTGATCTATACTTGCCGAGGTTTGATGGTGAAATTAAGGATATCAACGCTGAGCAACATGTGCAGAATTTTGAGTTATTTCTTGACCTTTTTGAAGTCGATGATGAAGATGTTAGTATGAGGCTTTTTGCTCTTTCTTTGCAAGCTGAAGTTAAGAGTTGGTTCAAAGCTCTGCCTGATGCAAGCATCTCAGATTTCCAGCAGTTCGTCAAAGTTTTTCTCGACAGGTGGATGATCGGGCAGAACCTTTTCTTGATTGTAGAAGAGTATAACCAGCTGAAAAGACTGCCAGGTGAGACAGTACAACAGTTTTCGGCCAGATTTAATCAAGTTTATTATTCGATGCCAGTTGATATAAGGCCTACTCCTAGATCTGCTCTCTTACACTATCCGGGCGCCTTTGATCCGGAGATGGAGTTTCAGCTGAGAGAAAAGAATATTGCAACACTTCACGAGATGCAAAAAAGTGCAGTAGATGTAGAGGCTCATTTGCTGATCCGAAGGGCAAGAATGAAGGAAGAAGAGATGAAAAACATAGATCCGGCCGAATCAACATCTTTAGAGGTGAAGCTTGACATTTTGGTAAGTGCAGTGGAAAAGATGATGGACAAGATCAACTCAAGGAATGATTATGATGTTCATGGCGCGCTGATTGAAGAAGAACAAGTTGCTGATCCAAAACATTTTGTTTCTTACCCTAGTTGTCGTAGTGATTGTTTTATAGATCATTGTGAAGAAGAGAGAGCTGTTGATACGATGTGTATGTTTGATGATGATTTGCCTCATTATGATCACTATGATGATGATTATGTTCTCCAAACAAACGCTAATCTTGCAGACGAACCAGCAGCTAGTTTGTGGGAGGAAAAAGTTCATTTTCAGCAGCTTGAATACAATGTTCAGCCATCACATATCAGCTATGACAGTGACGAGGAAAGTGCAGCAAATTTTGAAGTAAGTGAAGGATCTTTGCCTTTTTGTTTTGATTCATGTCAGTTCATCAGAGACAACTTCCATGCAATCACAAATCCGTTGTTGACTAGTCTTGAATTGGATCCTCCTGAGCGCGATGAAAACTTGGTTCAAGACTTCTCATATTCAGATTTGCAACCTCCGAAAGCCATTGATTGTCCAGTTGCAGCTGAAGACTTGGAAGTGGACACACATGATTTAATGATTCAGGGTGACTCTGTACCATTTTGTTTTGAATCAATTCAGTTTTTGAAGGGTAGGTTGTATAGTAAATCTTTAAATGGACAGCCTATAACAAATCAGCAATCTATCAGTGTAAATGTTGAGGATGAGACAGATAACAAAATGCTTGAGCAGCCTGTAGCATCAGATTTACAGCTACCAAATGAAATTGAAAGGCAGATTACAGATGAAGCTGTGGCAGCCGAAATACATGATTTGATGATACAGGAAGATTCTATACCCTTTTGTTTTGAAGCATTTCAGTTTATAAGGCAGAATTTTCATAAAATCTCTCAAGAACAAGATGAACAGCTAGAAGGATGTTCAATGGATACATTGCAGCAGTCTTTTCAAGTTTTTCATGATCCCATGGCTGATGTTTTGGATGAGGTTTGCAGTCAAAGTCTTTCTCCATTGACCACATGTGAGCTTGAAAAATGTGTTGATATGACTTTGATCTGGCAGCCAGTTTCTTCGTCATTTTCAGCAGGGGTCTCATCACAAGGCTCAGATCAAAGTTTGCATGCATGGTATGAGGAAAAGAGAAGTAATCCATTGGATGAGCTAAGTTCCAGTGGGCTTGAATTTCAAGATCCTTATGCAGTGTTTTTGGAGGCAGATAGAGAGTTCGTATCATTCAGCGGATCTGTTCCCAGGTTGTCATCGGAGTTGCCTTTCAGTAGTTCTCTCTTGTTGTTCATAAGCAAGCACCTGTGGAGAATTCGAATAGCAGATGGGACACTTACTTGGTTACATTGGTTGTTTCATTTCACTTGACCAGGTGATGAACGAAACTGTTAGAGTAGGTTTTGATGAATAAGCTCCACTTTGAGCATCATTTTCAGTTTGTCGGTTGTGTTTAAGTATTGAGTCAGTTTTTAGTTGAGTGAGAGTCAATTTGTGTTGTCAAGTCATTAGTTTTCAGTCATGCATTTCAGCTTGAGTTTTTGACTCCATTGCCCAATGATTGAAAGGCACTGGTCTGCTCTCCCAGATGTCTAAGGTTCTTGGCACCTCCAAGGAGCTACCATCCCCATTGGAGCCAATGTTAGTGTCGGTCATGATGCCCTCCATCAGTGATCAAAAAACTCTTTGCATATGCATAAGTAGGTGTCTCATCGATGTCAGTTTTGCATTCCATTAAGCATGCCATAAAACTGATGGAGGAGCTGGTCCTTGTTCCCTTCTTGGCTTTGCTGGATCAGGTCATATCAGTTAATGAACTTGTGTCACGCTTGTTTTGTTTTGTCTTGAAGTCCAAAGTCTTAGGTCTAGGGTTTCAGTCAAATGTCATTGCAAGATCATGAGTCAGAGGTCCATGGGTCCCCAGCAAGCCGGAAGGAGGTATGTAAATATGTTTCATGGATATTTTCATCAGGTACAGCTCATTTATACCTTGGATTTAAAAACCATGTTTTTAAAGCCAAGGTCATGTCAATTTTGCAAAAAAAATAAGGAAATTTTTAAAATTCTTCAAAATGCCGGCAATAACCCTGGTCTCCTCGCCAGAGTCCATCAGATGGTCAACCTGCAAAAAGAACAGAGTTAAAAGCACTCAAAAGATCAAATTCAGGACAAAGCAACTCAAAAAGCAGTGTTAAAAGTGAATGTTAAAACAAAAACATTAGAAAGTGGGTTTGGTAAGTTAATTTTTTCAAATTGGGCCTATAAAGAGTAAATTTCCCTCTAAACAGCCTCATTATGCATTTGAGAGCTTGCAAAAACGAGTGAGAGGTCAAAAGAGGCGATTTGCAGAAAGTTGGAGTCATTCTCAGGGGCGCGACCACTCAGGCTCAGTGCGCGACCAGTTGGGTGGGGCGCGACCACTCAGGCAGGGCGCGACCACTCAGGCAGGGCGCGACCACTCAGAGCAGGGGCGCGACCACTCAAGCTGTCTTCTACAGAACCACTCCAAATCGACTAAATCGCCCTCTTGCTTGCTCAACTGATCGAGGTAGTGTCTTCTAGTGCGTTTGAATGCTTGGAACATGAAATGATGGGCTTGCATATATATGTTTATCACCAAGAAATGTAAGGAGAAATGGATTTGGGTGATTGCTTGTTCATGTAGGCATTATGCTAGGGTTGATGTTTTTTCAAGGCTTTAAATCCCTATTTATTCCCTCCTTGTTTCCTATTAAATTCACAAATGTCATATATATCTTATCTCAATTGCAATAAATACTAAATCTCTCATCCCAAATTCCTAAAACCCTATCCCTCCCCCAAATCCCTTTACAAAACCCTAATGCCCTTTCATGTATTCTACCCAAACCCTAATACCCTCCATACGGCAAGGAAAATAAATGAACAACAGCAAGGATAAAAATGTTATGTAAAAAGAGAAAAGAGCAATAATATAGCAAAATGACCAAATAAAAAAGATGTTGTTGTGCATAGTCATTGGAAAATAGAAGACATACTGTTGTTGCATATCCATAGCAAAAACAAGAAAAATGCAGCTGTGTATATGTATAAAATGGACATATTGCTGTAAATATTGTTTACAAAAGAATATTGTTGTGTCTCCCCAAAACCAAGCCCTGTTTTCCTCTCTACCCCTTCCCTAAAATCCTGTTCAATTAAGATCCCTTTTCCCTTATGACAAGATGTAAAAGAAGCCTTGTTCCCCTATGTACATAAAATCCTTTGAAAAACACTGTTTACCTTATGATGTACACTGAAAAAACAAAAAACTCAAAGGAGCAAGCTATCTATGCTGTCCCATACTCCTGTTGCAAATGCATGTCCTTTCCCTTGATGACTATTATACGTATTTTCCCTAATAAAGTATTTCTTTGCAAATGATTTCCTAATGATGGAAGATGAGATGATATGTTTGACATTTTGTGAATTACCCCTTAAAAATCCCTGTTTTTACATATTTTCCCATTCCTTATTAAAATCCCTTCCCTAACATTTCCCTTATGATTTTTTCCCCTTGAAAACTGCATACTTCTCAGCATTTTTGCAGGCAAGGGCAGCAGTTTACTCTATCTATTTGCTTCACTTTGCTCAAAAGCACCATGTCAACCACTGAAACCTATGAGCAAGGTGATGACCGGTCTTCTTCCACAGAGGTTGAGGTACAGCGGAGGCCTCGTACGGGAGGCAAAGGTGATCATCATAAAGGAGAGGCGCCCAAGAAATTTTGAGAGTTTCGAGGCATTTTTAGCATTTTTGGGAATTTTACAGGTTTTGGCCATTTGAGTGGTCTCACCCCGCGCGCGACCAGTCATGGGGAAAGCTCAGAACGGGGAAAACTCTACATTTTTGGAATTTTCATGCAAAAATACACTTGCCTATGGATGGGTTTCAGATTTTATGAAGATTTGGGCTTCCAAAAGCTCAAAATACATGCAAATTTTGACTTTCTGCCCCTTTTTTGAGTTGCAGAAAGCTGCCTTGGGAGAAATGACTTTTGAGGGGTCAAATCAACTCCAAATTCATAAATTACAGTGGGGTTGGAAAGTAGACTCACAGACCTTTCCAATGAGCTATCTTGCACCTGATTTGGACTCGGGAAGGCCCTCAAACAGAGCTATCAATGCGCGCGACCAGTCAAAGTGAGGGGCGCGACCACTCAGGGAAATTTCACTGTTTTGACCAGTTCGGCCAGCAAAACACTGTTTTTACTTTGGTTGACTTTTGAGGCATGTAAATGATGGATTTTTGTGTAATTTTCGTAGCACTTGGATACTTTTACTCTCCTTGAACACTTCTAGAAGATTCTTTGATGTAAATGGTAAATATTTAATGCATGGATAGGTTTCCTAAGTTTTAGAGGCAAGTTGTTTTGACTGCCTATTATCTAGTGCTCAGTTTAGAATTAGTTGAAACAGCTCCTAGGAAGCTGAGCTCGACCCCTAGAGGTGGGGAAAGGAGTTAGATCATCTATATTATGCCTTCTCTTGCTCATTTTCATGGTTGGACTCTTGAGGGAGAAGCTCTATTGTATATTTTACTTGTATCTCTGCAATTTGAGGAAAAGGAAGGCCAGGGTTTTGCAGACATCATTGTGGATTCTTGTGGATTATTGTGTTGATGGTGTGTTTCCTACTTGTCATTGTAAGTGTGTTTATGTGTTCCATCCCTTTCTTTACTGCTACTAATTAAACAAATGAAGTGATAAAGTTTGAATTCATGCATGTCATGCTCAGCTTTCAATTTTGTTTAATATTTATGTTTTCCACTGTCTAAAGAGGATTCAAAGTCATTGTTTGCCCTCTTTAGCTCCCTCTCTTTCTTCCTTGATCATCCATCTCAGCTTAAGGCATCAGCACAAACTCCTACCCTGCCCCAAAGACCCACCTGCAAAAACTAAGCTCAATCCCCACACCCTGAATTGCACTCCCTCCAATTGCCACCAAAAACCCCAAAAACTTTAAATCAACCCTCCTTATCAGTTTACTAGCCTAATATCAGTATTCCTAATTGGGTCAGCTCATCCTATTGAAAGATCTACCGAGTTTGACCGGAGAGAGCCTTCTCATACCCCGTAGGGCTAGCTACGAGGTGAAATGGTTTGATGTTGCCTTGAAGGTTTACCTTCCTCAGCCTAGGGTGAAATCTCAAGCGCTAACAGGGTGCATGGTGGTTTTTCTCATGGTTTTGTAGATCTGGTTAAAGGAGCTACAATTATGTTCTAATATAGGGTTAATGAATTGGGGGTTTATGGTTGGGTATGTGTTTTGCGTATGGTTTTGGGCATGATGGTTTCGCCCATGGTATTTTGTAGATATGGCCAAGCGAACTACGACTATGTTCTAATCCAGAGTTAATGGATTAGGGGTTTATGAATTCTTCGAAATGTATATAATGTATTGTAAAATTGAAAGAATGATAATGAAAAATTAATCTGGTTTTCTTGGTTTTGGGTTCCAAGAGAACAAACTCTACCATTGTATATTTTTTCTATTTTTTAAGAATTTGTTTGCAGGTAATTTTTGTACATAATTAAAACCTTAATTTATGGATGTTATGACATGTATATAATGTATTATAACATTGTAAAGGAATCTAATGAAAAATCAATCTAGGTTTCTCAATTTTGGGTTCCATTGTAAAATATATTTGTGTATATTTTCTATGATCACCATTTAGTATTATCTTTTTTTTTTAATAATTTGTTTGTAGGTATTATCTGTTATAGGGTTGCTTTCATCTTAAGTGGAAATAGAGCATAGGTCAAGAGTTTGATACATACTTGTCAAGTGACGGGGGGGGAGATTGGTGGTGGTTGGATAAATCAAAACTCCCCATGTGTTTCACGACATGGGATAACTACCTCTCATGGATCCTTATCTATGGCAATGCAATCATTGAATAAAACTTACCGGTTTAGATATAATCGCAACCGTGATTCCCAACACTTCACCTCTAAAATTCTTAGTGTGGAAATTTTCATAAGGAAATACATGGTATTATATATAGTTTTTAAATTAATAAAGAGGTAGGAAGGGGAAAATATGCATTAAATGGGATCAAAATTGGTATATTTTGAACCATAAGAACTTAGGGATCCATCTTTGGCAACAATAACCATTATCAACAAGGTTGGTATGCAAACTAATATAAATTTCGAGGTAATCATAGGATATAAGAATAAGAAAACACCTTTTTATATTTTTACCTTTGATGTTGTTAGATAGAAGACTACTCACATGATTCCATTAAGGTGATGAGAGAATATACTTATGGGGATGAACTCTACTACCCATCGTTTAGAGGAATTACTTGATATCTAAGTATGAAACTAAGGTATTAATGGTTGTGCAATGAAGCATGCAACATGAATGAAGGGGAATATCATATTATTTTGTTAAAATTTTAAGTAATTATCAATTATGTAGCAGGTTTCATAGTGTATTGAGTTTGCTTGTATCTCTAAATGAGATGGTTTGAGGTAAGTACCCCTTAGTCAAAAATGGATTGGCATCATGTGTACATAAAGTAGAAGACCCAAATATGAACATATTTTGAAGTAATGGGTGTGAATACGAAAATATGTACAATATAGGAAAACCCTAAAATAGACCTTGTAAATTGTTATCACAAAATCAAGCACTGAAGGCTGCCAATCAGCAAGATTCTGTGTAACTATTTCAAACCAGGCTTTGGACTAAGGCTTAGCCTCCTTAGTCTGAGAGGGCTCTCTCACAGATTATGAATATTGACTAATGCTAAGAAAAGATGGCTAACTCTTATAAGACACATGAAAATAAGTTGGCTGGACAACATTGAATTGATTCCCATTGGGCTTATGGAGTCTCTCATATCTCAGCAAACAAAAACACTATCTTTTCATAGAAATCAGGGCACTTTACATCTATATGTTCAAACATAACTTTGAAACCACAGTTTTCCAAGGCATACAGGAAGTCAGAGCATGATTCATGAGTTCTGAGTGATTATGCATTAACAAAACTGTAAAAGAACCTTAAAGAAAGAATACCATCACACATTTGAACAAGAAGATCTATTGTGAATCCTGAGAAGAAAACATAGTCATTTGCATTACTGAAATTTGTTTATACATAAACCAAAAACAGTCTTCTCCAAAACATCCAACCCCTATTACTTCACTCTCTTAGCTATTTATAGAGTGCTTATTCTATCTCATTCAAGCTTCCACCTCCAGCATGAGGGGAGCTCAATGATTGCCAGTAATTACTCCTATCCGCTATTGAACTAACCTATTAAATACAGTCAGCACTAACTGAAGTTCTAAAAGGTTCTAATTTAATTATAACTTTAATTCTATCTTCTTCGTAGAAGATTCCTCCTTGCAGCTTTGACACATGGCTTCCTTTCCGTTTGGCTGAGATGGCTGAAATGAACAGTTAATGCTTCATGCTGGTTTTGGATACTGGATGCATCAATGGTTCAATAGTATTCGGATAAAACCCCTGCTTTTCCGGTCCTTGTCTTCCACCACTCTCCGAAAATGTAGCAGCATGTCTCCAACTCTTTAACACCCCAAAAATGATGAGCATCACCATATTCCCAAATGTGCTGGAGGCTTTATTGATTGAACAAGTGTCTCTCTTTCAAAATTCCCGTTCATATTATCAAAATAGATGCTCTGCGTTTAAAATCACCACCTACAGCAGTTTCGTAGCGCGCTACGAAACTGCTGTGTGATTTAAAAAACACAGTCTTCCTCTAAACTCCTCACAAAATTGAATAGCTGCTGTTGCCATTTTTCAGTTTCACCTTTGCTATGCTGGGATTCAGAATCACATTCTTTGTATCCTCCATAAGGCTAGAGTGGGTTACCTTCTTTTCCTCATCAATGATCACCTCAAGCTTAGGCCTAACATGATTATTGAGAACTGAAGCACACAAAATCGATGCCCTTTTTATATATTTTTTATCTATGTCTCGTCCTTTGTCCTTGCATTTGTTCATGTATCTCAGGGTACGTGCTGCCTCATCCACAAGCTCAACAGTCCACTCTCGGTCATTCGAAATGCCAGGTTAAGATATCCAATTGAAACGCATATTACAACGTCAAAGAATTGTAGAAGCCTTCTCTTTAGCTCCAATGACACATTGCCAACAGACTGAGATTGCATGAAAATACCCTTCTCTAAAGTACTGGAAATTGCAATGAAGTCTATGACAACACGAAAGGCCTGAAACCCTGTCATTTGGCCTGTGATGCGCTTTCCACCTCCTTCTGTTTTTAAGTATGCTAAAATTATAGATATAATGAATCCATTCAAACAATCAGGTCCATTGATAGAATTTCTCTGTCTAGCCCAAACTTTAAGTAATAATAATGCTTCCACAAAAGTTTCTTGATCCAGAAATGTTCTTTTTAAGGATAATACTGTTGGAATGATCCGTATCACAAAGTCATTTGCAGAAGTTTCTGTGACTTTTCAGAAGCATCATCTGTCTGTGTCTTTCCTATGGAACTACTGCTACGTGCACTGGCTATGTTTCGAGCAGGTGAGGGAATCACAATATTGACTTCACCCCTCCAAGCTGCATCACATCCTCTTGCAGCAGCAGTTGCAGCACGTGCTTCTCTAGCTTCTATCTCTGCTTGGCTCTCTTGTACAAATGGGTGCTCCAAAAGTGCAGGCCAAGTCAATCTATTCTGTGAAACCTTGTTCAAAAGACCCTTCACAAAACTTTTGAAATTAGGGCTGATATTGTTTGGATATTTAACTGGGTCCTTAACAATGTGCCTAATAAGCGTATAGACAGAATTCGTATAAAAAGGAGGTTGACCAACAAAAAGCTCGTATAATATTACACCAAGTGACCATAGATCTGTTGTATGATTGTATGGTTGTTCGCGTACTAGTTCAGGAGCCATATAAAGTGAGGTCCCTTTGATTGAACAAAGCACCATTGTATTGCAAGACATAGCTCTTGCAAATCCAAAGTCGCAAAGCTTGACAACACCTCCAGCACCAATAAGAATATTTTGAGGCTTCATATCACGATGTATAATACGATGAGAATGGAGATAATGAAGTGCCCACGCCAGTTGCTTAGCAATAGCCTGAACTTGTGCTTCAGGAAGTCATTTGTCATCTTCAAGAATCTCCAATAGTTCACCCTGTGCAAATTCTGTGACAACACAAAACTCCTGTGGACTTTCAAATGCATCTAGCATCTCTATGATATTTTCATGCTTCAGCTGTCGTAATATCTCAATTTCCTGCCTCAGATTGTCAATGTCTTTTTCATTCTTTCCATGCTTTAAGATAAACTTCATAGCAACTGTCTGCCCTGTGTACTTGCGCCTGCCTTTGAACACCTTTCCAAAAGAACCTTCACCAACTAACTCTACAACATGATAATTTTCCACGCCCATCTTACAAATTATTGAAAATGGCGGAGATAAGTTCCTTGCAGCAGTAAGAGACCTTTGTCGAATGAACAGAGAATGAGTGGCCCCGTTCGGTGATCCGGAGGGTGCGTAGGATCAGATTGGAATGCAAACCCAGCCATCAGTAAATCTACAACATCTTCAGCAGCTACATACAGTATGCCCCACTGCTTCTGCCAAGCTATTTCTGAACCCTTCTTGTTTGGGACTAACACCCCTTTCCTTATTTTGCTTCCGCTTCAACATTCGAAGCGACAGAGGCAATTCTACACCATCTACCTTCTTTTCAAAAGTTACAGGGGAAATTCTACTAACATTTATGCCCTCATAGAAAGCAGCTATATCAGTAGTGAAAAGACGAGGCATGCACCACAGCTCAAGGTAAACCATTTAACCTTATACTTGTTAATGTTTAAAACCGCAGCCAGTTCAAGGCCAAAGTATCCTCCACCAACAATCACAGTTGTGCATTCTTGGCTAATGTATATATGGGAAGAATGAGGATGAAGCATCCGACCATCTTCTTCATCGGATGCATCACCAAGGCGTGCAATTGCCTCAAAAAGAGATTGCTCATGCTATTTTAATGCCGCCTTAGCTTTCTCTACATTGGTAGGATCAAGATGATCACCTCTAAAAACCCTTTCCACCTCCTTGATAAGCTTGTCAGTCTCCCGTAACTCAATACTAACAGGTTCCTTGCTGCGTGTACCATTTTGAGAAGATCCATAGCCCTTTGAACTCTGCCATATACAATGCAACTTAGAGAACCAACCTTCCCCTGCTTCCACTTGTTTTGCTATAATGTCAAACTCAGACAACCGTGCTGTAATGCTTTTGCCAGCTAGCGGAAAGGCATCTAAGCTGAAATAATGCCTTTAATGTTTGATGCGTTCACTTTTTACAAGCCCATGATATTTTTACAAATAGCATCCCAAGACATACGCTGATATTCCAAGCTGCTTTTATCTTATAAATCCTTTCATCATTTGCGCCAGCTTGAAAGGAGGAACATAAACACCGCCACTTCTTCCAAGCGCCTTTTCAGTGTTTCTAACTCCCTCTTTCAGAACTCTGTTCAATAGGCATGCTAGGATTTTGGGTCTCCACTGAAAACTTGAACAAATCCCCAATTTCGTAGCATGCTACGAAATCACCTAAACAGGTAGCGCTGCGAAACTGCTAAAAAGGATTCATGCGCTGCGAAAACACCTTGTCCTTAAGCTAGGCTAAAAAATTTTGGCAACAGAATTTTCAGTGATAACAGTGGCTCCACTTGGGATAGTGCGCCCTTGTGGTACACTAAGAACTCGCAGGTCCAGTGCCTTATCTATTTATGACAACAGAAATTTGCTTGACAAGCATCCCTTTCAAGCTTCTGGGCCTTCACCTCGGGCTTAAGCTTGATGATCACTGTAGGAGAAAAGAATCTACATCTACTAAAAAAAACAAATGCTCAGTCAACCTTGAGCTTATTTTCCTTTTCCTACCTACCTACCCTAACAAGAACAACTTCTTTCTGCTCAATCAATATGAAATTTCCAATGTAGCCAATCCTCTGTTTTATCTGATATTTGAGTTTTTTGACTGCATCGGAGTTCAGAGCCACAATAATATTGTGATGACCACTGCCACTGAAATTGCCTCTGATCTTTATAGAAAAACTGAAAAACTTGAGAGTAAAACTCTTCCATGTAGTCAGCTACAGGATCCCAGAATACATGATCAGCTAGATTTTTCTTGTAACTTTCCGGCTGTGCAAACTGATCTTCAACAGCAGTGTGCATTTCCTCAAGCGTAAAAGAGAAAGGAAACAATACTCTCTCCTTATGTTCTGCCATATAAAGCTGCTGAAAATAATGATCATGATTATGAAAACTATATGCCTGAATTTGACCTTCTAAACCTTCAATTTCTTTCTCAATGTCCTCAGCAAATTCATCCAAAAATCTCATCTTACCATCTGCCTTGCAGTCAAAGGATTTTAGATATGAGGACAAGGACAAAGAAAAATATTCATTTGTTTCTTCTTTACTATGATCATTATTCCATTGTTTGAAACCTTGAACTGAAGGAGAGTTTGCCACCACCTCTGACCTATCTATCCATTCCTCCAAAAACATAAGCCATAAGTCTTGAAATGACTTAATGGATTTGATAGGAAAACTTTCAATCCATTGTTTACATTTCCCTTGAAGTGAATCATAGAATAACATAATGCAAACATCCTCATGTTTAACTCTAAGAAGCTCAACAAAATGACAGAAATCTGTTATATGCTTCAGAGTTAAACTCAAATCTTCTCCCTTGAATTTTGGACCATTCCTTAGAAAATATGCATCCTTGGGAAAATGATTTGGGAAACCATGAATTCCTGAAAAATCTATGCATGCATACATTGAAATAAGAATGGTATCATCTGGGTCCTTCATAACTCCAGTGGAATCACCATGAACCTATGAATTTCGAATTCTTCAACAATGGAGTCGCCAAGGTAGTTTTGCAGCCTCAAAAACCTTCTGAGCTCCTGCTACCTTCAGAAGTTCAGCTTCATGATTTCGGGAAAGAATAATCTTCAGGCTCCCGGCAGACGCACCAAAATGTTATCACAAAATCAAGCACTGAAGGCTGCCAATCAGCAAGATTTTGTGTAACTATTTCAAACCAGGCTTTGGACTAAGGCTTAGCCTCCTTAGTCTGAGAGGGCTCTCTCACAGATTATGAATATTGACTAATGATAAGAAAAGATGGCTAACTCTTATAAGACACATGAAAATAAGCTGGCTGGACAACATTGAATTGATTCCCATTGGGCTTATGGAGTCTCTCATATCTCAGCAAACAAAAACACTATCTTTTCATAGAAATCAGGGCACTTTACATCTATATGTTCAAACATAACTTTGAAACCACAGTTTGCCAAGGCATACAGGAAGTCAGAGCATGATTCATGAGTTCTGAGTGATTATGCATTAACAAAAATGTAAAAGAACCTTAAAGAAAGAATACCATCACACATTTGAACAAGAAGATCTATTGTGAATCCTGAGAAGAAAACACAGTCATTTGCATTACTGAAATTTGTTTATACATAAACCAAAAACAGTCTTCTCCAAAACATCCAACCCCTATTACTTCACTCTCTTAGCTATTTATAGAGTGCTTATTCTATCTCATTCGAGCTTCCACCTCCAGCATGAGGGGAGCTCGATGATTGCCATTAATTACTCCTATCCGCTATTGAACTAACCTATTAAATACAGTCAGCACTAACTGAAGTTCTAAAAGGTTCTAATTTAATTATAACTTTAATTCTATCTTCTTCGTAGAAGATTCCTCCTTGAAGCCTTGACACATGGCTTCCTTTCCGTTTGGCTGAGATGGCTGAAATGAACAGTTAATGCTTCATGCTGGTTTTGGATACTGGATGCATCAATGGTTCAATAGTATTCGGATAAAACCCCTGCTTTTCCGGTCCTTGTCTTCCACCACTCTCCGAAAATGTAGCAGCATGTCTCCAACTCTTTAACACCCCAAAAATGATGAGCATCACCATATTCCCAAATGTGCTGGAGGCTTTATTGATTGAACAAGTGTCTCTCTTTCAAAATTCCCGTTCATATTATCAAAATAGCTGCTCTGCGTTTAAAATCACCACCTACAACAGTTTCGTAGCGTGCTACGAAACTGCTGTGTGATTTAAAAAACACAGTCTTCCTCTAAACTCCTCACAAAATTGAATAGCTGTTGTTGCCATTCTTCAGTTTCACCTTTGCTATGCTGGGATTCAGAATCACATTCTCTGTATCCTCCATAGGGCTAGAGTGGGTTACCTTCTTTTCCTCATCAATGATCACCTCAAGCTTAGGCCTAACATGATTATTGAGAACTGAAGCACACAAAATCGATTCCCTTTTTATATATTTTTTATCTCTGTCTCGTCCTTTGTCCTTGCATTTGTTCATGTATCTCAGGGTACGTGCTGCCTCATCCACAAGCTCAACAGTCCACTCTCGGTCATTCGAAATGCCAGGTTAAGATATCCAATTGAAACGCATATTACAACGTCAAAGAATTGTAGAAGCCTTCTCTTTAGCTGCAATGACACATTGCCAACAGACTGAGATTGCATGAAAATACCCTTCTCTAAAGTACTGGAAATTGCAATGAAATCTATGACAACACGAAAGGCCTGAAACCCTGTCATTTGGCCTGTGATGCGCTTTCCACCTCCTTCTGTTTTTAAGTATGCTAAAATTATAGATATAATGAATCCATTCAAACAATCAGGTCCATTGATAGAATTTCTCTGTCTAGCCCAAACTTTAAGTAATAATAATAATGCTTCCACAAAAGTTTCTTGATCCAGAAATGTTCTTTTTAAGGATAATACTGTTGGAATGATCCGTATCACAAAGCTATTTGCAGAAGTTTCTGTGACTTTTCAGAAGCATCATCTGTCTGTGTCTTTCCTTTGGAACTACTGCTACGTGAACTGGCTATGTTTCGAGCAGGTGAGGGAATCACAATATTGACTTCACCCCTCCAAGCTGCATCACATCCTCTTGCAGCAGCAGTTGCAGCACGTGCTTCTCTAGCTTCTATCTCTGCTTGGCTCTCTTGTACAAATGGGTGCTCCAAAAGTGCAGGCCAAGTCAATCTATTCTGTGAAACCTTGTTCAAAAGACCCTTCAAAAAACTTTTGAAATTAGGGCTGATATTGTCTGGATATTTAACTGGGTCCTTAACAATGTGCCGAATAAGCGTATAGACAGAATTCGTATAAAAAGGAGGTTGACCAACAAAAAGCTCGTATAAGATTACACCAAGTGACCATAGATCTGCTGTATGATTGTATGGTTGTTCGCGTACTAGTTCAGGAGCCATATAAAGCGGGGTCCCTTTGATTGAACGAAGCACCATTGTATTGCAAGACATAGCTCTTGCAAATCCAAAGTCGCAAAGCTTGACAACACCTCCAGCACCAATAAGAATATTTTGAGGCTTCATATCACGATGTATAATACGATGAGAATGGAGATAATGAAGTGCCCGCGCCAGTTGCTTAGCAATAGCCTGAACTTGTGCTTCAGGAAGTCATTTGTCATCTTCAAGAATCTCCAATAGTTCACCCTGTGCAAATTCTGTGACAACACAAAACTCCTGTGGACTTTCAAATGCATCTAGCATCTCTATGATATTTTCATGCTTCAGCTGTCGTAATATCTCAATTTCCTGCCTCAGATTGTCAATGTCTTTTTCATTCTTTCCATGCTTTAAGATAAACTTCATAGCAACTGTCTGCCCTGTGTACTTGCGCCTGCCTTTGAACACCTTTCCAAAAGAACCTTCACCAACTAACTCTACAACATGATAATTTTCCACGCCCATCTTACAAATTATTGAAAATGGCGGAGATAAGTTCCTTGCAGCAGTAAGAGACCTTCGTCGAATGAACAGAGAATGAGTGGCCCCGTTCGGTGATCCGGAGGGTGCGTAGGATCAGATCGGAATGCAAACCCAGCCATCAGTAAATCTACAACATCTTCAGCAGCTACATACAGTATGCCCCACTGCTTCTGCCAAGCTATTTCTGAACCCTTCTTGTTTGGGACTAACACCCCTTTCCTTATTTTGCTTCCGCTTCAACATTCGAAGCAACAGAGGCAATCCTACACCATCTGCCTTCTTTTCAAAAGTTACAGGGGAAATTCTACTAACATTTATGCCCTCATAGAAAGCAGCTATATCAGTAGTGAAAAGACGAGGCATGCACCACGGCTCAGGGTAAACCATTTAACCTTATACTTGTTAATGTTTAAAACCGCAGCCAGTTCAAGGCCAAAGTATCCTCCACCAACAATCACAGCTGTGCATTCTTGGCTAATGTATATATGGGAAGAATGAGGATGAAGCATCCGACCATCTTCTTCATCGGATGCATCACCAAGGCGTGCAATTGCCTCAAAAAGAGATTGCTCATGCTATTTTAATGCCGCCTTAGCTTTCTCTACATTGGTAGGATCAAGATGATCACCTCTAAAAACCCTTTCCACCTCCTTGATAAGCTTGTCAGTCTCCCGTAACTCAATACTAACAGGTTCCTTGCTGCGTGTACCATTTTGAGAAGATCCATAGCCCTTTGAACTCTGCCACATACAATGCAACTTAGAGAACCAGCCTTCCCCTGCTTCCACTTGTTTTGCTATAATGTCAAACTCAGACAACCGTGCTGTAATGCTTTTGCCAGCTAGCGGAAAGGCATCTAAGCTGAAATAATGGCTTTAATGTTTGATGCGTTCACTTTTTACAAGCCCATGATATTTTTACAAAGAGCATCCCAAGACATACGCTGATATTCCAAGCTGCTTTTATCTTATATATCCTTTCATCATTTGCGCCAGCTTGAAAGGAGGAACATAAACACCGCCACTTCTTCCAAGCGCCTTTTCAGTGTTTCTAACTCCCTCTTTCAGAACTCTGTTCAATAGGCATGCTAGGATTTTGGGTCTCCACTGAAAACTCGAACAAATCCCCAATTTCGTAGCACGCTACGAAATCACCTAAACAGGTAGCGCTGCGAAACTGCTAAAAAGGATTCATGCGCTGCGAAAACACCTTGTCCTTAAGCTAGGCTAAAAAATTTTGGCAACAGAATTTTCAGTGATAACATAAATGTTAGGTGTTATCCCTTTATCTATCCCTTCGCAACATTTAAACCTAATTACTAGTAAAATAAGGTCATCGAACCTTACTTACTTATAGGTTTTTACCCAAGAAACTAAAAGTTTCAACTATTAAAATTAAAATTTATTTTTCATAGTCCATCCCCTTATTCCCAAACATTCCTAGTGTGCATTTATTTAAGGCACACAAACCCTGCTTTTTACCCTATCAAATCAATGCAATTTGGAGTATTCTTGAACAATGAAAATATATATGTGAAAAATTAAAAATATTTAATTGTATTAATTTTACCTATGAGTAAAAAAATACTCTCCAAGTTGAATCATTCAATTTTTCCTTGAAATGAAGGTTGGGTGTGCATTTGTGTGAAGCAGGCCAAAATTTCCTTGCTTCACTAAAATGCATGACCAAGCTTCATTTATTGGTCAATCTGATTGATTCAAATTGTAGATTGTTTATTTAATTATTTTACACACTTTTACATTGTTATATCTTTACTTTGAGCTTAAATATTTATACTTCAGATTTCATACAACATTCTAAGTTTTGCTTCGACTTGCCTTATGTGAAAGTTGTGTATAAGTGGGAAACATAGTCATGTAGGATATTTTTCATACAAGATGCAAGGTTATATCCTAAGGTTATGAATTGTACAATCATGTCCCATTTCAAATTTCATTAGCAAGAGTGTAATTGGCTTGTCCTGGGAGTGCATATTTGTTCCGACTGTGATCATTAGTAGATATCATCAATTGTATTTTGAAAAAACTTGGATTTCAATGTATAACTTTTCCTTTATGAAAATTATTATGATATGTTGCATAAAATGGTTTTATATTTATGTTGGAATGATCTTTACTGCACAACCAATTAAGTATAGGTCCGGGTGTGCATTTATTTGAGGCACACAAAACTTCACTTTAACCCTACGAAATCGATCTAATTTGGCATATTCTTTCACAACAGGAATTTCTATGTGAAAAATTACTGTTAATTATAAGTAAAAAGTACTCTCCAATCTGAATCATTCAATTTGGCCTTGTAATGAAGGTTGGGCATGCATTTTTGTGAAGTGGGCCAAAATTTCCTTGCTTCACTAAAATGCATGCCAAGGCTTCATTTATTGGCACATCTGTTTTATTTAAATTGTAGATTGATTATTTATTTATTTTACACATTTTTTAATTATTATATGTTTACTTTGATCCTTAAATAAAAAAATTTCAGACTTCATACAACATTCCAATTTTTTCTTCAACTTGCATTATGTCAAAGTTGTGTATAGGATTTTCTTCAGCTTACTGCTGGGCAGAAAAATTGTCCTTGTTATTCAGAGCAATAGATTCAAACTCTTCACATTAATTATCAATCCGGGTAGGTTTTGTTATTTCAACGCTATTACAAAAAAGTATATGCAAGGGAAAATGATGACTAGTGCTAATGAATTTCAAACTCAATTGTTGTAATCACACTCTTAGCAATTCAACACCGATTGTTACGCTCACAAGAAATAATCACATAATGCAGAATAAAACCATTATATCACGTAGTCTCTCTTATTCAGAAAAGAACAACACTCTTGGAAACCATTCTCTCAAAAAATGTTGAAACACACATTCGAATGAAATTAACACACCATTAAATAGTAACATGAATTAAATAACTTTCACACTAACAAAGGAATCAGTCCAAGACCTATGTTGTTACACAATATAAAGGTTAGATTTCTGCAATCATTAAAGCATGAACACGATTAATAATAACAATAACATCAATCACACATGAATTATAATTGAGAGGAAATAAATCGAACACCTAAATTACCTTCCTAACTAGTGATCCCTATCAAGAAGGAGGGCCCTTCCTTCATAGCACGAGATGGTAGACTACACAACACACAAGCTAGTCAGTAGAAAGGTATGGTGCCACGAATGGTTGAGATTGCATTAATGAAATAATTAGGATTACAATGATGGTGCTCTCCCCCTCTATATTTATCTATCTATTTATATATGTCTATCTCGTGTAGGCAGAGAGTACACCTCTTTATAATTTCAGATTACAATGATAAGATCATCATGATAATCTCTCGATTCTCATGTGATCTAATTTGAGAATACATATTAACAATTTGATAAAAATTTCCAAGGTTAGGACAAAGTTGTACCAGTGTTTCCTAATCATAATAATTATTAATAGAAAATACTAATTGATTTAGTTGTGTTTTCCATAAATTCTTCCTTTGACAATCGAACTATATTTTGACCAGATGCTTTCCAAATTGATCTTCATAACTAATTGAAGGAGTTCAACGCGTCCAAAATAGATCTTCATGTGTAACAACAATTCTCAATGAGTCCTTGTCCTATCCTTGGCGAGGAAAAACTAGAAAGTGTAATCCTACAACAACATCTCAACATACCACAAACCCTGTAACAACCCAGTTGTCAGTTTTACGAGAAAAATAGCCCAAAATAATAGTTCTCATGCCAAATTACAAGTAGAATTGGATCATAAGGATGACATATAAAAAGAGACATACCTAGGTTGATAATGGCTATTATAGTGGCAGAGTATGGTCTTGAGAATAAAAAGGGTAAAGAAAAGGTAGGAAAATGAATGCAAAAAGATGTAAATTTCATGTCCCAACATCCCCCCAAACTTAAGTATCCTCATGTCCATATCTACATGATTTCACGTCTGTACATCTCCATCCCTCTCTGCTTCAATTGTTGGTTCCTATTTAACATCAACATACTCAGGAGGTTCTTATGGAACAACGACTTGGAATTCTTCATCCTGCTCTCCAACTTGAATTCCAACTGAAATAGTGGTTGGCCTTTCATAATATATGTCCTCTAATACTTGCTTTCATCGATCACATAATCTAAGTGACATTACTTCTGGCACTTCCGCCACGGTTTCTAACCCATTTTATTTTCTAGATTGAAGTTGTCCTTCAACCATGGTAAATTGTTTCCATAAATTCTCATTTTCCTCCTTTAATTTATTAATTTGTTGAATAAGGGGGTCAGTTTCAAACTTACCTAGTAAAGAGCCATTTCCTTGTTCCCTTTTGAGATCCTCCTCTTTCTAATGTTCCTTAGGTTCCTGCGATTTAGGTGAAATGACATGAACTTCAAGTGTCGGGGTATGTTCTTTTACAAATTCTTCTTCTTTCTCTTCATTCTTTTGTCCTTAGGGCTCCATTAGTTTTTTTGTATCAATACATTCCTCAAATATTGGGGTAGTTGATGGTGTAACAATTACCCACACTATCTTCTTGGGATTGTTTCCACCCAATGGATTCTTCAATTTCCTCTTTTTCACCACAATTTATACAGGAGTAGGTTTTTCAAATACTTCCTTAAATTCCCCAAGCATTTCTATTTCAGGAACCCCTGCTTCAATTGATGTTATTCTAGGTGACCCTGTTTTAGCAGTCTCTGCCTCAGGCCCTTCTTCCTCAATAGCAAATCCATAATCACTATCCTCATATTATCCATTGTATATATCCACAGGTTCATTAGTGCATGCTCTTTTTCCTTAAGTGGATGTACTAGCAAACATTCTTATGGGACTCCATCTCTTAGGGATTTCACGGCGAGGTCTAGGAGGTGTAACCACTCTTCTTTGTCTAGGAAGTGTAGCTTCTCTACGTTGTCTAGGAGGTGTAATTGCTTTATCTTCTGGTGATGTTTCAACACTTACCTCTTGTTCTTCACTTTACCTTTCCTCTCTTTCAGTGGTTGGTGCATATGGATTTGCCAATAAACCAGTCCATGTGCTTCCCTATGGTTGTAGTGAATGAATTATGATTAACTTGATGAGTGGATGATTGGTTAAGTAGGTTTTTGGAAGTTGTTCCATACACATCACCTCTACCATATGTTGTAAATATTTTATCAAATAATCAGGAAATTTTATCAGTTTCCCATTACGAAGATGTACTAATAACTGAAAAATAAAATTGAATATTTTCCCAAAACATCCCTTACAAGTAATGAACTTATAAATAAAGAAAGCCACATCATCCCAAGGGAAAGGAAGGGATTTTCTATCAGTACCTCTCGGCCTCTTGCTCCTTCCTAGACTCCTGGCTGTAAAAACATTACCCTAAATGTTGGAAATGTTATTTTCCTAGAAAACCAACGAGCCCTTGTTTGAGGTAAACCTACCACCCTGGAAATTATCCTCTGTAACAACAATTCCGAATCCTCTAACCTCTAAATGTTGTTCGTACAAATCTTGTGAAAATTCCATAGCAACCTGTTCGTTGAAACCCTGCATCTTCTCAAAGAAGACTAACCACCCTGCATTCCAAAATATTTCTAGGGCTTCAGGATGGTGTTACTAGAAATGCCTAAATGGAGTCTAGTTCATGATGGACTGCCACAACTCCCATGGTTGTTTCAAAGACTGTTACTTCTCAAAACTACTCAAATACTATTACAGGGACACACTTGGCAAAACATACACTTGTTAGGCTAGAGAATATCATTTGAATCAAATTTGGCAATGGCTAAGGAATCATTAAGGTTACCCTTTCATTGAATTTGAGATTTTCATCATAATTGAAAACTACCAAGAATGGTTTCCAAGTAGTCACATTGATTTTAAAAAATGATAAGAGTAACGATGACAATGGGTAATTACTAAATTGGGATACATATATTATGCATCAGCTAGATGGTAATTATTGAATTCGGGTATAGTCATAATGTATCGTATGATATATATGATATACTCCTCCCCCCAAATTAATTACAAAATCCATCCTTGACATGTGTAATAGAAAAATTCATGTCATCCCTTAAATCCAAATCCTACAAGTGAATGACAATCAAACATACCTGCCTTGGCTTACTGTTATGATGATGTAGGGTTGTACAAGGAAAGTGATTGGATCAATGTTGTTCAATATTTCATGCATGGCTAAAAGGGAAGCTAAAGTGGATGCTAAAAACAATGCCATAATGAGGAGAAAAATCAGATGTTGCACAAGAAACTAAAACGGAAGCTAAAAAGGAAGCTAAAGTGGACACTAAAAAAATGCCATCAGAAGGAGAAAAATAGGATGTTACACATGAATTCATACATGAAGCTACAAAAGAATCTAAAGAAGAGGTCAAACTGGGTGTTTAGGTTGATGCTAAATTCGGTGTTGTTTAGCCTTGACTAGGTGTGGTCAACGAAAATAATTCCAAAGTTAGCGCCATCTTGATAAATAGTGTTGATTTTTCCAAAAAGGTGGAGAAAAATACACTAAATCAATCAGTAGAAGAAAAAAAAGGAGCTAAAGAGGAAGCTAATCACAGGGTTTGTTGTAGTTTCCAAGAACTCTTTTGTGGCTTGTAACTGAAGTTGCAATCCCTACTCCTCCTCTTCTACTTCTTGTAACAATCTTCTCAGTTCAACATTCTATGCTTGAATTCACTAGTTTATTTCCTCAAGTTCTTGGAGCCATATATCCTTTGATGTTTCTCCCATAATTGGTCCAAACCTTGCAATCCCAATAGCTGTGATCTTCATCTCATTGTCTGAATCAAAACCCGGGTCATTTTTCACTGTAGCAACAAGTTTATGCTTCCCTTTGTCACCATAATTCTTAAGCTTCAACTCTAGATGTAGTTTCCAACAATTCTCCTAATCATGCCCTTCTTTATTGCAATGAGCACAAGATGGATTTTCTTCCTTTTTCTTTGTTGTCAATGTCTTCTTTGCATGGTCATCTTGCTCATGCTTTCCCCTTCTTTCAAGGTGAATAGCTTTCACACTAGCTTCATCAAGAGTAGTGGGATCAAACAAAAACATTTAATGGCGAAAATAATTGTGTAAAGTGCCAATATATTTCATCAAATTTCAAGTGAGTCTAAAGGAATATTCAATTTCAATGCTTGCTTCATAAACTCCTCCGTAAAAATTTAAACATCTTGACATTTTCCTTGTCTCAGATTTTTCCATTCCATCATGGATTTCTGTTGCTAACCCATTGGATAAAATTTCCTTCTTAATGTATATACAAAACCAAACTGAGAATAAATGAATTTACCCATATTCTTGCTACATTTTTTAAGCTTTCCCTCCCACCATATGAGAGTTATGCCTCCCTATCAAAGAGATGTCATCTGGATCTTCACCTCATCCTCTTCGATCTATTGTATTCAGTAATATACTTTAACCTGTCTGATCTAGTTGTTTAGCTTTTGTACATTAGATTATCCATTAAACATGGGAAAATCAAATTCTACATCCAACTTAAAAAAAAAAAAGGATTTAAGAAGCATCTCTATGTTGTCTATTAGAATGATGAGAAGAAGATGAAGAAGTAGAACATTCACTTGAAGATGGAGAAGGAGGTTCATGAGGGTCTCCTCTATTTCTCTGATTTACTGAAGCATTATCCTCTGATCTCTCTTTCTTCTTCTTTTCCTTCTTTGTTATTCTCTTCTCATAATCTGCAAACACTTTATCTACCTTATTTTCCATGTTGTAGAAAGCTTTATGGAAATCTTGCTCATTCTCAGTACGAGCATTGTCATCTTCCATTTTCCTTCTTCGTGTTGAACGTCCAATCTCTAGGTAAAAAGACTTAAGTTTTGCTTCACCCCTTTTTAGTTTGGCCCTAGTTTACATCCATACTCCCAATTCACATCAACAAGAATACCACTCTAATACCAACATGATCTAGGATCTTTTCTTCAGTTGATGTTAGCATAATTGCATGAAAGAGCATGTAAAGATGCATATATGAAAACACTTAAAGAAGAAGCAACATAAAGGATACCATAAATACAATGCACCCAATGTTTGATGATGGAGTTCATCTCATTTGGACTACATATCTAGGCCCTGCTTCAATAGTGAAGAGGTCGCTTCATTCACCTCAGCAAAAATGAAAATGAGTAAATGGAAAAATACATCATTGTACCTCCATTTCTAAGGATGGACTAAAAATGGTCTTCTCATATCCAAAAATAGACTGCACTAGCGAAATTGTGGTGAAATTATTGTTAAAATGAGTATAAACTCAGCTACATTCCACCATCGTCAACTTGGACCCCTCAGAAAATATTTTAGATTCCACAACAGATTCCTTTGGAATATTTTGGTAATATTCTATGGAATATACCCCTAGGAATATTCCCTTGGGAATCATGCCCATAGGGTTCCACTTTAGAGTTCCTCCCCTACATCCAGGTTATTTCGCTCGATGTTCTTCTGACCCTCCCACGTTGTTCTATCTCCCCCCGTTGAATGGATGGGAAATAGTTTATATGAAATGTGTTTGTGGACTTACCAATGTATAGTCATTGGCGCATTGGTTGAAATATTATAAAAGTGGTATCGGTTAGGTGGGGATCACGAGTTCCAACCCTGTGGAACCCTATTTTAATACACTGTTGGTTGGTATAGTATAATCGTTGACTATAATTAAATCGCCTACTAACAATTGTTGAACCAGTCGTCGTTAAACAATATAATTTGTATATTTCTTTTAACCACCTGCTGAATAAACAATGATGCTTCCAGTTGGGTCAGTTGGGGACCAATTTGGTCACCCCTTGTGTGCCACATGGCACCATTTGATATGGCCACATGGCCCCATTCTATTGGGCCACTTAATCTGCCTCCAAGTTTGGTGGGGTGTCGCCATATTTGTCGGTTCCTTCAAATTTATCCATGAATAAAACCTCCTCCAATTTTATCAAGTTGCCCCTAATTTTTACCGCCAGTTTGGCTGGACCGCCAACTTGGCGACAACCCAAATTTATCTGGCACCAACTAAGTCTTTGTCCTTTTTGCCAATTTTTACTAGAACTTTGACTGAGCATAATTTTCACATACGAACTCAGATTGATGTGTCATTTTCACCATTGGATTCCATGTGATGAGCTCTTCAACTTGGTCTTGGTTTTGCTGAGTTTTGAATACTTTTATTTTTAGGCCATTAGGGATCCTCATGGATCACTATGGCTAATGATTATGAGTTGATTGCAGACTATGTCATGGTTGTTAGCCTTGGTAAAAGTATGATTATAAAACTTGATGATGTTAGTCTTGGTAAAAAGCTTATTTTAAATTTGATGATGTTAGTCTTGGTAAAAAGCTTATTTTAAATTTGATGACGTTATTCTTAGTAAAAGAATGATTTTAATTTCATGATGCTAGTCATGGTACAAGGTTGATTTCAAACTAATATAAATGGTGAATTGATCCTTGGAACATTGAATTGACATGTGTGAATAGTTGCAATGAAACATGCTTGGTATTAGCATGGAAAGATATCAATTGATTTATTTATGTTGATATAACTAATAGCTGGGTGAGTGTGATTGCAGATAAGAAGACTCAGTTGCATCAAGGTAAAAAGGTAAAATAAAGGAATTGGGTGAGAATTCCTTTGGCTATGTTTGGAAATTGTTGTTCGAAATGAATGTGTGCTTTGCACAAATACAAGAGGTTTTCTTAACCTTGATTTTGTTTGACATTATGTGAATAAGTGTTGTATTCATGAGCATGTAGATGATCAAATGAGTATATGCAATGCAATTGTATTTGACATGTTGTTGTCATTCTTGTGGAAGGATGATTGATTATGCTTATAAATATTCATGAATATATGAATGTTATGTTTGGGATAACACAATGAGTTTATCCAATGATATTCCATGTTTTGTGAGGAATCCAATGAGAAAGTGGGAATTCTTGTTGATAATTATTTCTATTATCATATGATTATGGAATTCATGTGCCTATGTTTGTATTATTTTTATGACTAGAAAAATATTGATTGTGATGTCAACAAGTATTTTAATTACCAAATAGAATCCTTGGTCAAAGGATTGGACATATATGCCATTGAGTGTTGTGCCGTGGGATTGATAACCCACTTAGAAGGTTGGTTGGGTCCATGGGAAATAATGGATAGTGTAATGGAAGCCATGGAAATAGCACAAAGTAGGTTCTCTAAACCTTGACCCTACTTGATATGTATATGAATATGTGTTATATTCATGAAAATGTTTCATTATTGAGGTTATGTTAAGCCACTGTGACTGACAAGTTCTTGTCAGGGATAATTCTCATGGGAGAATGATGGTATAGATGGCATGAAAAGATCCTCGATTGTATGGAGAATCAATTGGGCAAGAGGTAGCCCTAGATTATTTATGATTTTGATATCATGTGCTTATAATTATGCCCATTTTTATGCCATGAACATGGAATTTTGAAGGATACATCAACATAATGAAAACATTGTGACTTGTTGCATTTTGGGACAAGCATGGATAATGGAAGAAACCACGAACCAGGGATTTGGATTGTGGATGCACATGGTAAGGCGTGAGAAAGACATTGGAGGCAGATTGCTTGGTGTCTATGGATAGAGGCAGTGTTGTCTTTGGATGCACACAGTAAGGCATGGGAAAAACACTAGAGGCAAGGTTTCCTAGTAGAGACAGTGTGGTCTCTGGATGCACACAGTGAGGTGTGGGAAGGACACTAGAGGCAGGGTTTCCTGGTAGAGACAGTGTGGTCTCTGGATGCATGTAGTAAGGAATGGGAAAGACACTAGTGGTAAGGTTTCCTAGTTGAGATAGTGTGGTCTTTGAATATATCATACTATTGTGTACATGTTTTACTGTTACGTGTATTATGTGTGCATTGTGTTGTAACATGAGTATTCATTCTATTGTAACATGTGTATTTTTTGTGATGTATCGTGTGTATGTAAATGTGTTGTGCTGTAGACTATGTATATGTGCATGTGATGTGTAATTAGTTGGGACAGGTAGGTACAAGATTGTCTTGGCTTGTGTAATGCGTAATGTGTGGGACGGGAAGGTATGGGACTACCTAGGCCCATGTGTTGTGAAATGTGTTTAGGAAAGGAAGGTATGGGACCATTTGGGCATTCATTAATTAGGGCAGGTAGATCACCCACAATGGGGATTTCCTGGGCCTCTGAAGGTGCATGATACACCTATATTCAAGTCAACATAATACTACTAGGTTGGTGGTACCCATATTCATGAGGTAGAAAATGGGAATTTATATCCCTATATCCCATATAGATCCACCACTAGATTCTTGCAGAGTGGGGAAACTGACCCAGTGTGTGGGAATATATTTTCCATGCCACTAAGAGTGTTTTTTTAGTTGTAAGACACTCATGAAAGCTGGCATTGGTGAAGAGAGGAGAAGGAAACAAATGCTTGCCATAGTTGGGAAATCAATCCTGTGTGTGCATGAGGTCAAAGAGAAGAGAAGGCAACAAATGTTTTGCAGAGTTGGGGAAAAAATCCAATGTGTGTATGAGGTCAAAGAGAAGAGAAGGTAATGAATGCTTGCCCGAATTGGGCAATAAATCCAACGTTTATATGAGACAATAGAAGGCCATTGGGTACTTGCTGAGTTTGAAAAATGACCCAGTGTGTGTAAAGTAAAGAGAAATCCAATGATAAGTATCATCATTTCATTGATTTTTATTAATTTCCAAATTATGAACATTAATTGATATTCTGATTTATGATAGTTGGTTTATGATCTAATTTGACTTGCTATGATAGGAAGAAAAATGAAATTTCAAGGTTCACATCATGAATAAGTTGTTAATGAGGTATGATTTAAATGATTTCAATTTCCTTATGATGAAACTCATGGAGATTTATGTGCTATGGTGTAGGAAAGCATGGAATTTCCTGGTTTGGGTGGACGGACTTGGCTACAAGGTGAATAGAAAAAGCTTGAAGATATCATAGTGCACAATGGCATGCTGATTAAATATTTCAGGAACAGGGTCATTGTGGGACACTAGCACCCAATGGTGTCTATTGATTTCCATGAAGCATGCTATGAACTGTATGAAAATGTTGAGGAAGGGATATACTCGGTTATGGGACTCTTTCGATGCAAGGAAGACTTACCAAGTAATGTATCACCTGAGGGACTGAGAAGAAGAGAAGGGGATATCTAAACTTGGAAGGTGAGTGACTGCATGGAAGGGGGATCAGATCGCCTGAGGGACTAGGAAGCTGAGAAGGGGATGTTGGAAAATTATTTTGATTATAAAGGGTCACGAGCATGGATGATTGGAATAAAAAGCACATTGGGGGTGTTCCAAGAAGCAATGGGCTGGGAATTTTTCACTAAAGGAGCAAGAAGCGCAAGGATAGTAGTGTTGGGTATTAGAGGTAGGAAGCACTAAATAAACCCAAGCTATCAAGCCAAAATTAGGTGCAATGGAAGTACTTTGGACCTAATGAGTCCACCTAGGGGATGGTTTAGAAAATATGGGTGCAATTCCCATATTATGTTTGTTGAATAAGTGGACCTAAGATCCATGTGTGAAGCTCAGGTTTGTTTTTTTTTATGCTAATAAGAACTCCCAAAACAATGTTCCATTTAAGGGGATGGGGTTTGTGACACCCCTTATACTACAATTCCCTTGAATTTAATAATAATTTAATAATGTAGTGACCTGAAGTATGGGACCATAGATCCATGATCTATAGGGAAAAGGAAAGATGAACCCAAGTGGGGTTAGTTGGCACCTTAAATTATTTTTATGGTGTAAATAATGAGAAAAAGAAGAGGAATATGAATATACCCTTGGGAAAATGATAAAAAGGAGAATGCACAACAATATGGGGTTGGAAATTTTCTTAGTGGAGCTCATGAGAAAATTTAGATTAAGTTATGAGACAAGGGATTGGGATTTTCCCAGAGAGAAATAAGTGTGACTAGAAGAGCAAGAGGAAATAGGATGTAGTTCTTGTTATGGGATAATGAACCACTCATGGAGTGCTTAACACAACTGATAAACCACTTAGGGTGCTTGACTAGCTGAAAAACCACCCACTACCATAATTTCCCATCCCCTATGTCCTAAAGAAGGTTGTTGTAGTGTTTCACTAACACTCTTGATGGAGGAAATACACAAGTACAACTATCTTTATGAGATTCGTGTGCACTAAGGAGCATATTTGTATGTGGTATGAACATTGGATGCTCATCCTATGGCCTTCGACCTACGTTAATTTTATTTTATGCTCACTGTGTGGCTCTTGTCTAAAAATTAAATACTTGTAAGGCTAGAGAAAATGTTGATTTATGTGCCTACATATATGGTTTATATTTGTAGTAGGACTATAAAGAGGGATTCCCTATTATTTCATGGAATGTTGATGTTCTGGTGGTCTTCTTGGCACCACATGCCTTCCACCTGCTGTTACAGGCTTTCTACACTTAATTATTTTCCAAAGGGAACCTGTAGAACTCTAAGAGTCTGAATGGAAAAATCCCTTGTCTGTATAGACAACTCCGTATGTTGTGTTTTGTATTTCTGCCCTCAAGAACCCTAAGAAGGTATTCTTTCTAGAAACTCAAGAGGGATATTATTGTGTGTGCTTCATCAGATTCTGAGAGCATGAATAATATTTTGTTGCAGATCCACACTCTTATTGAATCCACCATGGTCGAGCCATGGTCAAATCCCATTTGTAATGGAACAATCACATACCTTGTCCTTAGCCCCTTTAAACCTCATCCATGGTTACAGCAGGATTTATTGAGCCGAGTATGGGTTGGTTCTAAGGAAGGATCGCTAAGCCATATGACTGCAATGCATGACCATGAATGAAGTCTGCATAAGGGATGATAAAGAATTATCCAGAGAGATCAATGGTCGATATTGATTTGGAGAGATCGATGGTCGAAGGGAGACTCGGGATGACGTCAGCCCAAAGGTATTGTTCTTGGATGCATGAATTAGTGCGCTCGTTAATGAGGATAAGGGGTAATGGGGCTAGGATGATTGGCCACAAGATCTATCCCTCATCTTATTCCCTAGATGAATGAAGCGGGAGCACTCGAGTTTTCATTCCCGAATTAATGAAGCAAGTGCACCAGAGGTTATTCCCCAGATGAATGAAGTGGGTGCACCGAAGGTTATTCCCAAGATGAATGAAGTGGGTGCACCAAAGGTTATTTCCCAGGATGAATGAAGTGGGAGAACTAAAGGTCTCATTCTTGGATGAATGAAGTGGAAGAATCAAAATTTACTCCCCAAACATTTGGAGTGGGGTGCATAAGAAGTTACTCTCGAGACGTTTCAAGCAGGGTGCACCAGAGGATACTCCCCGAACATTTGAAGTGGGGTGCAACGGAGGTTACTCCATAGATGTACGAAACGGAGCTTCTTGTAAGCATAGTGTGGGATCGTGGAACCTAAACCCATGAATGGTTTATAATCCAATCATTAATTTCCAAGTGTTTCTAATAGATTAACTAGGTGGGTATAGCTACGTGGTTGCCACGTGGCAAAGATATTGATGTGGCACTCCCTAATTCACCAGAATTGTAATGGTCATATATCTTGATCTGAAGGTCAAACTGAGGTAAAGTTTTATATCACTGGAGTCACCTTGACGAGGTGAATGCAATGGTGATGTCAAACAAGGCTCTAAGTGAGTTGAAAGGATCAAAATTTTAGACCCCATTTCCATAATGATACCTTGGATATTAGGTTAGCATAGTAACCACCTCCTCTTAAGTTATGTTATGATGAGGATTCAGTGGGGGTGTGTTACATAAGACTTGATATCTCTTCAATGATGGGAGATCTTATTTCCCATAGAGGTAAGCCAGAATGTTGGCCCTCTATTTTTGAAAGTGTAAGTTGAAAGTTTGATGTTGGTAGTTTGTTGTCCAAAGGAATGAGAGTATTTCATAATAATTGGACGAAGTTTAGAAGAATGTTATACTGTGAATCCCTAGACAATCATAAAGTTTGAAACCACCTTGGTATGAGTTGTAAATATTATATTTGATGAGGTTTTGTCATGATCCACCGATTAGTTGTCAATAAGATCTAGATCTAGAATGGTCCAATTGATGTACTACAAATTCACATCATAAGATCAATATAACGAGTTAAGAGAATAGATTAAGGATTTTTCCACCATTTTCCTGTCTTGTCTTGCTTGCTCCAATTCTTAACATTGAATTGTAACTATGGTTTAAAGAGTCATTAATTTGATATGGTGAATGAAACCTACATTACCAGAGGATCAAATAATCTTCAAGGTATAGAATACCATAAATTCAATTTGTCTATTGTAGATGAGATATAGTTAATATGATAGAGATTTGGTTGATAATTCAATCTTCTATTTCAAATTAATTATCAAATCCACACTTCTTCAAACCTCAAGTGGTAATAAATTTATCTAGTTCAAGTGTCTTATTCAAATACATCTCTCTACAAGGCTTGGAAAATTAGAATGGATCAAAATTATAGAAGCCAAAGGTGGCAAGTGGAGGTTGTTGAATTACATTGGCATTGATTCAACAATATACTAGACCAAACCTATAGTTTTGATTATATTTTGCAAGGATCCATAAATCCCATATGGAAAATACATTGAATAAGTTATGATGTTTGCATTGAATGATTTTGGGCATTGAACTGATAAAAAAATTGTGAAGACATTTTGAGTGTAGTGGGATTGTTTTACTACAAGTTCGGTATTTTCATTAAAGAATTTGGAAAAGAGTAAAATTGATTGGCTTATAACAATCCAAATTTTTATTTTCTCGTTTCCATCCATTTTACACTTTAAAAATAAAATAAAATAAACTTGGGTGATGTACCATCACTTTTAGATGTAACACTTTTTGAAATCACTTTGATCATTATTCCTATGGACCAACAAATGAGAATCATACCAGCCACATTCTCTCTGGATAATCTTGCACACATCTAGAATACAAACAAAACTACGAGATATGAAATTAGTGTTATAATATATGGGAAAATTTGAATGATTTTCCTATACAAACTTCCTAAATCCTTTGTGCAGACTTACAGTCTGTCCAACATACTTGACATTTTAATTTTTTAATTTTTGGAGAAGTAAAGACTGGCCTATTCCTCTATGAGCATGAGATTTTCCCAAGAGATACCACATTTAAGTGTTTTAGGACTATGTGGATTGAACGTGTGACCTTCATCCCATGTCTAAAATCATTGTAGTGACTTTGCAATAGTGATCCTAATGCTAGAGTCCCACAGGAAAACCTGAATAATTAATTTTCTTTTATGGTATCCACATCCATTGATCTATTGTTCATTGGTAGACCACTCAATATCATCAATCCTCCAGAGATATCCTTGTACTCATATTTTAGAGTATGATCTGAACCTTATCCCTAGTTTCAACCTATGCCAAAAGTGTCAGCGGATGCAACCTGCTCTCCATTTGATGAGAAACAAGCCACAATTAAAAGAATTGTGACCTAGAATTTTAGAAGTTAAAAATACATGTCCACAAAGAGAATGCCACACATCCATTGAAATATTATGCTTGTTGACTGATTAGATGCATTGGCATCCAATTGATAGAGAAACAATGATTCTCGTATTTCTTGAGAGGAAAAATGATGAGTAGGAGATTTTAGATTTGGAATTATTTTTTCTACACCAACAGAACACATACAGGCCCCATGCACAATGTTTTATCTCTAATCTATACAAATTTGAATGTACTTTCACACACAAAATTTGACATCAATGTCCTATGTTAAGAAATCCAATGATCAAGCTCCAACAATCTAATCCATCCGTCTAGAAACCTTTGTGTGTCTTCAACTAGAAACAAGGGCTATCATGTACAAAATTTAGTTATCTTGGTAGAGATACTCTTGTTTTATGTTTTTCTGGTTTTATATTTGTTGATCCCTAAATCCTCGAGTGGTGAAGTCCAAAAGCCTAATTATGGTGATCAGAACTAACCGAGCAAAATTCTAGATGGAGTTAATAACATGAGAAGTAAATCACAACGTTTTCAAGAAGATGTCCAACAAATATTAAACAAACCATGAAAATAAGAAGGCACACACATTTTTATGTTGGGTTGGTTAAGATATGATTCAAAATTTTCTAGATATATAATATATTTACAATAAAACAAGTGAGAAGAAAAAGCAAAGGATGCCATAAAACAAGGTATTGAAAGTTGGCTTGAATGGTTTTCAATTAGTTTAGTATTACATTGTGGAAATTTGAAAGGGAAACATGTTTTTTTAAGGGGACTTGGCAACTAAACATGATTTTTTTTTTCAATGCCTTGATAATTGTATTCAATTTAGTGGTTGATAGAATTTTCATATGTTCTAAAAAAGTTTATACATGTTTATATTCATTTTAAAAAAGGAAGTCTAGTTGGAGACTTCATGTACTTCATTTTTAAATCATAAGATTATTCTGTGGTAGACATATCCTATATCAGCGCCAAATGGAATAAGGGGGGTCCAAGGATAATTGTTCTTATGTGCAGTTATGTCAAAAATTTCAAGGAAATAAGATATTTTTCAAAGTCAAAAATCAACTATAACCTACCTGAAATTGAATAAGGATATCACATAATTCAATCATTGTCAAAACCACACTTTAAGGTGCATGACCGATACTACCGGATACTCTAAAGTGACATAAAATCAAGAAAGCATGACACATAAGAATATAATCAAACAAGCAAATAAAAGTGAGTGTGAGAAGTGACCATGAGAAACTTTGGGTAACACAAGAAAGTATTTACAAAATGACTTTCAGGAAATGAAGAATTTTCCAGAGTGCAACATGAATTACAAAATTAAATTAAAGCACTTGAGTGGAATTTACATATAAGAAAAAACATAATTGATCACATGGATGATAAAGTACATTCAATGAATGATATTCAAAGTCAAATAGATATTAAGGATAAATTGATTGGTGTACTTCAAATAAAATTAAGAGAAGAGAAAATATCAAATTGATGACATGCTTGATGCAACATCTACAACTGCGTTTGATGCAGTTTGTGACATATAAGATCTCATCCAAAAATCTAATGCAATTTTTGATACAAATGGACTCATACAAAATGTTGATGTAATTTGTTACACAAAGAAGTTGCTAGAGAATATTGAAGCAACATATTATACATAAGATCTTATCCAAAATTTTGATGTAGCACGTAAAACAAATGAAATATTGCAAAAGGATGATACAACTTGTGACACACAAGACATAATAAAAGCAATAGATTCTCATTACGATATAAAATACCCAATGAGTATGGAATCATGCAGTCAATTAAGGAAGGAAACAATGATTGAAGATGAGTCATAAGCACAAAAAGAATAGTAGTAAAATAAAAAGACAAGAAGCAAAAGAACAACCAAATGTTATTTCTATGATGTTTTTCAAATATTTGAAGAGTTATCATTCAATAGAAATTGACAAGGATTGGGATAGGACAAAGGAAACAACTTACATATTCTAGATTACTCAAAACTAGTTCAATTTGTGAGCGCAAGATTTCTTAAAGATGTCCAAAATATTTGTAATAAGAACCAACATTGTCAAAGAGTTGGTCACATAGAGAATTAGTGTTTTGATCTCCATCTTTGTCTTCATTATGGGAAGAGAAATCACCTATTAGAAAAGGAGCAAGTTAAAAACATAGTTCAAAATGGATGGATAAATTCTTGGCAATGGAATCTACAAGTAAAGAAGTTGCATAAGTCTTACCACCTAGTCAAGACACAAAAAATTAAAGAAATGGAAAAAGAAAAAAAATTATCAAACAATTATTTCAGGTGATTTTGGTCATGACCTAGATCCAATTATTTATGTTTTCAAAATTCAAATATGCTACTCTCCACACTTCAAAGGGGGGAGCACAATGATAAAAATAAACTCTCCTACAAGTTTAAGGTGAGCAGTAACTTGACGAAGTGAACATGGTTAGTGGTAAAGTAGAAGCCAACACATTTTTCAAATCAAATTGGTTAGTGGTCATCCAAAACCACCACATTTTTCAAGTGAAGATGATTATTGGTAAACTAGAAACCACCATATTATTCAATTCAAATTGGTTAGTGGTCATCCAAAACTACCACATTTCTCAAGTCAAAATGGTTAGTGGTAAACCATAAACCACTAGTATCAATGGAATATGGTTAGTGGTCAACTAGAAAAAACACCAAATGAAGTGAAGATGGTTAGTAGTTAATCAACAAAGCCTTCACATAAAGAATCTAAAGCTCTAGCTTGGATCCTTTCAACAAACTTCTCACCTTGCACTTGATAGGGAGGAATATAAAATGTCAAGGATGATAATCAAGCTTCAAGTTCAAAGTCTTGTTAGTTAATGAAAAATTCCATCAACCTTTGGGAATTCTAGCACAGTAACTAGTCTCCTCAAAATAAATGATGATAATAAAGAATGGGAATGTGCAAACATGATAGTTGTTCACTTCCAGATGACTTGGAAGTTTTTCATGCATATCTCCCTCAAAGCTCAGTTTAATAATTTTAGATTGAAGACAATAAAATTTATTTGTGTAATTATTCAAACTTGTGATTAAGGAGGGTATGTTATATTATGAGTCTCTAGAAAATCATAAAGTTCAAGATCATTGTGGTATGAGTTGCAAACCTTATCTTAAAGAGGTGTTGTCATGGTCCATTGATGGGTTGCTAGTGGATCTATATCTAGAATGGTTCAATTGATGTACTATAAATTCATATCATGGGATCATTATAATAAGTTAAGAGATTGGCTTAAGGTCATTTCTACTATTTTTTTGTCTTGCCTCATTTGCTCCAATTCTTAACAATATGGTCATTAGCCATTTTATGTCTTTCCATTGTGGAGATGTCATGTTGAAGGCAATGTTTAGGACGCTTCCATAAGCTAGAAAATATTTCTGAGCCATTAAAAATTCTTTGGGAAAGGTTTATGCTATATTAGGGTTTATTTTAGTCCTCTTAAGCCAACTTGGGATCTTAGCAAAAGTTTAAGAATTTCAAGGTTACTATCATGAATTTTGGAAATTTTCGGGATTGAAGGATGTGGTTGTACCCCTTAGTTATATGGTCTAAAGGGGTTCATATAACGTCACCTCCCACATTTATCCACTTTCATCAGCATTTCGGGGTAAACATGAGTGAATGGTTAATATGACATGACTCAACCTCCTAAGTAAAATTAAGGAAGTGGAATCGACAACTTGAAACTTTACTAACTTCCCTCAGGTGCTACAGGACCCCCAAAAGCTAAACAACCACTCTAGGTGCCCAAACCCTGAGATAACTTTCCTTTTCAGTGATCTGGAGCCTTGGTTGCTTGCACAACAAGGAAATTCAATGACTATAAGCCTCCAATCACATGGATAACTCTGCTTCCCAGCAACTATAGTCAAAATGACCCAGTTTTGTGCATGAGACCCCAAGATCTAAGCCACTTTTTTCAAGGCTAAGATATAGAATTCTTCCCATAACTTGATTAAACTTTCAGAAATGATAAATGAAACCAGGAAAAAAAATTAACACAAAAACTTAGATAAGGAATTGACCTAACCAAGTCCAACCATGACAGTCATTTCATCAAACACATAGTGAACATGAAATCTATAGGTCATGAATGCATATCTAAAAAAGAGATCTAAAATTTATTTGAGAATCACCAAGAAGGTATAATTCCCTCTCACAATAGCTTCCATAACATGTATTAGGTCATTCATTCAATAAGCATTCATTTTCCAAACAAACATGATAAAATCCATGACTAGAATTTGTCATAAAACCATGCTTATAACCAACATATAACCAAAATAATAACAATGATATAACATAACCATCAAAGCCACATCATGACAAGTACATTTAATCATAAAATACAAGAGTATATTAGCTCTTATTAACATATGCGAAATCCAACCAAGCCAGGAACTTCCACATACCACCCAACCATAGATTGGGCTTAACCAAATCTTTCTTTCAACCAATCACCCTCGTGCCATATTCAAATCATGAATGTGGGAGATCATGGGATAAACAAATCCATAAACAACCGAGGGAATCCATAAGTTAAACCACCTCCACCCCCACCCTAACGTGATCTCACGTAAACCAGTCCCGAGATTGCAAAACCAAACCAAGCTTGGATGCCTCATAATTGCTTCACCGTCCCTTGAGTAATTTTCCTGTCTCCACCCACCTGTTGAGGACTTCCCAGAGAAAATCATCTCCAGCCCCAACCCTTGGTATTTTCCTAGGACCACCTCACCCAAATCCAAAACCTTATGGCAATCCAAAGCTCAACCAAGAATGAATCCCATCACACCATAACTATTTAAAAATGGAAAGGAAAAGCTGAAACCACTTTCAAACCTAGAAAAACCCATGCAAATGAAAACAAATGAACCAAATGCACACATTCATGTACCATGCATACCAAAACTAGCTAGGAAATCACACATTCAACTTGTTACCTACAAGTTTTCCCGCTGAAGCCGCTTGATCCATATTTTCCTTGCTTGATCCTTTCTCTCCTTTGCTTTCTTGTCCTTCCTTCGCTTTCCTTTTCCTTCCTTTTCTTGCTTGCTTTCCTTCTCCTCTTGGTGCTATTTTTCCTCTCTGAAACCAATTCCAAAACTCAACTGATGAAAGGCCCCAAACTGATGCTTTGATGCCTTTTTATTATTAATGCCTCTAATTTCTTAATTTTTCCTCTATTTTCCTTCAATTTCCTCCTCACATGCAACATGTGATCTATTACCTTCCTTTTCCCCTAATTTCCTTTATTTTCATAAATAAAATATCGATAACGCCTTTTTTCCTTTTCAAAGCCTGTGCAAATTTCCCTTTATCCACACTTTAGCCATAATAAACAACAAGTGATGCCAACTAGGATACTTTGCCCAATATTCAACTTAGAATACGTGTCCCATGACCTTGGTCTTATTTCTGCCTTTATTAACTTTATTACATGAAATTTTAACTCGAAGTTGTTACAGGTCATGACTAAGAGCTTAGATAAACAAAGCTAAGTTCCAAAGGATGGTATGTAAGGTTGTTAATTGGGTGTCAATAATACATTGAACAACTATATTACAAACCATCGATACTAATAGATCCCAAATGTCTATTGATTAATGGACACAATTATTGTTGGTTGGTGTTCATTAATTAGATCAGGCAAGTGTCATGAAGTGAAATTTTTGTTTTTTCTCAGTGGTCGAAGGCTTGAAGGCCCAATGGCCCAGTGGAGAGAATTTCAGTTGACAAAAAAAATAGGAGTTGTGGTAGTTGACATTCTATTGTCAAATTGAGTGAGATTTGTTGAATACTCTTTTAGTCTTTCCCCAGTGACTCGATTAATAGGAAATTTTGTTAACTGATAGAGAAATTTCTATCAAGTAACTATAGGTTTATCATTTCTTTTAATGACAGGGTATTGGGTGTTATAATATTGGGATGTAGGGTATCAGTTTATGAAGATATCAGCTTTCGAGATATCCAGATATCAAGACACTAATTGTTAGTTTTTCCTCTCAATATTGATGGAACTTGATATTGTCTTTGTTGAAAATAGAAACAAAAAATCTTAAAAATAACATGAACAAAGTAAATCCTAATTTAATTTTGTCCTTGAATTAAATTAGGAATTAAATTGTAACTTTAATTCTCATAGCAACTTGTAATAGTTAACTAAGTTAATTTGACTTAGTTGGAATTTGGGTTGGGAGCCTATCTAGAGTTAGTAGAGTGGTTCCTAAAATTTAGGGGCCCGAGTTGAGTTCTTTTGAGTTGTAATTATTTAATTCAGTTAAACTAGCTCCGACCGATGGAGGAATTATTGGGAGATCCAGTAGTGAGGTGTAACTTGCAGTAGTGGGGTGTAACCAACACTACTCAACCAGTAAACTAAAGATTCACTCATAATTAACTCATGCATTTCATATCAGAGAAAGAACCAGTTGAGATTAGAGTTCAGGGATAGTGTACTATCAGTTCTATAATAATTTGAATTATACAAAAGGTGCATGCAAACAAAGGAAGTTCTATTGATGGATTGCACAGTTATGGATGAGGAATTTCCCAATTAAATATGGGCTAATTCCTATGAAACTGTGCAAGGAAATAGGAGTTTGGAAGGTAGAATATTTGGCTAAGTATTGGTTGGAGCTTGTCTGAGAAGCATTGAGATAGATTGTGATTGTGCAAATTTTGCTTGGGCTTGAGAAAAGCATTGTAATCTTCTCAAATTTTATGATCAATGCGATATATAGAGAGCAAGGGTTGTCTAGCTATGGTTTTCCCTAGAAATTATTGTGTTATGTGTGATTAAATTCTTCCTTTTTCTGCTTTGTGATTTCATCGATCAATTATTGTTTCTGTTGATGAGTAGAGTAGATTCAAGTCAATTGTTTTATAATATTACAATCTGTAGTTTGAATCTACAAAAAAATTCTACATGGTATTAGAGATAGATTTGTAGAAATTGCTACATGGTATCAAAGTTGAAATCACTATAAAATAAGTGAATATAAGTTTGTCTTTTGCAAGAGAAATTGAATTTGCAGTTTCATACTTCAAACCCAACAGGATGTCATTCTATGGATTGAGACTCGAGTATGCCCTTGAGGGTGGCTCAAATTACATTTCTTGGAAGGACAGGATGGAGGCAGCATTGGAAGTCAACATTCTTAAGGAATTAATAGACAATAATATTGAACCTAAGGCTCCAACAATTGATGCCCAGGATCTGGAAAAATGGAGAAATCATGTGGCAAAGGCAAGAAGGATTATCCTAGAAGGAGTTCAAGATCATATTGTCTCGAATATCCACAGTAAGGAAACCCCATTTGCAATGTGGAAGGCCTTGATGGACCTGTTTCAAAACAATAGAGACCACATGAAGATGGCACTGAAGGACAAGCTTAGAAAGATCAAGATGGAGAAGGGTGATACAATACCGAATTACTTGACCAAGTTCACCCAATGTCGAGATGAGCTTGGAAGTTTCGGTGTTACAATTGTTGAAGACGACTTGGTGAGCCTAGCACTTCTCGGCCTTCCCAAGAGCTGGAACATATACCAGGACTCAGTCAATGGGAGGGAGAATCTACCAAAGTGGGAGCAGTTGTGGTTCGACTTGGTGCGAGAAGAGACTCAACAGAACACCAAAGATGGGACCTCATCCAAAGAAGTGGAAGAGGACTTTGCATTAGTCAAGAAAGAAAATAAAGACAAAGGAAATAAATCCCAAGGTAAGGAGGGTGGTAAGAAGAAGGAATTGTCGAACATCAAGTTTTTTCACTGTCATGAGTTCGGGCACTATGCCACGAAATGCCCACAGAAGAAAGCAGGCAAGAAGGAGTCTGCAGTAGCAGCAATAAGTGAATATCTAACTTCATAATTCGAACTTGATTCCATGCTCATTTCATGCATGGAAAGCACCATAATGGGAAGCATGTGGTATCTCAACAATGTTGCCTCGTTCCATATGACGGGGATGATCGGAGGTATAGCATGAACGACATCGGTATTGTTACGATGTCGGTCACATTCCATATGATGAAGCCTCAGAAGCAACCTCAGAAGTGACCCCAACAAGTTGCATAGCAACCACAATTGGAGAAGTAGAGAGGAGACCGAGTGGAGATATCCACTCAAGAAGGGATCTCCAGTAGGGGGAAATTTCGAGCCAAGTAGTCAGAGGGAGCACATGTAGCCATACCTCCAGGTGTGAGGTGGTGTGATGTGAATAATTAGTCCCAAGAGTTGCATAAATTTAGGCAAGGTTCATTGAGGTGTGTTTGTCTCATGGATCACTACCTTGATATGGGGGGCCACAATATTCAGTATCAGGAGGATCAATGTTAGTCACATGCTAAGGAGTGCAGAGCAGTGTTGACAGGAGAGCAGGAGGCTCAGTAGAAGAGTCAACAACAACACAATTTTCCTAGTAGACAGTTGCAGACACAATTGATTCATCTTATTTTGCTTAGATTCTTTTTGGTTGCATATGTTGCAGTAGAAACAAAAACAATGACGAGTGTTGCATGCGGAACATTCCAAAGGTACCGGATCGGGAAAGAGTTGAATTCCTTTCTTGTTGAGAGGGAGTGTTGAAAATAACAACAAGAAATGTTAAAAATAGCATCAAGAAAGTAAATCCTAATTTAATTTTGTCCTTGAATTAAATTAGGAATTAAATTGTAATTCTAATTCTCATAGCAACTTGTAATAGTTAACTAAGTTAATTTAACTTATTTGGCTTAGTAAATTCAAGTTGGGAGCATTTCTAGAGTCATGTAGAGTGGTTCCTAAATTTTATGGGCCTAGGTTGAGTTCTTTTGAGTTGTAATTATTTAATTTAGTTTAACTGAGTTAAATTCAATTAAACTAGTTCCAACTGATGGAGGAATTAGTGGTAGATCCAGTAGTGAGGTGTAACCTATAGTAGTGGGGTGTAACCAACACTGCTCAACTAGTAAACTAAAGATTCAATCATAATCAACTCATGCATGTCAGATCAGAGAAAGACCCAGTTGAGATTAGAGTTCAGGGACAATGTACTATCAATTGTATAATCATCTGAATTGTACAGATGGTGCATGCAATCAGAGGAAGGCATGTTGATGGATTGTGTAGTTATGGATGAGGAATTTCCCAATTAAATATGGGCTAATTCCCTAGGAAATTGTGCAAGGAAATAAGAGCTTGGAAGAAAAAATATTTGGCTAAGTATTGGCTGGAGCTTGTCTGGGAAGTAGTGAGATAGATTGTGATAGTGCAAAGTTTGCTCGAGCTTGAGCAAAGCATTGTAGTCTTCTCAAATTTTCTAATTTATGCAATATACAGATAACAGAGGTTTTTAGTTGTGGCTTTCCCCATAAATTATTGTGTTATGTGTGATTGAATTCTTCCTTTTTCTGCTTCATGATTTCATCGATCAATTATTGTTTCCGCTGATGAGTAGAGTAGATTCAAGTCAATTTTTTTAGCATATTACAATATGTGGTTTGAATCTACAAGGAATTTCTACAGCCTTGACATGGCATGCTAGCATGGAAAGTCAATGGGGTGAGATGATGTGGCATGGTGTTGTATGATGGTGACATGTGGGAAAAAGGACCCCCACATGTATATCATGATGTAATGTTATGGATGTTAATGTGGCACTTGGAAATAGACTTACAAATAAGCATAACTTTGTGTCTAAAGTTCATATTTGGATGAAATTTATATCGTTGGAAGGATCTTAATGGTGGTGGTCTAAAAAAAAATTAATATGGTTAAGGAAGTATGAATTAGACAAACCCGTCTCCATAAATTAACCTTGGAGGTCAGCTCTAGATACCCTATATCCTTAATTGGGTATTAAGGGACTAGGTGTGTGACATTATTCTATTAAGTTACTTGAAGTATTCAATTTAAATTTTAAAATCCATTTATATTGTAATATACCTGCCATTTCTATGTTATCCTATTATAATGCTACTCTTGAAGAATATAAGTCTACATTTCCATTGGCCAACGTTGCTAGTTATTTTACGTAATTTTATCACAACGTTGAGGTGCACTAGTCTACACATAAATGGTGAAGAAAGATGGACAAGGAGGAAACTTTAGGCTACATGGAGGACTCGTGTGACATACCTATTTTTAGATATAATATGATGTATTAAATTACAAACAAACCTTCTCCTACATTCTTGTCTCCTCAAAGGACCTTGTACCTGCCTATTGATAATTGAAGACGTGGTAAGAGTATCATTTCTAGAACGAAGGTCTTAGAGGCATGCAATTCCATGTTACTCCTTTGCCCCCATGTAAGTAATCATATCTTAGGGGAACCACCTTCCTTGCTAATGAACTCTAGTAGATGGATGGGCTAGTTAAGCCATACAAACACATAGTTATGTCAACACAATGAACGTATGACATGATCCATATGAAGGAGAATTTGCATCATTGTCACACACAAGGTATAACTCTTGCCTTCATTTGATCTTGAAGTTTCCATCATTGGTAAACCTACCTTAGACTTCCCTGAATATTCACCTAATAAAAAAAAATTCATTGTGGAAAAGGTAGCATTCACATGAGAAATATTTGCAAGAAGTTAAACTTATCTCCACATCTTAGAAGAGAGGGCCTCTCCTTTGAAGAATATGTTGGAAAGCTAGTGTATGGAGATAGGTGTTCAACTTCTATAAATCATGACGCTAGGGAAAAGAAGAATAAGATAAATATAAGCATGAAAATAATGCAATTGGTGGTGGGAGAGGATATCATGTTTAGTTGGAAACCATAGCAGAAGAAAATTATTTAGTTGGTAGATTTTGGGGAAGGATAATGGTGGAGGAGAACTCTAAGACAATAGGTCGGTAAGTATAGTCAAGTCCCCTTGGTTACATACAATTTTTCCATATTCCCTCAAAGAGGTTGGATGGCTTTTTTTTTCAGGAGCGAGGAGGAAGTGAAAAAAATTAAGGTATTTGATGAATCCTCACATTTGTTATTCAAACATTGTACACGCAAACTGATTCAAGGTCATAACATATCAAGATTGTCCCTTTCTTGGTTAAACTTTTGTCACTTCCACTAAAATTGTGGAATAAGACAATGTTAAAAGAAATTAGCAATTACTTATGTGTCATTTTAGAGTTCAATGAAGAATGAAGTATTTTGATGGTGAGGATCGTGGCACTAATAATTGTCTCAATGGATTTGTTGAAAAATGCAGCAAGAAATTCTCAATTTGATTTTTCCTTTATTAAATTGAGAAAATTCAAATTTCCACATCAGCAAACAACTTGGATGCAATTAACTTGTGTGACATGGCTTTTGTCACCCAATTGACTCAGTAAATTTGAGTTGGAGGAGTTAGAGTTCAGTTAAGCATGCATGATTACTAATTTGTAGTAATCAAAGTCAATTATCTAAAGTTGTTTTAAGTTAAACTAGTTCCAACTGTTGGAGGAACTAGTGGAAGGTTAGTTGTGTAGTGGGACTTTAGTCAAACTCAGTGATCATCTAGTTAACTGACCAATCAACCCAACATAGCTAGTGCATGTAGAGAATTTGAGTTCCCCGGTTGTGGTGGAGATTCCAAGGCATTGCAACATCATTTGTAGACTAGTATTGAGTGTACAGGTATTGCATGCAGTCAGATGATCAACTTAAGGAATTGCACAATCCATTTTGGAGAAATTCCTAAATGATAGGGGTCTAATTTCTCAAGGAACAATGCAAGTAAATAAGGGCTCAAGCAGAGGTAGAAATTGAATAAGTCTAGTTCAGAGCTTCTCAGTGAGCAGAGAGATAGGTTATGCACTTACAGGTTGTTCTCAGTTGAGAAAAGCAATTGTAAAGCATATCTAATCATCAAGTTACTGTAAGCACGCATTGGGGTTTTTAGAAGATTACTTTCCCCAGGAAAAATATTGTTTACATGTGTGTTATTTCTTATTGCATGTCTAAAATTTTTGTTCTAAATTGTGAATTAACTTCTGCAAAGCAGTGGAGTAAGTTTGTGTCTTGTGATTTTGATTAAAAATTCATGAGCAACTACAAATCTACACCATGATTTATGCATGGTATCAGATCTAGATTCACATTAGAACAAGAATTTCAAAGTTGTTTCTCAGGAGGTTCAAATTTGGAGTTCAATGCAACAGGATCTCTTAAAAGATGAGAAGATAGCCTTCAATGGACTAAGGTTAGGGTATGCCTTGGAAGGAACTTCTAATTTTGTTGCATGGAAGGATCACGTGGAAGTGATATTGGATGACAATGGATTGCTAGAATACATCAAGACAGAAGTTTGCAAAACTACCAGATTCTGATTCCCAGAACCTTGCTCAGTGGAAGAAATATGTAGCCAAGGCAAGGAGAATAATCTTGGAGGGAGTACGAGATCACACTCTCAAATCTCCATGGAAAAGAAACTTTTCGCAATGTGGAAAGCATTGATAGAATTGTTCGAGAATAATAGTGATCATAGGAATTTGGTACTCAAGGATAAACTTCTAAGTATCAACATGCATAACAATGACACTATTCCATAGTATCTGAGCAAGTTCACACAATCTCATGATGAACATGGCGGGGTCGATGTTAATGTATTTGAAGAAGACTTGGTAAGACCAACCCTTCTGGGCCTTCCCAAGAGTTGAGTTGGCATATCTATCAAGATTCAATGAATGGGAGGGAGAGGCTACCGAATTGGGAGCGCTTATGGTATGATTTGGTACAAGAGGAAATAAGGCGGAAAACCAAAGATGGGACTCCATCCAAGGCCGAGGATGAAGAAAAATTTGCATTGCCTAGAAAGGAAAAGAAGGGAAAAGGGAAGAAATCTCAATCCAAACTAAAGTCCAGCCAAGGGGGTAAGAAGAAAGATTTGTCCAAAATTAAATGCTTCCATTGTCATGAATTCAGGAACTATGCCACAAAGTGTCCACACAAAAAGGCAAGCAAGAAGACCTTAGGAGGAGCAGTAGGTGAAGCCTTGGCTTCACAATTCGAGCTTGAATTTACCCCCATTGCATGCATGGTCAACACAGTGATGGGGATTGTGTGGTACTTGGACTGAGGTGCATCGTTCCACATGACAAGGTGTAGATATTTTTTCAGTGACCTGGAGGAAAAGGACTCGCAGATGCACATCGAGATGGGGGATGACAGAAGGTACAACACAATTGGGATTGGTACAATCACCTTTCAGAGGGAGTCAGACTCCCCTCTCAGGCTCAAGGATGTCATGTTCGTTCCGGGCCTAAAGAAAAATCTCATATCTGTTGCAGTTTTGGAAGACCGTGGTTATGATGTGATCTTCAACAAAGGAAAGGCATTCCTAAAACACATATCCACGGGACATGTGAAGTGGATTGGGGTTCGTGTGAATAACATGTATAATCTTGATGTGGAAGACTGTGTTACATTAAGCACAAAGGCAGAGAAGGTGCAGAGTCGCGATGTCGATGAGATTTGGCATAGAAGACTTGGCCATTTACATCATGGCACCCTAAAGATTATAAAACAAATAACCACAAGCCTCCCCAAAGGAGCACTTGAGCAACAAGATGTATGTAAAGGGTGTACTTTGGGGAAGTACACAAAATCCACATTCCATGATTGGGACAACAAAGCGCATGAAATCCTTGAAAGGATCCACTCTGATGTCTGTGGACCTTTCTCGACAACCTCCACTACCAGACACAAATATTTTTTTATTTTTATTAACAACTTCTCACAGAATTGTTGGATCTTCTTCATGTGGAAGAAAGATGAGACATTCTCTAAGTTCGTAGAATTCAAGGCACTAGTTGAGAAAGAAACTAACAAGAAGGTGAAGGATCTAAGGAGTGATAATGGAGGTGAACACATGTCGAATGAATTTAAAAATTTATGTGCAAAAGAAGGAATTTGATGAGAGTTGACAACACCCCACAACCCACAGCAGAATGGGGTGGCTAAGAGAAAGAACTATAGCATTGTGGGAGCAGTGAAGAAAATGTTGCATGACCAAGGCCTACCTCTACATTTGTAGGCTGAGCCATGCAACACGACAATATATTTATAGAACTATAGTTCTCATTAGATTTTGGGCATGATTACACCAAAGGAGGCTTTCTAGGGGAGAAGGTTGGATGTATCACACTTCAAGATTTTTGGAGCCTCTATTTACTGCCATGTCTCCAAAGAATGAAGGAAGAAGCTAGAGCCAACAATAGAATTGGGGGTATTTGTGGGTTACACAAAAACTCCCCACAATTACCGTGTATGCTTTCCATCCCTCAAAATGACAGTTGTACGAAGGGATGTAAAATTTGATGAGGAGAAAGTGATGCAGTGCTCTCTTGAGAGGGATATTTCATATCCCACCAGAAGAGGAGATTTTAGCTCCAAAGGAGGAACCTAGAAAGTTGTGGAGTAGCCACAAATTGAGGAGAAAAGAGTGGAGAAAACCACTCAAGTATAACCATCCAAAGAAGGTGGGAAAAGAACCAGGGAAGTTGAGAGACTTGTGCAAGATGTGAGGGAGAATGTGGGAGCTCCTTCAAATTTGCACAGATAGAGAAGGTCACCTAATTGGGACATTGGCTACATGACTCTAATGACTGAGCTTGTAGAGACAGAGCCATCATCTTTCGAGGAAGCAATATAGCAACCTGCATGGGTTTATGTAATGGTGGAGGAATATGAATCCATTGTAAAGAATAGTGTTTGGGAAGTGGTCCCAAGACCAACAGATAAATCAGTTGTGGGTTCGATATGGATCTTCAAGGTAAAGCAGGAAGCATATGGAAGCATAGAGAAGTCTAAGGATAGATTTTTTGCCAAGGGGTATTCTCAATTTGAGGGAATTGACTATGAGGATACCTTTGCTCCTATAGCAAGGTACTCATCCATTAGATAACTTTTTGTTTTGGTTGCACAGATGGGGTGGAAGATCCATCAGATGGATGTAAAAACAACATTTCTCAATGGAGTTATTGAGGAGGAGGTGTACATTGAGCAACCAGAAGGATTTGATACATTTGATCGAGAATCTCATGTGTGCAGACTCAAGCAAGCATTTTACAATCTCAAACAAGCACCCCGTTCTTGGTACACCAGGATCGATAGATATCTCACTGGTTTGAGCTTCACCAAAATTGAAGCAAATGCAAACCTCTATCATATCTTGGTAGAAGGTAAATTGCTCATTGTTGTCTTATATGTCAATGCTTTGATTTTAACTAGTGATGAACAACTAATAAGATCTTGCAAGGAGGACCTTGCAAGAGAATTTGAAATGAAGGACATGGGTCTCATGCACTACTTCCTTAGGTTGGAAGTATGGAAAGGCGATGGGGAATTGTTTGTCTCTCAAGGAAAGTATGAAAATGAGATATTTTATAGATTTTGCATGGAAAGTTGCAAACCCATGGAGACACCTCTAGCAACCAACTAGGGGAAGGAGGATGCCACTTCATGTGAGGAAGTGGATTCTACTATTTACGGGAAACTAGTGGGTTCATTGATGTGTCTTTTGAACACACGACCATATATGTGTTATGTAGTCAACCAGCTGAGCCAAGCTATGGTTAGGCTAGCCAAATTATTTTGGAAGGCAGCTAAGCATGTTTTCTGGTACCTCAGAGGCACTACCCAGTTTGGACTATGGTACAGACAGACAATGGGGGTGAAGTGGTGTGGCTTCAAATATGCATATTGGGTGGGGAGTCCATTAGAATGAAAGAGTAAATCGGGTGGAATTTTCAGTGTTGGGTCCATAACTGTTTCTTGGTACAACATGAAGCAAATATCAGTGGTGCTTAGCTCGGTAGAAGCAGAATACATGGTTGCAAGTCAAGCAACATGTGAGGCAATCTAGATGAGAAAGATACTTGTTGGATTTCTTGGTCAGATGATGGATCCAACTATGATCCACTGTGATAATCAGAGTTGCTTCAAGCTCTTTGAGAATATTGTTTTTCACGATCAATCCAAGAATATAGATATCTGGTATCACCATTTACGAGACTGTGTCCAGAGGCAAATATTGTTGCTTCTGTACATTCCGACATAGGAACAAGATGCTAACATTTTGACAAAGGCCTTGTCAAGAGGGAAGTTCAAGTTAGGGGTGGTTGATTATCCCTTTCTTGCTGAGAGGGAGTGTTGAAAAATGCAACAAGAAAATATCTATTTGATTTTGCCTTGATTAAATTGAGAAAAGTCGAATTTCCACATCAACAGACAACTTGGATGAAATTAACTTGTGTGGCATAGCTTGTGTCACCCAGTTTACTCAGTAAATTTGAGTTGGAGGAGTTAGAGTTCAGTTAAGCATGTGTGATTTCTAATTTGTAGCAATCAAAGTTAGTTGCCTCAAGTTGTTTTCAGTTAAACTATTTCCAACTGTTGGAGGAACTAGTGGAAGGTCAGTTGTGTAGTGGGACTTCAGTCAAACTCAATGATCATCCAATTAATTGATCAATCAACCCAAAATATCTAGTGCATGCAGAGAATTTGAGTTCCCGAGTTGTGGTGGAGATTCCAAGGTAGTGTAACATTAGTTGTAGACTAGTCTTGAGTGTATAGGTGTTGCATGCATTTAGATGATTAGCCTAAGGAATTGCGCAATCCATTTTGGAGAAATTCCTAAATAATAGGGGCCTACTTTCTCAAGGAACAACACAAGGAAATAGGGGCTCAAGCAAGGAAAAAATTGACTATGTTCGGGTCAGAGCTTCTCAGTGAGTAGAGAGATAGGTTATGCACTTGTAGGTTGTGCTCAGTTGAACAAAGCAATTGTAATACATCTCTATTCATCAAATTAATGCAATAAGCCATTGGGGTTTTTAGCAGATTGCTTTCCCTAAGAAAAATATCGTGTACTTTGTGTTATTTCTTATTTCATGTGTGAAATTTTTGCTCTAAATTGTGAATTAACTTCCACAGAGCAATAGAGTAGGTTTGTGTCTTGTGATTTTGATTAAAACTCCATGAGTAGTTGCAAATCTACACCATAATTTCTACATGATTTAAGCTTAAGTCTTCTAAAAAAGGTTGAGATTGTAGTAAGGACGTGGTCTTATACACATATCTTGGACTATGTTAAGGTACCATTTAGATGTGACTATTTCCATTGTTATGATTGTTTGAAGGCCATTGCACAAACATGCATTTCTTTAAATGATGTACACCTTTATTGTTTTCACTAGTTGAAAAAGTTAAGAGTTGTATGTTTCTATAAAATTCCCACCTTAGAAGAAATAGTCCCTAAATGGGGTTATTATCCGAAGCATGTCTTAGGGAAAAAAACTTAGAATGATGAAGGAATTTCATCTACCAAGGACATAAATGCTCCCACCTCATACCATTAGATGGGTCTTTATGGACATCAAAATTATAAATAACTTAGTGTATAGAATGAAATTTATAATAAACACACACCCACCACGTATAAAATGTTTACACCTCTATTAGATTTTAGTATTCAAACCATTGCACAAAGGTGGAAGTATTGTCTCAAAGACAAGGGAGTCTCATACACCAATTTAGTGTCTACCTTAATTGTTACCTAAAAATTGTAAAGTAAGGGTAGATTGGGTGGTTGAGGTGGGTTGTTAACCCCCTCAACACATGTGTTCGATTCCCTGAAATGACATGCTTAGCTTGTATTGATTAGGCTCAAGGAGTAGTTGACTCCAAGGAGTTTCCACTCTGTTTGTGGTGAATACAGGGTGTCTCGACTCTTACTTAGTCATTAGACCATTATTATCAAAAAAGAAAAACAATAATCTAAAAATTAGATTATTATTATTGGAGTTGTCTTTAGTGCGACTTCTTGGACTTTCTGGTGCCGAAATCCAATGGAAAAATGGAGGTGAAATCTTGATTTGTGTTCTTTAAACTGATTTTTTCACTGTATATATGGATTCAGCACCCTCAAAAATCCCAAAGGCACTTTGATTTTGCAGGGGTTACCAATCAAACTTGTGATTTCAATAAACTCTTGCGAAATTTTATAGAAATTAGAGCTAAAAAACCCACTAGAAAAACTTCCAAAAAATCACACTAAAAATAATTTAATTATTATTATTATAAAAAATCAACTCTATACTTTTAAATAAAATATTAATTATATTAACTTTATAAAAATATTGACATAACCCAATTCAAAGAGAATAAATTTATATAAATAAGGAGTCCATTATTTCGTTTATCCACCGCTTCCTGTTTCCATATCCATAAAAACATAACATCGAGATAGAACCTAACCTTCAACCTATACATGGAGAACAAGCTTTTCTCTCTTAACAATATTTAAACGATTTCCAACCTCAACTTCACGCAACCATAATATTAATTCCAAAATGCATAAAATAATATTAATTTTATTTATATGATTTTATATAATACGTTACATACCACAGAGGAAAAAAATAGAGTTGAAATCCAGTGACGAAAGTTACGGTCGGTGGCCTCACCCAACTGAAACCCGCCACGAGTCGCTTCAAGTGGAGTGTTATAATGTTCTTCTTCGTGGGTGACCAAAACATTATTGAATTTCACTTTGCAATTTGCAATTCACATGTATGTGGGCTCACACCACTAGCTGCCACTTCCCTCTTCTCCCATCGTCTCCACTTCGCTTATCACTTCACACTATATGGGGTTACATTTTTGTTGCAATTTGGTGTTTTTTAAATATATTTGTTTTTGTTTATATTCGTTTTTTAATGTAAAATATATTTGTTTTGGTTTATATTTAATCTAATTATTAATAGATATTATATATATAATTTATAGATCTTAAGAGATTATTTTTAATAGCTCAAATATGAAGTTTAATATGTGATTTTTCAATAGCAAAGGTGTTTTAACAAAAATGATTTAACCATTTGAGCTAATCTTCCAAGCCAATGATTATTGAATATTATTTATAAATACAGGTTGATTTATTATTATTATTATTATTATTATAATTTAAATAAATTATGTTATTTAAAATAATTTATTGGTGGTTGATAACTGGTGGACTTTTACTTTTGTTACATGTTATTTAGGTTTTAGTTTGTTGGTCTCTTTCTTTACATTCAAGGAAGATAAGTATCTAGCAAATTGGACAAATTTTTAGGTCCTATAAAACTAAAAGGCAATTTCAACTTACTAGTACTTGCAAAAAAGCCAATATTTCTTGGGGTCATCACTGAAGCTACCTCTAATAAAATCACGTGCTTCGAAATAGTATCTAACCATAATGTCATATGTAAGACGAAATAGCACACTTAGCAGTAGATTAACCTCTTGTTGAAGAGGGTTTTTCCTTGCAACAAAGTAGTTGATTAATATTTTTTCCCAAATTTTAAAAGATCTTATCATTTTTTTTCTTCTAATTTGGAAATATTAGGTTTAATATTTGTTTTTCAAATGGGGAATTTGCTCTTTATAAATGGTAAACTTAGGAAAAAGTTTTTCATATTAGGTTAATGTCACTACAATAATATGCTTAAAAGTTATATCCATAATGTTAATAGCGATAAGCAACAATCTCTCCAAATTATCACCAAACTAAATCCCAACGAATAATCATAGGAACCATTGTATCATATTCAAATGAAACTGTTTTAGTGAAATATTTGTAAATGATTATATTATTTCATTAGGAGTGATAGTTAACCTTCACGCATCCACGAGGTATTGGATAGACAATGATCGAGTGTGATTTTAACGCATTTCTAGATGTTAAGTCACCGGTTCAATCACCTGCCCTATTCGGGTGTTATTCTTGGACATGACCATGATGTAGCCTCACAATTTCCAAACTTACAAAAAAGAAGAATAAGAAGATAGTTAACCTTCACACATAAAATAAACATTCAACTATTATTAAATCAATCAAGATGGGTTTGACATTGATTTATAAACAAGGGACTTATAACCAACTAATTTCACCAACCCAATTCCTTTGTGAAAATGTATTTGTTCACTGCAATCTTTGCTCATGTTTAATTATATAGCATTTTCTTGGGTGTAACCTTCTCAGAAGAAACCACTTTAAAAATTTCAAGAATAATTAGGACTTTGAGTTGGTTTTTTGTTGTTGTTTACTACTAAGCAAGCACACAATAATGGATTATGCTTCTTTACTTTAAGGATTACCCTTTTGTGCTTACAATGCTTTATGTTCAAATACCACTAATTGACACCATCCAATTATATGTGTGCAAAAACTCTCCATACTTTCCACCATTGTTGGACACATAAGAAATTACAGAGCAGTTGACTCTGATAAAGCTCAACATAGATTGCATTGAACATGCCACAATTGATTAGATCGTGGACACACATATTAAGAGCACTCGCCAACAAAAGATCCAACTATATTGGGTTTTCAAAGCAAGCCAACTCCTGCACCAAGGCAAGTGGCTCATTAGTGTTATAGACATTTTTGGGCACTGCAACCCCGATCATAAATGTCCATAGAACGAGGGCTCTTAAGTCCCTAAAAGTGTTGTTCCGACCTCTAAAATAACAAGGTCAACTGATTACATCTTCTCCCAGAAGTTCTCCATGAAAAACTACTCAGAACTGGTCAAAACTGGACCATCTCACCTGCTCCATGGTCAAAGTGCGTTGCATCCCACCTAAATACACACGGGAGGTGCGATGCATCTTGAAAAGCCCTTCTATGGGGTGCAATGGGCGAGAGTGGACAAACGGCAGGGTCAATCTACAAGGTGGAGGATCATGGAATGTTCCAGAAACTTCTCCTGTGACACTTGCCTCTCTGCATCCGCCCAGGGATGAGTAAGAGATCATCAATCTCCAAGTGGAATTAAGAACTATCAGAGAGAGGACACTAATCAAATCTCAAAAGCTGACTCACCCCCTTGCAAACATCTATATATGGATCCCTCATCCCAGAGATCCAGAGGCTGGAATTTTGTATCATGTAAGGAAGTGCTGCTGGTTTCTTGGTGTAATATCATAGTGTTGGGTGATCTAAGCTTTTCATGAGGTGAAGAAGGGCTTTCTTGCTAAGAGGATGATGCTGGGTCAGAACAATTGGTTGTAATCCTCTTTGCTATTCTTGATTATTAATAAAGCTATTCAAGTTTTCCTCCACATTCTTGTATGATTGATGATATATGCATTTGTGTGGTTAATATATATCTGGTCCTATATTGCTTATGATAATAGATCTATGTTCTTGGATAATGTTATGCTGCTTTGATTCTACAGGTGCTCTTTGAAGCTGGGTAGACAAGGAAGCGAGTGGCAAAGATCTATCGGAAGGGAGAGGAATCAAGCAAGGAACCAAGCGCAAGACAGAGGTTGGTCTCCTTTATTCTCCTCTTATCTATTTCTCATAAAGGAGAACGAAAGTAGTTTTAGTTTGTTTGTTTCTAAGGAAGCTACCAGCCTTAGTGGGACTAGCAGCTCTGCATAGACACTAGATTTCCCGATAACAAAATGGCGACTCCACTGGGGAGCGAATAGATTGTTTGTTTGTCTACATGTGTTTACTTTATAAACTTACAGAAGGAGCCTGAAGTTAAGCCAGCTAGCCTTCGAACTGCATTTGCTATGCAAGTGCAAAGTAGATCAATGCTGCTTCAGTCTATCTATGGGTTTTGTTTATGAACTGAACAATCGATTTACAAGCTCTCTAATTGCCCTTGTGGTGGCTCTAGTAACCTCCTTAGATCTATCCCTGTGATTGATTTACTGATTACCACTTGCTCAGCCTAAATCCCTGAACTGAGCTACAAACTGTGACCCGGAACCCAGTTGAAGTCTCGTCCCTGGACCATCGCACTGTCTCTTCTTTGGATTCTGGATGCATCGCACTTCCCGAGTGTAGTAGGTGCGCTGCATCTCTCTTTCCCTGTGTTACAGGTGCGCTGATGAGATTAGACCTCTCCTGCTCTCAGATTTTGGTTTCTATGTTCACTCTTTTCAGCTCTATTCAGGAGTTTTGCTGCCTGTGGTCAGTACACCTCTGTTGAAACCCCCTTTCCTTGCCATTATTTTGCCTCCATTGTGCAAAGAACTATAAATGTTTTTATGTATTTTGAGCCATTTTCAGTTCTCTTTTACAAATAAGTAGCGTAATTGAACTGTCGTTTCTTGATTTGAAAGTGTCGCAAGTGTTGTTTTCAGTCATAGAAGAGAATCCGATTGTTCTTGATAGTCGATTACACTATTACTCTTGTATTTGATTTGAATTAGTAGTTTTTCAAGTGTCGAAAGCAAGTTTGCAATTCCAAATCGCAAAGTGTCGTCATTGTCCTCATTTTGTCTTGAAAAGAAACTTGCTAGTAATGTCGCTTTGAAAAATAATTCATATTTGCGCTTAGCTTTCTTTTTATCATTCACACATTAAGAAGGTTGAAAACAAATACATGCATGTGCATTTGAATTTAGACTGTTTGTTGGTTTCATTTAGGACAGTGCATATAGTGTGTGCTCTCTGCTCTATGTTGAAAGAATATCATCTCTCTTTCCTTAGTAGCTAGGATTTTCATTACAAAAAGAAGATTAAACGATTGTTTATCATCTTAGATTGCATTTTAGGAATTGTACATCTACATCACGCGGTGAACCTGAAAGGCAAATTTCTTAAGCAAGATCAACTATAAAATAAATTTAATGAATCTAAAAACGCTTTGGAACCTAACGCACAACATTTAAAAGTCTAGGCTAGAGACGTATTCCAGCGTCGTAAAGCCTGGTAACTGTTGTTTTCATTGATGGTTGGGTGATTCCTCCACTTTGAGACGATAAGTGCCAGTACGGACTTGTGCTCCCACGTACCGTCGAGTATATATTGGGAGACCACAATAGGCTTTATCCTTTATCCATAGGAAGTCGTGTCTGCCGCCCTATCGATCGCAATGCACTGAACACAGCATTCGGGAAGATTGACTGCCGTACTGTAAAAAGTATTCTGCAGTTTTGCAATTGGTTTGGTAATCCCTCTGTCTAGATTTCCATAACAGTCTCTTTCGTTCCTTTTCGGACTCCTTAAAGGAATTTAAAGGTCCATCTGAGCACTTGTCACTTCAGGCTCATTAAAAATCGAAGGCGACTAGAGTCATCTTTTGTTTTTTCTCGACTCTTAAAAATTGAAAAAGCAAGTTGTGTCAAAGCGTCTAAAATTTATTTTAATTGGAATAAATATCACCTTTCCTACGTTGGTCTTAGGTTGAGAAAAATGGAGTCCACCAACCAAGGAGTTCCCCTTGGGGGAAATCCTAGTCCTTTCTCCTCTTGGGGAGATGTTGGCGCACCCCATATGGCCACATTGTCGCTTCCAGGATTGACAATCGGCTTGCCCGTATGGCTCTTCTCAACTTCTGTCATTCAGAACACCGTGATTCCTGAACAATCAAGTCAGCAACTAAACGATACCAGAGTTACCCCCCAACCCTCTACTTCGTCCAATTCTTCCTCTCCTCCTTCCTCTTCGCTTGATGAAGCTGGTAAAGCCAAAAATCAAGTAACTGAGAAGAAGAAGGAGAAGAAGAAGAAAGAGAAGAAGAAGAAGGAGCCAAAGGCGAAAAGGGGCGACCAGGCATCGTCTAGCGAAAATCCACACACTGCACCATCCAGGCCTAAATCTCCATGTGTCATTTGCAAAGGAGACCACTATCATCGAGATTGTCCTTGCATCCCTCGGATCTTAAGGGACTGGTCTCCTCATTTGCACAATCTGGTGTCATCAACCTCTGATGATCATGTTGAAAGTACACCGTCAACTAGTGAAAGTGAAGCCCCTGGACAAAAAGGAAGATGTAAATTTCCTTGTAAACTGTGTGAAGGTGATCACGCCGTCCACCATTGTCCCTTCTTAGACAAGGCTAAAAGAGTTTTGGACGACCGTCCGGTTTCACTGTTACGACTTCCTCCTGGATATAAGAAACTCTTGCCGAGTCCGTCACTAGTTGAGAATCCAGCTGACACGCCATTGTGGTCGGACGAAGCGTCTATCATTGAAGATAAACTATCTGAATCCACACCAGACGAAAGTCAAAGGGTTGAGGTGGCAGTTGACTCGGTCTTGTCTTCAGAGGATCCATCTTCAGATGATACAGTCACCAGAGAGAACAAAAACAACACCATCCAAATTCTCTTCGTAAGCACAGACTCCAATGAACATGGGGGCAGTGTACCCGTTCCTTTACCGCAGGAAGGAAGTTCGTCAGAGCCATATCCGGCCATCTATTCGGTCCCACCTCCAAGCAACCTAGTTGTTTCCTTCAATTAGAATCTACTAGGCAGACCCCGCTTACCGGCTAGTGTACCATTTCGAATCATTGCTCAAATATACAGAATGGTCATGGCCGGTACCATCATAGATGAAGGGGCTTCTGTGAGTATCCTTTCCTCAACTTCTTGGAAAGCGCTTGGTTCGCCACCGCTTTTGCCTGAAATGAGAAATCTAACAGGCTTTGACAAAGGAACCAATCAACCGTTAGGGATCCTTCCCAATGTGTCGATAACATTGAGAAGGAAAACCGTTCACATGAACGTAATGGTAGTCCAAGGACCCCTGGATTATAATCTACTCCTCAGACGCGACTATATTTATTGCATGGGAGCCATTGTCTCCTCACTCTTTAGAGTAATGTGTTTTCCGCATGAAGGAAGAGTGGTCAAGCTCGTAGAACAACTTTCATTCCCCGGTTCACACATAGCAAATAGTCATATACTATCCCTGAATGGTCTTTTCACGCAAGGAATGTCTCATCAATCCCCAGTCCGTCCTCCTGATGAGCGCGAGTGATTCAAAGGATAGGACTGAAACCCAGGGGGCATGCACCTTGGCCTGTTTTGATAGGAAAACATTGGGTATAGGGTAGGTTTCCGCGAAGGATATATTACTAGTTGACATACCCGTCCGTTTAGGAAAATGGGGTTAAACCGGAATAAGATACCTCCGTTAGAAGGTAGGCCTTTCCCGATAGAAAAAATGTTTTGTCTGCAAATTGAAGGGTAACCTGGAAACGGTAGGCCTTTCCCGATAAAACAAATGTTTTGTCTGCAAATTGAGGGGTAACCTAGAAACTCTACTTCACTATACATGGGGGCATGCAAACCTTTTGGCATGCAAGCAAAGAGCGACCATTTATTTTTTTAAATTTGTAGGTCCTCTAACCCTTTAAACTCGTAGGATTGGTCGTTTACTAACTTGCATAAAGAAAGGATGTGGGGCAAAGCTTTGAAAAGATGTCGTTTTTAAACGAGACATCCTTATTATACGACTGGATCGAGCAGTTTTAATGCGGAATTCAAGCTTGTTAAAAAATAAACATAAGCAATGAGCAAATGTTCCCCCAGAGTTTAAGCTCATTAAAAAATGAACCAATTTCCGGTAAATAACCATTGTGAATGTATTATCATCAGCCTTTGAAGCCTTGGTCGTGTTCTCATCATCACCTCCACTCTGTATTCGTCGATCATTCACCCCCATTTGATTGTTTACCCTTTTTGAGGAACAGCTGCGAACAATGATCATGTTAGCCATCATTGTGACATTGCCGTGATTGGAAAATTCCAAACCTTACCTGGAATTAGCTGCTACCCGAATTTATCACTCGTTCCTTAAAGAACGAGTCTCCTTTAAGCTCTTTTCAACTGACTTGTAAAATATGAAAAGATTGTCGAGCAATTGGCCTCTCCAGCTCGTTAAAGGGACCGGAAGTGCTATCCCTCCTTTAGATTTTAATCTTTTTGGACTTGAGGGATCATTACACAAAAAGATCGAGCGCTTGTTTTGTTCGACTCATTAAAAGTACCGAAAATTCATCCCTTTTGTATTGTTTTATACTTTTTCGGACTCAAGGGATTATATGACGAAAAAGGATTATTGGAGTTTTCTTTACGTCCCTTTTTCAGACTCTCTAAAATTGAAAAGGACCGAGTTATCCTTGTCGTTAAACTCGTTAAAACCGAATAGCGACAAACTTGTCCATACAGACAAGAACGAGTTTCACTATCGCTAGGCTCGTTAAAACATAGCGATGGGTTTGCCCGAAGGGAAAATTATAGAACAAGCATATGTTATCCTCCTCAAGCTTGACAAAAAGAAAAAGGTACTGGTCAACAATGACTGGGGAAAAATTGGGAAGAAAACTTGAAAAAAAATTATTGGTAGCAAGTCGCTCTTGAACATGACACTTTCACTGCGCATCTGAGCCGGGTTGGGTTGTTCCGTTCACTGGTCATATCACCATGGGTCCATCATTGGGGTTAATGCTACCAATCCATCATGTCAGTGTCGCTGATATGTTCAAGAGAAGTTGCTCAGAGAATTCACCTGCGTCTCACCCACTGCAATACATTTACGCTCCATTCGTTCATGACCGCCACCCTGAACCTTATATCACCAGATCGTTTTCACCTCCATTAAAATCATTTGCTCCGTTCCGTGTCATTGATGTGGGATTCACTAAGGCCCTCCTATGACGGATCGCTTCTTGTCGACATCAGCTCATTATCCAAGAAGTCGATCTAGGAACAACCCTTTCAGTACTTTGAAACTTGCATGCCTCAATGGCAAGTTTCTCACTTCCGGCGACAGGTTTACATCAATGGCCTTCGACCGAAAGATTTTGCGTGGTGTTCGACGCCAAGTCCCTTATTCACACCACGTGAATTGTACTATAGAACCTTGAGGGTCATCATCATTATTGGTGATTCCTCTCGCGCTTGTTAACAGCTTACATCATTAGCTGGTAATCAGGTGATGTCTTTCCATGTTCGACTCTAGAACATCTCTCACATGGATCGACTTGTACTTTGAGTGAAGATCGAACGATATTGAAGACCCCGGATCTAGTCTCATCCATTCGAGCTGCGATATATATTCAGGAAAATAAAGACATCAAATGTACATAATTACTGCACAGATAATCATCCAACCTAAGGGATGATGGCTCTACTAGAATCATCAGTCTACACTCAGACGATTGTCTGTCTTATGTACATGAAAATGAATTTATAAAGCTGAGCATGGGAATGCCCGCCTTAGCTAGATCATGAAAATATTATGAAGATAATGTATTGTATTGTATCTTATTACAGGTTGCCTTCCAGCTTGAAAAAACTTCAGATCCTCATGATAAAGCATTTCACCCGACATCAACAGATTAATGACCTCATGCTTTAGGGGGCAACTGTTATAGAAATTTTTGGACACTGCAACCCCAATCATAAATGTCCATAAACCAAGGGCTCTTAAGTCCCTAAAAGTGTTGTTCCGACCTCTAAAAGAACAAGGTCAACTGATTACATCTTCTCCCAGAAGTTCTCCATGAAAATCTACTCAGAACTGGTCAAAACTGGACCATCTCACCTGCTCCATGGTCAAAGTGCGCTGCATCCCACCTAAATACACACGGGAGGTGCGATGCATCTTGAAAAGCCCTTCTATGGGGTGCAATGGGCGAGAGTGGACAAATGGCAGGGTCAATCTGCAAGGTGGAGGATCATGGAATCTTCCAGAAACTTCTCCTGTGACACTTGCCTCTCTGCATCCGCCCGGGGATGAGTAAGAGATCATCATTCTCCAAGTGGAATCAAGAACTATTAGAGAGAGGACACTAATCAAATCTCAAAAGCTGACTCACCCCCCTTGCAAACATCTATATATGGATCCCTCATCCCAGAGATCTAGAGGCTGGAATTTTGTATCTTGTAAGGAAGTGCTGCTGGTTTCTTGGTGTAATATCATAGTGTTGGGTGATCTAAGATTTTCATGAGGTGAAGAAGGGCTTTCTTGCTAAGAGGATGATGCTGGGTCAGAACAATTGGTTGTAATCCTCTTTGCTATTCTTGATTATTAATAAAGTTGTTCAAGTTTTCCTCCACATTCTTGTATGATTGATGATATATGCATTTGTGTGGTCAATATATATCTGGTCCTATATTGCTTATGATAATAGATCTATGTTCTTGGATAGTGTTATGCTGATTTGATTTTACAGGTGCTCTTTGAAGCTGGGTAGACGAGGAAGCGAGTGGCAAAGATCTATAGGAAGGGAGAGGAATCAAGCAAGGAACCAAGCGCAAGACAGAGGTTGGTCTCCTTTATTCCCCTCTTATCTATTTCTCATAAAGGAGAATGAAAGTAGTTTTAGTTTGTTTGTTTCTAAGGTAGCTACTAGCCTCAGTGGGACTAGCAGCTCTGCATAGACACTAGATTTCCCGATAACAATTAGGGGCCAAGTTTAGCAAAAGTTTCCCCATCTCATGGATGCACTAAACGCAATGGAGATCATTTCTAGATATCAGTGACCACCCACCTATTCCATTGTCTCATAACACAATTTTCTATTTTGTTAGTTATTTCTATATTTTCTAGGTCCTGAACTTCCAGAGCCATTTCGAGGCCCTAAACAATGTTTTTTGGAGTAACAGGACAATGGAAGTCTATGCTTTCCATAGAAAGTCAAAAAATGTACTTTCCAGTTAGAAATTTCCAACAGGAAATTATTCATGCCAAACAGAGATCGTACCAAAATTACAACCCTGGGAAGTTGACATTCCAACTTATCCCATTGGGGCCCAAAAACCTTTGGCGCTTCATCCCCTAGGGTTATGTTTTTGGATGTTTATGGTTTCTCGTTGTTTCTTTATGATAAAAATACCTATGAGCCTCATTATAACATAGTTTGGAGAAGGCATGTAGCTGTCACATCTCTTCTCATAGATATGCTACCACCATTCCAGCGAGTTTGTTTTCATTTTTCAATTACACAGTTTCAACATTTTCCATTTATTAATAGAAGTCAATTTTCATTGCATATCTATGTTTTGGTTATAAATATGTATGTCATTTATTTCACTTCATAATCTCATATCAATAATAAAGAATCCACTACATAAAGTGAGTTTGAAAACTCAACACCTTCATTGGGAATACGGGGAACCCAAATCTAGAGGAGGGAATATAAGTTTCAAGAGGAATCTGTCATAACCCGAACCAACCTTTACATTCTCCTTTAAATGAGCAATTTTTTTGAGATCATCCACAAAGCTTAACCCCAATTTGTCGAGAGGAAACAGACTCAAAAGAGTATGTGACAACATAGGGGTAAAATTAGAAGCCCTAACATAAGACCCCACATTATCACTAAGAGACACCAAGTTTTCCTTTTCTAAAACCTAAGACTTATTATTCGTCCCTCGATAAAAAAACCTTCTCTGATAGACCAAAAATAGATTTTCTTCAACATCTACAAGGAATTTTAATTCTTCGTAAAATAAATAATTGGTAATTTGGGAATAGAAATTTTAACTTACCCATGAAAGTATCTTCATGTCTTTGCTTAATAGGAGGAGTTTTCATAGCTTGATGTTGATACAAGGAAGTGATAATCTTTCCCTCTTTCTAAACATCAAAATCCTCATCTTAAAAAGAAAAAATGTTTGGAGACTTCACAAAAATAACATGGGAGGGTTTTCAAGGAATCTTAGGAGAATTCCTTAATGGTCACCTTGAAACATTAGAGAAATGGTCCTTCAAATGACTCGTGGCTTGACACCATGTGCAGTTAAAGGGGATTCTCTAGTAATCTAAATGTTGAGTAAAATATCTATCACCCCAACAAAAATATAGTTCATTAAGAAAACAAGGCCATGTCAAACTCTACTAACACCCATACCATTCTCTTGATTGTTGACAATATACTTTTCTCATCGAAACACAAAAAATTAGTCACCTTGCGAGCGATATCCAAAAAAAAAATTGAGACCTTAGTTCTAAAGGGAACCAAAGAAGCGAGAGCCATAAGTGACACACAAATCTCTCTTCCTTTAGAGGATTAAAGTTAGGGTGCCACTTGCACAAAATGAGAGAGCCATGATCAAGAATCCAAGGCTTAGACATGATCTCTTCCAAGTATTCCATATCTAGGAACTAGAAGCATAATCAATGGTTGACCAACAGGTTAATCCTAGGGCTATAACCTATAATGGGTTTCCAATGCACACATATCTATTCTACCTTTCTACCCAATTCATAAACTTGAAATCAAGCTAGCCTTTAAGTGCTCTAAAGGACAAGCTCTCGATCCTATCCATACTGACATCCTTCCCCAACATTAATGAGAGTTTATTTTCCTTCGTTGAATATGTATTTTGTGCTTTGTGCTCACGAGCTAGGAACCCCCTCTTCTTATGTTGCAGAGAGTAAAGTCTCTTCAGGGAAATGTCCAAATATTTATCAGGGGAGGAAGCCACTAGTTTTTATGTTGAAGATAATTCCACAACTGAACCTACCTTTATCAACACATTAATTATGTAATAAGAGTATATGCTAGCTCATGAACCTGCAATTTACATAGGGAAAGTAGGGACCTTCTTCCAATACCAATACCTCGAGAGCCACAAACCAAATCTTCTTAGGCCCAAACCTCATCCTCTTATTCTCATGTATGTGCATCCCTATCCACCATTGAACCCCGTCCAAAAGAACAATTTGAAAAATATTACATAGAAATGTTACTGCCAACACAAAACCTATATTCCTCCATAATGAACCCACAGATGGAACCCTAAAACCTAGTAGAGTTTTCATGGCTATTACTCACTTCCTATTAAACCTTATCACATTATTCTTTTCTTCATTTACCAAGGGGATTGAATGGAAGGTGAAGATAACCGAGCCAAAATATTTGGACCATTTCTTTATTTGTGTGTGTCATCCTTACGTAGGCCAAGGTAATCTTTTGCTTATTATTCCCATTTTATCAGGTTCATAATTGTTGGCTATTGTGGAGGGCACTAGGGTTCTTGGGAAACTATCTAGTGCCCTTAATACAAATTTTATTGTACTAGTAACTAAATGCTCTAATCCCTCCTCTTTCAATGGTTTTAGACCAATTTCCTTTTGTAATCTGGTCTAAAAAGGCATTGCCAAAGTGATTGCTAATTGAATCAAAAGTAAGCTAGTTGAGTGCATGACAAAGGAACAATTTGGTTTTCTGGAGAATCATCAAATTTTGGATGTTGTGGAAGTTGTACAAGAATGTATACATTCAGTCAAAGTTAAAAACCTAGAAGCTTTAGTTCTAGAAGATGACCTAGTCAAATCCTATGATAGAGTGGATTGTAGATTCTTGAGACTTGTACTTTTACAAATTGGTTTGGGCCTTGAGGTAAGAGACTAGATAATGGGGTGTATATCTTCAACTAATTTTGTTGTTCTTATCAATGGATCTCCTTTCATTTTTTTCAAAAGAAATAAGGGTTTGCAAATAGGGTGTACTCTATCACCTTTGTTGTCTTTATTAGTCATGGAAGGCTTGAGTAGATTGATTGGGAAGGCTCAGAGGGATGGCAAGATCAAAGGGGTAAAGGTGGCTACTAGGATTTTTATAAGTCATTTATTGTTTCTAGATGATGTGCTACTATTTGGGAGAGAATATATGGAATAATGATCAACCTTTGAAGAATTTCTTCAATTTTCTTGTAAGGCATCTAGAATGGAAATCAATGGTTAAAAATCTTGCTTCTTAACTCATTTTGTAGAAGAAAAAACCTTATCCCAGATAGTACCCTTGCTACCTTTCCAACATGACTCTATTGATTCAGGTTTTAAGAATCCAGGTTACTTTATAAATCCAAATAATTATTTGAAGGAAGATTGGTTTTGGCTTCTAAAAAAGGGAAAAGAAAGTGGAAATTTGATGTTTCAGATGGCTATCGCTTGGTGGCAAGATGAGACTTTTCAAAATTTTCTTGGAAAACATACTTGTTTATTAGCTCTCTTTATCCAAGATTCCCAAGTACATCTTAAACTCAATCAGGAAAGAATGTTCAACTTCTTATGGTCTGGTAATAAAGCTAAGAAATGAGTCCTTTTAGCCAGTTGGGAGAGTCTATGACTTCCAAAAAAACTAGGGGTAAGGGGCTTTAAAATATCCTCTAGTTTGGGAAAGCTCTATGTATGAAGAGTTTGTGGGGAGTGATCACTGAGGTTGGTCTTTGGAGTGATGTCATGATATCCAAATGCTTTAAGAAGTTATCTCTTATTGAATAGATTAGGAAACCTTGTAAACTTAATTCATGTGCTTCAAATAGTTGTAGAGCTTTAATGGATTCTTTTCTTTGAATTTGGAGAATGTCGGAGATGGAAAAAACATCCTTCTAGGTTTGGATCCATTTATTGGAGGAGAGGAATTCTATATGTTACCCTTGGATCTTGTTCTTCTTTTAAATAGAAATGGTTTTATATTTTTTTTCAAATAAAAACACTTACATCGGACGAAACAATTAGTGGCTAATTACAAGCTAATGATTTGGTACTTGAAGGAATCTTTATAGAGGACTCAGACATATATAAATAAATGGGATGTCACAATATGGTATTTATTTTACAGGAAGGAAATATGAAATAGTATGGAGTTGGAATGTATCCATTGGTCTGGTAACAACTAAAGAAGCATATGAAGAAATTTCTTATTCCTTTATGATTGTTAAGGAAAAATGGTGGCATATGTATATTTGTAAATGGCTTTGCGCCTTAAATCTCAAGTGCTTTAGTTAGCTAGTACTTGAAAACAAGATATTGACTTGGGACAACTACATAAAGAGGGGAGTTTGTGGTCCTAGCTTTTGTGTCCTTTGTAGTCAAGAAGCTAAATATATTGATCACTTATTTGTTTTGTGTGAGTTCTCCAAACTTGTGTGGAAGGATATATTAGAGATCTTAAAACTCTCTTTTGTTTGGGAAGATTTTACCTTTCAAGAGAATCTATTGAAGTTGTATTTTTGAGTTAAGAAATTTAGAGTTCTTCCTATTTTTGTGATAGGGTGCATTGGAGACAAATGAATTGTGCTTTATTTAAAAACTCACATATTTTTGGATCAAAACTCACATATATTTGCATCAATTGTTAGTTTGAAAGTTGTTGGTTACTTTAAGGAATTTCATAGAGAATATAAGTACAATGTAGTCAAATACTCTCCCTCCTCAATTTTCAGACTAGGTTCTTGTTTGGAACGGGTATGCAAATAGTTGTGAACAAAAAACATAGATACTTTCAATATGAGGAGGCTATGATACAAACACTAGAGTATAACTAATGGCTTTATGGGGTTTAATGTACTTTTAACTCAAAAATGGCTTTCTTTATACAATTTCTTGGTGATTCCAAGATAATCATTGATTTGGTAAATGGACATACTCAACTCTAAGTGTTTTCATGTATTTTTGGCAAGACATTATTCAAGGGCTAAAAGTAAAGTTTTAGGCCATCTTTTTCAAACATATTTTTAGGCAACATAATTCACAAACTGATAGGTTGTCCAAGCTAACACTAAATGAGCCAGGTAATCTAATCAGGGTTGAAGAAGTAAAGGACAATTTTGTCATAAACAAAAGCTTGTTGAAGAAGTAAAAGACAATTTTGTCATAGATAAAAACTTTTTACAAGCTTTCTAATCTATTTGGTTTTGGAAAAAAACCATTTTCTACTATAATTAAACTTTTCACAAGTTATTATATTGATATCTAAATAGATTAGTGTTTCTACTTTAAATTTTTTAATATAAAAAATGTAACTAGTTTTTACAACTATGTTAAATCTCTACTTTAAAATTTTTAGTATAAAAATGTAACTAGTTTTTATGACTATATTAGGAATTTTTTTAACCAGACATGCATCTAAATCTAAATCAATTAAATTATCTATAAAAGAATTAAAAGCTATTTGGATCCATTGATTCTCTTTAATTCACCCCTTGAATCACAAGGCTGTTTATTTTTTAAAAACTACACTTATCAACCCACACTTCCAATAAAAACTAATTACCATATCAAATCACATTCAATTACAATATTTTTTAAAAACTACACTTATCAACCCACACTTCCAATAAAAACTAATTACCATATCAAATCACATTCAATTACAATATTTTTTAAAAACTACACTTATCAACCCACACTTCCAATAAAAACTAATTACCATATCAAATCACATTCAATTACAATGAACTTTACAATCCGACCAATTAGTCTTCTCCACATACTAAAACACTAGCCGGAGCAGAGACGAGCGGTTAGTGCCGTTCGTTCGGCAACTCCTATTTCCAACCCCATAGCCTCATTAATGCGGGGCTACATGCACAGGAGATAGGAGTTTATAACACGCGAGGTGGGTACTACGCCGTTTTTTTTTTCATTGGCTTGACTAGATGGGCAAAGTCCGGTAATTTCACGTGCAATACTTATAATGGAGCAAGTGTGGTAGATTATGTAATTTGCTCGCATGGTTTGTGTGAGAAAATGGACGAAGTTCTGGTTGGAGATCAGCTGTGGGATTTGAAATCAGATCACAAGCCAATTTATTTATGTTTCTCTTGGATTGGAAAGAAACAATTAGAGTCAAAAATTCAGCGTGTCCAACAAAATCTTCCACAGGGCAGAATTCTTTTGACCCCAGAAAATTGTAATACCTTCAAAATGACGTTAGAGAGGCTCTTTGAGAAGGAGAAAATTACAATTCACAACCTTCATAGTCATGAATTAACACATTTAATTCAATGCGCACTTGCAAAGTGCAAAAGAACAAAAATTAAGAAGTCTGAAACAAATTGCTTTCCGGTTAATGCTTGGTTTGACGAGGAATGCAAAAAGGCAAGGAGAATCTGGAAAGAGTCAAACAAGGACAACATAACGCTCAAATCTTACAAGCATTTATTAAGCAAGAAAAAGGCTGATTTCATGGTTTCAAGGAGGGAAGAACTAATCTTCCTAGGGAAAAATAATCCCAAATTATTTTGGAAAGAGCTCCAACCGAAAAAGATACAAATTGGAAATAATATTTCAGCTTCTAGATGGTTTGACTATGCAAGACAACTCTATGAGCAGGTTCCCAAGGTTGACCCTCCCCCCTTGGTCAACACGGATACTAAACTCTTCACGGTACAAGAGGTAGAGATGGGTATCAAGAAGTTGGGTGTTGGAAAAGCAAAAGACTTAGCTGAACTCCAAGCAGAATATCTAAAGTGGGGCTCAAAGATCCTTGCACCTCACATTACAAAAATCTTCAACAACATCATACAACAAGGGCTCCCCACAGATTGGACAACTAGTCTGGCAATACCTCTTTTCAAGAGCGGTGACATCAATAATCCCTCCAATTATAGGACCATCATGATAAACCCTTTGTTTGCAAAGCTATTTGGAAGCATGCTAGAAAACAAAATTAGCAAGTGGGCAGAAGAAAGAAATAAGCGTGCTAAAGGGCAAGCAGGTTTTAGACCTAAGCATTCAACAGTTGATCATTGCATAACTCTAAGGCACATCATTGAAAAAGTTTGGGAGAATAAGGAAGAAGTCTTTTGTTGCTTTGTTGATTTCAGAAAAGCGTTTGACTCGGTTCCTAGGGATAAACTTTGGCAAAGAATGGAGGAACTTGGGGTTCCTAAACATTTGAGAGCAGCTGTGCATAGACTGTATGAAGAGGTGAAAGTCAAAATTAGAACTTCGGCAGGCATTTCTGAAAGTTTTAGAAGCGATATCGGGGTCAAGCAAGGTTGCCCACTGTCTCCGACCCTTTTTGGTTTATATATCGACAAGCTTGAGGAGTGGTTAAATTCGCAAGGAGGTGATGGTATCTATTTGTGCAAGTTTGTTATAAGGCTTCTTTTGTATGCAGATGACCTTATTCTGATTGCTAAATCGGCGCTTGGTTTGCAAGAGCACTTACTATCCCTTGAGCATTTTTGTAGAAGTGTGGGGATGCAAGTCAATATCAGCAAAACGAAAGTAGTGGTCTTCTCTAAGAAAAGAAAACATAATCAACATAAGTTCTACTTTGAAGGCAACATTCTGGAAGAAGTTGCGGAATACAAATACCTCGGAGTTGACTTCAACAAAAATCTAAGCTGGAATGGTTGTAGAAAGAAAAGAACTTTGGGGGGTTGGAAAGCATTTTATGCTTTTCAAAATAGGTGTAGAGAGGCAGAGTTATGGGACTGGAAGACCACTCAAACTCTTTTTGGGCTTCTAGTGATTCCAGTGATTCTATATGGTTGTGAACTGTGGGCTAGTAGTACTTCCGACATGCAGTGGAGACAAATTGAGAAAATTCAGAAGCGTTTGATTACAAACAAATTTAAGATCAAAAGTGCAGTGCCTTATGATATCTTGTTAAGTGAAACAGGGGCTGCTCCTATTGAAGCAATTGCTATGGTGCGAGTCATAAGTTATTTAAAAAAAATTGAGCAAATGGAAGATGGTAGATGGCCTAAGGTTGTCTTTAATGATAGATTGTGCAAGAGCAAAAAAACTTGGATGCAACAAAATAACAAATGGTTTAGTAAATGGGATATTTGCTTGAACGCGTGCCTCATAAACAACAAAGAGATAAAAGCTTTTGTTATGGAAAAGTTCCACAAACGTACTTGGGAGAAGGAGCTAGGAAGAAAGAAAAATTACTATATTGAAGTGTTTAATCCCACTCATAATCATCAACCAAAAGCATACATAGAGGCCAATATCTCTTGGAAAGCCAAAATTCTTATTGCTCAGTTAAGGACTAATTCTCATCAACTCCGTTGTGAAACAGGGCGCTGGAAAAGGCCAAAGGAAGTGTGGGAGGAAAGGGTATGCATTTTTTGTTCTTCCGGAAAAGTGGAAACAGAAAAACATTTTATTTTAGAATGTGAGGCCTTCAAAGACAACAGGGAAAGTTACGCAGATACGCTGGCAGCTAACTCTTGGGATAATCTATTTAACGAGGGGTTTGTCGAGAAGACGGGAGCATTTATTGTGAAGCTTCACAAAAAAAGGGCCGAATACATCAAGCAGATGAAAAAGCAATCTGTCCCATAGGCTATCTTTAGCCTCGTGGACGTTAAAATAATTTCTTCTTCTTCTTCTTCTAAACGCGAGGTGGCTATCTCCTGTGCATGTAGCCCCGCATTAATGAGGCTATGGGGTTGGAAATAGCATTTTCCCGTTCGTTACGCCTTCAAATGCAAAAGTCCACTTAATAAATATTCACACGTCGACCGACTGTTGCTTCATGTCAACTTCCTCAAACGTCTGTGTCTGTGTCTCCAACTTTCCCTTCCGTCCAACCATTCCAAGTCTGTGTCGTGGGTGAATACCTGTCAACTTGTACCCAACTTTCCTCTATTGGAGCCTTTTTCAACACTCCGAAGTTTCCCAGAGCCATGTCTGGGCGTTCCGAATTCCACTCCTGACCGTTGAATCGATCATAGAGCCTGGAGGAATTGACACGTATATACTATGCTGTCAAATTCCTATTGGCTATTGAATTCTGGATTTTATTGTTTTCAACCGACTTTTTCCGTAACAGCCGACCCTTTTTATCTATAAAAACACACGCTCCCATTCAAGCAAAACACACACTACACTTCTACACTAGTGTTCTGTAAATTGGTTCTTCTTCTTTACAACAGACTATTGAATTCCAGACTATCTATTCTCCTCGGACTTCCTCTCACCATGAATCCAGAAATTTCTGCTGTAGATCAGCTCTTCGCTGCAAAGGCTGCGAAGGCCAAGACAAAGTGCAGAGCGTTCGTGACTTTCTTGGCGGGATGTGGCGACTATGTGAAAGGTGTGGTTGGTCTTGCAAAGGGTCTCCGCAAGGTGAAGAGCGCATATCCTCTCGTCGTTGCTGTGTTGCCCGATGTTCCGGAGGATCATCGCCTGCAATTGCGAAGACAGGGTTGTATTGTTCGCCAGATTCAACCCATCCATCCCCCGGAGAATCAAGTGCAATTCTCAATGCCTTACTATGTCCTCAACTACTCCAAACTCCGTATTTGGGAGGTATTTTCATTTCTTGCAGATCTCCATACATGCATACATTTTAACAACAATATCTTTCCTAAATACCTGAATATAGTTAGTTATTAACAATCTTGTTTTGTTTTGGGTGATGGACAGTTTGAGGAGTACAGCAAGATGGTATATCTAGATGCAGACATCCAAGTCTTTGACAACATTGACCATCTTTTTGACATGCCCCATGGATATTTCTACGCGGTTATGGATTGCTTCTGCGAGAAGACATGGAGCCACACTCCGCAGTACATCATCGGATACTGCCAGCAGTGTCCAGAGAAGGTGTCATGGCCCGTGGAATTAGGGCAACGGCCCTCTCCATACTTCAACGCTGGAATGTTTGTTTTTGAGCCGAGTCAGCTGACCTTCGACTGCCTTTTGGAAACTCTGATGGCTACTGTGCCAACGCCCTTCGCAGAACAGGTCTGGATCTGTTCTCGTTTACAGTCAGGATCGTGCACATTATTGTTTGGTTTACCAGATCTAATTTTGACTAAATTGTGGTATATGGTTTGTAGGATTTCTTGAACATGTTTTTTTAAAAGATGTACAAACCCATCCCTCTGGTGTACAATCTGGTTCTAGCCATGATGTGGCGACATCCCCAGAACGTGGACTTGGACACTGTCAAAGTTGTTCACTACTGTGCTGCTGTAAGCTTTCTTTTCACTCCAAATTTGGGTTCGATAGAAACAATATGATTTATATATGAAAGACGAGATAGGTGTTCTGAGCGTACAGGGTTATATCAATGGATGAATGTGGATGTGCAGGGATCGAAGCCGTGGAGGTACAGTGGGGAGGAGGAAAATATGGAGAGGGAAGATATAAAGACGCTGGTGCAGAAATGGTGGGACATATACAATGACCCCTCGTTGGATCACTCGGGATCATGCGACATAATTCCAGATCCAATTTCAGAGTCGGATGGAAAATCGAATGATCAACAACGAGTGGCTGCTAATTCATTCTTTGCTGCTGCGACGCCAACAAATCCCAACATAATGCCTGCACCGCCTGCAGCTTAAGGGATTTCAAATTTGCAGAAGTCGCCTGTAGCATAAGATATTTATTATATATGTATATTTTAATCCACCGGCATAGACGGGGACAATTTGTATATCATACAGAAGATCATACTGTATGTCCTCAAAGATGAGGTTATTGGTTGTAAATTAATCGAATTTATTTAATAATTGTAAATATACAAATTGACTTTTGTAAGACTTGACGTACATGGTTGTAAATTAATCGAATTTATTTAATATTGTAAATATACAAATTGACATTTGTATGACTGGACGTACATGGTTACTCTTTCGTTTTCTGTAATTCAAAAAATATTTAATTTTCATTTAATTCTGCATCGATATGAAAATATCTACACGCATGCAATGTGACGTAATTATGAATTATTATAAAATTTAATAAACCCCGATGGCTAGTAAAAGCCAAACTTCACTGGTATCTTTTTCTTGAGTCTGTAATGCAATGTCATATTTCATCATCAGTCATCAGCAGTGTTATATAGTTTTTTTGGTAGGAAAAAGGTGTAATTTTATTATTTATATATATATATGAAGTATGCATTTAAATATGATGATTTATTAGGATTCTAGAGAGGGGTTATATAGTTATTGTTTTTCAAAATAACTATAATAAAATTAAATATAAATATCAAAACAATGTTGGTACATGTAATTGTTATATGAGATAAGTATGAATAAATGAAGATATAATAAAAAGTTTTACAAAATGTTGTTGAAGTATGTGAATTTAAAGAAAATTGTCATATTTAATTAGTTTTATTAATGATTGGTTTATGATAAAATTCATAGAGCTGATCATTTTGTTGTTGTTTTTTGATCTATGAGGTCCCACAATCCAATCATAATTTTTCTTTAGAAAGACTATCCACTCTTTTCTCAATTGTAAACATAAACAACAATTTTGAGGATAAGAGTTGTGTAGAGTTGTTGGAACTTGCTCCCAAGCCCATTTTTAGAGAGAATAAGTGAGTTTCCAAAATATGTAATACAAATCCTCCCCCACATGTAAGTCCTTTAAACCCCAACCTCCAAAATCTTTAGGAGCAGCTATTATTATCTAGATTACCCATGGAAGAATATAGTGATCTGATAAACTTGACCATAAAAAAATTACAATGTTTTTTTTTTTTTTAATATGCCTTTTGGAATCCAGGAAAGCCACATCCAAGAAACTAGTATTGCCTCAAGGATTGATTTAATAAGAACAAGTCTTCCAGCTCTAGAAAGCCATCTTAAGCTCCAATTTTTAAGCCTTTTTTCAATTTTTTCTATTAACCAAAATCCCTTTGCAACTTTATATGAGTTAGGTTTTAACTTAAATCCAAAATATTTCAATCCCACAACAATCTCATATGTGACAAAGGGAAACGTACCTTGATAAAAAGCCATATCTTCAACATTCAACCCACAAACAGATAAAGTAGATTTTGTTATGTTAATCATAATACCTTTAACAACTTCAAAGAGAGCAAGTGCATATTTGATGGTTGTAGAATCTCTTCTTGTAACATCACAAAAGATGAGAATGTTATCTACAAATAGTAAATTTGAAGTGAGAAGCCCAAAAAATACACATAATCCTTTCAAAGAACCACTTCTTTTAGCCTCCCAAGAATTCGACTTAATCCTTCAGTGACCAATAAAAAGAGAAGAGGCGATAATTGACATCAAACTTGCCGAAGACCTCTCTGAGCATGAAAGAAAGGTGAGGTTGATCATGGGTTGATCCATTTATCAGTACAACGAATGAAATAAAGGTTATGTAGCTCATAATCTAGTTTACAATAGGAATACTAAACCCCAGATGTGTAAGTAAGAGACAAATATAGATCCAGCTTACTCGATCATATACTTTTGAAAGGTCAATCTTCATCTCTATTCCAGCTACTTCAAAAATACACTTTTCCAGACACAATATCGCTGTGCCAATCAATAAAGTTATTGTTATGTTATGATGAGGAGACACAATATCATTGTGCCAATCATTAGAGCTATGTTATGATGAGGATTTAATTCTATTGAGCATCATTAAGAAACAAGATAAATTTATATCCCTTAACATAAAAACTTTGTTTCCTTTTAAAAAAATCAAAGAGTAAGATCTTAGTGCTTATATTTTCATGGCATTGAACTATGTTATGTTTCCCAATACTATTTCCTATTGGTTAACTTACATGGTTTAATAATACATAGATTTCAAATTATTTCGCTGTATTTTATTAGCAAAGGAACGTGATCCGACTATCTCTACACTTGTGTGGAGGTGTGTGGAAGTCCTTGTGTGGAGGACCTCGGCACAATGAACTTTGACACAAGCATCATCTATTCAATTATGTGGAGGTCCTTGTGCTTAACATGATCTTCGGTCTTATGCTTTGAAAGAGCAACAAAACAAAAAGAAATGAACTAAATCAAAAGTAATAATGGCAAGGAACAAAATCGAGGAGGCCATGACAGTGTTTGGCACACCAAAACACGAGATTTTGTAAGTGGTATTTGAAAAGGTGGTATTTATTTACGAGAATATGTTACAATAGTCATCTGAAAATTTCATATGGGGTAATGAAGACCAAAGCCATCACCATTGCCACGACTCAATTTCTTCATCTCCATCCTTTAACAAGAAAGTAATTGAAGTGATTGTAAACATAACGACACCAGCTTATACTTTATGATCTCTACACTTGTGCTGAGATGTGCGGAGGACCTCCACACAATCAACTTTTACACAAGCGTTGTCTATTAAATATTGTGGAAGTCCTTATGCTTAAAACGATCCTTGGGTCTTATGCTTCAAAAGAGAAACACAACAAAAACACATGAAACCAAATCAAAAGTAGTAATGGTGAGGAACAAAACCAAAGAGGTCACGACATTGTTTGGCACACCAAAACACGAGATTTTGTAAATAGTATTTGAAAAGGTGGTAGTTATTTACAAGAATATGTTACAATACTCATCCAAAAATTTCAGATGGGGTAATGAAGTCCAATCAAGACCTATTTCGGGCTCTCACCAGATGGTTTATGAGCCCAAAACAATGGATCCAAATGATGTGGTGAAGTCCTTCGTGGAACACTACTACAACGCGTTCGATACCGATACAGCTAATATAGGGATTCTATTAGGAAACCTCCATGATGACATTTAAGGGGTAGAAGCACCAGGGGTTGGTGAGAATTATGCTGAAGCTCACAGAATTTCCCTTCCAGAAGTGAAAACATGCCATCAAAATTGTCAATTTCCAGTCTTCGGGTCCCGCTAGTGGCATGGTTGTCTTTGTTAGCGACATGTTGTAGTTAGCTGACGAAGAACACCATCTCAGATTCAGCTAACTATTTCACTTGTTTCCGAATCGACAAGGAATTATGTTGGTCCATAATGATATATTCAGGTTGAACTATGGCTGAAACAATCTTATTGCATCAGTGTGATATATGAGTCATGACAGGATACACGTTCCCTTTCACAATTATCTAGTTATTTCATGCCTCTTGATTCTCTACATTATACGAACATAGTTATGAACATTGATTCTTGATATATTTATTTATGTTTTTCAATAATGTGCTCATGTGCACCATATTCCATTGCATCCTTTAGAGAATAGAATCCATCATTTTTCTTTTGTATGAATTGGATTCTCTTGAATTTTTTAAATGGGAAACAAGATAGCTCAAGTGGTGTTTCTTTGGAAGATAATTAGCAAGTTTTAAATGTTAAGCTCCCTTTACGGCTTCCAACGGCCGCTGATAATTTGGAAACAATCTGCCAGTTATTTCCTTCAATTACGGAAACCAACTGTAGTTAATTAATTTCTTGTTGGGAGCTCCTGGAGTGGTCCATTACTCCTTCTGCAGTTCTCTACCATGTTCTGTGGAACACTTGACACATAGCCAACATAAGCTTGATGGAAGCTTGGCTATAAATACTTCTGTTTGGTCCCCAAGCTCACTAACTCAATCCCCTTCAGCCTTACACCATCAAGTTAGAGTGAGCAGAGCTTGGAAGTGCCACATGGATGAGAGTTTTTGGGTGAATTTTTGTAAATCTAAGGGCCTTGTAGTTTTCGCTCTATTTTTAATCCGACCATAGGTTTTTTAGTGCTGCTGCTTTCAGGTTTTTGTTTTCGTTGGGAAGCATTAGTTTTGTGCGTGGAGAATTCGTATATATGTCATTGTGGTGTAGCGTGCGTGTTTGATGTGGTCTAACTGATTTATGTCCACACTTTCCCATGTAATTTCCAATCTCTATTGATGCCCATTTGATCGTCTGACAAATCCTGATATCACATGTTGCTCGATAATTGCCCTGGTCACATGTGAGACTTCATCTGTTCCATTTGGCTCTGACATCGCAGTAATTGTTAGTCTCTCTGAGGGCAATACTGTGCCACTATTTTGCTGGGCTTGCAAATATTCGTTATGTGAATTCCATCTTCTCTTCCATCGTTAATTTCCACGACAGGTAATACAAGCAAAGTAAAGATTTAGAAGGGAGTTGGTTTCCAATCTCGGCAAAGCATAAAGTATTGTTGAGGTGGTGTAAAAGATCTAGGCAGTTGTGTATAAAATACATCAGAGTGTGAATAGCATCAATGGCTGGAGGTATGATTTCTTGGGCATTCAAGTTTTCGATTCTTTTACGTGTTTATTCCGCATTATAGAATCATTATTATGTTTTCATTTGGTATCGGAGCTGTTTCTTATCTCTGCCTTGGTGTTTATAGACATGCTCTGTTTGGCTAAATGTCATATTTTGAGAATTTTCTAATTTTTGCTCAATTTTTATGCTTATAATATTTATTTGGTTTAATTATATGCAATTTGGATAATTGTTGTGCAAATTTATTAACTATGCTCATATTTAATTTGCATGAATTGATTATTTTTGCTCTAATTAAAACATGCTATTTTGGATGAGTATATGAGACCCATCGTTAAATGTTATGCATGAATATTATAGTTTTATTTATGCAAATTATCATTATTCTCATATCAAGCTAATTTTTATGCATAAAAGAATAATGTCTAGTGATCCATATAATTTTTAATTGATTAGAGAATAGCCACAACATCTCTAATTAAATAATATTATATATTATGATTGATTGGCATCACATAAAGAATATTTAGACATTAATTGTAATTAATTATACTAAATATAATAAATTTTATCCCACGAGAATTTTTATTATATTTATATTATTAATTATGATAAAATATCAAATTATTCATAACTTACCCACAAGAATTATGAATTAATAGTTTTATCATAAAGTTCAAATCTAAGATAGAATTTATATCAAATTATAATCATAATATACCCTTTAGAATTATGAATTAAGTGAATAATTTGATAAATTCTATCATAAAGAATAATTGAATCTGCTTGAATTGAAAATTTAGTTCACAAACAATTTTTATGTCATTAGATTCAATTTTAAGCATGATTTACATTGGTAAAGCATGAAATTTTATTTAGGCCTCAAATTTAACATAAGCATGTGATCTTTAATTTTATGCAGTTGTACAACCTACAAATTTCTCTGAAATTCATTGTGATATCCCCGAACTTAAGGGAGATAACTATAAGGTCTGGAAGGAGAGAATTCTCCTTCATTTGGGGTGGATGGACATAGACTATGCTATTAGGAAAGATGAACCACCAGCACTAACTAATACCAGCACTGCAACAAACATCACGCTTTATGAACGATGGGAGCGATCTAATCGCCTAAGCATGATGTTCATTAAGACTAAAATTTCAGCTGGTATTCGTGGTTCTGTTGATCAGCATGAAAAGGTCTAAGACTTGCTAAAATCTATTGATGATCAATTCGTCACTTTAGACAAGGCACTAGCAAGCACCCTAATCATGAAGTTCTCATCCCTAAGACTCACCAATGTGAAAGGTGTATGCGAGCACATCATGCAAATGAGGGACACTATGGCTCAATTGAAGATACTCGAGGTTGAAATATTGGAGTCTTTCCTGGTGCACTACATCCTGAACACTCTTTCGCACCAATACGGACCCTTCAAAATCTCATACAACACACATAAGGATAAATGGTCAATTAATGAACTCATGACCATGTGTGTTCAAGAGGAAGAGAGACTGGTGATGGAACTGGGAGAAAGTGCAATGCTGACAACGCGTGGAAAGGGCAAATCTCAAGCCAATAAGAAAGGGAAAGGTAAAGTACCTCCCCAAGCTGATATCAAGAAGGATTCCAAGTGTTTCTTCTGTAAAAAGAAGGGACACGTGAAGAAGGAATGCGCCAAATTTCATAAATGGCTTGCGGACAAAGGTAATCCAATCTCGTTTGTTTGTTATGAATCTAATATGGTTAATGTCAATATTAACACTTGGTGGATTGATTCTGGATCAACAATTCACATTTCGAATTCCTTGCAGGGTTTGCAAAACCTAAGGAAGCCAGTGGGAAGTGAGCAAAGCATCTTATCAGGAAATAAGATGGGCTCGCATGTGGAAGCTATGAGAACATGCTATTTAACTTTAAGTAGTGGCTTTGTTTTAGAATTAGAAAAGACCTTTTATGTTCCAAGTTTTTCTAGAAACTTGATTTCAGTTTCAAGACTTGTACCTTTTGGATATTCCTTTAACTTTTTAGAAACATCCTTCAGTTTATTTTATAAATCTGATTGTGTTGGGAATGGTATTTTGTCTAATGGTCTTTACTGCATTAATTTACAAAACAATGTCACTTATGATTCAATGCATGTTCACACTGGCACTAAAAGATGTGTTATTAATGAATATTCCTCTAAATTATGGCACCAGAGACTAGGTCATATCTCCATAGAAAGAATTAAAAGATTAGTAAATGAAGGGGTACTTAATACTCTAGATTTTACTGATTTTGAGACTTGTGTGGACTGCATAAAGGGAAAGCAGACCAACAAGTCAAAGAAAGGTGCCAATAGGAGTTCGAACATATTAGAGATCATGCATACTGATATATGTAGTCCAGACATGGACTCACATGGTCAGAGATACTTCATCTCTTTCATAGATGATTACTCACGATATATGTATCTCTACATGCTTCATAAAAAGAACGAAGCATTAGATGCCTTTAAGATCTTTAAGGCTGAAGTAGAGAAACAATGCGGCAAGCAAATTAAGATTGTGAGATCAGATAGAGGTGGAGAATATTATGGTGGATACACAGAAGATGGACAAGCACCTGGGCCATTCGCAAAATTTCTTCAAGAGCATGGGATTTTTTCCCAATACACCATGCCTGGTTCACCCGACCAGAATGGTGTAGAAGAAAGAAGAAACCAAACATTATTGGACATGGTGCGGAGTATGCTTAGCAGCTCCAACCTTCCTAAATACTTGTGGACTAAAGCACTTAAGACGACAATGTATATATTAAACCAAGTTCCAACCAAGGCTGTTCCTAAAATTCCATTTGAATTATGGAAAGGTTGGAAACCGAGTTTGCGACATATGCACGTTTGGGGATGCCCGTCTGAAGTGCGAATATATAATCCACAAGAGAAGAAGCTGGACCCAAGGACCATTAGTGGGTATTTCATTGGATATGCTAAAAGGTCTAAACGTTACATATTTTATTTTCCATCTCACAGCGCTAGGATTGTGGAATCAAGAAATGCAAAGTTTCTTGAAAATGACTTTATCAGTGGGAGCGATCAAACCAGGAACATAGTTTCTAAGAAGGACCATTCAGAATCTCAACCTTCCACCTCAAGTGATAGATTGGTTATTGTTCACAGCACCCCTCAAGTACAAACTGGTGTTGAACAACCAATTGTTGAAGTTCCACAAGCTGCTGACGACATTCCAGTAAATCAGGTAGTTCAAGAGTTGCCAAGAACTTTTGAACAATGAGTTGAACCACATACTTCTAGGAAGATGATGGTATAACATTAAGAAGATCTACTAGACCAAAGAGATCAGCAATTCCTGATGATTACGTTGTGTATCTGCAAGAATCTAACTACAACATTGGAGTCGAAAATGATCCCGAGTCCTTTTCACAAGCCATGAGTTGCAAAGAATTAGAATTATGGTACGATGCCATGAAGGAAGAGACGAATTCTATTAATAGTAACGAAGTCTGAGATCTTGTTGAGTTGCCTAATGGTGCAAAAGCCATTTGATGTAAATGGGTCTTTAAGACAAAGAAAGACTCATTGGGCAACATTAAGAGATATAAGGCAAGACTTGTTGATAAGGGATTCACTAAGAAAGAAGGAATCGATTACACGGAGACTTTCTCTCTTGTATCTAAGAAAGATTCCTTACGCGTTATTTTGGCATTAGTAGCCCATTTTGACTTGGAGTTGCAACAAATGGATGTGAAAACGACTTTTCTCAATGGAGATCTAAAGGAGGATGTTTACATGAAACAATCTGAAGGATTCCCCTCTAATGATGGTGAGCAATTGGTTTGCAAGCTCAAGAAATCCTTATACGGTTTAAAACAAGCATCCCGCCAATGGTATTTGAAATTCCATAATGTAATTTCTTCATTCGGTTTTATAGAAAACATTATGGACCAATGTATATACCAGAAAGTCAGTGGGAGTAAAATCTGTTTTCTTGTTTTATATGTGGATGACATTTTGCTAGCAACCAATGATAAGGGTTTGCTGCATGAGGTGAAACAATTCCTCTCTAAAAATTTCGATATGAAGGATATGGGTGAGGCATCTTATGTCATTGGCATTAATATCCACATAGATAGATTTCGAGGCATCTTGGGTCTGTCTCAGGAAACCTATATTAATAAAATTTTAGAGAGATTTCGGATGAAGGATTGTTCACCAAGTGTAGCTCCCATTGTGAAGGGTGATAGGTTCAATTTGAACCAATGCCCGAAGAATGACTTTGAAAGGGAACAAATGAAGAACATTCCATATGCTTCTGCTATCGGAAGTCTAATGTATGCTCAGGTCTGCACAAGACTTGACATTACATTTGTTGTGGGAATGTTGGGACGATATCAGAGTGATCGAGGTTTAGACCACTGGAGAGCTGTATAAAAAGTAATGAGGTACCTTCAAGGAACCAAAAGCTACATGCTTATGTATAGACGGACGGACAATTTGGAAGTAATTGGCTACTCAGATTCTGACTTTGCTGGATGTGTTGATTCACGCAAATCAACATCAAGATACATTTTTATGATGGCCGGTGGAGCTATATCATGGAGGAGTGCCAAGCAGACCTTGATTGCCACTTCCACTATGGAAGCTGAGTTCGTCTCCTGTTTTGAGGCTACTTTACATGGTGTATGGCTTAAGAGTTTCATTTCTGGGCTTAGAATTATGGATTCTATCTCTAAGCCATTGAGAATGTATTGCGACAATTCAGCTGCTATTTTTATGGCTAAAAACAACAAAAGTGGGAGTCGAAATAAACATATCGAAATTAAGTATTTAGCTATAAGGGAACGTGTTAAAGAAAAGAAAGTGGTCATTGAGCATGTCAGCACTGAGTTGATGATCGTTGATCCTTTGACTAAGGGAATGCCACCGTTGAAATTCAAGGATCATGTAATGAATATGGGACTTGGTTCCATTATGTAATTTCTCATTGTATGGACAATGTTATTTTAATGAATTTCTTAATTATTGTGATGTTTTTCTCATATTTATGTGCACCTTAATTTGATTTGAGAGAATTCATCTATGTAGGACCAAGAATAAACATAAGGTTTATTCATTAAGAAATTGTTGCCACATAAATTTTAATAGAAATAAATACATAGTAATACATGGAAGATAATACTCCTCATTAGAGGACATGTCGCCATGATTCATGTATCTATTACTTAATACAGATTATCAATGGGTTTTAAGATGAGACATTAGATTGGAAGTATGGACCAAGTGGGAGAATGTTAAGCTCCCTTTATGGCTTCCAACAGCCGCCGATAATTTGGAAACAATCTGCTAGTTATTTCCTTCAATTACGGAAACCAACTGCAGTTATTTCCTTCAATTATGGAAACCAACTACAGTTAATTAATTTCTTGTTGGGAGCTCCTGGAGTGGTCCATTACTCCTTCTGCAGTTCTCTACCATGTTCTATGGAACACTTGACACATAGCCAACAGAAGCTTGATGGAAGCTTGGCTATAAATACTTCTGTTTGGTCCCCAAGCTCACTAACTCAATCCCCTTCAGCCTTACACCATCAAGTTAAAGTGAGCAGAGCTTGGAAGTGCCACACAGATGAGAGTTTTTGGGTGAATTTTTGTAAATCTAAGGGCCTTGTAGTTTTCACTCTATTTTTAATCCAACCATAGGTTTTTTAGCGCTGCTGCTTTCAAGTTTTTGTTTTCATTGGGAAGCATTAGTTTTGTGCGTGGAGAATTTGTATATATGTTTGTGTGGTGTAGCGTGCATGTTTGATGTGGTCTAATTGATTTATGTCCACACTTTCCCATGTAATTTCCACTCTCTATTGATGCCCATTTGATCGTCTGACAAATCCTGATATTGCATGTTGCCCGATAATTGCCTTGGTCACATGTGAGACTTCATCCATTCCATTTGGCTCTGACATCGCGGTAATTGTTAGTCTCTCTGAGGGCAATACCGTGCCACTATTTTGCTGGGCTTATAGATATTCGTTATGCGATTTCCATCTTCTCTTTCATCGTCAATTTCCACGACAGGAAATACAGGCAACGTAAATATTTCGAAGGGAATTGGTTTCCAATCTCGGCAAAGCGTAAAGTGTTGTTGAGGTGGTGTAAAAGATCTAGGCAGTTGTGTACGAAATACATCAGAGTGGGAATAGCATCAATGGGCGGAGGTATGATTTCTTGGGCATTCAAGTTTTTGATTCTTTTACGTGTTTATTCCGCATTATAGAATGGTTATTATGTTTGTATCAAAGGCTTGTCAATGCCTATAAAGCTCTCAGATACACCTTCTCTCCCGAAAAATAGAATATTATTTATTTTAAAAGCAATTGTAATGATTATGAGCTAATCAATTCCAACTATCCAATAGATGTTCCCAAGCGGCACTTTGCAGTGTATAGGTTCAGATAATGGAATGCTAGGTCAATTTGCAACTTTCCTTGTTTAAACCAATACAATTGTTTTTTCTCTAGAAGTGTTAGCTCTATCAAATGTATGTTAGCCACCGTAGACAAGCTTTAGAGGGCCCACAAGGACGGGAATATTCATATATGGCATTGTTCAAATAGAAATTCATATTATAATCATAAACTATTAGCAACTTTTCCTTCACTCTATGATCGTCTCCAAATTTATCTTCTCGTGGACAAGTTTGTTCAAGTTAGAAGGCATCACAAGAGCTTGTGGATCATGCATTCTGATGTTGTGTCATTTCTAGCTCTAGATCCCAATCATGGGCTTCTGTATTCAGCATCATGGGATAAAACAAGGAGGGTTTGGAGACTATGATACTTCAAATGCATAGAGTCTCTCAATGCCCATGATGATGTAGTGAATGCAGTAGTGTTGGATTCAGACCGTTTGGTCTTCATGGGGTCTGTAGATGGGACAATGAAAGTATGGAAGAGAATAATGGAAGTTCCCACAGAAGGAATAACTAAGAAATTGGTCACATTAAAGACTAGAAAAAGGCATGACCTAATTAAAATGTTAAGGCATCGCTATCACTCGTCAGTAAATATTATAGTAGTGAGTAGGGATGGATGCTTGATCCATGCGGGACATTTTGAAAGAGACATTATTGCTCGGGCTCTTAACCATGGCCCATAAGTGCTTTGCTCATCCAACCCCAATTATACTTATTCTTAATGTAATAGTAATACTATGAAGAGAAGTGCGAAGCTATTAAGCTAGGTAACCATTGTGTGGAGTTCCACACTCCCACATAATGCACTAGTTCATTATGCCAAAGTGTGCAGCTTTTCTCATTATCTCTGCACTCCTTCCTTGTAAGTGCATAAGAATCAACAAAAAAGAAAAAATGGTGTGCGTGTCTTTTTAATTTAAATTAAACACTTTCGATAACATACAAAGTGGGGTATGTAAAACAACACTGCTAAATTCATATCTGTATTGCGTAGATGAAAGATCATTATCTCATAATACGTATGGCATATATGAAAGTTCATTATTTCATATTACAAGACACTTAGAATTGGACCATCTTTCACTTAAAATAATACATTTTTTCATAAATTGGACACCAACTCTAATATCATATTTATAAATGTGTTCCCTGACATCTCCCTCGAGGTGGATCACTTTCTGCATGGGCAAGTCCTTTTCTTTTAGTCAATTGGACGGATGGACAAGATTCAATTGTGCTCATCGGCCCATCACTAAAGGTGGGTTTTTTTTTTATTGTAGTCTAATAGGAGAATGCTATTAACGGTTCTTTCGAGGTTACAGTTAGGCAGGATTATTGCTCATGCTCTTGGTCATGACCCATAAGTGCTTTTCTCATCCAATCTCAATTACACTGATTGCGGAACTGGTTGGATGTTGTAGTCACAACTCGAGTTATGACAAAGTGCTAGCCACTAGCCAGATTTGGTTTCGTGACTTTCAATGAGATCAATAGCCAGTGTTTACTAATTTATTTTAATCTACGGCATGTCTGGTCGTGAGAGCATTTCACCTTCGTTAGATTAACACACATATGTGGAGGAGAGTTGCCAAGGATGTCAGGGAATTCCAGTTGTTTTTTTCTCTTTTTTCTTTGGGAATAATAATGCATTTACATGGAAGGAGAAACACACATAAGTGGAGGAGAGTTGCCAAGGATGTCAAGGAATTTTAGTTTCTCAAGGAATTTTAGTTGGTTTGTGTGTTTTTGTTTTCAATTTTTATGCATTTACATGGAAGGAGTGGGGAGCTAAAGAGACAATAATCTCATTGTGCGAAGTTTTATACTCTCACACAATATCTGGGACTCATATTAATTAATAACAACTTTGAATGTCAATGATTGACCGAAAGGAATTATTGAGTGTGGCCTTAACTGCGCGGAGGAAGTGTGTGCAGAGGATGTTGTGTGGAGAAAGTTGTGCAGAGGTGACTGTGCAGAGGAAGCGTCTGTGGAGAACAAATGTTTGTGCAAAGATATTTCGTTGTGTAGGGAGAATCAATTAATTAGCAGTAGAGGCAGGGACTATGCTGCATGGTAGCTATTAATCTTGTTTTATTTTACAATCAACTTCACGCAACCATTAATGAAATTACTCTTTTTTTCAACATAAATAGAATAATAGTTAATTTAATTATATGATTTTATATAATATATTTTTTATTTTATTTTTCAAGCTAGGCTGAGTCTCGCTAGGTCAGTGCTAATGTTGGATGGAAGAATGATCTGCCCACCAGTGAGATGCTATCACCAGGATTGTGCTCTAATGTTGGATGTTGGATGGGAGAACGATCTGCCCACCAATGAGATGTTATCACCAAGATTGTGCTATAATGTTGGATGTTGGATGGAAGAACAATCTACCCACCAGTGAAATGCTATCACCAGAATTGTGCTCTAATGTTGGATGGAAGAACGATCTTCCCATTAATAAGATAGTATCACTAGGATTGTGCAAAGTTTAATCAAGCTTGAAGGTCTTATAGGATAATTTAATTCTCACAAAACTGACTCCTATCTGCGCCCCCTCCCCATGAAATTTAAACTAGTAACTTAATACAGAGTAAACCCCACACAAATTAATTAATCTATACCTCATAGATAAACCAATTATATAATTTTAATTATAATTTCAAAAAAAATACCATTTAATTTAATTATATGATTTTATATAATACGTTACGATTATATAATACATTACGTACCCATAGAAAAAGAAACGTTGATATCCACTGACTAAAGTTAAGATCAGTGGCTTTATCCAACTTAAACCCGCCACGAGTCGGTGAGTAAAATATTATTGAATTCACTTTGAAATTCACGTGTATGTAGGCACACACTAGTACTTGCGAGTTCCCTCTCCGACATCGTGTGGACTCCGCTTACCACAACAGTGGATATGGGGATTATATTTTTGGGAGTAGTCTATGGAGGCAGTAGAATGGCCCCTTTTCCGGCACCGGCCGGAAAATCGTCCGGCTCCGGCTGCCGGAAATCTCCCCCTCTTCCGCCACCACCGCTCCTCCCCTTTTGGGAGTAGTCTATGGAGGCAGTAGAATGGCCCCTTTTCCGGCACCGGCCGGAAAATCGTCCGGCTCCGGCTGCCGGAAATCTCCCCCTCTTCCGCCACCACCGCTCCTCCCGTTCTCCGCCAACCTCCCGGTCCGCCCTGACATTCCCTGACAGATCGCCCTGACAGATCGCCGATCGCCTGACATCCTTCCTGCACAAGGGAATGCGCTGGCTCGGGGAGTAATTCCTTCATGCGCGATCTTTCCATAGACTACTCCTTTCCCTCCATTCGAATTCAACACCCGCGCGCTGTGCTCCCCTACCCTTACTCTGGAGCCATTCTACTGCCGCCATTGTGGTTTCGATCCTCTGCGAACTCCTTCGGCCACGTACTCCTCGCAGGTAATCCCTTTAAGACTATTTTCTGTGGTTCGATTTTTCTCCCGCAGAATTTCTTTCCAAAATCCGCAGGTTTTCGAATCCTGGTTAAAAAATGAAATTAAAACCATTACAATCCCTCTGTCTGTTTTCTGATATGCCACACAGTTATCAATTTATTGGCTACTTTTCTGCAACAGTCCTTCGTGTTCTTGTTAAACATTTTTAGAATGAGAACAGACATCTGCCCAAGGTTTGGGTGCTACTGGATTTACATGGAACCAAGACTATTAGAAGCTAAAAGCCGCAAAAATTTCAGTCTATATATCAAAATACCAGAAGCTAAAAGCCGCAAAACAGAGGACAAATGTCGCCTATGTAATGAAGGTTCTCCATAAAAAACCACAAGATGCCAGGACACTAGACCACCTCAGAAACCCAATGTTATGTGAACCTCGATAATTGACTTGGAATATCTTTTTAAGTTCCTCCACAACAAAGAGGAGTCGCTAAAGCAGTGTGGGGGAAGTTTACGATCGAGATGAGAATATGAAATGAATTAAACACAATCAAGATTTTAACCACTCTTGGAAGGGGTTATCCATGCGGACTTTTCAATTCTAAGTTTTTAGCATTAACTATCTTTGAATTGTGTTTTAAAGGATAATTTAAAACACACAGGAACTGTTCATAACTTTCAAGACTGTTTAATTGCTTCTCTTTGGTCATTAGTTCCGACAAAAAGTTTTTCCCCTGTTTCGTGGACAACGTGAGTAAAACATTGATGTAACTTGTTTTCCAGATCAGAACGGATCTCACAATTCATGTCTCTAGTAATCGGATTTTGGATTGAACTATATTTTTATTTCAGCCCAAATCATCAACAGGCAAACAAGGTCATCGTCAAAATCAATGGTTCTTTGAGGCGTATAAGGATTTATATATTCTGGCCCACTTTCTTCGAAAAATAACCATTGTTCCTTGCTTGGAATTCGGTCTGCAAAATTCAGAGTAAACTACCACACAACTTGACAATTCCATAAAAAAATATGTTTAGTGGTTACAGAACGATCGCGTGAGTGGTTACAGAACGATCGCGTGAGTGTTTGTAATTAGAATTAAGAACGATCAGCTGAAGCTCCTCTGTAATTAGAATTAAGAACGATCAGCTGAAGCTCCATGTTACGTAAGTCATCCAAAAGGCTCAGTAGTAAGAAAAAAAGAAAGATACATATCTGCCATAGTTTTTAGAAAGATCTACTAATGCTTATCGTATGTTAACAAGGTAAGAAAAGATATATCCCAAATCAGTACGCCAAACAAAAAGTGGAACATGACCAGTGGACAGTGAGTCTGCAACCTAATTTTTCTTTCGGAAAATGTGCTGGAAGGAGACTGAGGTTGTTAATCTGAAAAATCCAAACACTAACACTAAGATAAGGAAGGGAAAACTCAGTGTTGTTTATCAACAAACCTTCAATTAGTACCTGGAGTCCCCATATAGTAATTGAGAATAGGGAGCTTCCTATCCTCAATATAGTAATTGATTTCGGTAAGATGATTTCATAGCCATAGCACTGATTGCTTGAGATTCTCTAATCCCAGGGAGCTTCGTACCCTCAATTTCAACTATATGATAGATTTTCGCCCTCCAATCCCAGGGAGCTTCCTACCTCAATATGGTAATTGATTTCCCCAATTCTGGGTGAGATGACTTCATAGCCCTGTGTCAACGCCCATCATAGCACTGATTGCTTTAGATTCTCCAATCCCAGGGAGCTTCCTACCCTCAATTTCAACTATATGATAGATTTTCGCTCTCCAATCCCAGGGAGCTTCCTACCCTCAATATAGTAATTGATTTCCCCAATTCTGGGTAAGATGATCTCATAGCCCTGTGTCCACGCCCATCATAGCACTGATTGTTTGAGATTCTCCAATCCTCAGGGGGCTTCCTATCCTCAATTTCAACTATATGATAGATTTTCGCCCTCCAATCCCAGGGAGCTTCCTACCCTCAATTTCAACTATATGATAGATTTTCATGATAGATTTTCGCCCATCATAGCACTGATTGCTTGAAATTTTCCAATCCCAGGGAACTTCCTACCTTTCTTTTTTTCCAAAAAAAACAGCAATCTTTTATTGAAAACAAAATAGTCTTACATTACAACCTTGGCCTGCAAAATCATTTCAGCAGAAAAAGAAACACAAACATGTAACCAGATCGCTCCTAGATATGCTATCAGACAGGGTAAATATTAAAAATCTGACAATTACAACAACAAAAAAACCGTGTCATAGACAAACGCCTTACTGTCTGGTAAAAAAGTCAGACTGCCACCATAAATAACCTGAAGGAGAAAAGCATTCAAAATCCAGAGCAGCTACTAAGGGAATGATCCACCACCGAGATTGGTGCCATTGATATGCAGCTCATAAAAAATCCTCCTAATAAGCGCAGAGGAAGGATCCTCTTTTAGACAGCTATCCTAAAGGGTGTTTTGCTCCTTGTAGATATGGCAGAAATAGATGGATGCAAAAGATATCTTTAACACATCAACTTCTTCCATCCAATGGAAGAGAATAAGCACCTGCAACCCTACCAGCAACCCATTCAATCACTATTTTCGAATACCCTGCCACCGTGATATCCTACCCTCATTTTCAACTATATGATAGATTTTCGCTATATGAGGACTGATTGCTTGAAATTCTCCAATCCCAGGGAACTTCCTATCCTCAATTCAATTTCAACTATATGAAGACTTTGAAGCCATATGTTGGACAAAGACCAACCTCTCTCTCAGTGACTATCCTTATTCCTCTCTCTCAGTGATTATCCCTATTTTTCAACTTATTTTATTTGAGATTTCTCTACATCCTGGTCTTCAGTGACAGTTTTCTTACATAGCCTCCCAGTATCCCTATTATAATGTAAAGCTACTGTATACTCCCAGTATCCCGATTTTAATGTTAGGCAACCGTATAGTGAAAAGTGTTTATATGTTATCATCAGCATAATTCTAAGTGGGGTGAGAGGTAACGAAGTAATTTCAAGGAAGTTTTCAGACCAACCTCTCTCTTTATGATTATCCGTATTTTTCAACTTATTTTATTTTTATTTGATATTCCTCTGCATCCTATCTTCAGTGACATTTTTCTTTACAGAGTATCCCTATTTATATGTTAAGCTACTGTATAGTGAAAAGTGTTTATATGTTTATGACAATGAAGTAATTTTATGCTACATATGTTGTTTATGCTACATATGTTTAAGAACACCACTGAAACTTATAATTCATGTCTACTTGTTTAACATGAATTTATTGTTATTTGTTTTTCAGGTTTTTGAAGTGTAAAAAATGGTGCAAAAGTGGCATTTATGCATTGAAGTGTCTTGCTTTCCAAATCCAGGTCGAGCAGTTATTAAATTCATCCTTTACAATATGGCAACAAATCATTTATTTTATGGAAAGAGAGAAGTGCCTGGAATGACGACAAACAATGAGGCATATTACATTGCCCTTGTTGAAGGGTTAAAAGAGGCAAAACAACATGATGTCAATGATATTGAAGTCTTCACCAACTCGGAGTTGATATGTAATCAGATGAAAGGCATCTATCGGGTTCGAAAGGACAATTTAAAACCTCTTCATAAGGAAGCACTAAATTGGAGTTTTCAATTTCAACATTTTACCATCAATCACTCTGCAGATATTGAAAAGATGTCCACTGATATAATGTCCAGGGCATTTTTAAGAACATATGTAGATGCCAAATATGACATAGGATCACCATCCACTGCAACAGAAATCATTGATCACCATCAATATAAATCCCCATTGTGTGAATGGGTTGTTGTTATCATTTTTCTGGGGTCTATCATAGCATGGTTCTTTCACTAAAGAAGAACCTATTATTCCCCAACATGCAATCATTACAGTTTTTTGTATGGGAGACAAATTAATAGACAAATGTAATATATTCCATGTACATGGACAAATGTATTTTGACAGAAGTAACTGGTTCATGATTTTCTGATTATCATCAATAAATTATGTTGTTGGAGAGATATTGATATGCTATGTGATTTGTTAGTTGGTTGTTGATCAGTGATGAAAGGTTTCTTTACGTATGTGTCCTCCTCATCCATTAGATAATAGATAGTTGTCTTTACCTTGGTGGAGATGGTGCCTACCGTCGGCTATGCATACACAGCAGATTTGATGATTTCCTCCTGTGGAGCTGTTTGGGAGATCTCTTGCCTTTCAATTGTGAAAAATGCTTGCCATATCGATATGATAAAAGGAATGTCCATTTTCCCACTTGTTCATGGTAGTGATTTTAATCCCCAAGCCATGCTAGAACTTGGACCAGTCAAGAAGAGTGCAGGGTGTGCATTTTAACCTACGCCCTCTCAACTGAAAATCACATTCAACAATTTGGAGAAGGGGCTCCTATCTTGAGATTTGATTTGATCACAAACTTGTTTTTGTTGACTATGCTAGCCAAAATTTTACCTGAACAGGGCTATACACTTGTTCAGTTTGTATCCAACTATAACATATGGTAGTAGAATAGATTGCCCAGCTTGGATCGGTAGCAAATCCCAACAATCGGCAGTCTTTACCTTGGTGGAGATGGTGCCTACCGTAGGATATGTATAGACAGTAAATTGGATGATTTCCTCCTGTGGAGCTGTTTGGGAGATCTCTTGCCTTTCAATTGTGAAAAGTGCTTGCCATTTCGACATGATAAAAGGAATGTCCATTATGCCACTTGTTCATCGTAGTGATTTTATATTCAATCATATCTGCAGATTGCAGAGAATCCCCAAGCCATGCTAGAACATGGACCAGTGAAGAAGAGTGTAAGGTGTGCATTTTAATCCAGGTCCTCTCAGCTGAAATTCACATTCAACAATTTGGAGAAGGAAATCCTATCTTACCAGCTAACCACCCCTCCCTCCTCACAAAAAAAAAATGAACCTAGACATGGACCAGCCTATTATAGTCTTAACCTTGGTGGAGACACTGCCTAGCGTGAGATATGCACGCACTGCAGGTTGGATGTTTTCCTCTTTTGGCATCTGTCTGGGAGATACTCCTTCTATTCAATTGTCATGAAAGTCGTTTTCCCACTTGTTCATGGTAGTGATTTTATAGTCAATAACATCTGCATAATTTCCCCAAGCCATCCTAGAACATGGACCAATTAAGAAGAGTGTAGGGTGTGCAATTAAACCTAGATCCTCTCAACTGAAAGTCACAACAATCTGGAGAGGAGGCTTCTCTCTTGAACAATTTATAACCAGACCATGATTGAGATTTTATCTGATTACAAGCTTGTTTTTGTTGACTGCGCTAGCTAAAGTTTTACCTGAACAGGGTTATACACACATTCAGTTTGTTTCTAACTATCACTTTCAGCAGTAGAGTAGATTGAGCGGCTTGGATTGGTTGCATATCCAACTGTCAGCAGAGTCTTTACTTTCCAAAGTCTTCCAACCCGATTATTTTGCACTGACTATTCATCTCATCAGAACATACAATGCTTAATTTCAAGAATTATGATGTGTTTATATGCAATTTAAGTCTAGAAACACACTGTATTTAAATTTTTAACACGGTCTTCAGAAATTTGATCTGCAATTATCTTCGACAATATGAAGATCCATTGAATATATAAGAAAAAATAAGAATATGATAAGAGAATTTCATAGGAAGAGTGTGTTAATGGATTGATCCTTATTACTCGGAGGAAACACACCATAAGAAAGGAAACCATTATGGCAGATATAAAACATGTAGGCTACCGAGGTGACAGTTGGTAGTCTATCCAAGTCACCCTTGATGGAACATGCCTGGAGTTTAAGGTATAAGAATGTCTTGTTAAAATTTAAATGTTAAACATCTCATAGTAGAATATTTCTAAACTCAAATGATCAAGGTTCAGTTATAGGTACTCTTACCAGCAATGTCTAAATGGTTCATGGTAAGGAGCTCCTTCTGTTGTGTACGAGAAAACCCTAAACTTACTAGTCAATATGTCACTCTGAGTACAGGAACTGATGGATGGCGCCTTTACAGGGTAGGAAGAGTGAACAATTGCCCATTTGAGACCTTGGAACATAGCACCAAGAGTCTGTACCTTTGATATACTAGAATATGACCACTACTCCTGGCAAGACCATGGTTTTAAATGTGCTTTCTATTTGTCCTTCTGATAAGCATCTTTGTTATGTTATTGACTGGCACAGATTTATTCCACCACAGGAATTTTGACTGCTTTGATGCTCTTACACATAGGTTTGACGTGTCAGCTAGTGGAATTTAAATTTCTGTAATATCCCAATCTTTACCCTTGGATGTATTAGATGGAATTATGTTCAAATTGTAAAAGTGTTTATAATGATGGGAGACAAGGCACACGGGCTTAAATAAAATGACCATGTGTGTAAACGATGTAAATATGTTGTATGGATTCTTAGTGCGGATATCAAGGCCATAGCCTGACTAGTGAATGGCTAGGCATGTAACTGTAGTAATTATGATTTTATGTACCATGTGGCAGATCTTTTTTTGTTATGCTCAAGATATGTAAATAGTGTTTCAAAAATTAATATGAAGGTCCAAGATGGCTGCAGAGAGCACCAGAGGGGCTACGAGTCCACTATTGGGAAGGAAAACAGGGGACCCATTCCATCTTTCCAAGCTCCTACCTTTCTTGATTTGTTATATAAACTTCACTCACCATCTTTGACTTAGAATCCAATCATTGACTGCATGGAGTGGTTGGTGAGGAAGTCTACCTCACATAGTTTTGAAAGCATGGGGCTGGGTACAACCATTAAGGAGAAGTACAAGAAACCCTATTGTCATGAAAATTTGAACCTTCTCCATTTCCATGCACAATCTTTCATTCTAATTCAGATGGACTCATTGATTCATTCTTCTCATGTTCCAGCATGATTGAAGTTCTGAAAAATGCATTCCCATGCTTATGGAACATGTCTAGCAGAGGGAGTGATATTATAATAAAAGTTCAAATAAAACATAAAGTTTGGGCATTAACATTTGAATCAATTTCATGTTGGTTGATGGTTGGCACAGCTTGGCTGCGTGCCATCTTGGGGTGATGGAGGTTGTGGGTTCAGATCCTGCTGCTCTGAAAGAGAATGGGAAATAGTCACATGCATTATCGGACAAAGAATACTGTCAATTTTTGTTTACGATGGGAAGAATCAGAGCAGCTAGATTCCAAACAATTGGTTTAGGCTTAACTGACTCTTTTCTTGGTTTATTAGTGAACCATCTCTCAAGGGATGGTGAGAAAGATTCTATTAGAAATATTCTTGTTATTGCTCTGACTCACATCCACCAAAAAGTAGAGCCAGCTCTAATAGCTCCAAATTAATTAGATAGATTGATCAGTATTCAAATACTTGTTATCCCACAAATACAAAAGGAATTTCCTATTCTTTTATGTAGCCAAGGGTTCTACTTGGAAAAAGAGTTGTCCTGTCCCGATGAATTTGGATCTAGAACCATACGTTCTGATGCAGGAGATCTAGCAGCACTGGCCAATGAAGCCTTAATAATTAGTATTACCTGAAAGAAATCGGTTATAGACACTAATACAATTCGATCAGCTAACTGCATTCCCATGCTTTAGATCGATATACAAATCTGTAAGTGACAAAATCCAGCAACAGAGAGCGCTTTGTGGACCTGTGAAAAGAGATGGATGGTTTTAGAGGAGCATAAAGGCTGGATAGCTAATGAAACACCAATTTTCCTTGTAAATTGCTGCTCTGTGGGTGCCATAGAGGCAAGGTGTAATGCTGCCAGAAGGTAGACAGCATGATGGGCTATTACTGCCAACACCGAGAGTACTAGAATGGAGAATACTCTCAAGGAGCTGTTTAGTAGAGAAGGGAGATGTCTTCCTTCTCCTTGCACTGTGGGAGAATATTCCCAAGGGACTGTTGAGTAGAAAAGGGAGATGCCTTCCTTGTGCTGCGTGGGAAGTGGATAAGAATGCCATGATTGTTTCATAGCTCAATGATTACTCGGAGTTTTTAGTTGTAAGTAGTTTCATTGATCCTAAGAGCAATTGAGATGGGGGAGTGACTTCTGAATCTGCAGGAGTTTCCTTCACTGAAGTGGCCTCTTAGCTCAGAATGGGGGTGGCATTTGCAGTGGAACATATGTTTGAGTGAAAAGTGCTCATACACAGCCAGTTTCTTATACCATCTCAGTGAAAAGTTAAGTGTTCATTCTCTATTTATAACTTGCAAATTAAGTTAATTTATGCTTATGAATGAAATTCAAAATGGAATCCATGATTTAAATGAGTTTCTGCATGCTTATGAGTTACTGCATACATAGCTTTGTTAATCTGTAATACAGTTCCATCCTCTACTGGTAATGTAATCAAAGTGCAATGGCTGAGACAGAACTAGTATGAAGTGACCATCATATATAACATGTTCTTCAATACAATATGCATGCTAAAAATCAAGTGTTTGGATAAACTCATGAGCAGTTTGGGTTACAAGGTTAATAGGAAAAGAAACAACTTGGCATGGTAAATCCTGGGCACTGCTTCTCAGTCATTTCCAACCACCTTGCCAATCACTTGCAGAATTCACACAAATTTTACAGTCAGATAGAATTTTCTTACTTCATTTAGGGTACATCACCCTTAAGCAAGTATGCCAACTTGTATAATCATCAAATCTCTGTAGATATATTGGATTAATGCTTATGTAAGTGCTAAATAAGCTTACTGAGTGGACTGTAATTTGACCACTCTCAGAATATTGAAGGACTTTGATATCGCTGTAATGCTATCATCAATTTCAATGCTGAACAGGGGTTTGTCGAATCTTATAAGCTTTTGCATTAAGATGAATCACATCAGTTACTCATTTTCCGAATAGGTTAGATAAAAATGTCATAGTGCACAATGAAGCAGTGTCAAGTTAGTGGTTTAGCTCATAGAACAGGAGCAACTCTTCTACCTATATTCCTTTTCTGAAATTTTCCAAATTTCTTCTTCCTCTACCATTCTTTGTATGAGTTGCAAGTGCTTGGGACTCATCATCTTGAAGTTTCTGAAATTTCCCTTTTCATATTAGCCTAGACTCCTCTTGAGTACAGGCAGTCAAATAGTTGATCAAACTTTGGAATTTCCAATCTGCCACAAATGCTTGATACAAATGAATCCCAAGATCTAGAAACTCATTAAGAGTCACAGTCACAAGTTCTGATTCGTCAATATTTCGTCCAATGGCTTTAAGTTGATCTCTTAACTGAGAGATCCTGTTAAAGTTGGGCAGCTAGAGAAAGATTCCCCAGCCCATTTGATCAAGCTTCTATAATGGAACAAAATGGATCAAAGAATTAGTATTGGACAAAAGAAAATTAAATTAATGTCAAGTTGGCTTGATCAACCTATTGGAGGGAAAATGAATTAAATGAAAACAAGATCGTAGATCTGAGATGGACAGGCCCAGGTACAGGGTGAAAACAGGTGAGCTTTGGGGAAGCCTTCAGACCATAACTCCATAATTCTGTTTGGTTGTTTAACGGCAAGGCCGTAGGCCTGCAATTTGGTGGAATGTTGGTATTGGAAGTGAATCGACACAGCTTCCAATCCGTGATCTGTGATCATGTGGTGATCAGTGTTTGGAATTAAGAGTTCTCATTATGAAATACATTTAGGCTTGGTTCAATTGAGATTGGCCATGTAAGAATTTAGGATTTGAAATAAAAGCAGCAAGCCTTTGAACTGATATGGATGTTGTTTCCATAAGACTGTTAACAAGTGTGTGTGTGTGTATTGATAATCAATGTTGATGTTTACTTGTGCGCTAAGAGTAGGACTTCTGCACATGGAGTAAGATTCTATGATGTTGCTTTCCAGTTAGTGAAAGGCTTTTTTATTTTCTGATGTTTAGATGGATGCCATATTTGTTTTATTGTTTCCATTATTTTGGCTGTGCATTCTGAGAAGCACCCCATAGCTGTATCTCTTGTATACCAGCATGCCAACCAGATGATTACTTGCACGTGTGCCTTGTAGTCCATTGATTGCATTCTGTCTCATCTTACCTACCACAATCATCTGAGAAGATAGATGGTCTTTATCTCAAATTCAGAATATTTTTCAATCCACATTTGGTAACATATATTCCACATAAAGATGTTCTATGATGTTGCTTTCCAGTTAAAGGCTATTTTATTTTCTGATGTTTAAATGGACGCCATATTTGTTTTATTGTTTCCATTTATCTTGGCTGTGCAGTCTGAGAAGCACCCTACAGCTGTATCTTGTATGCCAGGATGCCAACCAGATGATTACTTGCCCATGTGCCTTGTAGTCCATTGATTACATTCTTCATGATCTTGGCACTTGACATTATCATATACTTCAATGATAAGAGAAGAATTTAGTTCAATCATGATCTTGGCACTTGACCCAGTTCAATGTATATTCTAGTTTGGATCTTGTTAAGGCTAGTGCAAAGGATGATCAAGTTCAGTGCTCTGTGGGATCACAATTCAGAGTACCATTATGATTACAACAAAGCATGTTTTTTGAAGAAGCAAGACTACAAGCCGAGACTTTGTTTGAGCTACAGGACATGCCTGAATCGAGGCTAAGGTTGTATATATGAATCTGAACCGAGCCCTTATGCAAGCTACAATATGACTTGATAAAGGGCTTATATACATTACAGTGTAAAAGATTGTGGAACTGCTTCGCATAATATTAGCAGCTGAAGTTATGTTTGCATACAGTATATGCATATTGATGACACCTAGTGCTCAGAATAAGACATAATTGTCATCCTCACTGTTATCTATTTTATCTCAATTTTCTTTACAGTATATGCTTCTTTCTTAAATATGAACACCATAAATAAAATCAGATTTGTTTTGATCATATAACAGATCTAACATTTGAGAATATATTTGAAGAACAATTTAGATTGATGTCAAAAACAATAATTCATTCCCAAATTGTAGTGTGTATACATCATTGTTACAGCTTAGTCTGCAGTATTAGACCAATTACGTGAGAAAATACAGAAACATTGCAATAAAAAGAACCGACAATTGAATTTGTTGAACAATTACAGAGCCATGTGAATTAACTTGACATTCCATGTCAAAGTTCAAAATTTCATGAAACTTCAGGAGAGTAGTGGCATATAATTGAACTTTTACTTTTGCATTGATGAGAGCTCAAACATTCCTCGGTGCTCATCAGGCACCCATATTTTTAAAATTGCACTGATGAAGGCTCAAACTTTCCTCAAATTTTGCAGGCACCCATGTTCTCAATGTACCTAGAGCCTTCTGAAACAACACAACATTCCATGTCAAAACACAAAGTTTCATGAACTTTCAGAGAACAGATTATGAAAAAGGTATTTTTATAACAACATAACAATGGAAAAACATAAATATACTTATCATATGATAAAGGGCCACCTGACGACGCCATAATAACCTAGCTTATCTATTATTTGTGCATACCTCATTGATTCCCACTAGAGTTGAAGTCCTTCTGTAGATGATCAGTCATGGTTGAAGATGATGCTTCTCCACTTATTCTATAGTTACCTAGAAAAATGTCAAACGTTATCGCAAAGAAATTTTCTAGAGCATCAAGGTATATGTGCACACACAATGAAAGAGTGTCAAATGTACCTGGCATGGAAAGTAAGGTTGGATGGTCTTGCATCTCCCTTTGGTCTTGGGTTATCACCATGGTTGGGGATTGTTGCATTGCTGTAAAAATAAACATACCACATGTTAAAGAATAGTGATGATTAAATACTTAAATCTAAAATCATGACTCTATTCAACACATGAAACTAACCTGGAACCATAGAGACGGCATTATTTGATCGATGACGTCCTCGCTTATTGAGGTATCGAAACTCAAATGGTTCATATTCTGATGGATCAACATTTAAATCAATTTCCAAACCATTGTTTTTTCTGCTGCTTCTTCTTTTCTTTGTGGGGCTAAGGAAACTCTTCTTCCTCTTCAAAGATGGATCAAGAGATTCCAATCCAGGTGTGAAGTCAAAATCAGTAACGTGCAAATTATTGGCTTCATCCAACATTTTTTCAAGCATATCAGTCAATTGGATTGTCTTTGCCAAAGTAGTAGGAGGGTTATCTAAAATGAGATGGGTATAGCTAAACAACTTCTCCCTTGCCAAATGAAGTGCCTCGGCATCTGCGTCAACTTCATTTGTGGCCATAAGAGTAGCATCGACATCTTCATCATGGTTTTGAGGCTCTATATTGATCTCAGGTGGGTCATTGCATATGTTATCCTCTGCATGCTGATGAAGCAATGGATTTGAATTATCCGATTGGAAATACAACCAATTAACCTTTATGGCATGCTTGCAAATGTTTCCACGGATAGACCATGGACATTCACACGTTATAAAATCCTTACGATACCAGGTGACAAGGTATTTTTTATCTCGATCTGTCTGACTTCTCACCCAATAAGCATGTGTTATGTTCTCATGAGGACAACAATCAGTATCCATAATTTTTCTTGCTCGTTCCACTGATGATTCTAGCTGCTTTTCTCTCTTGTAGTTGTTTAGGAATCCTTCTTCTTTTAAGATTTCCTTGAACCGATAACAAGGTTCAACTGTTGTTAGTAGCATATGCAATAACCAATCCGTCCTCCGGGCACATTTTTTCCTTCTATCAGATAGAAATGTTGTTTTTAGGTAACAATGGTATGACTCAACAGCATTATTGGTCTCCTGATTTGCATGAGGAAACTCCCGACAACCTTTCACCCACATACCTAATTGCAAATAGAACGATGTCAGTCTCACTCTATCACCTTTATAAAAGAAAAAAATACATATAATATGAAAAAAATGTTTACTTACGAATCTTATCTCCAGTGACCCAATTCTTGTTGAAATAGTCTAAGAACTTCTCTTCATCTGCAAACTTGATAAAAAATTGATTGATTGCATCTTCCACTTCATAATTGAGAGTGTGTTTCATGATGAAACCTAACTCACTGAACATCTCTTTGGCTTTTATGGAACTAGTGGCCAATCGATTGACATTTTTCAACCAAGCCCTCCGTACATGCCAAACGCATAAGATCACATCGCAACCTGTGATCCTCCTGCCATATTCAATGCATTTTAGTGTGATATTTTTAGAAAAAATGCATGTTTGGTTATATCATGACAATGTTAAAGTTACCTCAAGGCACTGATTTCAGCCAGTGCATCATCAACCATGAAAGCATTGACTTTCCAATCAGGACGGGTTTGGAAACACTTGCGCATGAGCTGCTCCAGCCATATTGCAATATCATCTGATGTGTTTCGTGATGCCACGACCCATGCAACAGGCACCCCGCTTTGTTGTTCATCAAATGCCACGAGTGTATACAATTGATACTGTCATTTTCAACATTACATAAATTCAAATACAAGTTATTAATCATTTTGAATGGATACAACTTAAATAAATATATTCAATAAATCATTGGCATCTGACTTACCCCATATTTGTTTGTGTTAAATGTTGAATCCATGGCTATTAAGCTATTGTGCGATAGCTTGACCATTGTCTCCAACATCCACTTTGTTTGAATCCCTATTATAAAAGGGACCTCCACACCATTGGGCTTTTGGTAAAAGAAAAAATCTTCCCGATGCTTTTGATACCAAAGGTTTACACTCATTTCATCCTTTTTGTGAAGTTGATAATTTCCCTTCGCCAACCTATTATAAATGTTTACAATATCTTTCCTGCATAAGAAGAAATCTCTATCTTGAGTTGCCACATCGATGTCAACATGTCTCTTAACGTGGGTTCTATACACTACATCAATAGGCACTCCCAAAAAGAAACAACTCTCTACATATGCAACAATGTCCCTCGAAAGCCTTGGCCTAAGCAAGGCCCTGGTCTCACCTGAAGTGTCACATTGACCATGACAAGCCCAACCTTCCCCATCTACATGTTCATACATATTGAAAGTTAATATTGCTCTATCAGGAATTTCATGCATAACTTTCACAATAAAGTGGCATTGGCAACCCCTCTTCTGCACAAATGAAGTCCTTCGTTTAGCTGAAAGATTTCCTCTTTTGTCCTCTGGGCCAAATGAACAATAATAGCTAAACCAAAAATTTAAATTGTTAGTACATACAAAGAAAGATAACTGTGGTTTCAAAAGATCTAAACAATATATATTTTAAATACTCACATATCATATTGCAATGCAGCAGTAGATCTTTCTTTTGGTTTACCCTTTATTTTTCGTACGAAATTACATGGAGCAATAGGATTTTCTTCCTCTCCTTTTATAAAGTCAGCAACCCGTCGTAACGGGATTACAGCAACACGATCAATACCATTGTTTTTTGTATTTATTTCTGTCCAAACCAAGTCTTTATTAGAGAAAGTCATTTTTCCTTTGAGGTCTTGCACCTCAAGATCCATGATATATTGCCATTTCTTTCGCTTGCCCATTTTGAACTAATCTGGTCAAAGAATATGCAAGGACATCAAAACCAAAATTTCGATCTTAGCAAGTTATTCAACATATATATAAATATAAAACCTCTTTTATGCTTTTTTTGAGGTCTAAAATATCAATCACTCAATGATGACAAAAACAAATAGCACAAAAGGATGCAAAAAATTTGGGATGCAAGCATTTCCTTTAAGATGTTGCTTTTTGCCTCATTCATTTTCAACAAGGCATTCCTTAAAGGAAAGATTCCTTTGACAACATGAACAGATGCAAAGATTTAGTTACAAAACCGTGTTTTCTGCTTACCTAACTCTGAAGCAAAAAAACATAACATAAATATTAAGCAAATGTGAAACAGCAACTCCCGTCTACCAATTTTCAAATATTAAGCAAATGTGAAACAGCAGGACATACTATAACACAGAGACAGAGGAGAAGCGTGGTCTGCAATGAAATTGAAGCTTCCCACCGCAATATTCACGCGAAATTGTTTGAACAACAGAGTGTATGTTTCTCTATTTGAAGGCTGTGCTCTTCTTCTGCCACAAAAATCCTTACATGGCTGTCAGTGAGCCGTCGGTTGCACGATTATTTTTGTTTTATAATATTCAGTTTTCGATATTCTTGGCCAATTGTCCACAAATTCGTGTTTCTTGACCTTATATCCTTTTGCAGAGGACTCTGAAAATATTCCATGAATTAAATTTTAAAAATCTTGGAATAACTTCCGTGATTTGAGCTCATTTTCTAGCGGAAAACTAGTTGAAATTTTGAGATTGAGCCCAATTTATAGTCACTACAATCTTCTTTTCAATAAATTCTGTTTGGATTGGCATCAGGAATGGATCCTATTTGTAGCCATTGTACTTGAAGATTGATAAAGGTGGACCATTGTACCTTTGGACAACAGCCCGGATGGCAATTGTGAGGATACCCCTGATCTCATTGAGGAAATGCGAATGGAAAAGATTTTGTACTCAGAGTTTGAGAAAAATAGTATTGATCACTTCTTAAATGCACCATCCACTAAAGACATGGTTTTTAACCATTGGCAAGATGACGATGACAAAGTTGAAACCATAATCTGGCAAGTGACAATTATGACCATGATAACGGAAAATGTGGTGTTGCGCTTAGGATAGACTTAGGCCATGAAATACAACAGCCGGGAGTGAGGCATTCCAAAGAAATAATGCAGCCAAAACTAAAGGTTAAATCAATGGAAGATGTGTAAAAGAGCAAGACAGAGGATGCAGAAAACAATGATACATATGCAGCTGGTGGCACTGTTGATGTCAACAATGTCAATGGTGCTGTTGGGCAGAGGAAGTGATGAGTTTCCTGAGGCAGCGGATGGAGTTTTACAGTCACCCATTGATACAACTGATGATAGTCTAGGTCAGTGCCTACAATTTTGACAGGGTAGCAAATCTTCCAACAAAATGGAGCTGTCACCAAAGAGGAGGGTCCAGATCATTTCCTGATTAGGTATGCTTGTAATGTCATGAATAATCTCAGCCTTGTAAAACAAAATTTATCCACTCAAGAAGTCCTGCAGACCAGGAATGTAGAAGAGGAAGGTTGCAAGGAAAACGAAATTTTACCTTCTGTGAAATGGACATTAACTATGTCAACTTGCAGTGTTTCTCAGAGTCAAAAGAAACTTTTGAAAGGGATGATAAGCAGATAAAAATGCATGGCTGGACTGTATGTCAATTGTGTAAATTTAGGCATTGTAAACAGAAGTATGGTCTGGACAATATGACAGGAAAAATGCCACTGGTTGATGGTAAATATTTTATGCAAAGGTTCCTTTCAAACCTTGGCCCACACCGAGCTGCACAAACATGTCTCAGTATGACTGGTGGGCTATCTTTCAAGCTTATTTTCAGCCCAGCACCAAAGAAGAAGCCAACCAGCAGGCATCAAAATTTTTACATTCTTCTGTTTTGGGAGATGAAGACCATGGATAAAGAACACTGCACCTTGGAGGTTTTGAGGTTGCTGCATTGGAAGATGGATTGCATTTTGTATGGATCTATTGTTTGGGAGAAAATGAAGTCTTTAAGTTTCCATGGGAAGATATGGCTAGGAGCAATGATCCAAATATTGTTTAGGAGAAGACATTGCCAAGGTTGCAAAGAAATATGTTGGAATTATCTGAGAAAGTATTGGAAAATACTAGCAAGCATAAACTTGAACCTAAAAAAACCAAAAAATAAAAATAAAAAACTGGCAACTTGAAAAACTTAGAAGAAGTTGGAAATATCAAAAGAGAGATCTGAGATATTCGCAACATTTCTTAGGAGAGGAAAACATATCATAAATAGTAGCACTTAGGTCAATCATTCCCTTTACCCTTTTAAAGATCAGGCAATGATAATGAAATTTCATCCTCTTAGGGAACATGGTGTTTTGGTATTCAATTGCTAGATTAAATTGCATTTTCAAAGAAACCGAATTTGCTAAACTAGCAAAAAATGCTGAAAAAATGGGTAACAGCTATAGCTCCTAAAGGAGTTGCAAATATCAGATCTTGCTCACGATGGTTATAGTTGGAATAGCAAGCAAAAAAATAAGCTTTTCTAAGAGGCTGTTACATCCAACAGCTTTTAAAAATCATAGCACTGAGAAACTTACTGTACCTTTTAACTGTACCTTGGGAAGTGATGGTCATTTTGCAAGTTTCTCTTGATGCTTATAAATGGACTTGCAAGTAAAAAAGTAGGGTTTTCTAAGAGGCTGTTTCATCCAACAGCTTTTAAAAATCATAGCTGTGAGAAACTACTGTACCTTGGGAAGTGATGGTCATTTTGCAAGTTGCTAGTTGGACTTGCAAGTAAAAAAATATGGTTTTCTAAGAGGATGCTACATACAACCGCTTTTAAAAATCATAGCAGTGAGAAACTTACTGTACCTTTTAACTGTACCGTGGGAAGTGATGGTCATTTTGCAAGTTTTTTGACTACCATGGAACCTCCGTAGTGCTATGAAAGGATCAGTGATTGAGTGGATGCACAATTGTGTGTTGTTTTCGTTTGCTTATAGAAGGCTCAGGACAGGTATCATTTGGTTGTCTATACCTTCTTAGCATTCTACTGTAATCTTCTACAATCTGCATGGCCTTGGAGAACATATATTAAGCTATTACAATCAAGTGTAGCTGAATGGGATTACTATGCAAGATCTCCGAATGTTTGGTAATAAATATTGAGAGAATAATCCTTTTCTGTTTACCAGAACTAATATCAGCCATGGAAATTTCATTGGTCTGGTTTCAAAACGTTATAGAGTTCTAAGTGTGCTAGTGCACCAAAAATTCAGACACGGATGATCACATAAGAGCTTCTTGCTGTTCTCTTTCATGAAGGGTCAGAATGGAAACTAACATTTTTCTTTGAGCAATTGTCAAGTTGTGTGGTAGTTTACTCTGAATTTTGCAGACCGAATTCCAAGCAAGGAACAATGGTTATTTTTCGAAGAAAGTGGGCCAGAATATATAAATCCTTATACGCCTCAAAGAACCATTGATTTTGACGATGACCTTGTTTGCCTGTTGATGATTTGGGCCGAAATAAAAATATAGTTCAATCCAAAATCCGATTACTAGAGACATGAATTGTGAGATCCGTTCTGATCTGGAAAACAAGCTACATCAATGTTTTACTCACGTTGTCCACGAAACAGGGGAAAAACTTTTTGTCGGAACTAATGACCAAAGAGAAGCAATTAAACAGTCTTGAAAGTTATGAACAGTTCCTGTGTGTTTTAAATTATCCTTTAAAACACAATTCAAAGATAGTTAATGCTAAAAACTTAGAATTGAAAAGTCCGCATGGATAACCCCTTCCAAGAGTGGTTAAAATCTTGATTGTGTTTAATTCATTTCATATTCTCATCTCGATCGTAAACTTCCCCCACACTGCTTTAGCGACTCCTCTTTGTTGTGGAGGAACTTAAAAAGATATTCCAAGTCAATTATCGAGGTTCACATAACATTGGGTTTCTGAGGTGGTCTAGTGTCCTGGCATCTTGTGGTTTTTTATGGAGAACCTTCATTACATAGGCGACATTTGTCCTCTGTTTTGCGGCTTTTAGCTTCTGGTATTTTGATATATAGACTGAAATTTTTGCGGCTTTTAGCTTCTAATAGTCTTGGTTCCATGTAAATCCAGTAGCACCCAAACCTTGGGCAGATGTCTGTTCTCATTCTAAAAATGTTTAACAAGAACACGAAGGACTGTTGCATAAAAGTAGCCAATAAATTGATAACTGTGTGGCATATCAGAAAACAGACAGAGGGATTGTAATGGTTTTAATTTCATTTTTTAACCAGGATTCGAAAACCTGCGGATTTTGGAAAGAAATTCTGCGGGAGAAAAATCGAACCACAGAAAATAGTCTTAAAGGGATTACCTGCGAGGAGTACGTGGCCGAAGGAGTTCGCAGAGGATCGAAACCAGAATGGCGGCAGTAGAATGGCTCCAGAGTAAGGGTAGGGGAGCACAGCGCGCGGGTGTTGAATTCGAATGGAGGGAAAGGAGTAGTCTATGGAAAGATCGCGCATGAAGGAATTACTCCCCGAGCCAGCGCATTCCCTTGTGCAGGAAGGATGTCAGGCGATCGGCGATCTGTCAGGGCGATCTGTCAGGGAATGTCAGGGCGGACCGGGAGGTTGGCGGAGAACGGGAGGAGCGGTGGTGGCGGAAGAGGGGGAGATTTCCGGCAGCCGGAGCTGGACGATTTTCCGGCCGGTGCCGGAAAAGGGGCCATTCTACTGCCTCCATAGACTACTCCATATTTTTGTTGTAGTTTGTGGATTTTTAAATATATTTGTCTTGGTGTGTTAATTTAATTTAATTATTAGTTTGCGGCGGTTATTGATTATTATGTGTGAATGTAGGTATATTTATTATTGTTATTAAATTATATTATTTAAAATAATTTATTGGTGATAGATAAGAAGTAGATTTTTATTTTTGTTAGATATTTTTAGGTTTTGAGTTGTTAATTTTTTTTGGAAAACCAATGTTAAACAAAGTTTTACTTTCTATAAGATTAAAAAAGGGCGTTTCAATTTAAATAGTACTTTCAAAAAAATTAATGTCTTTTGTGGTCATCACGGAGGTTACTTCCAATAAAATCATATAACATTTAATCATAATCCTATATATGAAATGAAACACTACCCCTAATTGTAGATATTATATTTTACAGTGAACTTCACATGATCATTAAAGATATGGCTTTCTTTCAAAATAAATGAAATATTAGTTCATTTAATTATATGATTTTATATAATATGTAAATTCCGGCAAGATTATGACAAAATCTAGCAATTGTTTTTTAAAATATGGGTTATATCTCTCAAACTTCAAGATTTTGGGTGTCCCAAGGGTTCTTGATGGTGTTGAATCCATTTCCATCATCAAAAAAATGATTCAAACACTCCAACATTCTCATTTTTTTATTTTTATTTTTTTTTATCAGATTCCGGTAAGCAATCTACCATCCAAACGAATTTGTGACATCTGTAGACAAAACCATTAAATTTAACGTTTGTGGCTTCCTCCAACTTAAAACCTACCAGGAGTCTCTCTTGAAGAAGAGTGTTGTAATGCACTTTGTGGGTGACCATCTGCACCACACTTAGCATTTAATGACTAGAATATTATTGAATTCACTTTGTAATTCACATGAATGTAGACACACACTAATAGTTATCAGTTCCCTCTCCGCCATTGTCTCCAATGCGCTTACCACTCCAAAGGATATGGGGATTCCAGTTTTTTAATGCAATTTGGTGATATTTTAATATATTTGTTTTGTTTCTTAATTTAATAGAAGATTGATTATTGAATATTATTTATAAATATCGATTGATTTATCACTGTTATTTACTAGCAATTGCCTCAAAAAGCACAAAGACAGGCTGATATAATTTTTAAATTGGAAAAATGGTATGAAGACCGCATTTGTAGATATGTATGACATATGCCATATGTATTGGAAAATTTAAATTGTATAAAGATATTGTCTGCAAACTAAGCCCTTGAATAGTTTGCAAAAGGAATATCCAACCAATCCACAAAATTGAACAAGACTAGTAAATTCCTAACAAAACTTTTCCACCAATGCGTAGTCTAAAGAGCCCAGAAATTAGCCCAGAAAATAATGGAAATTCTGGCAAGATTATGACAACATCCCGTGGAAATTTTTTAAAATATGGGTTATAGCTGTAAAACTTCATGATTTTGGATGCCCTCAGGGTTCTTGATGGCGTTGAATCCATTTCCACCATTCAAACACTCCAACATTCTGATTTTTTGAATTGTTTTTTACCAGAAATCTGTGGTCAAGGAAAATTTACAGCGTCGGTAGACAATGCCATGGATATCACCTTGAACCACTGGCACTTCAAAACCCTCATTGCTGCATACGAATAAGATTTTGACAAAACCTTTCTATGAGTGGATATCACCATGGAACCACTGGTCATCTGGATTATCCTCCGTGGAGCAACCAGCATCACCGACACAGATTGAATCCTTTGTCAAAACCATGATCAGTTGATTTGTCCACTTATCATCGTTGGTTGAACGCAATGGAATGCAGACGCAAGTACACACTTCATGGATGGATTTAAGATCAAGTATTTCATGACTGCAACAAGAGATTCTACCTGGGCACTCAATCTCTCTCTTCCATGTTCGTCAATCTCCTCCACATGCAACATGCCCTCGTTGTAGCCATGGCAGCCATAAATCCCTTCTTCTTAGGCACTCGTGTCCTTATCGTCACTCCCAATGCCTACATTGGTTGAGTACCAGTTTTACATTATCATGGTTCACTGACTCACAATCTCTCCTATAGCAATCTTACAGACGCGGGCCACCATTCCAGTCACTCAAAGGAGAAAGTCAACAATCAAATCTCGTTAGTTTCCCTGCATACCTTGAAGAAAATGCATGTTCTGCCCATCCAAGAATCCAGAATTCACAAGCAAAGCAACTTAATGCCACGTAGGCCCATATTTTAAATAATCTGTATCTAAAACTCAAATAGAAACATCCTAGGTGTGATTATTTGCCATGTATTTGTCATACTCTTCCTAAATATGATATATTTTAATTTTTCAACCCCCAAATATCTTAACAAGATCCAAGACTTGCTAAAGATTTAAGGTGAAATAATTAAAAATACATATTTGAGAAAGCCTTTGTTTCCATTTTTCGGAATATTTTCCGCCATAGTAACATGCCATGAGTTGTATTAATCTAAAGATGAGATCAATTAAAGTTTTCACAGTAAAGATATTTGTAACAAACTGAACTCCTATGAAGATTGAACCTATATCGCTATAAAGAATGTTGGATAATGTGCGATTTAGTACATTATAGATTTAAAATATTCGAACTCGTGATCTCTAGTATAAAGTTTTAAAAATAATAATCATTCAGTGAAAAAATATACACATCGAAAGATTTTGGGCATGGGCATACATGTGGTGGCATCAAGGGCTTGAAGGGACTACACAAATATTAGGATAATCCACAACATTTGCACCAGAGGGAAAAATCTATGAGTTAATTCACCCCAATTTTCATCCAAGTGACTGGCATTAGAGAACTTTTGAGGTCTAAAATGGACCTCCTAAGAAAAATGTACAATCAAAATAAACTTTATAAGAACCAATAGGATTCAAGATGATGATTTCAACCATGGGGGATGATTCACCATTTTTGGGGTAAAAAAGTAAAAAGATTAAAAAATAATAAAATAATAAAACTACTTTTTCAACTTGTATTTTCAATTTATCTCCCTAAGGTTTTACTCAAATTTCGAGCAGGAGTACTCATTGGATGCAAAATTTAATTCCTCATCCAAGGAGTACCCATGTTGCATACTTTTGATGGACCCTGCTACACAAAAAATGAGAAATACATGAAAAATGCAAAAATGTTTTTTCATGTATTTCTCATTTTTCGTGTAGCAGGGTTCATCGAAAATATGCAACATGGGTACTCCTTTGATGAGGAATCAAATTAAGACAATATTATCAAACAACTACAAAATTAAGACAATAATATCAATTTAAGACAATATTATCTAACAACTGCAAAATTGACTCTAGCAGCGTGCCCTAAGTCCACCAGCTTGCAGGCTACCATTGCCTCTCACCTATACGAAGGTTGTTATTTCAGTTACTATTCACGTTATATTGTATAAACAAAACGATTTGTTGGGCTCTTCATTTTATGGGGGTAGCCGACTCTAAAGAACACGACAACTTTTCCTGGTAAGATTTCTTGGACATCAATTCCACTTTTGTCCCTTCGATCTCTGTTGGTACGATTAGATACAACTTGTTTGTCATTGATTTTGGTCGATGAGTCACTTTGATGCTTACTATTTCAGAGCAGTTGATAAACTAACTAAATAATGGACTCCTTCTCCTGGTTATGTGATTAAGCCTCGAGCTTGAATTTCCTTTAATATGCATCCCCTCAGACTTTGGATCTAGCTCAGGGTAATCAACTGCAAGAAAGATTGCAATGTCTTTGGTTTATAATTGGGTTGAGAGTTGAAGTCCTTCCTTCATTTTTCAGTCATCATTAAACACACAGATAAGTGTACATTGCTTATGTGTATTTCCTCATGGAGTGTGATGAACCTTGTCACATTGTGAATGGTGCAAGATCTTGCGTGTTTGTATATGTAAATGCATGTCAAAATAAATAGCAATAAAGTAATACCTAGGTTTCCTTAAGATTATTTTGTTGGAACTGCAGAGGTTACCCATGGAGCTGAGGACCTAGGTTAGGGCCTATTGTGGAAGAGGGAGACATAATTTACCTCATAAAAACACATGAGCATGAAGGGTGCAAGACACCTATGTTTGAAGGATACTGGAAGATGGTAGTGTGGAACAAGGCAGCAGGGAATGGAAAATGACACGGGGGTATCATGGTTTTAGTGAGGGAGAAAGAAGGTTATCTCATTCAGTTAGAAAAATAAGACTCAAATAAGCAATTTATTTGGTTTAAAATATTAGAAAATGGAAGGCACATCATAATTGTAGCATGCTGTTTTGCGCCGCAAATTTAAAAAATATACAAAGGTATAGGGCTTGACCACAAAGATCCACTTTCAGCCTTAAAATTAGATATTGCAACATATTCTCAACTAGGTGAAGTCTTTATAGTGGGTGATTTCAATGCTAGGACTGCAAGTGAGCAAGCTAGCATTCTTTGTTGTAAAGAATATTGCGACCCTATTTGGCTTACAGAAGACAATAATCATCAATAGGAAATAATTTCAGAGGACAAGGGATGTAATCTCTTTGGTGAACAATTGCTTACTCTATGTGGGGACTTTGATTTAGTCATTTTTAATGGCTTGACTAGATGGGAAAAGTCTGGTAATTTCACTTGCAATATTTACAGTGGAGCAAGTGTAGTAGATTATGTAATTTTCTCACATGATTTGTGTGAGAAAATGGAGGAAGTTTTGACTAGAGATCATATGTGGGACTTAAAATTAGATCACAAGACAATTTATTTAAGTTTCTCTTAGACCGGAAAGAAACAATTAGAGTAAAAAATTCAGCATGTCCAACAAAATCTCCCACAGGGCAAAAATTCTTTTGACTCTAGAAAATTGTAATACCTTCAAAATGACGTTAGAGAGGCTCTTAGAGGAGGATAAAATCACAATTCACAACCTTCATAGTCATGAATTAACACATTTAATTCAATGCGCACTTACAGAGTCCAAAAAGAGAAAAAATTAAGAATTCTGAAATAAATTGCTTTCCGGTTATTGCTTGGTTTGACAAGGAATGCAAAAAGGAAAAGATAATGTCGAAAGAGTCAAACAAGGATAACATAAAGCTCAAAGCTTGCAAGCAGTTATTAAGTAAGAAAACGATCTATTTCATGGTTTCAAGGAGGGAAGAACTAATCTTCCTTGGGAAAAATAATCCCAAATTATTTTGGAAGGAGCTCCAACCGAGAAAGATACGAACTGGAAATAGTATTACAACTTCTAAATGGTTTGACTATGCAAGACAACTATATGATTAGGATCCCAAGGTTGACCCTCTCCCCTTGGTAAACATTGATACTAAACTCTTCATAGTGCAAGAGGTAGAGATGGGTATCAAGAAATTGGGTGTTGGAAAAGAAAAAGTCTTAGCTGAACTCCAAGCAGAATATCTAAAGTGGGGCTCAAAGATCCTTGCACCTCACATTACAAAAATTTTCAACAACATCATACAACAGGGGCTCCTCATAGATTGGATAACTAGTCTGGCAATACCTCTTTTCAAGAGTGGTGACATCAATAATCCCTCCAATTATAGGACCATCATGATAAACCCTTTGTTTGCAAAGCTATTTGGAAGCATGCTAGAAAATAAAATTAGCAAGTGGGCATAAGAAAGAGATAAGCATGCTAAAGGGAAAGTAGGTTTTAGACCTAAACATTCCATATTTGATCATTGTATAACTTTAAGGCACATCATTGAAAAAGTTTGGGAGAAAAAGGAAGAAGTATTTTATTGCTTTGTTGATTTCAGAAAAGCGTTTGACATGGTTCCTAGGGATAAGCTTTGACACAGAATGGAGGAACTTGGGGTTCCTAAACATTTTAGAGCAGTAGCACATAGGCTGTATGAAGAAGTGAAATTCAAAATTAGAACTTTAACGGGCATTTCTGACACTTTTAGAAGCAATATCAGGGTCAAGCAAGGTTGCCCACTATCTCCTACCCTTTTTCGTTTATATATCGACAAGCTTGAGGAGTGGTTAAATTCGCAAGGGGGTGATGGTATCTTTTTGGGAAAGGTTGTTATAAGGATTATTTTGTATGAAGATGACCTTATTCTAATTGCTAAATTAGCTCTTGGTTTGCAAGGGCACTTACTATCCCTTGAGCATTTTTGTAGAAGTGTGGGGATGCAAGTCAATATCAACAAAGCGAAAGTAGTGGTTTTCTCTAAAAAAAGAAAACATAACCAACATAAGTTCTACTTTGAAGGAAACATTATAGAAGAAGTTGCAGATTACAAATACCTCGGAATTGAATTCAACAAAAATATAAGACAGGATGGTTGAAGAAAGAAAAGAACTTTGGGGGGTTGGAAAGCATTTTATGCTTTTCAAAATAGGTGTAGAGAGGCAGAGTTATGGGACTGGAAAACCACTCAAACTATTTTTGGGCTTCTAGTAATTCCGATGATTCTCTATGGTTTTGAACTATGGGATAACAGTACATCTGACATGTAGTGGAGACAAATTAAGAAAATTCAGAAGAGTTTCATTACAAACAAATTCAAGATTAAAAGTGCAGTTCCTTATGCTATCTTGTTAAGTGAAAAAGGGGCTGCTGCTATTGAATCAATTGGTATGGTGTGAGTCATAAGGTATTTAAAAAAAATTGAGCAAATGGAAGAGGGTAGATGGCCTACGGTTGTCTTTAATGACAGATTGTGCAACAGAAAAAAAACTTGGATGCAGCAAAATAAAAAATGGTTTAGTAAATGGGGTATTTGCTTGAACATATGTCCTATAAACAACAAAGAGATAAAAAATTTGTTATGGATAAGTTCCACAAGCGTACTTGGGATAAGGAGCTAAGAAGAAAGAAAATGTACTATATTGAAGTGTTTAATCCCACTCATATTCATCAACCAAAAGCATACATAGAGGCCAATATCTCTTGGAGAGACAAAATTATTATTGCTCAGTTAAGGTCTAATTCTCATCAACTCCGTTATGAAACAGGTCACTGGAAAAGGCCAAAAGAAGTGTGGGAGGAAAGAGTATGAATTTTTTGTTCTTCCAGAAAAGTGGAAACAGAAAATCATTTCATTTTAGAATGCGAGGCCTTCAAAGACAACATGGAAACTTATGCAGATATGTTGGCAACTAGCTCTTGGGATAATCTATTTAGCGAGGGGTTTGTCGAGAAAAAGGTTTGAATACATTAAGTAGATGAAGAAGCAATCTGTCCCATTGGCTATCTTTAGCCTCGTGGACTTTAAAATAATTTCTTTCTTTCTTATATATATATATATATATATATATATATATATATATATATATATATATATATATATATATATATATATATATATATATATATATATATATATATATATATATATATATAGCGAAGGTGGGTCCCTTGTCCCACAAACAAAAAATCTCATATACCAATTTGGCATCTGACTTAACCGTAATCTTAAAATTAGATAATAATAATTATATATATTAATTATAAAATTTGATTTATAATATATAATAAATTTTCAAATGCATTTCAAGAGATTGTTTCAACTTAATAAAAAAAAAATTAAAAAGTTCAATTAAATATCATAATTGTAATATTAATATTATATCTAAATTTTAATATTATTTAAAAAAAATGAACTATCCCTTATAATTGTCATAAAATTTTAAATAACATATAAAATAAAATAAATAATCAGCACAGATTGACCCACTCTCTGATATCATGGAAAACCTCCTTGATCAAGCTCACCTCACTGACATTCCTATGAACAGACCCCTACCAACATGGAGGAATAGAAGAGTTGGAGAGGTTGCCCTCGCTAGAAGACTGGACCATTTCCTTCTTAAAAATCCGATGATGCAACGATTATCTCATTACAAGCAGTGGGTTGGAACTGGAGGCATCTCTGACCACTCGCCTATCTACCTTGAAATATCAAGTCCTCCTATCAAGCCCAAAGCCCCGTTCAAGTTCAATTCATCTTGGCTTCTGGATCCCTCCTATATTAAGCTGGTTATAGACTTCTGGAGGAAAAATCCTCCCTCCCAAGGACACACTTGGGCCAAGGGCTTTTGTCAAAATCTACTGCATCTCAAGAAGCTTACTATTAAGTGGGAAAAGGAAAAAATCCAAAGGGATTCCCATACCCTCACATCTGTTGAATCATCCTTGGCACATCTTATGGACAAACACAATAGGGGATTCTTAAGTGGTGAAGCCAAGCTAAATTTGATTGAGCTAGAAAATAAAAGTGCCAGAATTATGAAGGAAAGAGAGGAAACTTGGAGACTCAAGAGTCGTGCGATCTGGCTCAAAGATGGGGCTGAGAACACAAGCTACTTCCAAAACTTTTCCAAGGGAAGAAAAGCCTCCAACACCATTTGGAAAATGCCCTCACCAGATGGAAGTATTGCAAAAAACTTCAATCAAATATCACAGTTGGGTATCTCACATTTCAAAAAACTCTATAAAGAGCTACCTGCCTCAAACCTAGCTAATATCATTCAAGTAGCAGGGCACTTCCCAAGATTTGTTGATTCGGAAGAGACAGTTGAGCTAACCTCTCCCGTCACCAGAGATGAACTCAAAGGGACACTAAAATGGTTTCAGAAAGATAAAAGCCCTGGCCCTGATGGTTGGCCCATTGAATTCTACTTAGCTTTTTTCGACCTCATTGGGAATGACCTCCTCAACATAGTAGAAGAGTGTCAGATATCTGGGAAAATGTATGAGGCTATTAATGCCACCTTTATTGCTCTCATTCCAAAATCTGACTCTCCTGCATCCTTCAATGACTTCCGACCCATCTCTCTCTGCAATACCCTATACAAAATCATTGCAAAGATCATCACAAACAAGCTCCGCCCTATACTCTCCCATCACATTTCTCCTGAGCAATTTTCTTTTCTCCAAAATAGGAAGATCCATGAGGCCATAGGCACTGCCCAGGAAGCCATCCACTCTATCAAAGCTAAAAATATGAAAAGCATCATCCTCAAGATAGATCTTGTGAAGGCATTTGATCGTGTCAGCTGGCTCTTCATTAAGATGATCTTGATCCACTTAGGATTCCCTCTGGCTTTCACAGACTGGATCATCTACTACATATCCTTGGCATCTTTTAGTGTTCTTATTAATGGCTCTGCATCCCATTTCTTTCGTGCCGAACGTGGACTCCAGTAAGGATGCCCCCTGTCTCCCCTTCTGTTTCTAATAGTGATGGAAGGTCTCAGTAGGCTCATCGGCACTGCAAAATGGGAAGGCAAACTCAAAGGACTGAAAATGAACGAACTCTGTCATCTCACACATCTCCTTTTCGTTGATGATGTTATGATCTTCCTGGATGGAAGCATCAGGGATTCTTCTTCCTTCCATGACATTCTTATTCTCTTTGAAAAAGCCACTGGTATGGCTGCAAATCAGGCAAAATCTACTATTACTCTGTCTCACACCACCCCACAGGAGGATAGAGCTGCCCTCCATTTTTTCCACTATCATTTGCACAATCTCTCGGACGGTCTAAAATACTTGGGTTTTCGGATCAAACCCCACAGCTACCAGATTGCTGACTGGATCTGGTTAGTGATTAAAATTGAGAAGAGATTGAAAGCATGGAATCATAGATTTCTATCAAGAGCTGGGCGCCTTGTCCTGATAAAATCAGTCCTGGAAGCCACCCCTGTATATTGGATGTCACTTGCCTGGATCCCTCGGGGAATACTCGGGCGCATCCAACAGATATGTTGTCGATATCTTTGGAACGGACAAAAGGAAGGTAAAACCTTTGCTTGGGTAAGTTGGAAGAAAATCGCATTGCCAAAAAAATGGGGGGGATGGGGACTAAAAGACCTGTCTATTTTTGGCCAAGCTCTTGCAGCCAAGATGAGCTGGTCCCTCCTCACTTCACAGAATCTTTGGACGACTGTGTCCTACCACAAATATATATGGCCGCTGCAATTATTGGACTGGGTAAGATTACCAGAATGGCCTCGGGTGGGCATTTCCATAGTATGGAAAGCAATCCTTCAATCGATGCCTTTCATCAGATCAGGCTTGGCATGGCGCATTAACAATGGTGCATCTGTTCACATTGGTATTGATCCCTGGATAGGAGGGGGTAACAGATATCATTTACCACCTGAACTCATACAATACCTACAACACAGGAATACCTCGACGATTGCACACATCGCTGATCCCGAGCACAACACTATATTCAGACAAAACTGGAGGACAACACCTGAATTGAACATTCCTACACAATGGCAACAGTCCTGGGATTCATATCTATCAGCTCTGTCTGAAGCTCATGTACATCTAAATCATGACCCAGATGTACTAGTTTGGATCCCAGCTGAGCATGGGAAATACACACCAAAACAGGGATACAATCAACTTCTCTTGGATCGCAAGCCTACACACTCTAAAACATGGTGGCAACAGATCTGGAAAATGAAAACTCCTCCCCGAGCACGCCTCTTCATGTGGAGTGTTTTATGTAACAAAACTCCTACAGGCGATGCCCTTATGCACAGATCTATTCATGGCCTGACCTGGTGCGTTCTCTACAATCAAGACACTGAAAACAATGAACACCTGTTTCTCCTCTGTTTGACTATCATACAATTTTGGCAAGTTACAACTCAACAACTCTCCATGCAGAATGCATGGCAAGGCACTTCTATTCTCCAAGCATGGAACAACTAGATTGCAGCACAACAGGGAGCTAAGGCACAATGCCTACCTCTCATCATCTGTTGGACCTTATGGCTTACCCGAAACAAAATTATTTTCAAGAATGAAACTACCCGCTAGCTTCTTCTCATTGCAAAGGTCATAGCAGCTTATCTGGATATCCCAGAAGAGGCAAACCCTCACACTCGCAAAACCTCGGCACTGGGTCGGATCGATAAATCCAAGCCATGGGCTTACTTTGATGGAGTTACCCAACCACATGGTTACGGAGGGGGTTTCATGCTATACATCTCTGAACAACATTTCTTTAAGGTCCAATTAGGTCTAGGGGAGGGTACAAACAACTTTGCCAAGCTTATTACCCTCAGACATCTGCTCCATTTTGCATTAGCACATGACTGCACTTCTATTAAGATCTACGGGGATTCCAAAATTATTACCAATTGCTTCAACAACAAAAATCATTGTCATGCTATTTCTCTACAAAACATTTTGGATGAAGTCTACAATTACAAAGCAATGTCTAACTCAGTCTCTTGTCATCATATATACAAGGAATATAATGAAGATGCTGATAGACTTTCCAATGCGGGTTCGCTACTTCCCCGAGGCATGTGGATAATCTCTGAACAGATGGGAGCAAAATTCTACCAATATCACCACAGGCCATATATAGACCAGGATTACCATAGGGTGGATAGGCCCTAATTATATATATATTTTTGCTGTTTATATCAAAGTTTCTCATCAAAATATTTAAATATTTATATCTGCTGCTATATAGACAAACAATCTGAATATGTACAGGAAATGGCTTGGTCATTCATATTTTGTTACAGTTTGATTCGAATTGGTCATGGATCAACAGTACTCGCATATGCCACAGGCATCTACTACATGTAATTTTTCTACTTAATAAAAGATTATGATTTTTCCATTGGGAAAAAAAACATATAAAATAAATTCCATATATTGAAGTGTAATTTCCTATCGCAAATTCGCAAATTCAATACATTTCGTTTTGAAGTTTAATGACAATCAATATTTTGTTTTGTTGGGAATAATAAAGTATTTTAGCGTCAAAGATTCATATTTGTAATGTTTTTTTCCTTTTCAAAATCATTGCACCAAATCGACATTCATGGTATGTTTTTATTTAATTTTATTAAGATTCTTTAAGTTTCATGTTTGTTCATAAAATTCAATTATAAAAGTTTCACTTTAAAAGGGTTATTCATAAAATTCAATTATAAAAAATTTAACCAATTTTAAAAAATTATTAATTTATGGAAAAAATCAAACACCCAAAACTGAAACACCAAAAGCAAAAACAAAACTCATTGGAACTCAATAAAATTAGATTATCTAAATACCCCATATCAGTGACGAGACTTTAAAAAAAAAATTCATTTGGAAAAATGAAGCTAAATAAAATCAGATTATCTAAATACCTCCCTATTGATGATTATTATTCTCAAGATCCGAAGAAGCTTGGAAGAGATGTGTATTTTTTAACTTTAAGGAATTCTAAAAATATTCCATTTTGAGATATGATGCTTTGAGGCAAATGAAAGATAGTGATGCCAATATGTTAACAATGCTTTCTTGGAAGTTTTTTCAGCGAAGAGATTACAAGAAAAAGAGACCAAGTTATAATCAATTTGAATAAGAAAAAGATAGAATTACAAAAATGAACATCATAGAAATGATATTGCTACAGTGTTGGTATAGACTAGAAAGATATAGAATTGCAAAAAATGAACATCATAGAAGTGGTGTTGCTATAGTGTTGGCATAGACTATATTTAGTCTCATGCAAGTTAAAATCTCTCTCATTCCTTCATTCTCAAAAAGCCATTCCAACGACATAAATAAGGCAATTCATGCAACCAATCCGGTCGGTAGGGTTAGATTTGTGCGAAAAGAGAATCATGGAGACTTCATAATAAATGCAATCCAGTAAAACCATTGACCACTAGTGCCAGAACATCTGGTCGAGGCGAGCTCGCCTCAGGCCACTGTCAGTTACAGGCCCACCGATCCTGAGTGATTGACAATTGAATGAAATGAAGAATGAGAAAGTGATGTATTAATGTATGCATGCAAAATTGATCTGAACTTAAACAGGAATGCAACAACTTAAATATATAATCATAAACACAGAGATGTAGCAGAAAAACTCTTCATTTCATTAATAGAAAAATATTGAACTATGCTTATAAACGGAATGGAAATTATATATCTCGGGCAATGGTAGCTTATCTTTGAGAAGAGATGTGGTGGCTACATGCCTCTGAACTGTGTTACAATGAGGCTCAAGGGCCTATTTATTATTGAAAACATGAAAAAACCCTAAACAAACAAACTTCTAGCCCCAGGAGAGGCAACACCAAGAGTTTGTGGGCCCCGTTGGGGTTAGTTGGGAAACCAACTTCCCAGGGTCATAACTTGGTCATATTATCTCCATTTGGCGTGTATGATACCTTGTTGGAAAGGTCTCACTGAGCACTACAAGTTGCACTACAAGTCCTTACTAATAGCTACATGCATGCTACAGACCCCAGAAAATACCATTTAGGGGGTTAAAACTGCCCCGGAAGTTTAGGACCCAAAAAAATGCTAAAAATACTAAATGCTGAAATGAACAAGGAAACATATGAAACTAACTGGGGGGTCTAAGTGGAATAGGTGGGTGGCCACCAATATCCACTTGGATCATTCCTCCTCCCTTAGGAAGCAATGGTCCCCATTGCATGCAGAGCCTCCATGAGGTGAGGAAATTTCTATTGAACCTGGTCCCTAGTGAACCACTTGCCCTGGTGAAGGAGTTGGCCTGCTTTGACAACTCGATATAATTGTATCCTCTATTGGTGAGTGTTCTTGATCTGTGTGTCCATGATCTGATCAGTTGTGGCCTATTCCATGCAGTCTAGGTTGAGCTCTGTTGGTGTGAGTTGTTCTGCAATGTCATATGTGTCCAACAATGGTGGAAAGTATGGTCGAAGACTATCTATATTGAACATTGGGTGCAGACCAAGGAACAATGGGATGCTGAGCTCAAAGGCATTGTCACCGACGACCTTGGTAATGGTGTATGGCCCATATCAGAGCGGGTGAATCTTGTGGTGGGGTCTAGCAAGGTACTCCTTCTGTAAATGTAGCCAAACTTGGTCACCCACCTAGAACTTGTGTGGCACTTGATGTTGATCATGGCGCTGCTTTTACTTAGCATTGGATCTGTCCAATATATCATGGACCTATTGGCATATGTGTTGAATGCGCTCAATGAATTTGTTAGCCCTTTAAACTTCGAACTGAACGTGATCTCAATCTACTTGAGTGGCTACAAATGGTATGGCCACATCAATGGGGCATAATGGTTGAAATCACAACCCTACCTGAAAGGGGTTGTGGCATGTTGAGCTGTGGAGAGCTCTGTTGTAGCTGTGTTGGACATAGGGGAGACTATCATCCCACATGCATGGATGCTTCAAGTTGTACATGTGCAGAATCTATACGATCATCTTGTTGATAACCTCTATTTGTCCATCAATTTGGGGATGGAAAGTAGCGGACTTAGTAAGTTTTGTATCCAACATCGACCAGAGACTTGTCCAAATTGTACTCAGGAATTTGTTTTACTGATTCGAGACAATGGACTGTGGGATCCCAAAGCGTACCCACAATCGCTCAAAGAAAAGCTTAGCATTGGCCTCTACTGTGATACTCTTCTTACAGGCCACCATGATGGCCATCTTAAAGAATATGTCGACGACCATGAAAATGCAATCGTTGTCGTGCTTCGTAGAAGGAAGGCCAAACATGTAATCGATGAAGACAGATTCCCAAGGTGGGCTAGGAGTAGGTAGAGGAGTATACAGGTCTTGCTTCTTGATGGTTGGTTTCGAAACAATGCAGGTAGTGCAGGATCTAATGTACTTCCCAACTTCCTAACGAAGTTTTGGCCAATAAAAATACATCTGCAATGCCGCCACTATTTTCTCTACTCTGAAATGTCTAGCGACCCGATTTTAGTGCACCTCCAAAATCATCTTGGAACGCTCACTTGAAGGAACACAGATGTGTCCCAGGTGGCATAACAGTGGATCCTGAAGGTGAAAATTTGGAACTTACTTCCTTTCCAGGGGTGTCTGGTATATGCTGCCGAATTCTGGATCGCTCTTGTAAAGATGAAGCCACCCCGATGTCTCATGCCCACAAGAGTTGAGCACAGTGATCAACGCCATGACCAGTGGTCAGCTAAGGCGATCAACAATATTATTGGTGCTACCCTTCTTATAGTTAATGCTCAAATGGAAATGTTGTAGATAGGTGGACCATTTCGGATGTCGACCATTCTGCAACTTCCCTTGTGTCTGTATGAACTGTAGAGGTCGGTGGTTTGTGTGTATGACTATTTCCTTCCCCATAATGTAATGCTTCCATTGACAGCAGGCCTACATAATGGAATACATTTCTTTGTCGTAAGTCAGGTACTTTCAGACTGTGTCTAAAAGTGTCTCACTGTGGTAAGCCACTAGATGCCCACGTTGAGTAAGAATCGCGCCAATAGCATAGTCATAGGTATCTGTCTCAATCTTAAATGGTTGTTGCAGGTTTGGTAATGTGAGCACTGGTGCAGAATAAAGGTGATTCTTCAACTTGGAGAACATTTTTTGTTGGGTTTCTGACCAAAAAAAAATTCCTTTTGCTTCGCCCTTGGTGACTTGACTTAAAGGCCAAGTGATATGAGAGAACCCCAACACGAACCTACAGTAGAAATTGGAAAGACCCAAAAAATTGCGAAGCTCTGTTAGAGTAGTTGGGGCTAGCCAATCCCGAATAACTTGTATCTTGTATGGGTCCACTTGTACACCCTGTCCATCAATGATGTATCCCAGATATTGAACCTAGGTCAGGCCAAAGGTGCATTTGTCCAAGTTAGCACATAGCTTGTGTTATCCTAGGGTTTCAAGGACCTATCGAATGTGGTGGAGGTTCTCTTTCCAACTATGGCTAAAGATCAAGATGTCATCTAAACATACCACCATGAATGCATTGGTGAAGGGTCGCAAGATGTCATCCATCAGTCTCATGAAGGTTGCAGGGGCGTTTATCAATCCGAACGGCATGACCAACTATTCGAAAAGGCCCTCCTTGGATTTGAAGGCAGTCTTCCACATATCGGAGGGTTCGATAGGAAACTGGTGATAACCTGACTTCAAGTCAATCTTGTTGAAATATTTGGCCCCTTTAAGCTAGTCCAGAAGGTCATAAATTCATGGGATTGGTTACCTATTCCGGACAATGATCTTGTTCAACGCCCGATAGTCAATACAGAGCCTCAAGGTCACATCCTTCTTCTATACCAATACAATCAGGCTCCCACAAGGTGATGAACTTGGCTTGATGTGCCCTTTCTGTAATAGTTCTTGAATATGCCTCTTGATCTCATCGTTCTACATAACAGAGCATCGATAGATCGGTCCATTGGGAAGTGGCGCGCCCGTGGTCAGATCGATGGAGTGTTTGACCTGACACTGTAGAGGTACTCTTGTGGGTTAGGCGAAAATATCCTTGTACTCCTCCACGACCTTGTCCATCCGTTGTTGCTATGCAGAGGAGCCTTGCCTAGAAGTCGTGGCCACAACCTTCTTCTTGCCCTGGGGGCGAATCATAAGGAAAAAAAATTCCTGGTCTGGGAAATGATCTTACTGCATTTCTTTGTAGTGATCAAAGAGATGGCAGTAGGCGGGGCTACCTCCAATATCCTGTACAACTTATTAGCCAAAGTAATAATCGTAGAGCAAGGTCTAGACTCATATACAACATGTCGCTTCCACAAGTATGTTTGTCCTAACAATCCATCACAAACTTCAAGAGGAGCAACATCACACAGTACTTCATCCGTGAAGGGCTTGATGTTGTAGGGAAGGCAACACTGCTAGCTAACGCGAAAATCTCGTCCTTGGTGAAGCCACCCGATGGTGTACGGTTGTGGATGTGTTGTAGACTTTAGGCCCAACTGCTTCATGAACTCTGCTAAAATGAGTTTCTTTTGGCTCCTACTGTCAATAATGAACTGCAATGGAGAACCCTTCACCCACATCTGTGAGTGGAAGAGGCATTCCCCCTCCTCTGGATCTCCAGGCTCAATCTTCTGGATCTTGGTGGTGGCCGCAGTGGCACTGGGCTCCGCATCAATGATCTACTTCCCTTTGTCAGTTACCTTATCGAGTTCTGATTCAGATTCAGAACCTGCGTCTGATTCAGAAGCCTTTAGCTCGGCCACCAGTGACTGCTTGGCCTGACACTCACTTGTATTGTGAGTGGATCTCTTTTGGAACTCACAACATTTTCCCCAAATTGTAACTAGTTTAATCTACACCTACCTTCGTATAGCAACTCACCTTTATTTCCTGAGCTTATTGTGTTTTGCCAAGTATTTCATGTACTGAAAACTGTATTCTCAGCATGGTCAATCATGGTCAACCATAGTCTAACATCACATTGTGACAAAGATTGTCGCAATATGAAAATCAACTATAGTCAATCATGGTCCAAAGTCGCATTGCGACAAAGATTGTGTCTATATGTAAATAAATCATGGTCAACCATGGTCGAATGTTGCATTGTTACCAAGATTGTCTCAATATGAAAATCAACTATGGTGGTCAACAATATTTATTTTAGCATTTATAATATTTATTATAGGGTTTATATACCTTAGTTTATAATATTTATCTTAGGGTCTATCATAGCATTTTCTCAATATGAAAATTAATCATGGTCAATTATGATAAATCATGGTTAACCATCGTCAACTATAGTCCAACATCACATTGTGATAAAGATTGTCTCAATACGAAAATCAACTATGGTCCAATGTTTCATTGTGACAAAGATTGTCTCAATATAAAAATCAACCATGGTCACATTATTAAAAAGATTGTTTGATGGTGCAATGTGGCATTGTGACAAACATGGTCATCTATGGTCAATTGTGGTCCAACGTCACATTGTGACAAAGATTGTCTCAAGATGAAAATCAACCATGGTCAACCATTGTCCAATGTTGCATTGTGACAAATATTATCTCAATATAAAAATCAATCATGGTCGACCATGGTCCAACATCGCATTGTGACAAAGATTATGTCAATATGAAAATTAATCATGGTCAACCATGTTTATTTTAGGGCTTATAATATTTACCTTAGGGTTTGTATACCTTTGTTAGAATATTAATCCCTTGGGTTTAATATTATTCCATTGGGTATGTAATCCCTCTAGCTTTTAGTATTAATCCATTGGCTTTATTAGTCTCTTGGGTTTATAATATTAATCCCTTGGGTTTATTAATCTAACGGTTCGCATTCCTAGGGTATCATATTATTCATAGGGTTTATAATATTAATATTAGGGTTTAATATAATCCCTAGGGTTTATAATCATTATGAAAAATATTATATGAGTGTTGTACATGAGCTAATTGATATACTCTTTTGGATAAATATATTATAGAAATTTAGTGATTTATAGTTAGTTAAGATTTTCTTTTCAGAATTCTATGTTATATTCAAGTTAAAATTTATATTCCTAGTGTTTAATATTAAACATGGGGTTTATAATATTAATTTTAGGGTTTAATATTAAACCATTGAATTTATAATACCTTAGGCTTATAGTAATAAAGTAATTTTAGGGTTTAATATTAAACCATTGAATTTATAATACCTTAGGCTTATAGTAATAATCCCTTGGGTTTATTAATCTTAGGGTTTATATTCCTATGACTTAATATTAATCTTGAGGTTCAATGTTATTCCCTTGGGTTTATAATTCCTTGGGTTTTTAATACTAACCCTTGGGTTTATTAATCCCTTGGATTTATAATACTATTCCTGAGGTTTATAAGATTAATGTTAAGGTTTAATGTTTATTTTAGGGCTTATAATATTTATCATAGGCTTTATATGCCATGGCTTTATAATATTTATCTTAGGTTTTATATACCTTGGGTTTATAATATTAATCCCTTGGGTTTGTGACAAATATTTTCTCAATGTGAAAATCAATCATGGTCAACCATGGTCCAACACCACATTGTGACAAAGATTGTCTCAGTATGAAAATCAACCATTGTAAACCATGGTCCAACGTCGCATCATGAGAAATATGGCCTCGGTATGAAATTAAATCATGATCAACCATTGTCAATAACCATGGTCACATTGTGACAACCATGGTCATTAATCGTTAATCATAGTCCAATGACGCATTGTGAGAAATATTTTCTCAATATGAAAATCATCCATGGTCAACCATGTTTATTTTAGGGTTTATATATCTTCGACTTATAATGTTAATCCCTTGGGCTTTTAGTATTAATCCCTTGGGTTTTTAGTATCAATCCATTAGGTTTATTAATCTAAGAGTTCATATTCCTATGGTATAATATTATTCATAGGGTTTATAATATTAATCCTATGGTTTAATATAAATCCCTTCATTTTATAATCATGGTCAACCATAGACCAACATCACATTGTGAGAAAGATTGTCTCAATATGAAAATCAACCATATTCAACAATTGTCAACCATCATCAACCATGGTCAATCATGCTCGACCATGCTCCAATGCCACATTGTGACAAATATTGTCTCAATATGAAAATCAACCATGGTTCAACATTGCAATGTGACAAAGATTGTTTCAATACGAAAATCAATCATTATCAAACATGGTCCAATATGACATGGTCAATCATGGTCTGCATTGGTCAAACATGGTCAACAATGGTCAATTATGGCCAGTCATGGTTAACCATAGTGAACAATAGTATAATGTCACATTATGACAAAGAATGTCTCAATATGGAAATCAACCATGGTCCAATGTTGCATTGTGACAAATATTGTCTTGGTCCAATCTGACATTGTGACAACCATGGTCGACAATGGTTGAACGTTGCATTGTGATAAAGATTGCCTGAATATGAAAATCAACGATGGTTAACCATTGTCAACCATCGTCAATCACATAAAATCATGGTTAACCATAGTCCAACGTCACATTCTGACAAAGATTGTCTCAATATGAAAATCAACCATGGTCAACCATGGTTAGCCATGGTCCAATGTCACATTGTGACCAAGATTGTCTCAATATGAAAATCAACTATAGTCAACCATGGTTAATCATGGTTGACCATGGTCAATAACCATGGTCACATTGTGACAAAGGTTGTCTTGATATGAGAATCAATCATGATCCAATGTCGCTTTGTGACAAAGATTTTATCAATATGAAAATCAATCATGGTCAACCATGTTTGTTTTAGGATTTATAATATTTATTTTAGGGTTTATATACCTTGGGTTTGATATTTTTGCCTTTGGTTTTTAGTACTTATCGGTTGGGTTTATTAGTGTCTTGGGTTTATAATATCAATCCCTTTAGTTTATTAGTCGAAGTGTTCATATTCCTAGGGTATAATATTGTTCATAGAGTTTATAATATTAATCCCAAGGGTTTATAATATTAATCTCTTGAGTTCTCAATATTAATCCCTTGGGTTTTTAATATTAATCTCTTGGATTTATTATATTAATAATCTCTTGGGTTTACAATATTAATTGATAATATTTATAATAATATACTAAGGTTTATAATATTAATCTTAGGGTTTATAATGTTAATCCTAGGGTTGATAATCCCTTGTGATTATAATATAATCCTATTGTTTAATATTAATCATAGATTTTATAATGTTAATCCCATGGTTTAATATCAATCCCTTACATTTATAATATTAATCCCTTAGGTTTTTAACATAAATCTCTTGGGTTTATAATAATAATTTCTTGGGTTTATAATAATAATAATATCTAAAGTTTATTAATCCCTTGTGTTTATAATATTAATAATTCATTGGGTTTATAATATTAATCCCTTGGGTTTATAATGTTAATCCCTTGGGTTTATATTATTAATCCTTTGAATTTAATATTATTCCTTGGGTTTATAATCCCTCCATTTTATAATATTAATTCCTTGATTTTATTAATCCATTAGGTTAATAATATTAATAATCTATTGAGTTTATTAAAATTATTGTTTATAATCTTAGAGTTTATAATATTAATCTCAGGTTTGATATTTAATCTTTTGGTTTATAATATTAAGCCCAACATTTAATATTAATGTCTTCGGTTTATAATATTAACATTTTGGGTTTATAGTAGTAATAATCGTCTCTGTTTATTAATCCCTTGGTTTTATAATATAAATCCCTTGGGTTATTAATTGCTTGGGTTTATAATATCAATAATCCCTTAGGTTCATAATATTAATACTAAGGGTTTATAATGTTAACCCCTTGGAGTTATAATGTTAATTCTTTGGGGTTATTAATCCTTTGGGTTTAATATTATTACCATGGGTTTATAATCATTTGGCTTTATAATATTAATCCTTTGGATTTATCAATTATTTGGGTTTTTAATATTAATACCAAGGGTTTTTAATCCATTGGGTTTATAATATTAATAATCTCGTGGGTTTATTATATTTTTGACAATATCAATAATATTATTAAATTATTATAATATAATAACTACTATTATTATTTATTATAACTATTACCATATTTATTATTAACGTATTTATAATGATTTTTATAATATTATTATTATTATAATTATATATTTATAAATATCAATATTAATATTAAATTTATGCCATTAACATGTATATATCAACACATTTATGTATGTGATTGATATATTCGTATATATCAACTATATTTATTAATATAATGGTGCTAGTTAAATGATTTTTTATCATATTAAACCATTTTTCCTATAATAAATTATTTCATTTTACCTTTATAATTTCCTAAAAATAATATTAAACTCATTGGAATTCAATAAAATTATATTTTCTAAATACCCCATATAAGTGCCCAGACTTAAAAAAAAAAAACAAAAATCATTAGGAAAAATGAAACTCAATAAAATTAGATTATCTAAATACCTCTCTATCGATGATTCTCATTCTCAAAATCTAAAACTGATTCTCATTCCCCCGATCTAAATAAGGGAATTCATGCGACCAATCCGGTCGCCTGGGTTAGAATTGTGTGAAGAAGAGAATCATGGAGACTTCATTATAAATGCAATCCGGTACCACCATTGACCGCTAGTGACAGAACCAACATTGACCGCTACTGCCAGAACGTCTGGTCAAGTCGAGCTCGCCTCAGGCCACTGCCAGTCGCAGGCCCACCGGCCCCGAATGAAATGAAGAATGAGAATGCGATGTATCAGTGTATGCAAGCAAAATGCCAAATGTCACTTTATTTTTCATTTAACTTTTTTTTCAGGACGAAAAAGCATGATTGTATTTATATAAGAAATATAAACCAAGCATATATGGACAATCACATGAGATAATATATGTCTCATATCCATCTGGCTAAACAAAATCAAAAAGGAAACTAAAAAAGGCGAGATATTACCGAAAAACCATCACAAAATAAACCAACTGTCAACCATCATCAAAGACTTCAAAGACAGCCAGACTGGCAAACATCATCAAAGCCTTCCAAAAAAACATACAGTCAACCATTCTCTTCACACTCTTCACACTACACAACCGCTAGGCCCCCATTTATTCATATGTACACAAAATTGATTGAAATGGCGTTGTGTAATGACTTCACAATTTCCTTTGGATAGTGAATTTCTGGTTAGAATTCTGTTAGAAAAATATGATTGGAATGTTTAAATTAATTTTTTTTTTTTATGGTAAAAATAGATTTTTTCATAGCGAAAATGAATTTTATATGATAAAAGTGTTTAAATTAGTTTTTTTAATGGTGAAAATAGATTTTGTATAATAAAAAATTTCTTGACACCCAAGACCGTGAAATTTAATTGCTATAATTCAAATTAAAAAAAAACAAACAGACAAATTATAACTAGTTTAAACTACACCCACCTAAATTATAACTAGTTTCAACTACACCCACCACCTTCTAGCAACTCACCTTTATTTCCTGAGCTTATTTGCGATTTGCCAAGTATTTCATGTACGTGAAAACTGTATTCTCAACCTTCTTCCAATAAATCAGTCTGCAGTGTCAGAATTTTTAGATTTACAGAATTTCATTTTATCACATTCTGAACGTTCTGATTCCCATAAATGTAAGAACGACAGCACTGAATCCCTATCCGTTACCAAATTGAAAGAGCTTGAAAAACCACTGGCAGTTGATTTGGGGCGTCATAAAATATTCGTTTTGAAGAAATGTAAAAGGTCTTCGAGGATTTTCTGTTTCTGCCATTGCCTTTATGTAAAAGGTCTTCGAGGATTTTCTGTTTCTGCCATTGCCTTTATTTCAACTTTCTCATAGTACTTGATTATGTGTGGAATATTTGTGATAGGTTTATTAATTTCTACTTTCTCATAGTACTTGATTAGGTCGGCAATATTTGTGATAGGTTTATTATTAGTTATATAGCTTTGAATTTAAGTAGGTTTAATGGTAAAGGTATATGTTTTTTTATGAGGTTATAAGTTTAAAAATATTTTTATTTAAGGTTATAAATAAAGGGTGTCATATATTAATATAGTGTATTGTTATATTAAAATCAGACTATTAGAATATTGTGTTCTAGGCTTTACAAATAAGATGGTCTCATATATCAATATGGTGTGACTCTTAGTTGTGACCTTAAAAATGAGATGATTAGAACATGTGGGTCTTTTGTTCCACAAATAAGGGGTTTCCATACGCCTTACACTGTTTAGCTTCGTTGTGACCTTAAAATTAGATCATTGGAACATGTCAATCTCTTGTCCCACATATATGGATGTCTCATACAACAATATGGTGTATGACTTAGTTGTGACTTTAAAATTAGATTATTAAAACATGCAGTCCTGTCCCACAAACAAGTAAATCTCATACACCAATATGGTGTGGCTTAGTTGTGGCCTTAAAATGATATTATATTAAGTGAATTTTGAGGTCTCGAATGGCCTCTCAATGAAAATATTAAAATAATAGTTAAAATAATAAAATAAAAATTATAAATTTTTAAATGAAAGACAAAAAAACTAATTTTCAATTGTATTTTCAAATAGGCAACATTGGATACATAATTAAATTATGCATCTAACAACTACCCACTATGCATACTTTGAGTAGACTCGCACTTAAAAAAGTTGAAAATGTATTTAAAAACATCTTTCTTGCATATATTTTCAATTTTTTTCAATGGCGGTATACTTAAAAGTATGTATAGTGAATACTGGTTGGATGCAAAATTTAATTGTGCATCGAACATATGTCTATACTTGACATTTAAGTAAACATATACAAAGATAATCCAAAAAAAAAAACGCAACTAAACTTCTTTTCCCTCGAGAATATTTAACCATATGGATGACATCTAAAAAGAAAAAAAACAAAACAAAATAACTTCTTTTCCCTCGAGAATATTTACCTATATGGATGACATCATGTTGAATCGTATTGCTTCTTTAAAAGTTGATTTGTTAGTATTGTTTTGAGGTTCATTTTTTCCCTCAATATTCTCCTAAAGTTAGAACATGTGGGTCTCTTGTCTCACAAATAAGTTTTCACAATATGGTGTCTAGCGTAGTTGTGACTTTAAAATTAGATTATTAGAACATGTTGGTCCCTTGTACCACAAATAAGGATGTCACATACACCAATATGGTGTATGGCTTAGTTGTGACCTTAAAAGTATATTATTAGAACATGTAGGTCCCTTATCCCACAAACAAGTGGGACTTATATACCAATATGGTGTCTAGCATGTTTTTAGCTTAGTTGTGACCTTAAAATGAGATTATTAAAACATGTGGGTCCATTGTCCCACAAATAAGGGGTTTTCATACACCAATTTGGAGTCTAGCTTAGTTGTGACTGTTGTAACATTATTTTACAAAATTGTAAATATTTGTAAATGTTTATTTAAAACAAAAAAATGTTTACACTTTATTATATGCTTCATAAATTTCACAGAGGCTTCACTAGGGGAGTAATACCATACCACGTGCATTCATATTGGGGGATATATATTGAAGAAAAAATGACATAACATATTGAGCATATAATATGGGGTAAAGGGTTTTTATATTGGCAGATATAAAAAAAATGGAGCTCAAAGCTAATGAAAAAATATAAAGAGGTATAAAAAATGTTAATGAAGAAATCAATACCTACAATATCTAGTGAAAGTAGGGTTTTTTTTTTTTTTTTTTATGTTGGGAAGGTGTATTAGGTTTGTATTGGTAGGGGGTTAAATAATGTGCTTTTTAGAGGAATCTTCCAATATGTAGTCAAATTAAGCATATTGTTTAGTATGCCACAAACACATGTGATATGTCAAAGGTTCATTTAGTGGAGCCCCCATGATAAATTTTACAATTTTATGCTTGTAATAAAGTCTTGATGCCACAATAAACTGTGTGAATTATGGACCTAAATAAGGGAATTCATGCTACCAATCCGACCACTAAGGTTAGAATAGTGTGAAGAAGAAAATCATGGGGACTTCATAATAAATGCAATCCAGTACAACCATTGACTTCTAGTGCCAGAATGTCTGGTCAAGGCAAGTTCGCCTTAGACCACTTCTTATTGCAGGCCCATTGACAACACCATAACTGATTGATAGTTAAATGAAATGAAGAATGAGATTTGATGTATCAGTGTATACATGCAAAATCACAAATTTCATTGCTTTGCCTAACATGTGGCGGTCCTCCCTCAAGACTAAGCCACCACATTCTTGCACTTCATTTTTCATTTAATCTATATTGTGTAGGGTGCATTCTATTCACACTACACAACCGCTAGGCCCACATTTATTCATATGTACTCCAAATTGATTGAAATGGCGTTGTGTAATGATGTTACAATTTCGTTCAGATAATGAATTTATCGTTGGAATTCGGTAACAAATTTTGATTATGGGAGTGTTTAAATCATTTTTTGATGGATGAAATGGATTCAGCACAATCAACAATCTAGGGGCACCCAAAATCTAAAATTTTACAGCTATAAACCGGATTCAAAGAAAAACATCAAATTTTCTCACTGGATGAAATTGTGGCATGTTTAAACTACACCCACCTTCATATAGAAACTCACCTTTATTTCCTGGTTTTATTTGCAATCTAACAGGTATTTCATGTATGTGAAAACCGTATTCTCAGCATTCTTCCAATAAATTATTCTGCAGTGCCAACATTTTTAGATTTACAGAATTTCATTTTATCACATTCTGAATGTTCCCATTCCCATCAATGTTACCATGACCGGATTGAATCTCTTTCAATTTCCAAATTGAAAGAACATGAAAATCGATTGGTAGTTGATTTAGAGATTGATAAAATATTTGTTTTGAAGAAATGTAAAAAGGTCTTCGAGGAATTTTGTGTATGTGATTGCCTTTGTATTTGATTATGTGTGGAATATATGTTATAGGTTTATTACTTGATTATATGTGGAATATTTGTTATAGGTTTATTACATGTAAGATCACTTTGAATTTGAGTAGGTTTAATTGTGAAACTTATGTGTTTCTTTCTGAGAGGTTATAGGCTGAAAATATACTCCTTGGTAGGCATGTGAGGGAATAACATATTGTCTCTCTCATACACCAATATGGTGTCAAACTTAGTTATGACCTTAAAATGAGATTATCATAACATGTGGGTTCTTTGTTCCATAAATAGAAGGTTTTCATACACCAATATGGTGTCTATATTACTTGTGACCTATAAATTAGGTATATGGGTTTCACATACAACAATATGATGTCTAGCTTAGTTGAGACCTTAAAATTAGATTACTTGAACATGTGGGTCTCTTGTTCCACAAACAAGGGAATATCATACACCAATATGGTGTCGCTTAGTTGTGACCTTAAATTGATATTACATTTGGGGAATTTTAAGTCTAAAATGGGCCTCTTAGATTAAATAATAGTTAAAATAATAAAATAAGAATTATGAATTTTTAAATTTAATAAAATAAAAAATAAATTTTTAATTATATTTTGAAATGTCAAATATAGGAAACCATTGGATGGAATTAAATATGCATACTTTTAGAAGAGTCGCACTATAAAAAGTTGAAAATATATTTAAAAATATCTTTCTTTCATGTATTTTTATTTTTTTTCAATGTGGGTATACTAAGAAAAAATATGTAAAGTGGGTACTCATTGGATACAAAATTTAATTTTGCATTTAAGTAAACCTATTGAAAAATAAGTCATAAATATAATTAAAAAAATAAATCTCTTCTTTTCCTTACAAAAACATGTATCCATTGGGATGACATCATCATGTTGAATCTTATTGGTTCTTTTAAAGTTGTTTTTGTGGATATTGCTCAAAAACCCATTTTTTACCTCAAAATTCCCCTAATGTTAGAACATGTGGGTCTCTTGTCCCACAAATAAGAATTTTCCATGCACCTATATGGTGTTTGGCTTAGTTGTGAATTTAAAATTAGATTATTAAAACCTGATGGTTCCTCTTCCAACAAATAAGGGTGTCTCATACATTAGTATGGTGTATTGCTTAGTTGTTACCTTTGAATTTTATTATTATAACATGCAAGTCTCTTGCCCCACAAACAAGGGGGCTTATACACCAATATGGTGTCTAGCTTGCTTTTGGCTTAGTTGTAACCTTAAAATGATATTATAAGAATATTGGGTTCATTGTTCCACAAATAAGGGGTTTACATACATCAATTTGGTGTGTAGCTTAGTTGTTACCTTAAAACTAAATTATTACAACATGCAGGTCCCTTGTCCCACAAACAAGGAGGTCTCATACACCAATATGGTTTCTGGATTAGTTGTGAACTTAAAATTATATTATTAGAAAATGCTTGAGTAGGAATAATGGTTAAAAACATGTGTTCAAATACCTTCGTAGTCTTTAACAATCAAATCACTTTACGAATTAAATTTAGCCAAAAGTATTAGTATCCCAAGTCTCATAATGATTCGAGACTCCAAAATAACTATAAAGTATTTGTGTTACACTCATCCCCATTTGATCTTCAAATGGAATTAGACCTGGAAAGAATGACACACACCAAACCACCAAACAAACAATTGGAAAAGTGAGTTATCTTCATATCTCATGTAAAACAATTAAAAAGGTAAGTTGTTTTTATACCTCATGTAAAAACAACTCAAAGGTTCACCATCAAGCAAACCTAGCCACTAGGAAAATATGAGGAATGCCATTGAAAAGGTGAGTTTTTTTTCATATCTCATGTAAAAACAACACAGAGGTTAATCACCAAGCAAACTTGGAAACTAGGAAAAAAAGAAAGACACATCAAATAAACAATTGAAAAGGTGAGTTATTTTTGTATCATAAAACAATTGATAAGGTGGGTTTCTTTCATATCTCATGTAAAAACAACATATAGATTGACCACCAAACAAGCCTTAAAATAAAAATAAAAACAAAATGAGTGATCGAGGAGGATCTTGTAACCAATTTCCAAAGAGTATCAAACCAAAGGAAATTTCAAGGGAAGATTGGTAAAGGTGGAATTTGCTCATGTATTTTTCATTTAAATTGTAAAAAGGAAATTGATTAAATGTGAGAATCCACCTCACAAACCATTTTCCTAATTTAAAGTGGGAGTTGAGATTTTCATGGGATTATTTCCCTTAAAAATGTGGATAAGGTCCAAGGTTGTTGGAGTTGAGAGATTTTCTCCTTAAGAATCTTATAAGTTCCTTTTTTTATGGAACAAGAGAGTTATTCTCTCCTTGGAATGTGGATCTAAGGAGATATTCTCTCATTTTTTTATGGAACCCAAAAAGGTTATAAATTCTCTTATGTACTCTCAAAAAGGGAGAGTTGATTTTGAGAGAGTTTAGAGAGAGCTTGAGAGAGTTTTTGGAGACATTTTGAGAGCTTCATGATGAGAAATATTTGAGAGCATGGAGAGATAAAGAGGTATTTTTGATGAATTATTTGCATGTACAAGCCTTGAAGTCTTTTTTTATTAGAAGACAGCTCTAGGTTTGGCCACCCCTTTTTTTAGAAAATTGTACACATTCCACATTGAAGAAAGACAATATAATTGATTCGACCTATGGAGGTGAATCCGAAGAAGTAGCCCAGTGGAGGGGGTGAACTTCATTATCAACCTTGATGCTCCATGTTTTTCTTATTCATGGTTTGATCAAGTTCTTTTTTATGAATTTTAAGTTACAAGTTTATGTTGATATTGTTGGGTGCAGGAATTGCAGTTAAGCAAACTCCTCAACACTTAATTGTCAACCCGGGGGATTCGTAAACTTAGAGACAAAGCACAGGCAATGCCAGAGATGGTATGAATTTTCCTAATAGAAATTCCTACTTTCTTAAAGAAAATCTTGCAAAATCAAACCAAAAAGAGAAAAAGGCAACTTGAATAACCTAAGACTGGAACAAGGAAGAACGCATTTGCAAAAGGGATTTAGAAATAAAGGGGCAATCACTCTAGCTAACTATTGATTAACTACTGAGTATGTGCTTTTCTTTAGCAGAGACACTTAGCAGTCTCATCAGATGGGCCCTTCAAACCAACTTATGTAGAGATTTCCTTCTTGCACTAATCTGTCCTGTACTATCGCAGTCTACTTGCACTAGTGCAGGAACAGAGATTTATGTAGGAGGTATAAATGGTGTCTTTACCAAAGGCTTTTTACTTCATGCAAAGGCTCAAACTTCTAGGGTTCAGAGCACTCAGATCCTATGACAAGAAACTAGTTCTTGCACCAGATCAGAGCTTCTTGCACTTTAGCATTTAATTCTTGAAATAAGCGCTTAATTACTGCAAGTGTTATTATACTGTGAAGTCAAATTGCACACATGAAAATGAATGTTTCTGATTTTAACAAAGTGCAGAAATAAAGAAACAATCCATATAATTTATCCTGTCATGAAATATTAATGAAAACAAGAAAATTGCTAGAAGTAAACTAAAAAGCTTGCTGCATCACACCAACGTGCACTGGTGCAGGTTCATTTCTCCTGCTTGGACCAGGCGGGAAAACCAATCAAACAGAACTGCAGAAAATGAATAGCACACCAACGTGCACTGGTGCAGGTTTATTTCTCCTGCTTGGACCAGGCGGGGAAACCAGTCAAACAGAACTGCAAAAAATGAATAGCACGCCAATGTGCACTGGTGCAGGTTTATTTCTCTTGCTTGGACCAGGCGGGAAAACCAATCCGAAATCAGGTGCAGGGAAAGGAAATTTAACTACTTCACACAACGGATCCATTTTCACTCAAACAAGAATGCATGTGCTTGAAATTAAATCACACTTGACAATATAAACATAAATTACATGAAACAGGAAATAGGGTAAATGTGCTGGGTTGGTTGGGCCCTAGCCAACTAGCACATTTCCCTTTCAAATAGAAACACTGCTCAGTATGTTATCAGTTCATCAGCTTTCAAACAAAGAAATACGATTTATAAAACATGAGGCGGAGCTCCCTTTCTATTAATTCATTGAGGCAAATACATGCATGAAGTACAGAGTCCAGCTCAGATTTGGTCGATACCAGCAAAACAAAGTTACAACAACACTGCTATAGCGTTGCTCCTCCATCGTCCTCCTTTTATAACTTTTCATAATGATTAAAACAAGTTGTTCATTTGCAAGGAATATGGGGATTGAATCCCAACCAATTCTAATTACATAGTATAATAGTACAATTGTTCCCCTATTAAAGGAATAAAGATTTAATACGAATTTTCCAATTCTGGGATTTTTCTAGAATTATGGAAAATTTGGTAATTTTAACAAACTGCCTCCAGAGCGCCCTTCGTATCTCCTCAACCATTATTAATTTTGGAAAATAGTTTTGAGCTTAGTCAATTTTCTATACTGGGACAAAAACCCATGTCGCGAAATTTCTTTATTTACCTTCATATGCACAAAAATTGAGGCGGAAGTTGGCAGTCTGGAAACTTGTTGACTGTGTTTTCTAGAATTCTGGAAAAATTGGTATTTTTAACAAACTGCCTCCAAATACCTCTTCATATCTCCTCAACCATTACGTATTTTGGAAAATGGCCTGCGATTTACTCAATTTCCTATACTGGGAAAAAAACCCATGCTTCAGAATTTTGAGATTCGCAACGATCGACGTGGAAATCAAGGAGTAAATCGGCTGTCGGGAAACTGCTGCGAATTCGGGTGGAAGTTGTAAAATCTGAACTGGTGCAGGAATGTGTGGTGCAGGAATCCTACTGGTACTAGTGCAAGAATGTGTGGTGCAGGAACTTCGCCTCTATCAGAATAGGCATATAACCAACTTTGTAAACCTGCAAACACACAAACTATTATTAAATATGCCTTTAATGTTTAAATCTCATTAAAACAAAGGAATAGCAAATACTTATTATCTCCGAGAATGCACAAAACTATGACAATGACTAGTCAAGCTAAACAAAAGCATGAGTGATTTGGAGTAAAAGGTGATATGGAGCAAGGCAAAACAGAGGCCCAACATCCCCCCATGTTGACCTTCTTGCATGTCCTCATGCAAGGAAATCAATTGTCGCATTGTTTCTCCCTTGCAAAAAGCAAGATTAAAAACATTTATGGGCATTTGTAATGATATTTCCTGCAATTCTATGTGATCACATTTCCTACGCTAGATAAAACTTGTTTCAAGAACAGAGTGTTTGCTGGACTCTTTGATTATTTATACTAATTTCAAAAAAATCTGTCACAAGGACTACAATAAAAATACCAAATTGCAAGGATGGTGTGTGCTTGCACTGATCTGCTTACATTGCCTAAACTGCGTTGCTTTGCTAGCACTTTTCTGCTTGCACTACTATATATTACAACGTGATTGCACTGGTGCAAGCATAAAATCTGCTAAAAAAAAACAGGTAATTTTGGTAAAACATGGGCTGGATTTTAACATGACTTCCTCAATCATACAGAAGGTTTGCTTCGCCATTTATTTGATGCTTCTAAGCATATCCTTTTGCGCTTTCTCCAGTAGATCTTGTAATAAGTTCATGGGGGAACAAAGAAGTGGGAAAAGGGAAAAATTCAGAATGGGAAGGAAGTTTATTACAAGGATTCCAGGAACAGTACCATCAAGAGGGCATAAACAGAAGTGGGATAGGAAAAGAAATTCAAGGGGGAAAGTGGATTTACGAAATGGATGGGAAGGTAATCATTCTAGGATTGAAGAAGAAAACTGATGGGGAATTATGAAAATGGGATATGAAGAAAGGCAAAAAATTTCTGAAAGGTCTGCCTGCTAACCACGTTATAGTTCTAATGAAAATATCAATTGTAAGAATGCAACAAGATTAGGTACAAAAAGTAGTCTTTATAGACAAAAATGTATGGTACATACCTGTTACCTTGTCCCGAATGAATTCCTTGTTTTGTTTCTACCCAAAGTCTTATAATGAAAATAAAATTTTGTTGAAAAGGTACAATCTCAAAATAACTACCACAAGTTCATGCACCTACTATAGCAATCTTGTACCTAGATTATACAGCGCATATTTAGAGGCGACCACCATCAATACATATTGTTGCCAACCAACATCTTTTGAGCAGTCATCATTGAGTAATTCATCACTCTAAATACCATGAAAGTCAAATGAGTTATGATACCAATTAGCAACCTCTTTATTGAACACTCTAAATTCTGTTGTCATCCGGATTCAAACTAAATTTCCTCTTAATATAGAACAAAGAATAACCTTTACTAAGGGTACCACATCCTTAAAGATTCTTGATTTTTTAAACATATAACTCAAAGCATCATGTTCAAATCGTCTTTAAAACCATTGTCCAAAAAAAAGGATAAGTTTAGGGGAAGAGAAAGATAGCCAAGCAAATCATAGTATGCAATTAACTTTAATACCACAGACATAGCCCTGCTGCCCGCAGGTGTCCATAACCTCGGTAGGGGTGTCTTTTGACCCATCAAAATGTCTGTGTCCCCCTTACTAGGCATGGATTCAGAGTATCTTATTTTAATTTTAGATGAAGGCCACTGTTTTGGCTTGGTAACTAAGTAATGGCAGTGCCACTCACAAGAAGTAACATGGATGAACAGGTGGGCTCATGATGAGACCTCCTGTCTTCCAACTTTTCGGTTGAAAGCCATTACTCTGGCTTGGTGACTAGAAGCAGTAATGTCGTGTATGCTAGGTCTCATGATCGTGGTAGGTCGGCTCATCACGAGACCTCCTATCCTCCCCTAAATCTTTTGTATACTCTGATTATGATTAACCTAAAAGGTTACTTAATAAGTGGGGAGACAGATCTACTCCTTAAGAGTACGAGATGGCGTGAAAAGTTTTTAATGACTAATCATTACTGACTAGTTCCTCTGCCCCAAAGACTTATTAAAGATATCCCAGATAATGACTAAAAGACTCCTTGAATTAAGAATGCTAGTGTTCTCATGAATAGCTTATTATGATCTTAACAAGAGTGGTCCTCCATAGGGGGTTTCCAATAGTACCTTCTAAGGGAAACTGAAATCATATATATCAGATGACAACTTCTTAGAGTGATTAGTCATGGTTACTTTGAAAAATCATGAGGTATTAGAGTGAATCATACTCAACAAGATGTGTCACAGATGTGTGTGTTAACAACCAATGTGGATCAAAAGTAGTTTTAGTGACTACACTTTAAAAATCAAAAACCCTAATAGCATCTTAACAGCTTTATTCACCTACCCTACTTTACCTAAGAGGCGGAAGACTTCCTTTTATGTATAAGAGTACTTCCAATGAAGCCATGTGTGGATTAGGTGAAAATATATATTCATGCTCAAATTTATCATACAAACTTGAAAGTGTGCATAAGCATGAAAAACCAACGAATTTAAATGATATGACAACAAGATTTTTAGAAGAGGATAATGTTTCCTTACTTGAGTAGTTGTTTGGAACCAATGTTCGATGTAATCATGGTAGCCTTGGTCCATTTCTTGATTTGGCCCATGCTGCACATCTTCTTCTTCCTTGTCATGTCGATTGTCCTCCTTAGGGCGATTAGTCTCTTGATCACATTCTGGATCTGCTGATAGACATGTCAAGAAATTTTTGTTCTCAGGTTCCAATGGATATCCTTCGTTGATTATAGTGCATGATTCATTTGTCTCCTCAAAAGAGACTTCTAAATCCTCTTGTGATGGTGGAGAAATGGACAAGTCCTTGACTATTGTCAAGAAGTTTTCTTCCTGAGAGGTAGAGATCAAGATCCCAGCAGCTGCTAGGGCTTGAGAGAGAACCTTCATACTTGTTATCATCTTTAAGTCCATCTGGTTGATTGATAATCCCTGTCTCCACACACATATTAGTAACGAGGGTTCTTACAACACCCCAAAAAAAGATTAAGATCTGAAGATAATTGATTTTGAAAGTTATTGGGTGAAATAAAGCTCACCACACTTGCATAAAAAAATACAAAAAGATAAAGGCAGACTTAACCCTATTGTATCAATAGAAAATTCTTACCAAATCAAATCACCTCCCTGGCAACAACGCCAAAATGTTGGGTGCAGGAATTGCAGTTAAGCAAACTCCTCAACACTTAATTGTCAACCCGGGGGATTCGTAAACTTAGAGACAAAGCACAGGCAATGCCAGAGATGGTATGAATTTTCCTAATAGAAATTCCTACTTTCTTAAAGAAAATCTTGCAAAATCAAACGAAAAAGAGAAAAAGGCAACTTGAATAACCTAAGACTGGAACAAGGAAGAACGCATTTGCAAAAGGGATTTAGAAATAAAGGGGCAATCACTCTAGCTAACTATTGATTAACTACTGAGTATGTGCTTTTCTTTAGCAGAGACACTTAGCAGTCTCATCAGATGGGCCCTTCAAACCAGCTTATGTAGAGATTTCCTTCTTGCACTAATCTGTCCTGTACTATCGCAGTCTACTTGCACTAGTGCAGGAACAGAGATTTATGTAGGAGGTATAAATGGTGTCTTTACCAAAGGCTTTTTACTTCATGCAAGGGCTCAAACTTCTAGGGTTCAGAGCACTCAGATCCTATGACAAGAAACTAGTTCTTGCACCAGATCAGAGCTTCTTGCACTTTAGCATTTAATTCTTGAAATAAGCGCTTAATTACTGCAAGTGTTATTATACTATGAAGTCAAATTGCACACATGAAAATGAATGTTTCTGATTTTAACAGAGTGCAGAAATAAAGAAACAATCCATATAATTTATCATGTCATGAAATATTAATGAAAGCAAGAAAACTGCTAGAAGTAAACTAAAAAGCTTGCTGCATCACACCAACGTACACTGGTGTAGGTCCATTTCTCTTGCTTGGACCAAGCGGGAAAACAAATCAAACAGAAATGTAGAAAATGAATAGCACACCAACACGCACTGGTGCAGGTTTATTTCTCCTGCTTGGACCAGGCGGGAAAACCAATCAAACAAAATTGCAGAAAATGAATAGCACACCAACATGCACTGGTACAGGTTTATTTCTCCTGCTTGGACCAGGTGGGAAAACCAATCCGAAATCAGGTGTAGGAAAAGGAAATTTAACTACTTCACACAACGGATCCACTTTCACTCAAACAGGAATGCATGTGCTTGAAATTAAATCACACTTGACAATATAAACATAAATTACAAGAAACAGGAAATAGGGTAAACGTGCTGGGTTGGTTGGGCCCTAGCCAACCAGCGTGTTTCCCTTTCAAATAGAAACGTTGCTCAGTACTTTATCAATTCATCAGCTTTCAAACACAGAAATACGATTTATAAAACATGAGGTGAAGCTCCCTTTCTATTAATTCATTGAGGCAAATACATGTGTGAAGTACAGAGTCCACCCCAGATTTGGGTGATATCAACAAAACAAAGGTACAACAACATTGTTGTAGCATTGCTCCTCCACCGTCCTCCTTTTATAATTTTTCATAATGATTAAAACAAGTTGTTCCTTTGCAAGGAATATGGGGATTGAATCCCAACCAATTCTAATTACATAGTATAATAGTACAACCATTCCCCTATTAAAAGAATAAAGATTTAATACGAATTTTCCAATTCTAGGATTTTTCTAGAATTCTGAAAAATTTGGTAATTTTAACAAACTGCCTCTAGAGCACCCTTCGTATCTCCTCAACCATTATGAATTTTGGAAAACCGTTTTATGCTTAGTCAATTTTCTATACTGGGAAAAAAACCCATGTTTCAGAACTTCTTTATTTACCTTCATCTACATAAAAACAGAGGCGGAAGTTGGCAGTCTGGAAACTTGTTGACTGTGTTTTCTAGAATTCTGGAAAAATTGGTATTTTTAACAAACTTCCTCCAAAGACCTCTTCGTATCTCCTCAACCATTACACATTTTGGAAAATGGCCTATGTCTTACTCAATTTCCTATAGTGGGAAAGAAACCCATGTTTTAGAATTTTGAGATTCGCAACGATCGACGTGGAAATCGAGGAGTAAATCGGCTATCGGGAAACTGTTGCGAATTCGGGTGGAAGTTGTAAAATCTGAACTGGTGCAGGAATGTGTGGTGCAAGAATCCTACCAGTACTAGTGCAAGAATGTGTGGTGTAGGAACTTCGCTTTTATCAGAATAGGCATATAACCAACTTTGTAAACCTGCAAACACACAAACTATTATTAAATATGCCTTTAATGTTTAAATCTCATTAAAATAAAGGAATAGCAAATAATACTTATTATCTTCGAGAATGCACAAAACTATGACAATGACTAGTCAAGCTAAACAAAAGCATGAGTGATTTCGAGTAAAAGGTGATATAGAGCAAGCCAAAACAGAGGCCCAACAGATATTTGCATGTTTATGTGACAAATTGTAGCTTAATTTTATAATCCCTTATGGTCAATTAAAAGGACTTTATTGCAAGTTTTATGTGCTCTCAAGTTTTTAGATCACTTGGTAGCAGAGCCTGGTTTACAGTTTTGTAGGTATTGTGGTGAGCTATTGTCATGTAACCAACTCACAAAATAGAAGAAAAGATAGATCATCGACTTCAAAATCAGCCTCTTCGAGGGGGAAACCTCCTTTACATTACACAAATGAATAATTCTTGGATGATACAAATGACAAAACCTTCTTTCTATATATAGGAGTCTAAGGGGTGACAATATAATCAAAGACGACATAACGATAATAATATAAGGTGTTATGAAACCAGCTCAAGAAAAGATAGAAAAGATAGATCAACGCCTTAGAATTCAGCCTCTTCGAGGGGGCAACCTCCTTTACATTACATAAATGAACAATTCTTTGATGATTCAAATGACAAAACCTCCTTTCTATATATAGGAGTCTAAGGAGTCACAATATAATCCAGCCGACCTAACAATAATAATATAAAGCCACAAAAATAACAATAGAGGGATTCTATGGGGCACAGAAATAACAATATGGGGGTAATAGGGGCACAACAATATAAATAAGGGGTATAACTACAATAGTAATGGGGTAATCACTAGTATTATAGGGACCCAACATGCCCCTCTCCTTCAAAAAAGTGTTGTCCTCAACGCTTGAGTAGTTTTGGATACTTCTGCATAAAATTCTCATCCTCCCATGTGGAATCTTCAGCAGATAAGTTCTTCCACTTGATAAGATACTCTGAAATTGATCGATTTCGTAGCTGTCGAGTTCTTGTTTCTGTGACTGCTTCCGGTTCCAATATAATTTTTCCTTCCTCGTCAAGTTCTGGCAATATTGTTTGAATTGGGAGCTTGTCGCCTATAACCTTCTTTAAACATGAAACATGGAAAACTGGGTGCAATCGAGAAGCTGCAGGAAGCTCCAATTTGTATGCCATAGTACCAATCTTTTGCAACACCTTGTACGGACCATAATACTTTGGTGATAATTTATTATCCTTCTTAGCTTGCTTTAGGGACATTTGCTTATATGGTTGTAGCCGTAGGAATACCCAATCACCTACATCAAAACTTCTTTCACTGCGATGTTGATCTGCCTGTTGTTTCATTCTATTTTGTGCCAACACGAGGTTATCCTTTAAGAGTTGGAGGACTTGTTGTTGATGTTCGATGTGATGTTCCACTGCCTGAACCTTAGAATTTTCTCTTAAATATGATGTGATGGATGGTGGTTGATACCCATAAAGTGCCATAAATGGGGTCATTTTTGTTGCTGTATGGAAGGAAGTGTTATACCACCATTCAGCCAGAGGCAACCATTTGACCCATTGTGTCTGTTTATCAGATACAAAGCAACGAAGATATCCTTCCAAACATTTGTTTACTATCTCAGTTTGCCCATCAGATTGAGGATGATAAGATGAGCTATGAGCTAACTGAGTACCAAGACAAGAAAATAATTATGTCCAAAAATTTCCAGTGAAAATGGGATCTCTGTCACTTACAATAATCTTTGGGTTTCCATGTAGCTTTTGAACTGTTTCCATAAATGCAGTAGAAACTGTACTGGCTTTAAATGGATGTGATAATGCACAAAAGTGTGCATACTTGGTAAGTCTGTCAACTACCACCATGATGACACTCTTTCCCTCAGACTTGGGTAAACCTGTGATAAAATCCATTGAAACCTCCTCCCAACGTTGGCTTGGAATGGATAAAGGTTGTAATAGACCCGATGTCTTAATTGTTTCAACTTTATTTTGTTGGCAAACCAAACATTCCGCCACAAACTTTTGAATATCTGATTTAAGGCCATCCCAAAAAAATTCCTTCTTAACCCTGTGGTAAGTTTTTAAAAATCCTGAGTGCCCTCCTAAGGGAGAAGTGTGCAATTCCATAAGAATCTTTTGTTTTAGCTGGGAATTCTTACAGAGGTATAAGCGATCTTTGTACCATAACGAATCATTTTGCCAGCTAAATGTATCAGAAGTACTGGAATCTTGTTGTAGCTTTTGAATAAGTGCCCACACTTCTTCGTCATTCTTCCATTCCTTCCTTGCTTCGTTTATCCAATCTGGTTGGATAATAGAAATGGCACACAACAATGCTTCCACATCCTCATCCTTTCTTGAGAGTGCATCTGCCACCACATTTTGCTTCCCTTTTTTGTAGATGATTTCAAAGTCATAACCCAACATCTTTGTGACCCACTTTTGTTGCTCTTCAGAGGATAATCTTTGTTCTAAAAAGTATTTAAGGCTATCATGATCCGTTTTTACCTTGAAGTGTCTTCCCATTAGGTAGGGTCGCCATTTCTTAAGTGCATGGAGTATTGCCAACATTTCCTTCTCATAAATAGCTTTGCTTAAAAACTTTCCCTTGATTGGACGACTTTCAAAAGCAATGGGTCTTTCATCTTGCATTAGAACAGCACCAATTCCATTTCCTGAAGCATCACATTCCACAATAAAGGTTTTTGTGAAGTTCGGTGTAGCTAAGACCGGTGCTTGGCACATTGCCTCTTTAAGATGTTCAAAGGCCTTTGTTGCTTCCGGAGTCCATGAAAATGAATCTTTCTTCAATAATGTTGTTAGAGGTGCTGCTATTCTCCCATAATTCTTAACAAACTTGCGATAATACCCTGTCAACCCAAGAAATCCTCGCAGATGCTTTATGGATGTGGGGATTTTCCATTCCTTAATGGCTTTAATTTTGCTAGGGTCTACCTTAACTCCTTCATGAGATACAATATGACCCAAATATTCCACCTCCTGGACTCCAAAGAAACATTTGGATCTTTTTGCATATAATTGTTTCTCCTCCAATAGTTGTAGCACCCTGTCAACATGTTCAACATGATCCTTCCAAGACTTGCTGTAGATTAGTATATCATCAAAAAATACTAACACAAATTTTCTAAGGAATGGTTTGAAAATTGAATTCATCAAACCTTGAAATGTTGAAGGTGCATTGGTAAGGCCAAAAGGCATGACCAAAAATTCATAATGACCCTCATGAGTTCTAAATGTTGTTTTTGGAATGTCTTCAATCTTCATTCTGATTTGATGATATCCCGAACGAAGATCCAACTTGGTGAAGTAAATTGATCCATGCAATTCATCCAGTAATTCATCAATGACAGGAATGGGGAACTTATCTTTAATAGTGAGCTTGTTGAGCTCCCTATAATCCGGACACATGCGCCATGATCCATCCTTCTTGTGCACCAATACTACTGGAGCTGAGAAAGAACTTTGACTCGGTTGAATTATACCAGCCTCTAGCATTTCTGCAACCATACGTTCAATTTCACTTTTTTGGGCATAGGGATATCTGTACGGCCTGATGTTTGGAGGAACACTTCCTGGAATCAGATGAATAGCATGATCATGATCACGCATAGGTGGGAGACCTTTGGGAGTCTCAAATACCTTGGAATGATTGTCCAGGACTTTTTGGAGATCTGGAGAAATAGATGATTCCAATGTGGAAACATCTAGCGAACATAATTGTGCAATTACACCTCTTTGCTCCTTTTTAGAAGCTTTGTCATGCCATTAGAGCTGATTATCTTTCCTGGTTTCCCTGCAATACCCCTTAATTCAACTTCCTTTCCTTCCGTAGAAAATTTGATGAAAAGTTCTTGAAAATTAAAAGCTATTGTACCCAAGGATTGTAGCCATTGGACTCCTAGTACAACATCAGCACCTCCCATTGGAATGGAAAGCATTGGGCTAGTCAATACATATTCTCCCATGGATAGCTTGATATTATGGCACTTTCCAGAGCAATTTATTGTTCCTCCATTTGCAATCATCACTTGACACTCTGGTGCTGGATATAGGAAGCAATTCAATTCTTTTGCTACCCTACAATGAATAAAATTGTGGGTGCTTCCTGAATCAATCAACACTATTACCTTTTTCTTCTTGATTTGTCCTTCTATCTTGATGGTTTGAGGAGTGGTAATTCCCGCCAATGCATTACAAGATATGGTCGGATTTATTTGTTCTTCATCTAGGCTTTGTTCCTGGAGTATATTCTCTTCTTTTGACCATTCTTGCTCCTTTTCTTCTTCTTCACAATCTATGTAGAATAATTTCTTCTCAGCACACTTATGACCTTTTGTGTATTTGCTATCACAATTGTAACAAAGCCCTTTTGCTCTTTTTTCTTCCAATTGTTGTGGTGTCAACCTTGTAGGTTGTGGAAGACTAGGGGCAACAACACTTCCGTCTTTATAGTTGTGAGTGGTATGCTTCCTAGTTGCCATAATTTTGCTTTCCATTTTTCTTGCTAACCTGAATGCCTTCTCTAATGAATCAGGTTCCCAAAGGCGACATCATGTTGGATATTATCCTTTAAAGACCCTATGAACACATCAATCCTATGCTCCTCTGGAATATCTTTTACCCTTATGTTCAATTTTTGGAACTCCTCAATGTGCTCCATTATTGAACCCTTTTGTTTGAGACTTATCAATTGGCTAAAAAAAGTGTTGCTTTTTGTATCCTCATAATGTGCTATCAATTCTTCCGTAAAAATTGCCCAAGTGATAAATTGTTTACGAGAACAAAGCCATTGATACCATACAAACTGATTTGGTTCCAAATATACAGTTGCCATACGTACCTTTTGTGCGTTTTGCACATTATTGAGATCGAAGAATTGCTCCATCTGTAATATCCATGTGGCGGGATCCTTGCCATCAAACTTCCTCATATCGATTTTTGGAATATGGTGATTCTTCAATCCAACATTAGCATCTATGGAATCATGATTAACATTTCTTTTGTTCTCATCATGAGTTTCCTTTAGTACCCTTTCACCCTTAGGGACCATTTCTTGTAGCAACTTATTCATATTTATCTTCAATTCGTCCATGTCTGTCTTCAAATCTATCTTCAAATCATCCATCTTAGCTTCCACGTCAATCATCTTAGCTTCTACGCCTTTCTTTAAACAGTCCATCTTAGCTTCTACGCCTTTCTTTAAATCATCCATCTTAGCTTCTACATCTTTCTTTAAACCATCCATCTTAGATTCCGTTCCTTTTTGTGCAAGGGACAGTTGTTGCACTTGGTCTTGTAATTTTGATATATCATGTTGCATTTCTTCCTCTTCTTCATGAGTCATGCTAGAGCTTTCAGGTTCCTTACTAGGTGTTTGCATTTTCTTTCCTCGGGGCATCAGTTACCGATAATAATGCTCTACTATGCCCTTTGAATTCCTTCAAAATAAATTTTCAAACCAAGCTTAAGCAAAAATTTAAGAAAATCTACACACCTTTTTTCACTTTGTAGGAGCTCGATATTGCCTCTGATGTATCTCTGTACTTTCCAATCATCTAGTTCTGAATTTGTGATCTGTAGTATCCCTCTGTGTCCTCTTTCCAATGCCACAAGTCTGACCCAAATTGGATTCTCCAAGGAAGAGTTATGTGAAATCTCCCACAGTGACTTGCTTTTAGACTAGTTCAGTAGAGCGAACTTGTACGACGTGCCACGAGTCACTGTTTCAACCTTTGGATCTGAAACTTGCATACACGAAACTACAGTCCGTCCTCTTTCTGTAGCTTCTTACGAAATTTCAATCCGATCCCCAGAGAGAAAGTTATGACGATTTTCCCCAGGTCACATGTTTTGAATGTAATTCAGGAGTCTGCAAAAAGACCAACTTCCTCAGATCATATCTCCGCAAATATCGCGCGAAAGGCTCTGAAATTCGGACCCAAGGTTCAGCACAATTTCTTCTCAAATGGGTTTTTTTTGCGACATCTGAAACGTCACAGAAAAAAAGTTATAGCGAAAATGCCACGATGACCTGTTTGGAGCAGCGAAACCCTAGAATCCAAAGCTCTGATACCAAATGTTATGAAACCAGCTCAAGAAAAGATAGAAGAGATAGATCAACGCCTTAGAATTCAGCCTCTTCGAGGGGGAAACCTCCTTTACATTACATAAATGAACAATTCTTTGATGATTCAAATGACAAAACCTCCTTTCTATATATAGGAGTCTATGGAGTCACAATATAATCCAGCCGCCCTAACAATAATAATATAAAGCCACAAAAATAACAATAGAGGGATTCTATGGGGCACAGAAATAACAATATGGGGGTAATAGGGGCACAACAATATAAATAAGGGGTATAACTACAATAGTAATGGGGTAATCACTAGTATTATAGGGACCCAACATAAGGACACAACAAGAACAATAGTGGGCTTCTATGGGGAACAATAATAACAATATGGGGACAATAGGGGCACAACAATAACAATAAGGGCTACAATGACAATAGTAATGGGGAAATCACTGGTATTATAGGGACCTAACATGCCCCTCTCCTTCAAAATGTGTTGTTCTCAACACTTGAGTAGTTCTGGATGCTTCTATATAAAATTCTCATCCTCCCATGTGGAATCTTTAGCGGGTAAGTTCTTCCACTTGATGAGATACTCTAAAATTGATCGATTTCGTAGCTATCGAGTTCTTGTTTCTGTGAATGCTTCAAGTTCCAATATGATTTTTCCTTCCTCGTCAAGTTCTTGAAATATTGTTTGAACTGGGAGCTTGTCACCTATAACCTTCTTTAAGCATGAAACATGGAAAACTAGTTGCACTCGGGACGCTGCAGGAAGTTCCAATTTGTATGCTATAGTACCAATCTTTTGCAACACCTTGTACGGACCATAATACTTTGGTGATAATTTATTATCCTTATTAGCTTACTTGAGGGGCATTTATTTATATGGTTGTAGTCGTAGGAATACCCAGTCACCTACATCAAAACTTCTTTAGCTGTGATGTTGATATGCCTGTTGTTTCATTCTATTATGCGCCAAAGTGAGGTTATCCTTTAAGAGTTCGAGAACTTGTTGTTGATGCTCGATGTGATCTTCCATTGCTTGAACCTAAGAATTTTCTCTTAAATATGATGTGATCGACCATGGATGATATCCATAAAGTGCCATTAATGGGGTCATTTTTTTTGTAGTATGGAAGGAATTGTTATACCACCATTCATCTAGAGGCAACCATTTGACCCATTTTGTTTGTTTATCAGATACAAAGCAATGAAGATATCCTTCCAAACATTTTTTTACTATTTTAGTTTTCCCATCAGACTGAGGATGATAAGATGAGCTATGAGCTAACTGAGTACCCAGACAAGAAAATCATTATGTCCAAAAATTTCCAGTGAAAATGAGATCTCTGTCGCTTACAATAATCTTTGGGTTTCCATGTAGCTTTTGAATTGTTTCCATAAATGCAGTAGAAATTGTACTCTTTAAATGGATGAGATAATGCACAAAAGTGTGCATACTTGATAATTCTGTCAACTACCACCATGATGACACTCTTTCCTTTGAACTTGGATAAACCTGTGATATAATCCATTGAAACCTCCTCCCAACGTTGGCTTGGAATGGATAAAGGTTGTAATAAACCTGGGGTCTTAATTGTTTCAAGATTATTTTGTTGGCAAACCAAACATTTCGCCACAAACTTTTGAATATCTGATTTAAGGCCATCCCAAAAAAAATCCTTCTTAACCTTGTGGTAAGTTTTTAAAAATCCCGAGTGTCCTCCTAAGGGAGAGGTGTGCAATTCCATAAGAATATTTTGTCTGAGTTGGGAATTCTTACATAGGTATAAGCGATCTTTGTACCATAACGAATCATTTTTCTAGCTAAATGTATCAGATGTACTAGGATCTTGTTGCAACTTTTTAATGAGTGCCTACATTTCTTCGTCATTCTTCCATTCATCCCTTGCTTCGTTATCCAATCTGGTTGGATAATAGAAATGGTGCAAAGCAATGCTTCCACATCCTCATATTTTCTTGAGAGTGCATCTGCCACAACATTTTTATTCCCTTTTTTGTAGATGATTTCAAATTCATAACCCAACATCTTTGTGACCCATTTTTGCTACTCTTCTGAAGATAATATTTGTTCTAAAAATTATTTAAGACTATCATGATCCATTTTTACTTTAAAGTGTCTTCCCATAAATAGCTTTGTGTAAATACTTTCCTTTGATTGGACGACTTTCGAAAGAAATAGGTCTTTCTTCTTGCATTAAAATAACACCGATTCCATTTCCTGAGGCATCACATTCCACAATAAAGGTTTTTGTGAAGTCCAACGTAGCTAAGACCGGTTCTTGGCACATTGCCTCATTAAGATGTTCAAAGGCCTTCGTTGCTTCTAGAATCCATGAAAATGCATCTTTCTTCAATAATGTTCTTAGAGGTGATGCTATTCTCGCATAATTCTTAACAAACTTGCGATAATACCCTATCAACCCGAAAAATCCTGGCTAATGATTTATGGATGTGGGGATTTTCCATTCCTTAATGGCTTTAATTTTGCTAGGGTCTACCTTAACACCTTCATGAGATGTAGTATAACCCATATATTCCACCTCTTGTACTCCAAATAAACATTTTGAGCTTTTTGCATATAATTGTTTCTCCTCCAATAGTTTGAGCACCCTGTCAACATGTTGGACATGATCCTTCCAAGACTTGTTGTAGAGTAGTATATCATCAAAAAATACTAACACAAATTTTCTAAGGAAGGGTTTGAAAATGAAATTCATCAAACCTTGAAATGTAGAAGGTGCATTGGTAAGGCTAAAAGGCATGACCAAAAATTCATAATGACCCTCGTGAGTTCTAAATGTTGTTTTTGGAATGTCTTTAGTCTTCATTTTGATTTGATGATATCCTGAACGAAGATCCAACTTGGTGAAGTAAATTGATCCATGCAATTCATCCAATAATTCATCAATGATAGGAATGGGAAATTTATCTTTAATAATGAGCTTCTTGAGCGACTTATAATCTGGATACATGTGCCATGATCCATCCTTCTTGTGCACCAATACTACTGGTGCAGAGAAAGAACTTTGACTAGGTTGAATTATACCAGCCTCTAGCATTTTTGCAACCATATGTTCAATTTCACTCTTTTGGGCATAGGGATATCTGTAAGGCTTGATGTTTGGAGGAACACTTCCTGGAATCAAATGAATAGCATGATCATGATCAAGAATAGGTGGGAGGCCTTTGGGAGTCTCAAATACCTTGGAATGATTGTCCAAGGCTTTTTTAAGATCTGGAGAAATAGGTGATTTCGATGTGGGAACCTCTAGCGAACATAATTTTGCAATTACGCCTCATTGTTCTTTATTTAGAATCTTTGTTATTACATTAGAGCTGATTATCTTTCCTGATTTCCCTGCGATACCCCTTAATTTAACTTCCATTCCTTCTGGAAAAAAAATCATGAAAATTTCTTGAAAATTAGAAGCTATTTTACCCAAGGATTGTAGCCATTGGACTCCTAGTACAACATCAACACCACCCATTGGAATGGAAAGCATTGGGCTATTCAATACATATTCTCCCATGGATAGCTTGATATTATAGCACTTTCCAGAGAAATTTATGGTTCCTCCACTTGCAACCATCACTTGACACTTTGGTGCTGGATATAGGAAGCAATTAAATTCCTTGGCTATCTTACAATGAATAAAATTATCGGTACTGTCTAAATCAATCAACACTATTAAGTTTTTCTTCTTGATATGTCCTTCTATCTTGATAGTTTGAGGAGTGGTAATTCAGGACAATGCATTACAAGATATGGTCAGATTCATTTCTTCTTTCTCTAGGGTTTGTTCCTAGTGTATATCCTCTTCTTTTGACATTTTTTGTTCCTTTTCTTCCTTCTCTTCACAATATATGTAAAATAATTTCTTCTTGACACACTTATGACCTTTAGTGTATTTTCTATCACAATTGTAACAAAGCCCTTTTGCTCTTTTTTCTTCCAATTGTTTTGGTGTCAACCTTGTAGGTTGTGTAACGCTAGGGGAAACAACACTTTCATCTTTATAGTTGTGAGTGATAGCCTTCCTTGTTGCCATAATTTTTCTTTCCATTTTTCTTGCCAACTTGAATACCTTCTCCAATGAATCTGGTTTCCAAACGCGAACCTCATGTTGGATTTTATCCTTTAAAGTCCCTATGAACACATCAATCCTATGCTCCTTTGGAATTCTTTTACCCTTTTATTAAATTTTTGGAAGTCCTCAATGCGCTCCATCATTGAACCCTTTTGTTTGAGATTTATCAATTGGCTAAAAAAGTTGTTGCTTTTTGTATCCTCATAATGTGCTATTATTTCTTCCGTAAAAATTGTCCAAGTGACAATTTTTTTACGAGACCAAAGTCATCAATACCATACAAACTGATTTGGTTGCAAATATAAAGTTGCAATGCATACCTTTTCTGTGTTTTGCACATTATGGAGATCGAAATATTGCTCCATTTATAGTATCCATGTTTCGGGATCCTTGCCATCAAGCTTCCTCATATTGATATTTAGAACATGGTGGGTCTCTGATCCAGTGTTAGAGTCTATGAAATCATGTTTAACATTTCTTTTGTTCTTATCATGAGTTTCCTTTACTACCCTTTCGCCATTAGTAAGCATTTCTTGTAGCAACTTTGTCAAATCTATCTTCAAATTTTCCATGTTGTCTTTAAGTTTTTCTTCTATACCATCCATATTAGCTTCCATGTCATTCATCTTAGCTTCCACATCTTTCTTTAAACCATTCATCTTAGCTTCCACGCCTTTCTTTAAACCATCCATCTTAACTTCCGTTACTTTTTGTGAGAATGAATTTTGTTGCACTTGATCTCGTAATTTTGATATATCATGTTGCATATCTTCCTCTTCTTCATGAGTCATGCCAAAGCTTTCAGGTTGCTTACTAGGTGTTTCCATTTTCTTTCTTATGGGCATTAATTAATGATAATAATGCTTCAATATGCCCTTCGAATTCCTTCAAACTAATTTTTCAACCAAACTTATGAAAAATTAAAAAGAAAATACACACATTTTTTCGCTTTGTAAGAGATCGATATTGAATCTATTGTATCTCTATAATTTCGTATCTCCAAGGTATGAAATAGCATCCTGTGGTAGCCCTTTGAGTCCTCTTTCCAACCCCACAAGTCTTATCAAGATTGTATTCTCCAAGGAAGAGTGAGCCCAAATCTCCCACGATGGCCTGATTATAGACTGGTTCATTAGAGTGAACTTGTACGTAGTGCCAAGTGTCATTGTTTTTACCTTACAATATGAAAATGATACACAGAAAACCATAGGAAGTCCAATTTCTGTAAATTTTAACGAAATTTCAATATGATACTCAGAGATAAATTTATAACAATTTTCCCTAGGTCACCTGTTTGAGATATAATTCAGGGGCCTGCAAAAACCCTACCTTCCTTGGATCCTATCTCCGAAAATATAGCGAGAAAAGATCTGAAATTCAGACCCAAGGTTCATCGCGACTTCGGCTCAAATTGGTTTTAATTTCATCTTCTGAAACATCGTATAAAAATTTTATAGCGAAAATTCCACAATGACCAGTTTGGAGCAGTGAAACCCTAGAATCCAAAGGCTCTGATACCAAATGTTATGTAACCAACTCACAAAATAGAAGAAAATATAGATCAATGATTTCAAAATCAGCGTCTTCGAGGGGGAAACCTCCTTTACATTACACAAATGAATAATTCTTGGATGATACAAATGACAAAACCTCCTTTCTATATATAGGAGTCTAAGGGGTCACAATATAATCAAAGCCGACATAACGATAATAATATAAGGGCACAAAAATAACAATACTGGGATTCTATGGGGCACAATAATAACAATATGGGGACAATATGGGTACAACAATAACAATAAGGGCTACAATGATAGTATTAATGGGGGAATCACTAATATTATAGGGACCTAACAACTATGGGGAAATCTTTGACACAAGCATGGCTTCATGAGCTTGAAGAGATCAATCAGACCATTCAAGTAGAAAATAAGGAGCTAAGAAGATTGCATCAAAGCTCAGAAGAGGAAAAACAAGAATTGAATAATCATGGAGAATTCTTCACAGAAACCATACAAAAATTGCAACTAGATCTACAAGCTAAAGAGGAGTTGTTGGCTAAGCATCAACAAGATTCAAGTACAGGAAGTTCCTCTAAGATAGAAAATGACAAAATCTGTACAAATTGTCCACACGATGAGGGTGATGTTTTGAATCTTCCATCAACAACAAATTCCATTGAGCTAAAAAAAGATCAAAATCCAAGGAGGATACCTCAAGAATCAGAAAATATTATATGAGCATGTTTGTTTCCCAGGAAAAAAATTAGGTAAGTGGTAGTCATTTACATTCAGTGTCATTACATAAAAATAATAGTTTAAGTTCTTTTGCAAACTTTGAGAAATATACCAAGGGTGTAGGTATGAAGCTCTTGAGAAATATGGGATACAAGGTAGGAGGCCTTGGAGTAAATGGACAAGGCATTATCCATCTGGTCGAGGTAAAGGAGAGACCTGGCTTCGAAGGTCTGGGCTATGGTGAAATGGGATAATGTTAAAAAAACTCCAAAGTAGAGTATTCTTCCAGCAAAAGTACATCGGAACATAGCAGTATAAGGTCTTGGGTATCATGTTCTTTTTCCATAAGCAAGGGCACAATAAGGCATGTTGTTGGGATTTTCATCCAAAATTGAAACCAGACTGGCTTCAAGTACAAAAAGGTAACAAGAGAGTGAATGGGAGAAGTAATTCACAATCCGAAAATAACAATACAACTAAGAAGTCTCCCCAGTATAGTTTTGTTCGTTCTTCCAAATGTGTGATATTTTGCACTTTTTGTGGTTAGTATAATCATTGTTTTGCAGAATGTTAGAAATATAAAGTTTGTGTAAAAAAAATCAGGGCAAGAAAAAGTAAACAATATCCCTCTCTTCGCGTAAAGAAAGAAAAATGTATGGTTTTTAAATGCATAAATATTCAACCACATCATCATCCTCAAGATTGGGGAAAAGTTGTGCACAATCCACCAAGGAAAACAGAATCTGCAAAAGAAGAAAAGGAGGTTAGTATTCTAGAGACAGAGCATGATGAAGTCCAATTAAAATTAGATCCTTTTAATTGGATTGGAATGAAATCATTGGGATTTCTACAACACTAAAACATTTTTCTGGTTGGTTAAGTAAAGGAGACATATGAGATCCAAATATAGTGCATAGACTCCAATTCGGTGAGCGAAATATTGCAGTCTTTTCATGAAAATTCCAGCCATGTCATTTTAAAATTTTTCCATGCATTTTAAATTATCGAATTTCCATTCAAAGTTCTTCCTGCTTCGACTTACCCATTGATTGTCTATATATAAGCTCATTTTATTCATAATGACCAAAAGCCTTATTATGTTTTTTCGTTATTATCAAAGCACCGCATGATGTGGGCATCTCTGTCATGATATACAAGCTCTTAAGATACATAATTGTGCAGTATTATAACTTAAACCTCAGGAGTTTACTACCATATTTTTTTTAGCAAGGGTGTACTACAGTTTTGATTGGCATATACATTGAAGCCAGTTCACAAAGATCCCTGGAGGTAGCAGTGACAGTGCGGGTGGTGGCTACAATAATGATTACATTCAACTAAGTGTCAGTGGTTCCATGCATTGATGGTATGTGAACAGTCCATGTTAATGGGTCTTGTCACAAATTATGGATCCCTGTCAACGTGGAAACCACGAGAAGCATTGGACAAAGCCACATTGACAGTCAACGATTTTGACCAACGTTATTCACAACCAATACGTAATACATGACAGGATTTTTTCCATGATTTGGGTATCCCTTTTGGGCTTTAAAAATTGTCATGAATAATTTCAGATTTGGTGGATTTAGTGGAAGATTGCACTATAGTTGCATGCATTAATTTATTTTGCAAAGAATTCTGGACTTTCGATGTATCTGATGCATTTAAAGTTGGGTAATTGTCTTTAATTTGGAAAATGTGTATTTGGTGGCATGGGCCACGTAATAACATGGCCATATGCCACAATTAATGTTATTACTCGAACGATGGTCAACGATCAATGAAGTTGGTTACAGTTCTCAGAGGAATTGGTTACATTTCTACAATCAATGTTATCATTAAGATGATGTTTTAAAGCCAAAATCAAATGGTGGAGGTTATATCTATATCTTCACATAATATATGTCTGGAAGTATAGTGTGGATCACCTGCTGAGTACAACATTGAAAAAATAGCATTATTCTTGGCTTGGGGAGATTAAGTTTATTGAGAATGCATACAATGCAACCAGTGAGATAGCGGTACACCATTATGTGGCTCCCATTAGCGTGGTCTAGTATTCATAGGAATTGCATGTATTATATGTAGAAGCACATTATATGGAGGAATGGATGTCATATAGCTATGTAGACAGACCCGTAAAGGAGCTGGGAATTTGCAACAAAGGCTCTATATTGTGTAGTCTCCATGCAATCACATTTTCAAGAATTGTACAATGTTGGGGGGTCTACGTTGGTAGAGTTTGTGCTAGAATGCTCATCCGAAAGGTATATAGTGTTGGCATTGTGAAAGGAGGTATCGTATGCGAGTAGCAAGATAAAATAGGCAATACAACCCCTCACCCTGTATGTTTGAAAAGTAGAGCACGTTAATTAATCACATGAGTCATTGCAGCTGCAGAGATGCAATATTTATTGAAAATAACAATCTCATACGAAATCTTGGTGGAACAGTTCAACTTTCAATGTTGGGAAAAGATTCAGTCCTAATAGAGCAATGCACGATTGAGGGTTCCATAAAACATTGTGGAGAAGCTCTAATATTTCCACCATCGTGAACCATACTTCTCTTATTGTAATGGAGAAAACTCATCACATTTATTTGGCCTTTGATGGAGTAGATAAATTCACCATAAAGCATTGTGTTGATTCCAAAAGTTGATTTTTCAGATCCATCATTTCATACCCTTGTTGTTTACTCATAGAATATATTTTTAAGTATACATTGTTTGGATTTTTGGGGTTTATGGTTTGTGGTGATATAGAATAATTCAGTCATTATTGGGATTTCATCTGGAGAGTATGCTCTCAACTGTTGGGGGGAAAGTATCCAACTCGGAATGACCCTAAGCCACTCTAAGGGTGACAGTTCCTTAGCAACAGCTGAAAGCAAAGCTATCTAAAGTTTCTTCTTTATGACATGCAAGAGATAGAAGGAAGAGATCCACTTACCGATGTCTTGCGCAAATGGTCGATCCAATCTCCTTTGTTTGCCGCTTGCTCCCAGATCCAAGTCTTTTCACGGGCCCAGCTACACGAGATCCTGCAAATAAGACAAGAAAAGGAAACTACAAGAGGCATGCATTCATAATCGATTCAAGGATTAGCATAAATCAAAGACGCAAGTAAGACAATACACCATTGAAACACATGCGAATAGAAGAACCTCAAATGCTTTATTAATATATGGAAGTAAGGTTCAGGCGGTGATACAACCATGAGAGGTCCAATCCAGCATCACCTTCCCGACGGAGAGAAATCTCTTCTTCACCTCCCTCAAGCAATCACCCAATACTCGCAACTGTAAACCAACAGCAATTCTTTGCACCAAATTCCGGCCTCCTAGATCCCATGGGATGAGATCCTTATATAGAGTTTTGGAGTGAAGATAAGTCAGCTTGATGTGTGACTTGTTGTCCTCTTCAACTCCAGTTGTTCTTCAGCTCTTCACTCGGAGTTTCCACCTTCCTCTTGGAGTTTTAGAAGCTCTTAACTCATCATTAGGCGAATCTTATGATCAAGTGTCTTTTTGGAAGCTTCCTGGGCACTGGCACATTGAGAAAAAGATTCCTCCACATGTCAAAGTACGCCCAGCGCAGGTAGCCTTTGTTGCACTTGCTATGCAGCGCAGGTACACCATAGAGCTTTTGACATTCAGCGCAGATGCTTAGTGGAGCAGCTGCTTTGATCCAAAACTGACCTGTTTTTGAGTGTTTTTCAGTGGAGAACTGATTTGCAGTGCTGTGGTTTGCTGACCTTGTTCCTCTAAGGGTAATAACAATATGTTTAGGGACTTTGGATCCCTTAGATTATCGACATTTCATGCTCTATGCTGTAAGGCACAAAAATGTCTATAACAGATGCCCCCTAAAGTATGAGATCGTTTATCGGGTGAAATGCTTTATTAGGAGGATCCGAAGTTCATTCAATCGTCGGGAGGTGACCTGTAACAAAATACAATACAATACATTATCTTTTCATACTTTCTTTTCATGATCTAGCTGATGCGGGCATTTCCCATGCTCAGCTTTATAAATACATTTGTTGTACATAAACAGACGATCGCCTGATAATAGACTGATAATTCTTCTGCTTTCAATTATCATCCTTTTAGTAGGATGATCATCTGCTGCACATGTCTATGTTTTTATCTCCTGAATATATATCGCAGCCCGGATGGATGAAACTAGATCCGGGGTCTTCAAACTTGTCCGATCTTCACTCTAGTACAAGTCGATCCATGTGAGAATTTCTTGAAGTCGAACATGGAAAGACATCGCTTGATTACCAGTCAATAATGTAAACTGTTAACAAGCGCGAGAGGAATCACCGATAATGACGATGACCCTCAAGGTACTGCAGCACAATTCACGTGGTGTGAATATAGGATCTGACGTCGAACACCACGCAAAGTCTCCTGGTCGAAGGTCATTAATGTATACCTATCGCCGGGAGTGAGAAACTTGCCATTGAGGCATGCAAGCTTCAAAGTACTGAGGGGGTGTTCCTAGATCAACTTCTTGGATAATGAGCTGATGTCGACAAGAAGTGATCCGTCAAAGGAGGGCCTTAATGAATCCCACATCAGTGACACGGAACGGAGCTAGTGATGATGGTGAAAACGATCTGTGAAATATGATTCAGGGTGGCGGTCATGGAAGGATGAAAGATGATGTACGGTAGTGGATGGGACCCGGTTGACACTTTCTGAATGACATCTCTTGAACATATAACGACACTGATGTGATGGATCGGTAGCATTACCCCATGTATGGATGGTATGGCGAGACCATGGTGAAGGGACCGGTGAATGATAATAACCCAACCCGATATTTACGGAGGCAAAAGTGTCATGTTCAAGAGCGACTTGCTACCATTAAGCTTTGAGGTTCTTCCCAATTTTTCCCCAGTCATTTCTGACCAGTACCTCTTTATTTTTGTCAAGCTTGAGGAGGATAACATATGCTTGTTCTATAACCTGCCCTTCGGGCAAGCCCATCGCTATGTTTTAACGAGCTTAACGATAGGGAAACTCGTTCTCGTCTAAAGACAAGTTTGTCGCTATCTAATATTTTTAACGAGCCCAGCGACAAAGACAACTCGGTCCTTTTCATTTTTAGAGAGTCTGAAAAGGGTACATAAAGTGGACTCCAGGGGTCCTTTTTCGTCATCTAATCCCTTAAGTCTGAAAAAGTATAAAACAATACAGAAGGGATGAATGTTCGATATCTTTATCGAGCCGAACTAGACAAGCGCTCGATCTTTTTGTGCAATAATCCCTCAGGTCCAAAAAGATTAAAATCTAGAGGAGGGATAGCTCTTTCGGTCCTTTTAACGAGCTGGAAGGCCAAAACTCGGCAAACTTTTCATATTTTACGAGTCAGTGAAAAGAGCTCAAAGAAGACTCGTCTTTTGAGGAACGAGTGATAAACAGGGATAGCAGCAGATTCCAGGTACAGGTTGGAATTTTCCAATCACGGCAGTATTACAAGGATGGCTAGGTGGGATCACTCTTCGCAGCTGTTCCTCAAAATAGGTAAACAATCAAGTGGATGTGAATGATCGGCCAAATGAAAAGTGGAGGTGACGGTACACAAACACGACCAAGGCTTTTATGGCTGATGAATTTACGGTCTCAAATGGTTATTTACCGGTTCATTTTTCTGAATGAGCTTGAACTCTGGGGAAAGCCTGCTCACAAGCTTATGTTTATTTTTTAACGAGCATGAATTTCCGCATTAAAACTGCTCGGATCTTGCGTTTATTTTTTAACGAGCATGAACTTTGCCAAAACTGCTCGTTTGATAAGGTCAAGTTCATATTTTACCATGACTAGTTTTTCTTTTCCAGAGATAGTACTGTTTTCATCAATTGCTGCAACAAACTTGTTAGAAATGGATAACATGAAGTAAAAATACTAATATTTCACTTTGAACTTCGTAAAAGCAATTAAAAGATGTTTTTACCTCTCATTTTACCATTTCATGTGCATTTGGTTTGTTGGAGCTTTGGAGGTGCCTCTTCCTCTCGATTTTTCACCAGCTGATTTCGGGAGATTCTGTGGACGATTTTCAGCGCCGTTTCCACCAGGTAGGAGCTAAACCCTAGCTCTATCTTTTCATGGTCTTATTTCTCAGTTTTATGCTTGTTTTCCTGCCCCCATGAGCCCCTAGGGTTTCTCTAGGGCGCTCTGCCATCAGCGCAGGTGCCCTATATCGAAACCTGCGTTGGGGGTTCTCATTTTCAAAGGCAGTTTGTCTCCCAACGCAGGTGAGGCCCTTCCCTACCTGCGTTGGGCGCAGAAAACATCTTGGTTGCACAATTTTTCATGAGATTTTTGCCATTTTCTTTACTCAGTCAGGGATCTTACTCCTCCTCTTGTCGGTTTTGCAGAGTTTATTGGAGCAGAATGACTCTTACGTGGCGAGAACGAGAGCATGAAGAGGAGGACATGATTGCCCTCCATGATCCTGTTACCGTGAGCGCGTTGCGGAACTGTGGCTTGCTAAAATTCTTCCGCATATCTAGCATGAGGGCACAGATACGTTTACTGCAGTACCTGCTTGATGCTTGGGATCCTGTTAACCAAGTGTTCCAGATTAGGGGCAAGTCCATCCCTTTGACCATAGTGGATATTTACTTCTTGACTGGGTTGTCAAGGCGGGGTGCCCCCATTTCCTTGTCCGGTTCGGCCCAAGGGAGTGATTCCGTGAAAGATTATATCCGTCAGTATTGCAGGGAGGGATCCCAGCCGAGCAGAGACGGCAAGATTTCTATCTGTGATGTTACTGACAGGTCTCTCAGGTCTATTCTGTACACGATTTGTAGGATGGCCGGTAGTGCATCCCCTCATGTTGCCAACAGGTCATATGTGCAGCACGCCCTGGAGTGTCTTCAGCCGAAAGTTTTTAACTGGTGTGATGCAGTACTGGTTCAGATGAAAAACCAGTTGACCAAAGTAAAGGACAGGAGACTGAAGAATTTTGGCTTTGGTTCAGTTTTGACTGCCTTCGCTTTGGAGAAGATACCCTTGATGCAACCCCAGTACATTGTCCTCGACTTGCCATCTCCTACCGAGCCACGCATGCAGAGGTGGGTGGACCACATGGCTAGACATGCAGGCCAATCTCGGATTACTTTTACTGATGCCTTCTTTAGGTGGTTCGAACGGCAGGATATGGCTTTTTCCGAGTATCCATATATTGGCATGGATTTCCGAGGTGATCCGGATTTGGTACTACCGGATGGCGAGCAGTGGGGTGATCTTGGTAAATATTTTGACTTTATCACTGTTTACTGTTTTTATTTATAATGTCCTCGTGCTTTACTCTATCAAGACTCTAATCAAACTCATGTGTGCATGCAGATGTTGGTCCCGTCCGTCCAGCAGTTCGTCCGAGAGCTCCGGCCGCTGCCCCAGCAGGGGAGGCTCCAGGGAGAGCTATTCTCCGTGACCTTGACTTGGCCGAGACTCTTGCAGCTGTGCAGGAACAGGTCGAGGGTCTTACCCTTGGGATTCCGGATGTACGGATCGACGAGTTGCCTCTACGATTGCAGCGACATACTGCTGGTGTTCCTAGACGATGGTCTCGTCTTCTGCGCATGATCGCACAGGCCGTGGCATGTTATCATGAGCATCACTAGGCTAGGGTGCCCCCCAGCCATTTTTGAGTTTTGGGGTCGTATGACCGATTTTGTCTTGGTTACAGAACATTATATGTAGACCGTAAACAGTTATATATATTTTTGATTTTCGGGGTTTATTCCAGTTTTTATGTGATCCATGTATGAAACATCGATGATGCTTCTCTTTTTATCAATTTTGCAAATGTCTATCTAACACATAGTTTGCTAATGAGTCGGTTAATGTGTTTAAGTTTCTGGAAATGTGTTGATATTGGATAAAATCAAACTGTCTTTCCAAGATTTTAACTCTTAGGAACTTGCGATAAATAGCTGGATTTCGGACAGAGTAGGTACCATTGAGCTGTAGTACCACGAGCTGTGAGTCTAGCCTGACGACTAGCCGGCGTATGCCACGTGTGATGGCATCAGAGAGGAGCTCTATCAACGCGCTATACTCAGCGATATTATTTGTTGATTGACCAATACATACCCCCCTGAAACTCATTAACTCGCCGCTTGGGTTAAAAATGGCCCATGCTGCTGAGGATAGGTTCCTCGAACTACGACTCGCTCCGTCAGCATATCCAACCCATGGTTCCAATGGATTTGACATCTGCAATAAGTGTAAAAAGCGGATTACTTAAACCGGAACAAACGCTTTAGCGAAAACAAAAATGTAACAAAAGCATATAGGTTACTATTAGGCATAGTAACGCTTAAGGTACAACCCGTTGCGGGGTTGCGCCAGTGGAATTCCGTCATAATCTATCAACTCGTAGGCACCTTTTGCTAACACCCTTTTAACAATATAAGGGCCCATCCATAAGGACTTGAATTTCCCAGCTCCCAATTTATCGGATTCTTGGTCATAAAGCAAGACCAAATCACCTTCCGAGAAGACACGGGGTTTGACATTTTTGTCGAACTGCGCTTTGACTTGTTTCTTATGGGCTTCGTTGGCCAAGGCGGCATCACGACGGGTTTCATCCAACTGGATTAATTCCAAGAAACGAGCTTCTTCTTCTGAGGTTCCGGGGAGGAGATCAATTGCGAGTTTAAGGGACGAAATTTCGCACTGGATTGGTAGGATTGCTTCCAGGCCATACACCAGTTGAAACGGTGTGAACCCAGTGGCATTCCTTACCGATGTTCGGTAGGCCCACAAGGCCGAGTACAGGATCAAATGCCATCTTCTTTTGTGAACCCCCACCATCCTTTGCAGCATGCGCTTCAGGACTTTGTTGATCGCTTCAACTTGTCCGTTAGCTTGCGGATAGTACGGAGTAGAGCTGTCGTGAGACAATCCTAGTTTGGCAGTTAATTCAACCATCATGTGATTGCGAAAATGTGATCCATGATCTGTTACTATGGCCTGTGGCACGCCGAATCTAGCGACCACATGATTAAAAAAGAATAGGGCTGCTGTTTCACCAGTGTTATCCAATGTAGGCATCGCCTCGGCCCATTTGGTAAAATAGTCAACTGCGACTATAATATACCCATGCCCCCCGGTCGAGGTGGGGTTACATTGCATGAAATCGATGCCCCACTTGGCGAAAGGCCCCACAGCTACTATGGGCTGTAAAGGAGCGGGGGGTCTTCTGGTTTTGCTATCAAAAATCTGACATGCATGGCAACTTCTAACTGCGGTTATGCAATCTTTGAACATGGTTGGCCAGAAGTATCCTGCTCGTAAGATTCTTTGTGCTGTAGCATATCCAGATTGATGCCCCCCACAGGTGCCTGAATGACATTCATTCAGGGCTTTTTCGGCTTCCTCATGGGTTAGACACCTTCTCAGGACCGTATCGACACCACGACGGTAAAGCGTATCACCGACGATCATGTAGTCTTTTGCTTGGTATCGAATGCGTTTTTGTTCTGAGTGAGAGGTGTCTGGCCGAAACTTTTGGGTTTGGAGATAAACTATTATATCTCCATACCACTCATCACTTGCTGATATCAGAAACAAGCTTTCGTCCACGATCGATTCTTTGGACGTTTCATCGTTGGATGATGATGGGAGATCGCATAATAATTCTGCGAAAACTAAAGCTTTCTTTGATTTGGATTTCACAAATTCCAGATCAAACTCTTGAAGGATAGCTATCCACTTTGAATATTTGCCCCCAAGCAACTGTCGCGACAGTATATAAGTCATGGGGTTGCAATCTGACAATATGGTGGTCTTCCTAAAGAGGACATAGTGCCGAAATCTTTGTATCGCTTGAACAGCCGCCAATGCTAGCTTTTCAACATGAGAATATTTACTTTCCGTATCGTTTAAGTTTTTACTTAAATAATATATAGGGTGTTCAATTCCGTCGACTTCTTGAACTAAAACCATCGCAATGGTCGTATCTGCTGCAGCCAGATACAGGTTAAAATCCCTTAGATAGTCTGGGGCGTACATTAATGATGCTTTGACTAGCGCTTCTTTCAAAGCATCAAAGGAAGCTTGTGCAACCTGGTCCCAGACGAAAGGTACATCCTTTTTCAGGAGACGGGTATAACCTTTAGCAAGTTCTGCGTAATTTGGAATGAACCTCCTCAGAAAGTTTGCTTTCCCTTGGAGTTTCTGAATCTGAAGCAAGTTCGAAGGTGGAGGCAAATTAATGATTGCCTGCACCTTGCAAGGGTCGAGACTAATCCCATCCTTGGAGACTATAAAGCCAAGTAAACGACCAGAACCGACGCAAAACACACATTTGTGCGGATTGAGTCTTATCTTGTAGTGTCGGCAACGTAGAAATATCGCTCTTAAATGATGCGGATGATCAGTCCGCTTTTGCGAATGAGCCGGAAGATCGTCGAGATAAGGTTGAACGATGTTCTTGATGTCGTGGAAAGCATAATTCATTGCTCTCTGAAACGTCGCCCCTGCGTTCTTTAAACCAAAGGGTAATTTTCGATAAGCGAATGTGCCCCACGGACAAATAAATGCAGTCTTTGACTGGTCCTGTGGGCGGATATTAATTTGATTATACCCGGAAAATCCGTCCATAAACGAAAAGATTTCACATCCGGCGCATTCATCAATTATCTGGTCGATGAAGGGTGTAGGGTAGTTGTCCTTTGGACAGGCTTGATTTACATCCCTATAATCGACGCACACTCGTATTGTTCCTTGTTTTTTCATAACAGGGACAATATTCGATACCCAATCGGTTAGAGGAACCGGGTAGATGAAACCAGCATGGAGAAGCTTCTCAACTTCCGCTTTAATGGCAGCGGCTTTCTTGGGGTGTACCTGCCGAAGCCGTTGTCTTACTGGTTTGACATCAGGATACATCTTAATTTCATGTTCAACGATACTCGAGTCAATGCCTGGCATTTCATCATATGACCAAGCAAAGACATCTCTAAATTCGCGGGAAAGAGCTTTATATATTTCTTGTTCTGAAGGGGAACAACCTTTGCCGACATAAATATTCTCTACAATGTCTGTTTTGGTCGAGATATTTATGGCTATAGTCTCTTCTATATTGGATAGGTTTCTCTCGGAATCCACCGTATTTACAGTATTTGTTAGGAATTCAAATACTGACGGGTGATACAGGTCGCCTTGAGTATCTTCCTTTGGAAGGGAACGATGGTGGTTATCATCCCATGGTGCCCCTTCAATCATCATTGATTGCAGGATTCCTTCGTCACTTGCATGCACTTGTGACCAAGGATCCAAAGGGGTTCCACATTCTCCTGACCTATCTACCCAAATGCTTGACGAGCATTGATTTGGGCTCGCCTCCCATGCCTGAAACATTGATTGCTACAATATTTCGATTGGGCTCGGGTGCAAAACCCTTGCCCGATCCATGATGACTTTACCTTTTGCGACCTTCGTGGAAGATATCATGTTGCAGGTGGCCACCAATGGTACACTTCCTATGTACATATGATTTGGCAGCGAGAAAGTCCCCATCATTGTGGGGTCTTTCAACAGGCCTACTCCTATATCTTTAATTGAATGGTCGCTTTCATGGATCATGGGAATGCTTCCCGTAACTTGTGAACCATTAAGGAGGAAGTTCTGTTGGTCGACGACCGTAATCCCTCCTTCAAACGGGAATGCGATCTTCCTAAAATAAGTCGACACGACAGCAGCCATGGCATAAATCCATGGTCTTCCCAGTAGGATGTTGTAATCCAGATTTCCATCTATGACCTCAACATCAATCTCTACTGTTTTTCCACCTAGTTCAACTTTTAAGTTACTTAGGATACCGTAAGGGGTATATGTCCTACCGTCGAAAGCCTTTAGTGTTGTCGAAGATCTCGACAAGGTTGGTGACCCTAGCGTTTTCCAGCAGCTCATTGACATAATACATGTCGATGCCCCCTCGTCAATAATTGTTCTGTGAACAGTTTTGTTGAGGGCCTTTACCTGAATAAGGAAGGCTAGTTGAGCTGGTAACTGAGGGTCATACCCTTTGTGATCAAAGGACACAAGATTGGAATCCTTAGGATCAACCCCCCCTATTGCTGATAACAATGCCTGCCTTTGGGATGGACAATTTTGTAGTACTTCTAGAGTCGACATAGCGGATGGCGATTGAGCCAAATCTTCCACTATGTTATAATGCTGCGCCGCTCTGGCACGAGGATTAAACGTCGACTTGTGTACTACACCCTTAGGTGGTTTTATTGTTAATTCTGGCATTGTGGGTGGGACAACTTCTGACGAAGTTGTTGTCGAACTACTAGGTTGATCTTTACCTTTTTCGTTTGACAGTTGCGGATTCCCATAATCTTTGTTCCTTGTCGAAATCAAAGCATCATTTTGCTGCTTAGAGATCGACAACATCAGCACTTGCGACGGGGAAGCATTTCCACTATCAACCATATTTTGACCTGGATTGGGAAATGGATCAGTCAACACAGCTGGGTTCTTTGGACTTTTAAAGAATCTCTTGAGCTCAGCTTTGTATGGACAATCTGATGTCTTGTGATCTTCGTCACATATCATACAGGGCCATTTCTTTTTCCCTTTCTCAGGAGAGTTCGAAGAAGTTCTTTCAGGTGACGGATCATCCTGTTGCTTCTTCTTCCCTTTGTTTTGCTTCTTCTTGCTTCCTGGTTGATTGGTTTCCTTGCCTTTATCTGCTGATATGGCATTTACTTCCGAAGCAAGAATCCCTTCATGGGCATTTCGATCTGAAGTCTTACGGGCTTTCTGAGGTGAAGCCTTTTTCGACTTCGCGCTTGCAGTGCCAATCACGCCATCTCCGGCATGAGAGTCAATATTCGATTTAGGAGGGGGAGGAATTGAAAATTCAGGTCTGGGGGCATCAGGTATTTTGTCATAGAGCGTGCCAGACTGAGTATACACCAAGTCTAAATATTGAGCACGAGCAATGACTTGCTCCTCTGTTACGACTCCCCCTTTGGCCACATCTTCCGTTATAGCTGGAAGTAATGACTTTATAAACCATTCGGCTAATAGCTGATCAGGAACGTATGTTTTCACCATCCTACGACGGCGACGCCACTCATGTATATGATCTGATATGTGAGTAGCTGTCGTTTGTTTGAAGTTGGTCAGTATTTCGGTTCCTGTTTCATACCTAATTGGTAATTGAAAATGGGTTAAGAAAGTCGTGGCTAAGGAGCTGAAATTGTCGAAAGAGGCTCTTGGCAATTCTATATACCATTTGGCCGCCGGACCTGTCAATGTCCTCTGGAAGAGGCGAAGTCTTATCGAATCATCGTTCAGAGTGTTCGATGAACACCATAGATGAAAGGTCATGACGTGATTCGACGGGTCTTCGCCTGGATTTCCATTGAATTTAGGAATGTCGGAGGGAAGTTTGTGAGGAATCGCTGGCCACCAAGGGGCATAAGCAATCGGATCGTTTGTCAACCGATGTAAATCGGGTAACTCTAGAGTTGCCACGAATGGCAGCTGTTGACTCAGATTAGGCGAAGCGTACCCAGGATACGAAGGGATCGCCTGAGCAGTTGGTCTTTGCATACCAGCATAATGTATTTGATGCTGGTATGATTGATACGGTTGGTGGACTACCCCACTGTAAAGTGGTTGGTTTTGACCGTATTGTAGGTACGGTTGTCCATTGTTCGCAAAAATCTGCTGCTCGGTACCTTGGTACACTTGCTGGAACTGCGGTTGTTGATACTGCACCAACCATGGTTGTGATACCATTGGTTGTTGTGCGATGCTTACCACTGGGCCAAGATGAGGGGTAAGGGTACCCGTTTGTGCTTGTGTCGCCCCGCCAGTCGGCGATTGCGGTTGGGTTGCAGGGTCAAAGGGTTGTTGCATTACAACTTGAGAAAACTGAGGTTGACATACAACAGGCACCGTTTGAACTTGCGACACGGTTACAATCGCTGGTGTCGTCGGGATGTTCGTCACAGGCATTTGTTGTTGCATAGAATACACAACTCTTGGTTGCTGGGGTAGCATAGGTATCCAACCACTTGTAGTTATTCCAGTATAACCTGAATATGGTTGTGAACTCCCGTATGGGTAACCTCCCGGAGGGGGTAACGAAAAAGCATATTGCCCCCCATACGGCGGTGGTCCGGAACCGAGGGGATTTATTACACCTCGAGGACCGGATTGCCCAAACTGATTTCCGAAAGGATCAATTTGTTGAGTTCCAACATAGGAGTTACCGGGTATTATCCCGGGAGAACAAACAGGAACAGACCATACTGTCGTCATGGCCCCCGAAGGGACCCCCTCCAGTTGTTGAGAGTTGGGGACAGATGGTATGCCGGCGAACATTGTCGGAATGACTGCAGGGAGTTCTGCCGTCGCTGTGTCACTTGGCACATTCCTAGATGTTGACGGTTGTTCAGACATTTTGAGTCTATCCAGCAGATTGCCTAGTGATTCTTCAGGAACTTCTCTGGGTGATAGGCTAGCTTCTGATGCAGTAGGAAGTAGAGTGATCCCTGCTCCAAAATGTGTTGGAGTAGTTGCTTGCGGATCTTCTACAATTTCTTCTATTGCGATCAGGCCGGGTGGAAGAGGAAGACCGTCAGGTCCGTAGAATATTTCTGGTGCCGAAGAAGGGGTTGTCTCGACAGCGACAGTTGTTTGAGGAGCAAGACTCTCTGAACCGATCACTGATGGAACTGATTCAGTAACACAAGTATTTGCCCTCAGACTAGGATCAGTGTTACTGTCCTTCTGGGGCTGTCGAACTTCTTCAATAGGGGCAGGGTTTCCAGAAATGTTTGGAGTAACCGGAACCTCAGATGTCGTCGGAACACTTGTTCTAACTTTGACAGGAGATTTGGAACCAGTTGAACGAGATCGCTTTGCCCGGGTTGTTTTCGATTCCGGAGACAAAGACGGTTGACTCGTACGCCTCCGCGAACGACGGTTCATCGATTGACTTTCTTCCACGGTTGCGGATTACTTGATCAACCAACAATGCACAGGGTAAAATGTGTTTTCGAATTGAATTAATTTTAGACGCTTTTTAAGACACAACTTGCTTTTTCACTTTTTAAGAGTCGAGAAAAAGCTAAAGATGACTCTAGTCTCCTTCGATGTATTAACGAGCCCGAAGTGACAAATGCTCGGATGGACTTTTTCAGTTATAGAGTTTGAAAAAGGCCAAAAGAAACTACTCTGGAGTTCTAGGCAAAAGGTGTGCCAAACTTTTCGCGAAACCACAGAATACGTTTTACGGTACGAGTGGTCGATCTTCGTGAATGCTGTGTTCACTGCATCGCGATCAGTAGGGCGGCCGACACGGCTTCCTATGGATAAAGGCTTTGCTCCTATAGGGGTCCCCCAATATACGCGACGGTACGCAGGGGCACAAGTCCGTATTAGTGCTATCGTCCCTCAGGAGGAATCACCCACCTTCGTAGAGATCGACAGTCACTATGTTTAAAGACACCGGTTCACGTCTCTACCTAGACCTCTACTGTGTTTCGTTATGTTTCAAAGCGTTGTTAGATAAATTCAGTTCTTTTTAGGTTGATCTTGCTTAGCAGTTTGCCTTTATGGATCACCACGTGATGTATGATACAACTCCTAAATGCAGTCTAAGAATGATAAGCAAGCTTTTTCAATTCTTTCAACTTATGAAAACCTTAACTACTGAAGGAAAAGAAAGACATCATCTTTTCAAACAGATCATAGAGCACACACTGATGCACTTTTCCTAAATCGACATGCAAACTGTCAAAATGCACATGCACAATGCAAGTATTTCTTTTCTTCTTCCTTAATGTTGATGTATTACAAAAAGAAAGTTGTTGTATGATTTCGAATTCAATTTCAAGCGAAAGCAAACAAGTTTTGTCCAATAATCAAAAGAACACCTTAAGATTCACTCGTTTCAACACAAGAAATACTGAAATTCAAACCATATAACGAAAGCAAATGCTCCAGCAGCTATGAACAGCAATAAACTAACTCTTAGAATCACAACGACACTTTCTCATAGGTCTAGATCCAAGAGGTCATAGCAAGACTAGTTCACTTTCGCTATGGGAAACTGTGAATGACAGCAAGAAATACAATAAGAACAATCACGGTTTCTTCATACAACTGAGGCGGAATGAAGGCAAAGAGAAGTGGTTTCAGCTGGGTATACAGGTTGACAACAGGCTGCAAAACAATACTGAAAACTGGGCAACAGACAGTGGGGAACCCCAGTTGCACAAGGCAAAACTGGATCAGCGCAGGTGCTGCACTGTCAATCTGAGATGCAGCGCAGGTAGCCCCTTCGGGACCTGCGTTGCAGTGCAGGTAGCCTTTGTTGCAGCTGCACTGATGAGACAACTCTCGTCTATCTCAGATTCCGGGTCACAGTTTGCTCAAAAATCAATGGTTTTTGGCCAAACCAGAGGCTATCAGTCAAGTATACACTAGAGGGTGATTAAAGGAAGATGAACACTATCACAAAGAGCTACAAAGAGTCCTTGTGGATCAGCTCTTCAGATCATAAACATGCCCAGCACTGGGCTAGAGTAGCTGCCCTCTACTTTGCATTCGAAGGACTCGAATGCAGTTCGATTCGGTACTCCCTTTGTTTAAGAAATGAATAGCAAGAAACACAAGCTACCAACAAGACACGATCCCCAGTGGAGTCGCCAGTCTGTTGGGGGGGAAAGTATCCAACTCGGAATGACCCTAACCCACTCTAAGGGTGACAGTTCCTTAGCAACAGCTGAAAGCAAAGCTATCTAAAGTTTCTTCTTTATGACATGCAAGAGATAGAAGGAAGAGATCCACTTACCGATGTCTTGCGCAAATGGTCGATCCAATCTCCTTTGTTTGCCGCTTGCTCCCAGATCCAAGTCTTTTCACGGGCCCAGCTACACGAGATCCTGCAAATAAGACAAGAAAAGGAAACTACAAGAGGCATGCATTCATAATCGATTCAAGGATTAGCATAAATCAAAGACGCAAGTAAGACAATACACCATTGAAACACATGCGAATAGAAGAACCTCAAATGCTTTATTAATATATGGAAGTAAGGTTCAGGCGGTGATACAACCATGAGAGGTCCAATCCAGCATCACCTTCCCGACGGAGAGAAATCTCTTCTTCACCTCCCTCAAGCAATCACCCAATACTCGCAACTGTAAACCAACAACAATTCTTTGCACCAAATTCCGGCCTCCTAGATCCCATGGGATGAGATCCTTATATAGAGTTTTGGAGTGAAGATAAGTCAGCTTGATGTGTGACTTGTTGTCCTCTTCAACTCCAGTTGTTCTTCAGCTCTTCACTCGGAGTTTCCACCTTCCTCTTGGAGTTTTAGAAGCTCTTAACTCATCATTAGGCGAATCTTATGATCAAGTGTCTTTTTGGAAGCTTCCTGGGCACTGGCACATTGAGAAAAAGATTCCTCCACATGTCAAAGTACGCCCAGCGCAGGTAGCCTTTGTTGCACTTGCTATGCAGCGCAGGTACACCATAGAGCTTTTGACATTCAGCGCAGATGCTTAGTGGAGCAGCTGCTTTGATCCAAAACTGACCTGTTTTTGAGTGTTTTTCAGTGGAGAACTGATTTGCAGTGCTGTGGTTTGCTGACCTTGTTCCTCTAAGGGTAATAACAATATGTTTAGGGACTTTGGATCCCTTAGATTATCGACATTTCATGCTCTATGCTGTAAGGCACAAAAATGTCTATAACATCAACTAAGGAAGATTTCGTGGTTGTTGCATTCCTTCATGAAACAGTTGGTAGATCAAGAAAAAATTTGCAGTAAAGGAATACCTTTTTTCTTCAGTCGTTGGATTCAAGAGTGAATCAACTCAGTTTTTGCTTTCACCATTTTTTATGGGTAAGTATTGGTATGAGTTCCCATCATAATGAAGTGTTGTAGAGGGGTCGATTCACCGTTGGATGAGGTGGTTTATATTGGTATTACACATATTTTGCTAGACAAATTCAGGAATGTACCAGAATTTTTGTCACCTAAACTTCGAAGTAAATTTTACCATGGGTTTTGTAAGAAACAGCTATGGTGACTGTATCACTTGAGAAGAAGCACGTAAACTCTTAGGATAAGTTGGTCCATTTGTATTATATACATCTACAAATGTAGCAGAAATTAAAGGAAAGCTCCAAATTGGTTCGAATCCCATCACATGTTGCACCAATTATTTGAACCATTCAAATTGAAAAAATTTTGGAGACTATTTATCATGAAGAATTTTGACAAGCCATTGAAGACTGAGATGTATGAATTTGGTGAAAGAAGCTGAGTTGCAATATGAGGAACTTGCAAACAAAGGGTAGAATTGCATGTCTTAATTTAACCAGTTCGAGTAGAAAATAAATGTCTTGATGTCAGAATTATTTTCAACTCCTTAAGTTTTTGGAGGACCAAAAGCTTTCCTTCGTGGGGAGGTATGGTCTAGGAGGATCTTGTAACTAATTTCCAAAGAGTACCAAGCCAAAGGAAATTTCAATGGAAGATTGGTAAAGGTGGAATGTGCTCATGTATTTTTCATTTAAATTGTAAAAAGGAAATTAATTAAATGTGAGAATCCACCTCACAAACCATTTTCCTAATTTAAAGTGGGATTTGAGATTTTCATAGGATTGTTTCCCTTAAAAATGTGGAGAAGGTCCAAGTTTGTTGGAGTTGAGAGATTTTCTCCTTAAGAATCTCATCAGTTACTTTTTTTATGGAACAAGAGAGTTATTCTCTCCTTGAAATGTGGATCTAAGGATATATTCTCTCTTTTGTTTATGGATCCCAAAAAGGTTATAAATTCTCTTATGTACTCTTTAAAAGGGAGAGTTGATTTTGAGAGAGTTTAGAGAGAGTTTGAGAGAATTTTTGGAGAAGTTTTTACATCTTCATGATGAGAAATATTTTGAGAGCTTGGAGAGCTCAACGTGTCTTTTTGAAAAATTATTTGTCTGTACAAGTTTGGAAGTATTTTTGTAGTAGAAGACAACTCTGGATTTGTATGTACACATTCCTCATTGAAGAAAGAGAATATAAGCAATTCAACTTGTGGAGGAAAATTGGGAGATGTAGCCCAATGGAGGGGGTGAACTCTGTTCTCATCCTTGATGCTTCATGTTTTGCATATTCATGGTTTGATCAAGTTATTTTATATGCATTTTAAGTCACAATTTTATGTTTATATTTACATGTTTATGTGACAAATTGTAACTTAATTTTACAAACCCTTACGGTCAATTAAAAGGAATTTATTACAAGTTTTATGTGCTCTCAATCTTTCATATCACTTGGTATCACAACTTGGTTTACAATTTTTAGGGATTGTGGTGAGCAATGGGGAAAGATTTGAAACAAGCATGGCTTCAAGAGCTTGAAGAGATCAATCAAACTATTCAAGTAGAAAATAAGGATAAAAGAAGATCGCTTCAAAGCTTAGAAGAGGAGAAACAAGAATTGAAGAATCATAGAGAATTTATTGCATGCATTAAACAAGAATTAAAACTAGAGCTACAAGCTAAGGAGGATTTGTTGGCTAAGCATTAACAAGAGTCAAGTACAGGAAGTTCCACTAAGAGAGAAAATGAAAAAATCTATACATTTTGTCCACACGATGAGGGTGATGTTTTGAATCTTTCATCAGCAATAAATTCCAATGAGCTGAAAGAAGATTATTAGAAACCAAGGTGTTATGCAACTAGATCACAAAATAGAAGAAGAAATAGATCAACGACTTCAAAATAAGTCTCTTCGAGGGGGAAACCTCCTTTACATTACACAAATGGACAATTCTTGGATGGTACAAATGACAATACCTCCTTTCTATATATAGAAGTGTAAGGGCACAACAATAACAATAGTGGTTTTATATGGGGCACAATAATAACAATATAGGGACTACATGGGCACAAAAATATAATAAGGGGATTGCACTAATAAAAATAAGGGGCTACACTAGTAGTATAGGGACCTAACATGCTCCTTTCCTTAAAAAATATATTGTCCTCAACGCTTGAGTAGTTTTGGATGCTTATGTATAAAATTATCATCCTCCCATGTGGAATATTCAGAGGGTAAGTTCTTCCACTTGATGAAATACTCTTGTTTCCTTGACTGCCTCGGATTCCAATATGATTTTCCTTCCTTGTCAAGTTTCGGCAATATTTTTTGAACTGGGAGATTGTCACCTATAGCCTTCTTTAAGCATGAAACATGGAGAACTGGGTGCAATAAGGAAGATGTAGGAAGTTCCAATTTGTATGCCATAGTACAGATCTTTTGCGACACCTTATATAGACCATAGTAATTTGGTGATAATCTATTATCCTTCCTAGCTTGCTTGAGGGACATTCGTTTGTCTCATTATAGCCATAAAAATACCTAGTCGCCTACATCAAAACTTATTTCGCTGCGAAGTTGATATGCCTGTTGTTTTATTTGATTCTGCACCAAAGTGAAGTTATCCTTTAAGAGTTGGAGAACTTATTGTTGATACTTGATGTGATCTTCCACTACTTGACACTTAGAATGATTGTCCAAGACTTTTTGGAGACTTAGAGAAATAGATGATTTCGTTGTTTGAACCTCTAGCGAACATGATTGTGCAATTATACCCTGTTGTTATTTATTTAGAAGCTTTGTCATGTCATTAGAGTTGATTATATTTCCCGGTTTCCCTGCGATGCCCCTTAATTCAACTTCCTTTCCTTCCCAAAAATATTTCAAGGAAAGTTCTTGAAAATTAAAAGCTATCATACCCAAAGATTGCAACCATTGGACTACTAGTACAACATCAGCACAACCCATTGGAATGGAAATCATTGGACTATTGAATAGATATTCTCCCATGGATAGCTTGATATTATGGCACTTTTTAGTGAAATTTATGGTTCCTCCATTTGCGACCATCACTTGACACTCTGGTGCTAGATATAGGAAGCAATTCAATTCCTTGGCTATCTTACAATGAACAAAATTATGGGTACTACCTAAATCAATCAACACTATTACCTTTTTCTTCTTCATATGTCCTTATATCTTGAGAGTTTGAGGAGTGGTAATTCATGTCAATGCATTACAAGATATGGTCGGATTCATTTGTTCTTTCTCTAGGGTTGGTTCCTGGTGTATATCATCTTCTTTTTACGTTTCTTGTTCCTTTTCTTCCTCCTCTTCCTAATCTATGTAAATTAATTTATTCTCAACACACTTATGACCTTTAGTGTATTTTTTATCACAACTGTAACAAATCCCTTTTGCTCTTTTTTCTTCCAATTGTTTTGGTGTCAACCTTTTAGGTTGTGGAAGGCTAGGAGCAACAACACTTCCATCTTTATAGTTGTGAGTGGTAGGATTCCTTGTTGCCATAATTTTTCTTTCAATTTTTCTTACCAACCTGAATGCCTTCTCTAATGAATCAGGTTCCCAAAGATGAACCTCATGTTGGATGTTTTCCTTTAAATTCCCTATGAAGGCATCAATCCTATGCTCTTTTGGAATATCATTTACCCTTATATTCAATTTTTGGAAGTCCTCAATGTGCTCCACTATTGAACCCTTTTGTTTGATATTTTTATCAATTGGTTAAAGAAGGCATTTCTCTTTGTATCCTCATAATGTGTCATCATTTCCTCCATAAAAATTGACCAAGTAACAATTTATTTACGACAGCAAAGCCATTGATATATATTAGCTTCTATTACTTTTTGTGAGAGTGAAATTTGTTGAACTTGGTCTCGTAATTGTGATATACCATGTTGCATTTCATCCTCTTCTTCATGAGTCATAATAGAACTTTTAGGTTGCTTACTAGGTGTTACTATTTTATTTCTTTGGGGAATCAATTAATGATAATTATGCTTCACTATTCCCTTTTAATCACTTCAAACTAATTTTTCAAACAAAACTTATGCAAATTTTTAAAAATACTACACACCTTTTTTTCGCTTTGTAGAAGCTCGATATTGAATCTATTGTATCTCTATAATTTAGGATCTCCAAGGTCTGAAATTTTGTCCTGTGGTATCCCTGTATGTCCTCTTTTTATCCTCATAATTATGATCGATATTGGATTCTCCACGAAATAGTTATGCCCAATCTCCCACGATGACTTGAGTATCGATTGGTTTAGTAGAGCTAACTTGTATGAAGTGCCCCGTGTCATTGTTTCTACCTTCGGCCTTGAAAAAGATATTCAATAACCTAAAGCCCATCTTATTTCTTTCACGTTTTATGAAATTTGAATCCGATGCTCAGAGAGAAAGTTATGACAATTTTTCCAAGGTCACTTGTTTGAGATGGAATTAGGGAGACTGCAAAAACCCTAAATTCTTAGCTCATATCTCCGAAAATATAGTGACAAAATATATGAAATTCGGACAAGAGGTCCATCAAGGTTTCGGCTTAAATGGGTTTTAATTTTAGCTTCTGAAACTTTGTATAAAAAAAGGTATAGTGAAAATTCCACGATGACCTGTTTGCAGCAGCGAAACCCTAGAATCCAAAGGTCTGATACCAATTGTTATGCAACCAACTCACAAAATAGAAGAAGAAATAGATAAACGAATTTTAAATAAGCCTCTTTGAGGGGGAAAACTCCTTTACATTACAAATATGAACAATTCATGGATGATACAAATGACAAGACCTCCTTTCTATATATGGGAGTCTAAGGGGTCACAATATAATTAGAGCCTACATAACAATAATATTGTAAGGGCACAACAATAACAATAGTGGGCTTCTATGGGGCACAATAATAACAATATGGGGATTACATGTGCACAAAAATATAATAAGGGGCTTGCACTAATAACAATAAGGATCTACACTAGTAGTATAGGGACCTAACACAAGGAGTATACCTCAATAATCAGAAAAGATTATATGAGCATGTTTGTTCCTCAGTCAAAAAACGAGGTAAGTGGTAATCATTAACATTCAGTCTAGTTACCTAAAAATAATGGTTTAAGTTCTTTTGCATCCTTCGATAAACATACCAAGGGTGTAGGTGTGAAGCTCTTGACCAAGAAGGGATACAAGGGAGGAGGCCTTGGAGTAAATGGAGAAGGAATTATTCATTCGATCGAGGTAAAGGAGAGATTTGGCTTTGAAGGTATGGTAAAATGGGATAATGTTCAAAAAACTCCAAAGTAGATATTTCTTCTAGTAAAGATACATCGGAACATAGCAATAGCAACCCTTGGGCATCATGTTCTTTTTTCCAAAAGTGAGGGCATAATAAGGCATGTTGTTGGTATTTGCATTCAAAATTGAGACCAAATTGGCTTCAAGTACGAAAATATAACAAGAGAGTGAATGGGAGAAGTAATTCACCATTAGACAATAGCAGTTTAGCTAAGAAGTCTCCTAAGTATATTTTTGATGGTTCTTCCAAATGTGTGATATTTTTCACTTTTTGTTGAAAGTATAATCATTGCTTTGTAGAATGTTGGAAATATAAAGTTTATGGAAGAAAAATCAGAGCAATAAAAAAGTAAATCGGATCCCTCTCTTCGCGTAAAGAAAGAGAAATGTATGGTTGTTAAATGTGGAAATATTCAACACATCATCGTCATCATGGTTGGAAAAAAGTTGTGGGAAATCCACCAAAGAAAACGGAATTTGCAAAAGAAGAACAAGAGGTCAGTATTCTAGAGACAGAGCATGATCAAATCCAATTTGAAACACCCTCCTCCCACATTTACCCAAGCTAACCGTCCACTAGGGTAAACATGTGACGAGAGGATACTATGATGTGATTCAAATCCCCATGTACAATTAAGGAAGTAGAACCGACATAACGAACCAAATTGACCTTCCACACATGCTATAGAACCCTCAAGAGCCAACCAACCCTTCTAGGTGACCAACCCTTCAGACAACTTGACATTTTACTGATCTCAACCCTCAACCGCTCCCATGATAAGCCATGCATGTGACTGAGGCCTTCTAGTCACTACCACAACAAGGCATGCTAACGAATGGGGATTTTTTCAGGCAGTTCCAAGCAAGCGACCCTAGATTATGTGTCACTTTTTTAGGGCCAATACTCAGGCTAGGTTTTAGGCCACTTCCCAGAACCTCATGAAACCTTCAGAAATGATAAATAACATTGAAACCATGTTACTAATGCAAACATTTAATCAATGACTTGACTAAATCCCTAATAGACATGACAGGAATTTCGTCAAACATGTCACAAATATGTAATCTACAGGTCATAAAAACAGATCTGAACATAGGGGTCTCATACTTATTTGAGATTCGTAAAGAAGCATTGATGCCTTTTCACAAAATTTGAATTATCATCTATTAGGTCATATATTCGTTGTACATTCATTTTCAAATCAAAACATGATGAGATCCATACATCAAGACTGTCATAAAACATACTCATAACCGGCATATAACCAACACGAATAACAAGATATAACAGCCATGAAAATCACATATGAGCCAGTACATTTACACATGAAATACTAGGGAGAAGGACCTCTTATTAATGAATGCATAAGCCAACCAGGTTAGGGACTTCCACAAACCACCTAACCATAGGTTGGTTGAACCAAATATTTCTTCCAACAATCACCCCCATGCTATATTCCAATCATGAATGTGGGACTCACAACAAAACCAATCCAGGTTTCCTCAGAATTTACTGCAATCCCTGCCAAATCACTAGTCCTTAAATAAGAATGGATGCCTCTGGATCTCTCCACCTACACCATGAGGAATTTTCATGTCTCCTAGTCTTTAGGATTTACCGTATATCCCGCCATACAACGGTCGAGGGTTCCTAGGCCTAATCAAGACTCCACCCTCCAGGATTTACCTTATATCTTGTCATTCACCAGTCGAGGATTGGTAGGTCTGATCAAGGGCACACACCACTAGGCTTTACCATATATCCTTCCATTCATTAGTTGAGGCTTCCTAATCCTACCAAGGTACAAAAAATCTGGCTTTACCACTCCCACCTTCTCCAATCCAAGGATTCCTACGCCTTGTTTTCTTTCTTTGAGAGGTTGATGAAAAATTAACTAAACTAAGAGGGGGGATAAATCAATTTAGTATATTCATGGACATTGAATTTTTTTCATTAAAATCATTAACTGAAACATTACATGAGAAGCTTAACAAACAATGACCAGCAGATTGAATATGTGAACAGCAAGTAATAAGCAAACCAAAATATTACATCAGCACATAAGAAAAACACATATTGACACCAGATATATGTGGAAACCCATAAAGGGAGAAATCCACGATTTTATTATTGTTGTGATGCAAAGGCAATCTCGTCCTCCTTATTACATCTGATTTGTTGTAGGCTCCAACCTACAAGAGGCTGCTACCTCAATTTTCTGCAAGCTGCAACATGCAAGGAAGATCTAAATCCCTTTTCTTTTATTTAGGTTACAACCCACGGGAGGATCCTACCTCAACAGGCCCCAACTTGAAGTTTATCAAGCCACCACTTGAAAGGAGACTACAATCCCCTGATGCAAACAAGAAACAACAATGTGATGGTTTACCTGGTCATAAGTTTTTCATATCTCCATCTTCACTTCTGCCTCTTCTTCCATTCAAATATGCTTCACATAAGCTTCATATGTGGCAAGAAACTAATGCATAACACCTCAATTAGCTCTCCCACATTCTCCCACTCTCTAACTTATTTTTTCTTCCAAAAACAACGCCTTTGATAAAGATAATTTGTTGGTTGTTTGTATTGTACATAAGAATATGAAGTGAATAGGCTTGAATATTTACCTTCCACTCATTTGTTTCCAAACTCTTCATATTTTGAATATCATAAAATAAATAAGTGCTCCACCACATATTATTTCAGCCATCTATAATGATTAGGTGCATTAATATCAACATAGTGCAAAAAACAACATTATACCACCACAATGCATGCAAGCATTTTCCAATGTAAATAATATGCACACAACATATGAAAATAATGAAAGCATATGTTCAAAGCCATCTATATGTTCAAATTCATTTTTTCTTCATGCCATTGCCTCAACTTCCTTGAGTCTTGTCTTGTTTTGTTGTCATGGAGTCTTGCCTTTGTTGTCATGGAGTATTGCCTTTGCAGCACAACAATTCTGATCAACAACAAATTAGTGTCACCACAAATTCTTCATTAAACAATCTCTACAACATTATCCAAGCATCAAGCCATCAACATGGCAACATCAATGTTTTGCCAAACCATCAAGGTATTTGTTGCTCTTTTATCTTGTTTTCATCAAGCATGCCAAGAATAACATATGCAATATCTAGAATCAACATATGTGCCATCAACATCTAGCATCTATCTCACCAACATGTATTACATCTAAAACAAAAAATCTATAAAATATTGATAATTTCAGTCAACGAAAACAAATTGTAATAAAAAGGGAAATGTTGATAATGTGGTTATCAGTGTTTATCAGTCTCAGAAAAACGATTAACAAGAGTGTCAGCGTTATCAAGTATTGGCTGATATCGGGAACATTAGAGGTTACCTTAGAGTTTTTTCCACAATCAGGCATTATTGGCCCTGTTAAAGCTCTTGCCTTGCTGCTCCTTTGTCCCTTTCTCGTGCACACCTTGTTGCTACCCCTTTCCTTGCTCTTGCATAACTTTTTTCTCTCATTGCTCCTTTGCCATCAATGACAATAAGGCCAACAATCTCCCCCTTTGGAATTGATGGCAACACATTCATCCTCCCCCTTTTGTCCTGAAAATGATTTCTCCTTGTTGTTCATAACATTTTCTTACCTCCCCATTTGACATCAATAGAAAGGGGTTTGGAAAAAAAGGACAGACTCTATCAACACTCTGCTATAAATTTTTCAACATAGAATGGTTGACAAAAAAAATCTTCCCTCCAGTAGATGTGTCTTCTTGGGCTACTTATTAATGTTGTCAAGACCAATGCTCAAGTGACAATGAAAAAGCACTCTATTAAAGTGTACCCTATGATCCTCAAGTGTGAAGGGACTTTGGTTAATACATTTTTGAGTGGAGCTCTCATGAGTAGACAAATATCTAGTTTTACCATGTTCAAATATTTGCACACAGGCTTTTAAACAGCAACAACGATACCAAATCAGGTTGCAACCGACAATGACATAAGTCATGCACCGGCATATGCATAGTGTCTGAACAACATCCTTGCCAATGAAGTAGTCCCATTAGTTAAATGTGAGGCTTTGTTATATGATGGTGAAAATGAGCACACAATTGATATTGATATTGAGCACATCCATAATATAGTTGCCAAAAAAAATAGAATGCTTAGCAGCAACATCATGTGTAAAATTTCTTAGCAACAACCTAGTAAGCGAAGAAGTTTCACCAAATAACACAATAGGAAACCACTTTGATGATATAAGCAACACAGCAACAAATTATTATTCTTCAAATATCCATGCAATCATGCATACACATCTGCAACAATTTGATGCTAGAAAATTTCAAAGCGCTATGGTTGTTCATTGGTAGAGAGTGTGCAGATAGTCTGCTTCGATGCCAAATTCAACAAAATATATGGCCCAATATAACATGGTAGACTTATATATACCGTCATAAAATATATGCCACCATAACGATATGTTATACTATGCTAATATTATCGACCGCCAAATATATAATATATGTCATTGTATCGAACTTCTAAGAATGTCCAAGTTTATGTTGTTCCCATTCATCATGTGCTCCCTCAAGCACTTCATAGAAATGTGCTTGCTTTGCACACAATGTCATCTCTAGTTTCCACATTTTCTTTTAAGCGTATTGCATGTAATCTTAAAAAAAAAACTCTTCACCACGTTTACACGTATATTGACTACCATTCGGTGTTGAACGTTGAAGCTAATGATGGAATAAACCCGATACCAATATTGTTGATGTTGACATAGAAGATCTAGGAGCTCAATAATGGTTTGGAATCATAACCCTTTTGCCATTTGAAATCCACAATGGAAATATCTAGTAGATGATCGTTGGTTGGAAGTGTGGGATTCTACTCAAGATTTGAGATACCATGGAGTTCGGTTGTTGTTATAGTGCAGTGCACAAGCAATGCTAAAAAAACCTTAGTATCAAGCTATCTTTCCAGTGGTGTTGTCACATGTAAACTCATAGATGGTACCATTATAATGATATGACGCTCATCAATGTTAGCAATATAACTAACCCATGCAACGATAATATTCTCTACTTTTCTCCATACTTTTCCATTGAATATTCATATAATGAAAATGTAATATGATTGCAATTCAATTATGTTGCTTTGCACTCATCAACTCTCTGGAAAGATTCAATAATGTTGCCCAATGATTTACATCTATATTCAAAATCACAGGTGTGGTTGGCAATAATATCGATGCCACATCTTAATACTATTAGTGTGCCATATCAAAGAGCAGGCCGACTTCATTTTATGTCGATCGTTACTACATCTTATTGCATCATCAACTTAGATACTATTGACTTGAACCTTGTTTTGCCTTGTTCTCGTACATTCCCTATTTATTAATGTTTTTCAAGGAAAGATTGGTCATTTGATTGGACAGGGATGGCGTAACTATTATTTGGATAAAAAAAAATATGTATATAATCCAACATTCAAAACATGTTGAAAACCCTAATTAGGGCACAAAACAAGCATTGCATATCTTTCATCTGTTATATTGAAGAGGCGTTGTGTATATTTGGAGAGAACATTGCTATATTGTATAATTGTATGTGTGTATACATATGGAGGAGATGTCCCCCACCTATCATTTGACCTTGTAGTCCCACTTACTGCTGACGCTGGTGAGGACGACCTACAAAAAATTGTGATGGCATATAACACAAAAAAGAGTAGCCACCATGAGAAGAAAACTAGCTCTATTGATTTCTATCTTGACCTAAGTTTTGTTGGTGTTCACTTCTTGTTCTAACATAGAAACCCAGTTGCTAATTCTTCCAAGCTTGCATTTCAACCTATGTATTATATGGTTCAATATACCATTCCAATATATACACCATATAAATGTTTCAATGTCGTTCTAATGCTAACACCATATTGTTCCAATATTAATGCTGTCCATGGTAAATAAATGCATAACCATTAACATTGCATATTAACCATAATATGAATTACATTGCACATAATGATATGGAACGCTTCCAATATAATGGTATGAATACGTTGTTCTAGAATGTTGGAAAATTTATTGTCAGGTCACAATAAAATTTTGACAAATGTTTGCCACCAAATGTATTGAACATTATTCCATGATATGAATTCCACGCACTAGGGTGCAAAACCCTAATCCACATAAGCACTTTAACGTTAGCATTTGGAAAAATAACGGTTATCAAGGCTTGTCAATTAATATGAATATTGCTAGCAATTTGACCACACATCGAATGCCCCATGGCGACACCAAAAAATGAAGCATGTTTCATAGAGAAAATAACGTTCTCCAACCTGCCATGTATTCGTTGTATTTGCCAATATAATGAATACAATTAATAATGCATGCCTCCAATATTATTCGCTTCTTCCATGTATTCATCATGCTAGCGAATGAATAAATCCTACTCACACTGATAACGCTATCATATAATCATATTAGCACTCTATATGTTAACCATGGTTGTTGTAAATGTGTTAGAAACCTTCACAGATGAATCTAGCTAGTCAGATTGAACACACAGCTTTGCAGAGCAAAAACACTAAAAGAAAATCGAAAGAACAAAAGAATGATTCATTAGAAAATAGGTTACAATGCTCATGATATAGCATTACTAGGTGAAGATCCCAAGGTAATGCACCATAGTGGTGATCAATGAGAAGACTCAACACCTACAACAAGTTCCGGAGAGAACTAGCCAGTTGCGGAGTGAAAGAAGGAGCAAATCAGGGAGTAAATCATGCAAAAGAACTAACTAGTTGCGGAGTTAAAGAAGGAGAAAATCAAGGAGTAAATCATGCAGAAGAACTAACCAGTTGCGGAGTTAAAGAAGGAGCAAATCAAGGAGTAAATCATGCAGAAGGAATCTTGCATGTAGTCCCATGCTCTAACTAAGAGTCTGCATGTAGGTGTGTAGTAGTTCCAACACCCCCCTGAACACCATTATGGGGAAAATAGAAAATGGGCCCTGGAAACTAAGGCCAAAGGTCACCCAAAATACAGTGCAACTTGTACTAAAATTGAGGAAAGAGGGAACCCCCCCCCCTCAAAATACAATGTAATCAAAAGAAAAGAGGAAGAAAAGACAGTTGCTAAGCAACTGTGTCCTTCACTCCAAGACTATCGCGCAGAGAACGAAACTTCTGCTCAGTGAATGTCTTGGTGAAGATGTCTGCAGTCTGTTCTGCTGAGGACAAAACTGCAAATCAATGACCTGATCATGTACTAAGTCTCTGATGTAGTGCATATGGATCTCTATGTGCTTTGTCCGCTGCCGTTGTACTGGATCCCTACAAAATTTGAGAGTGCTCTGGTTGTCACACCAGATGACAATGGGCTAGTGGAACTGGACACCCAACTCAATGAGGGAGTGTTGTAGCCACAGAGCCTGAATGGTGATGTTGACTACTCCTTTGTACTTGGCCTCGGCTGAAGAGAGAGCAATAGCAGCCTGCTTCTTGCTTGACCAACAGATAGGGCCAAACCCTAGACTGAGTGAATATCCGAAGGTGCACTTGCGATCAACACTGTCGCCCGCCCAATCAGAATCAGTGAATCCAAGGAGATTCAATGCAATGCTTGCTACATAGTGAATCTTGAAGGTGATGGTGCCCTGCACATATCGGAGGATGCGCTTGGCAGCATTCCAGTGTAGCTCATGCGGCTCCTGCATGTATCTAAAAACTGCCCCTACTGCATATGAGAGACCTGGTATAGAGTGGGTGAGGTACAATAAGCTCCCTACTAGCTGTCAGTAGAGAGTGCTGTCAACTAATGGAGTGTCACCTCCATCCTCAAGGCGGACCCTAGACAGAAAAGGAGTCAGTGCTGGCTTGCAGTCAGTCATGTGAAACCTTTCGAGGAGATCTCGTGCATACTTAGCCCGAGAAAATTTGATGCCTATGGCATCCTGGCTGATCTCAAGACCAAGAAAGAAGTGTAATGGACCCATGTCCATCATCAAGAACCTATCATGCAAGGCCCTCTTAAGTGTAGCAATGGCTGAAACCAAGGTGCCGGTGATTAGGAGATCAGCCACATACAAAACTAAGATAAGAAGAGAATCATCTGTCCTGAGCATGTAAACATTCGGATCAGACTTACATCTTTCGAAGTTTTGTGATAAGAGAAAAGAATCCATCTTCGCATACCAAGCTCTCAAGGCCTGCTTAAGGCCGTAGAGAGATTTCTTCAGTCTACAGACCAAAGATGAATCCTGAATGAAACCATGTGGCTGCTCCATGTAAATCTCCTCTGATAGGTCTCCGTGAAGAAAGGCATTCTTCACATCCATCTGATGTACTTCCCATCCCTGGGTAGCCGCAATGGCAAGTGTAAGGCGTATGGAATCCATCTTTGCTACTGGAGCAAAGGTCTCGTCATAATCAATGCCATGCACTTGTTGGAAACCTTTAACTACTAGCCTTGCTTTCCGTCTGGTGATTTGCCCATCTGCAACACTCTTGGTCCTGTAGACCCATTTGCATCGGACAAGTTTCCTTCCTGAAGGAAGGGGGACCAGATCCCAGGTCTGGTTCTCGAGGAGGGAGTTATACTCCTCCTCCATGGCAGACTCCCAAGATGGATGCCCAGCAGCCTTAGCATAAGACTGTGGATCAGAAGACTAAACCAAATGACAATTCCAGGATGGCGATGGTTCAGTGGAAGTGAGGACAAGAGGAGGCTCAATAAACTCTGAGCTAGTCCTCTAAAGATCAGAATTATCTCCCACAAGACCATTTCTAGTAGCTAGGTGGTCTTCTGCATATATCTCACGTAAACTCCTTGTTCTCTGATTTATGACAGGGGAATTTGATTCACTGCTGGAAGCCCGATCTGGGCTTGGATGTGGATCATCATATGCATGCACTGGATTTGTATCTGAAGACTCTGTCTCTGCATCTGCATGCTCTACTGTGGCATCTGCATGCTCTGTATCTGCATCTGAGTGTACTGAGTCATCATCTCGGACATGATGTAGATAAAAGGTGTCTGCATGCAGCAATTAAGGTGCATGCGAGAGAATTTCCTCAAATTTGACACTTCGCTCAATGATGAGCTTGTCCGTAGAGGAAATCAGGAGTCAGTATCCCTTCACACCATCAGGGTATCCAACAAAGATGCACTCAATGCTTTGTGGATCAAGAGCTTTCCTCTTTTCAGAGGGGATCTTGCCCCATGCTCGGAAGCCGAAAACACGGAAGTGGGTGACCTCTGGTTTAGTGCCGCTCCAAGCCTCAAAGGGGGTCTGATCCTTGACAGACCTATGAAGAGATCTGTTCTGGATGTAGTTAGCACAATTAAGTGCTTCAGCCCATAGCTTATGAGGCAGTGACTTACCATGCAACGTGCAGGAAGCCATCTCTTTGAGAGATCGGTTCTTTCTCTCAGCAACTCCGTTCTGCTGCAGAGTGTATGGAACTATGTACTGCAACTGTATGCCGGACTAAATGCAAAGGTTCTTAAGTGCTGTGTTAACATATTCCCCACCATTGTTTGTACGGAGGGCTTTGATCTTTCTCTCTGACTGTGTCTCAACTAGTGCTTTGAAATCCTCAAAGTGCGCAAAAACTTCAGATTTGTTCCTTAGAAGATACACCCAAGTATAACATGAGAAATCATCAATAAATGTAAGCACATACCTTGCTTTGTTGATGAAAGGATGAGGAAAAGGTCCCATGATATCACTATGGATCAGATCTAGAGGAGAGGATGCTCTGTGAGTCTTGCCAGTGTTAAACTTTTCTCTAGGACGTTTGCCAAGGACACACCCTTCACAAACTCCTTTGGAGAAACTGATATTTGGCAAGCCTTCCACCATCTCATGCTTGCTTAGCTGCTGCATATACCAATAATTTAAGTGACCAAACCTCTCATGCCAAAACCTACTATTATCATTAGCATGTGTAAGCAATAAGGAGGATTCAGATTCAATAAATTTAGAAAATGTATATAATCTGGCTCCATTGTTGACCTCATCGGTTGCAATTTTGGAGTTGCTATGTAGGTCATATATGTTCACTGCATCTGGAGTGAATTCCATTCTCTTTCCGGTGTCGGAATGAGTGATTTGATAAACTGAAAGCAATTTTACCAAAAGTTTTGGAACATGAAGCACATCTTCAAAGTTTCCGTGTAAAAGTTCCACTCTACCTTTTCCGGTGACCTCAATAAGTGAGTCATCTCCCATGAGGATGGGAGGTCCTTTGCATGCATCCAAAGAGGAATAGAATTCCTTTGCAGTAGCCATATGATGTGATGCACCAGAATCTATAATCCATGCATCAGGGGAAGGATTAATTGCAACTAAAGCATGAAAATTGTTACCTTTCCCGTGTGGCGGATTCTCAGTTTTCTTCTTGGCACCCTGAGGGATGTGGTCCCCAAGGTTGTGCTTCTGAAGGATTTCTGCCATTTGGTCAATTTGTTTCTTCATGCAAGAGGATTCTGGATGGAATCCTCTTTGACAATAGGTTTGCATCTGTTTCCTTTTTTCCCTTTCTCATTTCTCGAGCCGGAGGAGTCATTGAAGGGCTTGGTGTATCCTTCCTTCTTTGGATGGGAATGCGCTTTTCCCTTGTCTTTTTGTTGCTAATTTTTCTGATTTGAATCAGATCTGTGATTTTTATTGTGGTTGCCATCATGCACAGCAAGTGCATGCGCTTTTGGAGGTTTGATTTTCCCCATGCCAATGAGTTTATCTTGCTCAAAAGTAAGGGACTCCATGAACTCCTTGAGAGAAGGCATAGTGTAGGATTTACCTGCTGCGAGCTTTACTGAATGAAATGTAGACACAAAGACAGAGTATTCCGGTCTGAGCTTTGACATAATAGAGAGAATTTGGTGACTCTCCTCCTTGGATTTGTCAATTCCACAACCCTTGAGTTGCAGCGATAGATCATTATATTTGGTGAAGAAGTCTTGAATTTTGTCATAGTTCTATGGATCCAATGACAGCAGCTCCACTTCGAGCAGATGTCCTTTCATCTCATCTTGTTTCCCGTAGAGTTCTTCAACCTTTTTCCAAATCTCATTGGGAGTATTGCAAGCAGATAGATGAAACTGCAACTCTAGAGAGATGCACATGCATATGGATCCGTGGGCCTCATCCATACGGTTGAGGTACTTGGATTTCTCTATGGCTGAAGTGGGTTCCACTTCTGCAGCCATGGTAATCCTGTACAACCCTTTTTGATGAAGGTATCGAGCCATTTGGTCCTTCCATTCGTGATAGTTGTACGGTGTTAGGATCGATGCTTTGGGAAACTCCATTTTTCTGTCGATCTTCGATCTCCAAGCTGTAATACCTGCAAAATAAAGTACTGGTGCACCTTTTATCTAGCAACCTGTGGGCTTTGATACCATGTAAATGTGTTAGAAAACTTGCACAGATGAATCTAGCTAGTAAAGGTTGAACACACAGCTTTGCAGAGCAAAAACACTAAAAGAAAATCGAAAGAACAAAAGAATGATTCATTAGAAAATAGGTTACAATGCTCATGATATAGCATTACTGGGTGAAGATCCCAAGGTAATGCACCATAGTGGTGATCAATGAGAAGACTCAACACCTACAACAAGTTCTGGAGAGAACTAGCCAGTTGCAAAGTGAAAGAAGGAGCAAATCAAGGAGTAAATCATGCAGAAGAACTAACCAGTTATGGAATTAAAGAAGGAGCAAATCATGCAGAAGAACTAACGAGTTGCGGAGTTAAAGAAGGAGCAAATCAAGAAGTAAATCATGCAGAAATAATTTTGCATGTAGTTCTATGCTCTAACTAAGAGTCCACATGTAGCCGTGTAGTAGTTCCAGTAGTTGTAAGGTATAAATGCACAACCTTTGCATGCTTTATTTTTAACATAATTCTCTGTCTGTCTATCCACTCGTTCTGCCACTGAATTCCTGCCACAACATAGATTTGAAGGCTTCATAATACACGTTGTCCGGACGCTCCAGGTCAACGTAAAATAACAAATGATAACGCTCATGTATTAATGCCATATACCAATATACAATATTCGTCACATTAATAAGATATATATTAACACCACCAATAATTCATATAACACAGAGATAATAAAAACATAAAGCTACGGTACCAATATAATGCCAATGATATTTATATTGCGCCATAACATATTTATAACATTGTGGAATATATATATATAACGCAATCTCCATATCTTCCAAATGTTGTTCACGCCAAATATCAGATGATGCATAACCTTGTCGCTTGTGCTGGCACAACACCATAATTCAACATAACGCTATTGTTGAACGTATTTATTCAACCATCATGTGTAACGCAGATAATAATTCATTTCAGGCTTGATAACAATATTTTTCATTCTGGCAGGACCTCTGTCTTTCTGGTACGATTGTTACTTGTCATTCCTCTGCCTCTGTTAATCATAATCATCATACATGTCCTCTATGCGTTACCACTCCTCTGCGTACCTAATATGTCCTTTGGAACCTCTCTGTCATCTGGAATTTCACATTGATTCTCTGCCTCCTTTTTTTTTTTTTTTGCTTTTATAAGTAATTAGTAACTAGGATAAGGTCGAACAAACTGACCTGGTCGACTTTAACAAATTCTTGCTCCCGTTGATTTCATCCACAGAAATGGACGATATCTTATTTGCTGGATTTTGAGCCTCGACATGATACCTGTAGTATTCGATGACCTTTAAGGGTATCTTATTAGAAATGTTTGGTATCGTTATAATAGCCCTAGCAATGTCAGTATCCTTGATCATGGTTTTTTTTAGTCTGAGATTCAAATGCCACAACCTCCTTAACATCGAACAATTCATTCTCTGAGCTCTTCAAAATTACCTTGTCTTCCCTCGCCATGACTGCCCAACATCTGTAAGGAATCTCTGGTATGCTCATCCAATTCGCCTTGGATAGATACAATATGCGTCACCACTTCTCCAGACACATATATAAAAAAACACCAATGTTCAATGCACTGAAATTTATTCCAGAAGGTGATATGATCATGTATGGTGTTTGTGTGCTTATGCTCTTTAAAGGGGACATAAAACACAGTATCAAGTTCTACAATGCTAGAAAGTGTAGATAATATGCGTAACATCATGTATAGAATGATAGCACTCAAGACCGAAAGCCTTGTATTTTTGAAAATGAGACAACTGGGCCAGATGGTCCCATTACCCATCTCACACTATTTGACACAACAATCATAGCACTAGTAGCATTCTCCTATTCCATCGTTATTGATTCCTGACCTGGAATCTTACTTGCAGCCTTCTTCTACTTGTGTCTCTTAGCTTTATTATCCTTTTGAGTGCGTTGAGACCATAGATATTAATGTTTCAAAAATTAAATCATTTTGATCATGTTTCATCATAAAGTAGATCAATTCCTTCCAGAAATGATTGAAAATCCACTCTGCCTTTGAAGTGGTGATTTTATTTATTTGACTTACGAGACTCCCATATCATGAATATATGTGAATATGTGCCATAAACCCAGCCCAAACATTTTATTTTTTATTTTGATTGTGGTTTCTTTGGGACTGTGAAGAGTTGCCTAGTATTTATATATGCTTGGCCTTTTTTGTTGCCCTCTTTGGGTACTGGTGTGCATACTGATTCTTCGACACTAGATTCAATGATAATGCCATTGTTCTTTCTTAAATTAGTAGGTATAGAATTCATTTTCTCATCTTACAATTCCTTATTTTATTTGTATCCTTTTCTTCTTCACTATTAGTGTAACATTCTTGTTGAATATGATGTGGAGAGAGTGCTCACCGTTTTTTCATTCTGGATTTATTTAAGCAATTATTTTAAGAAATTATATGGGTTTTTCTCCCTCTGAGATGATGTTGCTCTAACATAGGCCTATTTCTTCATTACTTCCGTGATCAGATCCCCCTAAGATTAGGTTGACTTTATTTTATCATAAAATCTAGGGCTGCTCCTTTTTCTTTCTCTTCCACACTCTCATACATTGCCTTATGTTATTTCCATTTCCTTCATTGTTTGGTCTACTTGTAGTATCCTTCTTCTTTCTAGAACTCTTTAGAGTATATGACAACTTGCAGTCTTTGGTCATGTGGCCAAGATTGCTACACAAATAGCATTTTATTTTACCAAGATATGGCGGAAATTGTGTGTGTATTATTGTGCTCTTCTTTGCAAATAGTTTGCATTTAACTGCTTTATGTCCAAATTCATTGTACAAATAGAAATAGCCATAAAAAATATTTGTGTACCTGGTGTATGATTTTCTTCTTTGTTTGCATGCTTGAGGGAGCCTTTTCATTTGCTACATTTGTTGCTGATAGGATTTGATTCGCTTTCTCTTACATTCTGCAGTTACATGTCCATGGCAGGGAAAAAACTTGATATCTTTCAAGGGAGCAAAGAATATCCTTTCATATCTTCCAAATTTGTTCAACTCATCTTTAGGAGGAAATTACCTTTTTTGCAAGAATCATTCTCTTCGACTCATTCTTTAGCTTTTGTTGTTGCTGCTTGGTTTTGTTTGCTTCTTTGCTATTCACTATGCTTGTACTTTCCTCTAATGATCTTTTCAGGGTTGCTTCCTTATCCTCTATGATTGCCTTTAAGTTACTGCTCTTTTATTTTGATTCTTTCATGGATGCAATCTTCTCTCCTATCTCCTTACACAACATGTTCTTTTCATCTAAATCTCTTCCAGTTGAAAAGGTCTCAACCTCTAACTTTTCACATTGTTCTTCTTTCTCTTTCAATCATCTACTCATTACCTCTTCTATTCTTCTTGCTTCTTCAAGTTATGTCCTTAGGCTAATGATTCCCTCCTTGTAGTCATGCTCTCTTTCATCACATATCTGCACCAATATCTTCAAATCTTTGTTTTTATTCTTCAATCTTTCTCTTTTAGTCAAATTTATGTCAAGTTTGGCTTGTTTTTCAGCGGTCTTTTTTTCATGACAATAAGGTCCATGCACACTAGCAGAGACCTTATTTGATTTAACCCTTTCTTTTTGACATGGATTTTTCTTCTTCCTCTTTCTCTTCTCCTTTTTTGTACTACTACTACTAGTCTCTCCTTCATAAATAAGATGTAGCCTATCCCAAATTATTTTAGTAGATGTTAAATCTATTACTGTATCAAGATCCTTATTATGAAGATTGTTAAACATAACACATTTTTCCTTAGCATTCCACTAATGTTCTTACGCAGAAGGGGAGTCTTTACAACAACCATCACATACTAGTTTCCATACATCAGGTCCATAAGATATTAGTTCTAAGTTTACCTTATCTCTCCATTCATGAAGTTTGTTGCACTCAACATAGGTACACTATGATAGTCCATGACTCAAGTAGAACTATCTTCACATTGTTAGGCTTATACAGAAGGAACCGGCTCTATCGATGAAAACTTGACTAAACTGAGAGGGGGGTGAATCAGTTTAGTATATTCATGGACATTGAAATTATTTTCATTAAATTCATTAACTGAAACATTACATGAGAAAATTAAAAAATAATGACCAACATATTGAATATGTGAAAAACAAGTAATAAGCAAACCAAAATGTCACATCAGCACATAATAACAACACATATTGACACCAGATTATGTGGAAACCCATAAAGGGAGAAAACCACAATTTTATTATTGTTGTGATGCCAAGGAAAACTCCTACTCCTTATTACATTTGATTTTTTGTAGGCTCCAACCTACAAGAGGCTTCTACAAGCTGCAACATGCAAGGAAGCTCCAACTCCCATATGTCTTTTGTAGGCTACAACCCACAGGTTCCAACCTGAAGTTTATCAAGCCACTGCTTGAAAGGAGACTATGATCCCTTGATGCAAACAAGAAACAACAATGTGTTGGTTTACCTAGTCATAAATGTTGCATATCTCCATCTTCATTTATGCTTCTTCTTCCCTCCAAATCTGCTTCACATAAGCTTCATATGTGCCACGTAACTAGTGCATAATACCTCAATCATCTCTCCCACATTCTTCCACTCTCTAACTTCTTTTTTCTTCCAAAACAACATCTTTTATAAAGATAATTTGTTGGTTGTTTGTATTCCACATAAGAATATGAAGTGAACAGGCTTGTCTCTTTGCCTTCCACTCATTTGTTTCCAAACTCTTCATAATTTAAATATTATAAAATAAATAAGTGGTCCACCACATTTTATTTCAGCCATCTATACTGATTAAGTGCATCAATATCAACATAGTTCCAAAAACAACATTATACCACCACAACACATGCAAGCATTCTCTAATGTAAACAATATGCACACAACATATGAAAATAATGCAAGCATATGTATGCAACATTCACTCTCTGAAGTCATCTATATGTTCAAATTCATATTCTTCATGTCATTGCCTCAACCTCCTTGAGTCTTGTCTTGTTTTTCTATCATGGAATCTTACCTTTGTTATCATGGAGTCTTTCCTTTGCATCACAACAATTCAACTCAAAAACAAATTAATGTCACCATAAATTATTCATTAAACAATCTCTACAACATTATCCAAGCATCAAACCATCAACATGCCAACATCAATGTTTTGCCAAACCATCAAGGTATTTGTTGCTCCTTTGCCCTATTGTCATCAAGCATGCCAAGAATAACATATGCAATATCTAGCATCAACATATGTGTCATCAACATCTAGCAGCTATCTCACCAACAGATATTACATCTGGAAAAAATAAATTGTAAAACATTGACAATTTCAGTGTCAACGAAAATAATTTGTAATAAACAAGGAAATTTTGATAATGTGGTTATTAGTGTTTATCAGTCTCATAAAAATGATCAACGGGAGTGTCAGCGTTATCAAGTATTGGCTGATAGCAGGAATATTAGAGGTTTTCTCGCAGTCGGGTATTACTAACCATGTTACTGCTCTTGCCTTGTTGCTCCTTTGTCCATTGCTCCTGTACACCTTGTTGTTGCTCCTTACCTTTCTCCTGCATACCTTGTTTCTCATGTTTCTCCTTTTCCATCAATGAAAATAACTCCAACAGAGACCACCTCACTCAGTTTCGAAACCATCCAGAAATCTTGCTTAACCGAGTAAAAGAGAACCCATCACACCATGCCTATCCAAAAATGGCAAGACAAGGCTGAAAACATTGTCACACCTAGAAAAACCCATGTCAATGACAACAAGAGAACAGAGAACACACATGCATAACCATGCATGCCAAAACTAGTAAGGAAATCATTCATCCAACTTGATACATGCACACAATTATGTCGTGGCTACTTGATATTGCACTTCCTTTGCTTTATCTTTGCTTCCTCTTGCTTTCTTATCCTTCCTTTGCCTTCTTTACTCCAATGCTAAAGTGCTTCAAGAAAAATATAAGTGTCCAAGAGTGAGATAGAGAGAGAGAGAGAGAATAGAGAGAGAGCTCCAAATTGAACTAACAAAAGTCTACCAACTAATCCTCAAAAGCCATTTTATCAATGAAGCCTCTAATTTCTTCATTTTCCATTATTTTCCTTCATTTTCCTCCTCACATGCAACCTGTGACCCTTCACCTTAATTTTCTCCTAATTTCCATTATTTTCATAAATAAAATCCAATTAATACCTCATGCCTTTCCAAAGCCTTTTCCATTGCCTTCTTCAATTTCCTCTTAGCCATAATAACTAAAACAAACACCCACCAGGATGTTTTTCCCAACATTCAACTTGGAATATGTGTCCCATGACCTTGGTCTTATATTTTTTTACATGAATTATCAACTAGGGTTATTACAAAACCTCCCCCTTGGGGGAACACCATCCTTGGTGTTCAATGACACCTATAAACCAGCAAACCGCTGAAAACCAAAACATGCTCCCCATGGATCTTTATAACACAACTCGTTGTAGTATTTACAATGACCATAAAAATACCATTTAATGGAGCTTTATAACGTATCACATTACGATATTTACAATAGAAACCACATATATACTCATACTCATTTGCTTCAACCAGCAAATAACTATACTGTCTATGGAGCTTTATAAATCCAACTCGATACAATATTTACAATAATATACACATATGAACATTATCTCAACCAAAAAATAAAAGGATATGATGCCTGTATTTGCAAAAAGGGAATCCAAAGGCTCACACCTCCACCCTCAAAGTAATACCAGGATTCACCTCCTTCCTAGAAATTCCATAATCCACTACCAAATTCTAAGATGCATCCAATGTCCAGTGCTACAATCCTGCGCCACTTTTCCTCTCATTGAAAAATTACCAGCCCATTGTTCTAGGGTACACTCCGAGTGTGCATCTAACTCCATCTGGCATCGCTAATGACCAAAAATGAATACCTTCCCTTCTCTGGTACACAGCCCCTCGTGAAATCTAGTCACTCCCTTTCGGGTAGTTACTCACCTTCCAAGTTCCCCGACATCCCCTATCCTAGGCGATCCATCCCTTGGAAAGGATTCCTCGCATCAAAAGTTACAAAAACCAAGGCATATCCCTACCTCAAAACCACCATATCAATCATAGCATGCTCATGGAAATCAATGGACACTATTGGGTGCAAGTGTTTAAGAATGGCCCTACTCTTGAAGTGCTTTACCAACATACTACTACTCGTTCCAATTCCTTTTGTTGTTGCTATTAATTCTTGCAATCATTTTCGACAACCATCCAAACTAGGCATTTACATGCTTTCCTATACCAAGCATATAATTCCCATTATATATAAAATGAATTTAAATAAATCCAAATCATACCTCATCAGTGGCCTATCAATAAGGTACACTTGTAATTATGTTTACTTCCTATCACAACAAGTCAAACTAGTTGTTTGATCAAATCATCAGGAATAAACATATCACATCAGGTTAGCTCAAAATGAAACCATCATAAATCAGAATCATATATCACATGCATAATAAAATTGAAATAAAATATTGATATTTATCCTTTAATTGGTCCTTTTTCTTATACCTTTGTTCTTTCTATACACACACCGGATCAGTTGCCACATTCGGCAAGCACCCACGACTTCTCTTTTCTTCAATCATGTACACATACATTGTTAGGTCCCTATACTACTATTGTAACCCCATATTTTTATTAGTGCAAACCCCTTATTATATTTTTGTGCCCATGTAGTACCCATATTGTTATTATTGTGCCCCATAGAAGCCCACCATTGTTATTGTTGTGCCCTTACATTATTACTGTTATGTCGGCTCTGATTATATTATGACCCCTTCGACTCCTATATATAGAAAGGAGGTATTGTCATTTGTATCATCCAAGAATTGTTCATTTGTGTATTGTAAAGGATGTTTCCCCCTCGAAGAGGCTGATTTCTAAGGCGTTAATCTTTCTCTTCTATCTTTTTGTGAGTTGGTTTCATAACATTTGGTATTAGAGCTTTGGATTCTAGGGTTTCACTGCTCCAAACAAGTCATCGTGGAATTTTCACTATAACTTTTTTTGTGTGACGTTTCAGAAGCTAACAAAAAAACCCATTTGAGAAGAAATCTCGCTGAACCTCAGGTTCGAATTTCAAATCTTGTCTTGCTAAATTTTTTAATATCTAATCTGAGGAAGTTATGGTTTTTGCAAGCTCCATAATTCCATTTCAAACTGGTCATCGTGGAATTTTCGCTAGTATTGTTTTTCTACGAAGTTTTAGACTCTGCAATTAAAAACCATTTGAGCTGAAACCCGAGTGGAGCTCGGGCCCGAATTTCAAATCTTGTTTCGTTATATTTTCGGAGATACAGTCCAAGACATTTAGGGTTTCTACAGGCTCCCGAATTACATCCCAAACAAGTGACCTTGGGAAAATCGTCATAATGTTCTCTCTGAGAATAAGATTGAAATTTCGTAAGAAGTTATAGAAATCATACAGAATGTAGTTTTTTGTATATTAGTTTCAGGTCCTAAGGTCGAAATAGTGAGACGTTGCGCTTCATACACGTTCGCTTTACTGAACCAGTCTATAATCAGGCCATCATGGGCGATTGGATATAACTCTTCCTTGGAGAATCCAATTTTGATCAGACTGATGGAATTGGAAAGAGGACTCAGAGGGCTACCGTAGGAAGAAATTTCAGACCTTGGTGATCCACAATTACATAGATACAATAGATTGAAGATCGTGCTCCTAAAATCAAGAAAAAGCGATATGAGGAAGTTTGCTGGCAAGGATTCAGTAAATTGGATACTACAGATGGAGCAATATTTTGATCTACCCCGGATGCGGGTGCCAGGGAAGATAATGACGATGGGACTGCCCAGGAAACTCCATGACTGGCACATGGCCAGCATGCGAGCTGGACAGATTCGCAGGTGGTGGAATCAGGTCAGGCAGGTGAACGCCTGCGCGATGGTTAATGAGGCAGGACTTTGCGCGGATAGCATTAAAAAACAGCTCGTCACCGCTCGCTTGAAAGGACTCCGGTCTGAGATTACTTGGTTGGACAGAGTAATGGAGGGGGAGTCTCGAGGGCTCGGTTTTCAGTTAATAAATATCCATAATCTCGTCTCGCTGAACCAGAGCCAAATTCTGTATGGTATATCCGGGAGATGGGAGAAAGACTGGCTTTGGGGTTGTTCTGTCGTTGAAGGGAGATGTCATTCTACGACTGAGGCCAGCATCATTTCTTGTGGCAACACCAAGGGTAAAGCTCGTTCAGCCGCTGGTGACATTGCTTACGCTGTGACAGTTTATCACCTCAAGATGACGAAGCCTCGTCAACGTTTACTGAGCCGCAGAGGCTCTGGTCGCGGTAATCCGACGAGACCTCCAGCTGGTCTGTTCTGCTATATGGCGATAATGCTTGTGTCTGGTCTGTTGTGTGTTTAAGGTGTGGCGATAATGCCTGTGTCGTGCAATACTCTGTTTCCGGCACCATCCTGTTTTCCCCTGCGCGGGTTATAAGTTTCAAGCTCTCCACTGTAGAAACTGTCATGAACAATCAGCCTTTCTCAAAGGCCTGAAGTTTTTTTGCTCGGCAAAGTTGTAACAGGGCTCTTTTTGTACATAATAGATTAATCTTATTTAGCAAAAAAAAAATATTTTGATCTACATGGTGTACAACTGTTACAAAAGGTACATATTGCATCTTATATTTAGAACCGAATCAATTTTTATGGTATAAAGGGCTTTGTTCTCGTAAAGCACTTGTCACTTGGTCAATTTTCACGGAAGAAATGATAGCACATTATGAGGATACAAAGAGTAACACTTTCTTTAGCCAATTGATAAATCTCAAACAAAAGGGTTATATGGTAGAGCACATTGAGGACTTCCAAAAATTGAATATAAGGGTAAACGATATTCTAGAGAAGCAAAGGATTGATGTCTTCATAGGAACTTTAAAGGATAACATTCAACATGAGGCTCATCTTTGGGAACCTGATTCATTGGAGAAGGCATTCAGGTTGGCAAGAAAAATTGAAAGAGAAATTATGGAAAAAAGGAATCCTACCACTCACAAATATAAATATGGAAGTTCTTTTTCTCCTAGCCTTCCACAACCTACAAGGTTTACACAACAAAAAATGGAAGAAAAAAGAGAAAAATGGTTTTTTTACAGTTGTGATAGCAAATACACTAAAGGTCATAAGTGTGTTGGGAAGAAATTATTTTACATAGATTGTGAAGAGGAGGAAGAAAATGATCAAGAAACATCAAAAGAAGAGGATATACACCAGGATCCAACTCCAGAGAAAGAAGAAATGAATCCGACCATACATTATAAAGCATTGGCAAGAATTACCACTCCTCAAATTCTCAAGATAGAAGGACATATCAGGAAGAAAAATGTTCAAGAAGCGAAATATCACATCGAGCATCAAGAAATGAATCTGAAAATATATTGTAATGCATTGGCTAGAATTACCACTCCTCAAACTATTAAGATAAAAGGACATATCAAGAAGAAAAAGGTAATAGTGTTGATTGATTCGAGCAGTACCCATAATTTTATTCATTGTAAGATAGCCAAGGAATTGAATTGCTTCTTATATCTAGCACCAAAGTTTCAAGTGATGGTTGCAAGTGGAGGAACCATAAATTTATCTGGAAAGTGCCATAATATCAAGCTATCCATGGGAGAATATGTATTAATAGTGTTGATTGATCCGGGCAATACCCATAATTTTATTCATTGTAAGATAGCCAAGGAATTGAATTGCTTCTTATATCCAGCATCAAAGTTTCAAGTGATGGTTGCAAGTGGAGGAACCTTAAATTGCTCTGGAAAGTGCCATAATATCAAGTTATCCATGGGAGAATATATATTGAATAGCCAAATGCTTTCCATTCCAATGGGTGGTATTGGTGTTGTACTAAGAGTCCAATGGCTACAATCCTTGGGTACAATAACTTTTAATTTTCAAGAAATTTTGATGAAATTTTCTTTGGAAGGAAAGGAAGGTTAATTAAGGGGAATCACAGGGAAACCGGGAAATATAATCATCTCTAACGGAATGAAAAAGCTTCTAAAGAAAGAACAAAGAGACGTAATTACCCAATTATGTTCGCTAGAGGTTCTCACATCGAAATCATCTATTTCTCCAGATCTCCAAAAAGACTTGGACAATCATTCCAAGGTATTTGAGACTCCCAAAGGCCTTCCACCTATTCGTGATCATGATCATGCCATTCATTTGATTCCAAGAAATGTTCCTCCAAACATCAGGCCTTACAGATATCCATATGCCCAAAGGAGTGAAATTGAACGTATGGTTGCTGAAATGCTAGCGGTTGGTATAATTATCCAACCAAATTCGATAAATGAAGCAAGGGATGAATGGAATAATAACGAAGTAGGGTGGGAACTCATTAAAAAGTTGCAAAAGATTCTAGTTCAAACAATATTGCGAGAACTTGACAACGAAGGAAAAATCATATTGGAACCTGAAGCAGTCACCGAACCGATAAATTGACAACTACAAAATCGATCAATTTCAGAGTATCTCATCAAGTGGAAGAACTTACATGCTGAAGATTCCACATGGAAGGATGATAATTTTATACAAAAGCATCCAGAACTACTCAAGCGTTGAGGAAAACACCTTTTGAAGGAGAGGGGCATGTTAGGTCCCTATACTACTATTGTAACCCCTTATTGTTATTAGTGGAACTCCCTTATTATATTGTTGTGCCCATGTAGTACCCATATTGTTATTATTGTGCCCCATAGAAGCCCACTATTGTTATTGTTGTGCCCTTACATTATTATTGTTATGTCGGCTTTGATTATATTATGACCCCTTAGACTATATATATAGAAAGGAGGCCTTTTCATTTGTATCATCTAAGAATTGTTCATTTGTGTAATGTAAAGGAGGGTTCCCCCTCGAAGAGGTTGATTTCTAAGGCATTGATCTTTCTCTTCTATCTTTTTGTGAGATTGTTTCATAACATACATACAATGTACATCACACACATACACCCACACATGGTGTACCACACCATATATACACCTACACTTGGCATACAACACAACACATACACCTACACTCGGTGTAAAACAAAACAATACACCTACACCTGTTGTACAACACAATACATATACGTACACAGAGTACAACACAATGAATACACATGTCACGATGCCATGACTACATAATGCACATACGTAGTAACACATGTACATATCACAACATGTATGGCATGGACACAATACCACATGTACACAGTACCAAATGTACACAACACCACCTACACAATGTGTGCACAACATCACATGTACACATAACCACTTGAACAACGTGTACACAATGCCACATGTACACCACACCACATGTACAATGTGTACACAACACCACATGCATGACATGTACATGACACCACATGTACACAACACCACATGCACAACATGTACACAACACCACATGTACAACATGTACACAACACCTCATGCACACATCACCACATGTACAATCATGCACACAAAACCATATGTACATAACACCATATGTACAACACGCGAACAACACCATATGTACATAGAAATGCATATACAACATGTACATAGCACCATATGTACACAACACCGCATATCCAACATGCTCACAACACCATATGCACACAACACCGCATACCCAACATGTGCACGGTACGATATGTACACAGCACTGCATATCCAACATGTACATACCACCATATATACCAAGAACTGCACATGCAATATACACACAACACAATAGGTACAATCACTGAATATACAATATGCACAACATATACATAATAATAACATTGCACATCCAAAACCACATTGTCTCTACCAAGAAACGTTGCTTCTAGTGTCTCTATGCCATCCATGCTTATCCTAGCATGATGTGGATCATGTTATTTTCATTCCATTGATGTGTCTCTCAGCATTACTTGTCCATAACTTAAACATAGGAATAGTATAAACACATAATATAAACTCATATCCACATGATACTGACCTCACAAATTTTTCAAGGTTATTCTTCCCACTCGATTCCTCATAAGACCCGGAACATCTTCATACCATTCACCTGCATAAGCAATAATTCCTCCACAAGAATGATTCCTGACAACCCTGTCAGACAATAACATACATACATACATATATACATATTAACATCAACATAAAACAATCATGATCCCTAACGACCCTGTCAGACAACGACATATATACATGCATATTTATACGTATATACACATTAGAATAATCATGATTACAACATAATTACCATATGTTATAAGGTCTAGGTTAAGAGAACTCCCTATATCTGTGCACAACATCGATAACAACAACTCCTAACATAGCCAAGGCATCTAACGCCTCAAATCCATTTTCTTTACCTTTTTCATCACCTTTCTCATGATTGTATTGCCACTGTCATTTATTCCAATGGACACAACCAACCCAATCAGTGGTCATAATATTTCCTTCATCTTCCCTTAATCATGGACCAAGTTTCATTTGGGTCTTACATCACCTGTTAGGTTTCATTTAGCTCTCCCTGAGCTCGGCTAACTTTCCTCTTTCCCCAACCAATTTCCAAGGCCATCAGACACAAAAAGGAAAGAAAATGAAATAAACAAGAAGAAAACCATGAAAACCAATAGAAATATGACACCACAAGAAAAGTGGTATGGTCGTACACTAGACATAAAAAAACTACAAATCAAGCAACAACAAATCACAAAATACCAAAAGCAAAAAAATAGCAATAGACACCATGAATCAATTGTTAGTTTTTGGTAGCATCAGATGTGCTCTAGCCTTGAAAATTGGTGGAGAGGCTAAGGCACATGAGTTCTAAAGAACCCATAAATTTTTTAGTGCAATTCCACCCGGATTGTATGTTATTAAAATAATTAATATTTTTAATGGGGTTCCTAAGTCTAAACTTAGGAAAAATAAAATATTAATGGGTATTAATCAAAATATGGGTGAGAATGATCTAGAAGGCGAATCAAGTCATTTTTTAAGTTTAGCCGTTGATTAGAGACTTAATCTCGGTTGTTGAAGACTCAAAAGGAAAGTATAAAATGGAGGCTTGGGGTTCATTTGAAAGCACACAAAAAGAGAATGAATTGATCTGGAGTTCGATTTCTGTGGCTAGGAAGCTGAGAAATTCGAACTAGGTGATCATTCATCAATAGAGGGGCAGAGATAATCTGGGAGAAGCAATTTCCAGAGAATACTAAGTAGAGAGACAGAGAGATCTTGCAGTTGCAGCACAGTAGCTGGGAGAGTTGATGCTGGGTGAGTCTGGGCCCACGCAGCCTGGGCCAACGTAGAGGGAAAAGTTTCTTGTCACACAGAAGCTTGAACTTACGAAACATCTAGGATATCTAATGTAGAGGGAAGAATAGATGACGTAGAGCATGAAAGGTTGATGCAAGGCCAACGCAGAAGGAGTCGGAGTTAGCCAGTCTTGTTGCTGGATCAACTGGAATTCTGTCGGGTGAAATGAGGTAAAACTCACTCAGATTTTCTACCAGTATTTTCTCTATAAAGGATTTCTATATGAGCATCCTAGATTTGTATTCATATATTTCTCCTGCATAATAATAAACCCTCAGAACTATTGCATCGATTTTCCCGCATTGGGTCTTTCGGGGGACTATTGTGTCCAAAAATAAGTGTATCCTATGTATCTTGTTCTTTGCTTTGTTTTTTGTTTCATGAGATCAAATATTTAATTAGTGTAGGCTGCAAAAGTAATTTGCTTCAGTATTCAGAAGAATAACTTGATGAATGTAATTTAAAAATCAAGTACGTGAAGTAGATTCAGATTTGCTACAGTAGGGGTTCCTTCAGTGTAGGAACTTTCACATGGTATCAGAGGCATTGATTTTGAAACAGGAAAAGTAGATCCAGCACTGAGCAGAGAGGCCAAAATTTGCACTTGGCAACAGTTCAGATCCCCTTCAAGGGATTGCACAACCCTTGTCGGGAAGAAGATCCTAGGAAATCTCTCTCTGAGTGAGATGACGGAGAGGTACGATTTCCCGTTCATGAGTTTATAGAGGCAAAGGGAGTGATGCAGAGCCTCACCACAGTGCTTGAAGGGCACAGTTTCTTCTGGGGAAAAAATTTGCTGGAAAAGAATGAAGACACATAGAAGGGGAATTTTCTCCTCAAAGAACTTTCCACTAGAAATTTCAAATTTCTCACTTGTTGAGCAGCTGAGTAGTGCTAAGAAGTGACTAGGAGAGTCAGTTCGACAATTGGGTGAGATGGCATCACATGGGCTCAGAGATCAGCACAGTTTGGACGAGGCCTCCAACTATGTCATTTGGAAGACCAAAATCTTAGTTGTTCTGGAGGAATATGATCTCGAGGCCTACATCAAAAGTGTTGTAGTTTTTCTTGCTAACAATGATCAAAAGAAGAAGTACAAGGCTGAGAAGCGGAAGGCAAAGAGGATCATTCTCGATGGAGTTCGAGATCATGTAGTCTCACACTTGCTAGGAAAGGATACAGCCTAAGAGATGTGGAAATCCTTGTCGTCTTTGTATGAAGGCTCTTTCGAACAACGGAAGATGTACATAGAGTAGAAGTTGCAGCGGACTTTGATACAGAAAGGAGAAGGGGTGAACCTCTATCTTCAACGTCTTCAGGACACTAGAGACCAGCCTTTTGCAATGGGTTCCACTCCTCAGCCAACCGCAACAGTGAGGATGGCCCTAAATGGAGTCACGAATGAATAGAAAGTTTTTGTCCAAAGCAAATTGGGCAAGGAAAAACTACCTTCATCAGAGGAGATGTGGGCGGCTCTTCAACAGGAGGAGTTAAGGAGGGACCTAGTGAAGGTCAACCTCAATGGTAGTAGTGTGAGTAGCACAAATATGAAGGAGGAAGGGGAAAACGCAGCTCCAACGTCGAAGGGACAGCGGAAGCTAAAGCGGAAGAAGGACATTTCGAAGGTGAAATGTTTCAGATGTGGCGAGATGGGTAACTTCACATCTTAGTGTCCTTTGAAGCAAAAGGGTAAGGACAAGAAGCATGATCCAAAGGTTGCTTCAACAAAGATTGACGAGGATGAGTTTTCCATGAGTTCCCATGCATCTCCAAGAGGGAGATGGGGCGATATTGAATTGTAGTCGGGAGGACTACATGTGGGTAGGATCCTTGAGGAGTCCACCTCTTGGATCAATTCCGTGCTACGGGAGCCCAAGATTTAGCAGTAATGAGATGGACTTAGTGTCAGATGATGCAATTGATTATTTGGAGGACAGATGTAGTAGCTTGGGACCAGAGACTGATCAACACAGAGCAAGGTTGGTAGCAGTGCAGTTGGCACATAATTTGCAAAAGTCAACAGCAATGCAGAAGATTCAGAGGGTCAGTAGCATTCAGATTCCAACATTCATTGTATTATGTTTAACACAGTTAAGTTCATCTAATTTTGGATGTTTTTTAGTTTGTTTCTCTCAACAATTGAGTTGCAATACAGATGCAGTATTAGTAGTGGCAGTGCTAGCCGCATAGCAGATGCAGTGTTTGAGAGGGAGTTGTAGTATAGATGCAGCAATGGCAGTGGTAGTGTCATGGCCAGCAGTACAGTAGCAATAGCAGCACAGTGTTGGCGGCAGAAATAGTGCAGAAAGGAGGTGCTTCAAAGATAGAGCAGCATGTAGTTGCACATTGTTGCTAGAGCACTTTCCTTGCTAAGAGGGAGTGTTAGTTCTTGGTAGCATCAGATGTGCTCTAGCCTTGAAAATTGGTGGAGATGCTAAGGAACATGAGTTCTAAAGAAACCAGAAATTGTTTGATGAAATTCCACCTGGATTGTATTTTATTAAAATAATTAATATTTTTAATGGGGTTCCTAAGTCTAAACTTAGGAAAATTAAAATATTAATGGGAATTAATAAAAAGACGGGTGAGAATGATCTAAAAGATGGATCAAATCATGTTTTAATCTTAGTCGTTGATTAGAGACTTAATCTCGGTTGTTGGATACTTAATAGGAAAAGTATAAAATGGAGGTTTGGGGTTCATTTGAAAACACACACAGAAAGAACGAATTGATTTGGAGTTTGATTTTTGGGGCTAGGAAGCTGAGAAATTTGAACTAGGTGATCATTCAACAGCAAAGGGGCAGAGAGAATCCGGGAGAAGGACTTTCTAGAGAATATTGATCAGAGAGGTGGAGAGAGCTTGCAGAGAGGCAGTGCAGTAGTTGGGAGAGTTGACACTAGGCCAGTTTGGGCCCACACGCCTTGATGTAGAGCCAAAAAAGTTAGCGCAGAGGGAAAAGTTGTCTGTCACGCAGTAGTCGGAACTATCGAGAACTGCCGAAACATCCAGGATAGTTGACGCATAGGGAAGGCAAGTAGACGCAGAGCCTGAAAGGCTGACGCAGGGCCTACATAAGGCTAGTGCAGAAGTAGCTGGGGTTAGTCAACCTTGTTGTCGGATTAGCTGAAATTCTATCGGTGAAGTGAGGTAAAACTCACTCAGATTTTCTACTAGTATCTCTATAAAGGATTGCTAGATGAGCATCCTAGATTTGTATTCAGATATTTCTCTTACATAATAATAAACCCTCAGAAATGTTGCACCAATTTTCTCGCATTGGGTTTTTTCGGGGACTATTGTGTCCAAAAATAAGTGTGTCCTATGTATCTTGTTCTTTGCTTTGTTTTATGTTTCATGAGATCAAATATTTAATTAGTGTAGGCCGCAGAAGTAATTTGCTTCAGTATTCAGAAGAATAACTTGATGAATGTAATTTAAAAATCAAGTAGGTCAATTATATTCAGATTTGCTGCAGTAGGGGTTACTTTAGTGTATGAATTTTCACATCAAACCCCATGGATTCCCAATGCTTTTGAGGAAAATCTTAACCTGAGCCTTCTCCAAGATTTCATGGTGGTCTCTTGCCATGAAATCCCCTGCATCATACTACCATAACACATAGTTTTCAATGTATAAATAGATATACAGTATACCAGTTACCTTACCTTATTGTGCCAAGCATGTCACCTTGTAATTGAAAACGTACATATATCATCTCTCAAGGTACTCCATTCCATTGATGAATCCAGCCATAACTAGAAACCAGTTGTTTACCTATTAAGTACATGTTCATGAATATAGCATATATCCACATAATGTCAGATGAAATCAAGGTTAAGAATTCTTCATGTATGCAAAGCACTCGTTCATTTTGAATTGCATTTTCCAAATATAGCCAAAGGAATTCTCACCCAATTCCTTTCTTTTACCTTTATCCTTGTTGCAATTGAGTCTCATTAGGTGATATCACATCACCCCATTGTTAGCTATATAGACACAAGCATGTCACCTTGTGTTGTGAAGATAAATCCCCTCTGTGGACAAAGGTGATCTCTCTAGCCCAATGAGTGGGTCTAGTAACAAACTGAACAAACTAATGCAGACTTTCCTAGCTTATGCTTAAAAATGCAGAGAGAGAGAGAGAGAGAAACCTGCCTAAATCTGATGCTAATTTCTCAATCCTTTGGTGATGGCTTCGATCCCTTTGTTTTCAAGATCGCTCCTTAGTTTGTGTGTTCCTAACGTCTGAGTACCTTCAAGATAGATCAAAGGACACTACAAGATACAAGTGCATACATAGTGTACATCAAACATTAACTACTTTATAGATCAAGGAGTATCAAGCTAAATGCATAAATATTTAGACATTTATGGAAATTCAACATCAGATGTATATATTAATGAATAAAAAATGGAAGCATACAACCATTCCCTTGATGTTGGAGACCTCATTTTTGTGGATGTCCAAGTCCAATCAAAGACTCTTCAAGCACTCCTTCTCCAAGTTAGATGGACAACATTTAGGCATAATCTCAGCATAGGAATGCAGGTAATAAATGACCAACCATTTGGGGATGGAGGGGATTTGATTTATAGGAAGGCAGAGGGAGTTAGGGATCCAAAAAAGAGGGAGGAAGTTCCACATCTCAAGGGGAAGGCCCTCAAAGGTAGGATCAAGAGCTCCAAATGGGAGAACTTGACCATATATCTACCAAACAACATCCATCTCATTGTTTCTCGAAGTTTCTAGCATACAAAGCTTCTCCTGTATTTTGAGAAAACCTGCCAGAAGAGGTTCATCACAGGATTTCATATCAAAACCCACGTTGGCAACGCTAGATCAAAGAACTGTAGCTTTCCATCAGCACGGGAAAGCAGTGGAGCAAAGAGCGTCAGTCTTAAAATTTTGGGTTTCAGTCAACCTTCTCCGGAATTGACTTAGGGTAGTTATTCTTCCATTCTTCGGGGATGTTTCAATATGTGTTTGATGATGATTACACTTCATAGTTGTCAACATTTTGGCACTTCGGGATGTGGAACAGGAAGTGAAAATGAAGCGTGATAAAATATTATGTAACAGATGCCCCCTAAAGCATGAAGGCAGGATAGGGAGTGATGGGTGAAATGCTTTACAAGTTAAGGCAAGGACCGGAAAAACACCGTCAGGAAACCTGCAAATCAAGCATATACATATACATATCTAACGTATCTGATATAAACATGCCTAATGATACATGAATAGCCATCTAATAAAACGTGAACCCATGGCATCAATGCAGCCATCTGAATAGTAGGGATCATGTGCATGAATCCATAGTATAGACGCAACCATCCGAATAGAAAAGATCATATACATGGACCCACGGTATCGTTGTAGCCATCCGTATAATCATGTGTACAATCATGAATAAATCACAACTCCACACAACCTGGATTTTATCAAATGGAATCCAGTGTTGCTGAGGTACTATCACCCTTAGAGTGGGAGTGAGATTATGTCCGCCAGTATTGCAGGGAAGGTTCTCAGCCGAGCAGAGACGGCAAGATTGTTATCCGTGAGATTACTGACAGGTCTCTCAGGTCCATTCTGTATACCATTGGTAGGATGGCTGGTAGCGCAGCTCTACATGTTGCCAACAGATCTTATATGCAGCACACCTTGGAGTGTCTCCAACCGAAAGTATTCAACTAGTGTGATGCAGTACTTGTTCAGATGAAAAGTAAATTGACCAAGGTAAAGGACGGGAAGCTGAAGAACTTTGGATTTGGTTCTATTCTGACTGCCTTCGCCTTGGAGAAAATCCCACTGATGCAGCCTCAGTACATCATACTTGACTTGCCTTCTCCGACCGAGCCACGCATGCAGAGGTGGGTTGATCACATGTCTAGGCATGCTGGTCAACCTCAGATTACTTTTACTGAGGCCTTCTTCAGGTGGTTCGAGCGCCAGGAGATGGTCTTCTCCGAGTATCCATATGTGGGTATGGATTTCCGAGGTGATCCAGATTTGGTGTTACCGGATGGCGAACAGTGGGGCGCTATTGGTAAGTTCTTTGACCATATCACTATTTACTGTTTTATTCATAATGTTGCTGTGCTTTATTCTGTCAAGACTTTTAATCATACTCTTGGGTGCATGCAGATGTTGGTCCTGTTCGTCCAGCAGTTCGTCCGAGACCGCCAGTTGCTGCCCCGGCAGTGGAGCCTGCTAGGAGAGCTATCCTCCGCGACCTTGACGATACTGAGACCCTTACAGCTGTGCAGGAGCAGGTTGAGAGCCTTACTCTCGGCATTCTCGATGTGAGGATTGATGAGTTACCTTTACAGCTGCAGCGACACACTACTGGCGTGCCTAGACGATGGACTCGTCTCTTGCGCATGATTGCACAGGCCGTGACGTGCTATCATGAGCACCACTAGGCTAGGGTGCCCCCTAGCACTTTTTGAGTTTTAGGTCATATGACCAATTTTGTCTTGGTTACAGAACATTATGTATGAACTATAAACAGCTTATATATATTTTGATTTTCGAGTTTTATTCTGGTTGAGTTATATGATCCATATGTATAATTTTTGATGATGTGTCTTTTTTATAAATGTTGCAAATGTCTATCTAACACATAGTTTGCTAATGAGTCAGTTAATGTGTTTAAGTTTCTGGAAATGTGTTGATATTGAATTGAATCAAATTGTCTTTCCAAAATCTTAACCCTTAGGAACATGCGATAAATAGCTGGATTGCGAACGGAATATATACCATTGAGTTGTAGTATTACGAGTTGTGAGTCTAGCCTGACAATTAGTCGGCGTATGCCACGTGTGATGGCATCAGAGAGTAGTTCTATCAACGCGCTATACTCAGCGATGTTATTCGTTGATTGCCCAATACATACACCTCTGAAACTTACTAACTCGCCGCTTGGATCAAAAAATGGCCCAAGCCGCAGAGGATAGGTTCCGCGAACTACGACTCGCTCCGTCGGCATATCCAACACATGTCTCCAGAAGGTTCGACATCTGCAACAAATGGAAAAGGTGGATCACTCAACTAGAACAAATACTTTAGCGAAAACAAAATACAACAAAAGCATGCAGGTTACTATTTAATCATAGTAACGCTTGAGGTACAGCCCGTTGCGGGGCTGTGCCAGTGGAATTCCATCGTAATCCATTAACTCGTAGGCTCCTTTTGCTAACACCCTTTTAACAATATAGGGGCCCATCCATAAGGACTTGAATTTACCTGCTCCCAATTTATCGGATTCTTGGTCATAAAGCAAGACCAGATCACCTTCTGAGAAGACACGGGGTTTGACACTTTTGTCGAACTGAGCCTTGACTCGTTTCTTATGGGCTTCGTTAGCCAAAGCGGCATCACGACGGGTTTCGTCCAACTGGATTAATTCCAAGAAACGAGCCTCTTCTTCTGAAGTTCCGGGGAGGAGATCAATTGCGAGTTTAAGCGACGAAATTTCGCACTGGATTGGCAAGACTGCTTCCAGGCCATACACCAATTGAAAAGGTGTGAACCCGGTTGCGTTCTTTACCGACGTTCGGTAAGCCCACAAGGCTGAGTACAGGATTAGGTGCCATCTTCTTTTATGAACCCCGATCATCCTTTGCAACATACGCTTCAGAACCTTGTTGATTGCTTCAACTTGTCCGTTGGCTTGCGGATAATATGGGGTAGAGCTGTCGTGAGATAGCCCTAGCTTGGCAGCTAATTTGACCATCATGTGGTTGTGAAAATGCGACCCATGATCTGTAACTATAGCCTGTGGTACGCCGAACCTGGCGACTACATGATTGAAAAAGAAAAGGGCAACTATTTCACCAGTGTTATCCAATGTAGGCATCGCCTCGGCCCATTTGGTAAAATAGTCAACAGCGACTATAATATACCCATGCCCCCCGGTCGAGGTGGGGTTACATTGCATGAAATTGATGCCCCACTTGGCGAAGGGCCCAACAGCAACTATCGGCTGTAAAGGTGCGGGTGGTCGTCTGGTTTTGCTATCAAAAATTTGACAAGCATGGCAACTTCTGACTGCGGTTATGCAATCTTTGAACATGGTTGGCCAGAAGTATCCTGCTCGTAAGATTTTTTGTGCTGTTGCATATCCGGATTGATGCCCCCCACACGCGCCTGAATGACAATCATTCAGGGCTTTTTCGGCCTCCTCATGGGTAAGGCACCTCCTCAGAACTGTATCGATACCACGACGGTAAGTGTATCACCGACGATCATGTAGTCTTTTGCTTGGTATTGTATACGTTTTTGTTCGGAGCGAGAGGTGTTAGGCCTGAACCTTTGGGTTTGGAGATACACTATGATATCTCCATACCACTCATCGCTTGCAGATATCAGAAACAAACTTTCGTCCACGATTGACTCTTCCGATGTTTCATCGTTGGACGACGATGGGAGATCGCACAATAATTCTGCGAGAACTAGAGCTTTCTTTGATTTGGACTTTACAAATTCCAGATCAAACTCTTGAAGGATCGCTATCCATTTCGAATATTTGCCCCCCAGCAACTGTCGCGACAGTATATAAGTCATGGGGTTGCAATCTGACAAGATGGTAGTTTTCCGAAAGAGGACATAATGTCGAAACCTTTGAATCGCTTGAACAGCTGCAAGCGCTAGTTTTTCAACATAAGAATATTTACTTTCTGTATCATTTAAGTTTTTACTTAAATAATATATAGGACGTTCAATTCCATCGACTTCTTGAACTAAAACCATCGCAATGGTCGTATCCGCTGCAGCCAGATACAGGTTAAAATCTCTTTGATAGTCCGGGGCGTACATTAATGATGCTTTTACTAGACAATCTTTCAGAGCATCAAAGGAAGCTTGCACCACCTGGTCCCAGACAAAAGGTACATCCTTTTTCAAAATACGAGTATAACCCTTCGCAAGTTCTGCGTAATTTGGAATGAACCTCCTCAGAAAGTTTTCTTTCCCTTGGAGTTTCTGAATCTGAAGTAAATTTGAAGGTGGAGGCAAATTAATGATTGCCTGAACCTTGCATGGGTCGAGACGAATCCCATCCTTAGAGACTACGAAGCCAAGTAAACGACCAGAACCGACGCAAAACACACATTTGTGTGGATTGAGTCTTATCTTGTAGTGTCGGCAACGTAGAAATATCGCTCTTAAATGCTGCGGATGATTAGTCCGCTTTCGCGAATGAGCCGGAAGGTCGTCGAGATAAGGTTGAACAATGTTCTTGATGTCATGGAAGGCATAATTCATTGCCCTCTGAAACGTCGCCCCTGCGTTCTTTAAACCAAAGGGTAATTTTCGATAAGCGAATGTGCCCCACGGACAAATAAATGCAGTCTTTGACTGGTCCTGTGGGCGGATATTTATTTGATTATACCCGGAAAATCCATCCATAAATGAAAAGATTTCACATCCGGCGCATTCATCAATTATCTGGTCGATGAAGGGTGTAGGGTAGTTGTCCTTCGGACAAGCTTGGTTTACATCCCTATAATCGACACACACTCTAATCGTCCCTTGTTTCTTCATAACAGGGACAATATTCGATACCCAATCGGTTAGAGGAACCGGGTAGATGAATCCAGCATGGAGAAGTTTTTCATCTTTCGCCTTAATGGCAGCGGCTTTCTTGGGGTGCACCTGCCGAAGCCGTTGTCTTACTGGTTTGACATCAGGATACATTTTAATTTCATGTTCAACGATACTCGAGTCAATGCCTGGCATTTCATCATATGACCAAGCAAAGACATCTCTGAATTCGCGAAAAAGAGCGTTATATATTTCCAGTTCTGAAGGGGAACAACCTTTGCCGACATAAATATTCTCTACAACATCTGTTTTAGTCGAGATATTTATGGCTATAGTCTCTTCAATATTGGATAGGTTTCACTCGGAATCCACCGTGTTTACAGTATTTGTTAGGAATTCAAAAACTGAAGGGTGATAAAGGTCACTCTGAGTATCTTCTTCATATTCCGGAAGAAGGGAACGATGGTGGTGATCATTCCATGGTGCCCCCTCAATCAACATTGATTGTAAGATTTCTTCGTCAGTCCCATGTACTTTTGACCAAGGATCTAATGGGGTTCCATATTCTCTAGACCTATCTACCCAAACGCTTGACGAGCGTTGATTTGGGTTCGCCTCCCATGCTTGAAACATTGATTGCTACAATATTTCTAAAGGGCTTGGGGGAAAAACCATTGCACGATCCATGTCGACCTTCGTGGAAGATATCATGTTGCAGGTCGCTACAAACGGTACATTTCCTATGTAAATAGGAGGTGGTAGCGCGAAAGTTCCCATCAATGTGGGGTCTTTCAATAATCCTACTCCGATATCTTGAAGCGAATGGTTGCTCTCATGGATCATGGGAATGCTTCCTGTAACTTGTGAACCATTAGGGAGGAAGTTCTGTTGGTCGACGACCGTAATCCCTCCTTCAAACGGGAATGCGATCTTCCTAAAATAAGTCGACACAACAGCTGCCATGGCATAAATCCATGGTCTACCTAGTAGGATGTTATAGTCAAGATTTCCATCAATGACCTCAACATCAATTTCTACTGTTTTTCCTCCCAGTTCAACCTTTAAGTTATTAAGGATACCGTATGGGGTATAAGTCCTTCCGTCGAAAGCTTTTAATGTTGTCGAAGATCGCGACAAGGTTGGAGATCCTAAAGTTTTCCAGCAACTCATCGACATAATACATGTTGATGCTCCTTCATCAATAATTGTTCTGTGAACAGTTTTGTTGAGGGCTTTCACTTGAATAAGGAAAGCTAATTGAGCTGGTAACTGAGGATCGTATCCTTTGTGGTCAAAGGATACAAGATTGGAATCCTTAGGATCAACCCCACCAATTGCTGATAACAACGCCTGCCTTTGGGATGGACAATTTTGTAGTACTTCAAGAGTCGACATAGCGGATGGCGATTGTGCCAAATCTTCCACTATGTTATAATGCTGCGCCGCTCTGGCGCGAGGATTAAATGTCGACTTGTGCACTACACCCTTTGGCGGTTTTATTGTTAATTCAGGAATGATGGGTAGTACAACTTCTGTCGAAGTTGTTGTCGAACTACTTGGTTGATCTTTACCTTTTTCGTTCGACAGCTGAGGATTTCCATAATCTTTGTTCCTTGTCGAAATCAAAGCATCATTCTGCTGTTTTGAAACCGACAACATAAGTACTTGCGACGGGGAAGCATTTCCACTATCAACCAGATTTTGACCTGGGTTGGGAAATGGATTAGTCAACACAGCTGAGGTTTGCGAACTTTTAAAGAACCTCTTTAACTCAGCTTTGTAGGGACAATCCCTTGTCCAGTGATCCTCGTCACATATCATACATGGATTGTTTGGTTTCCCTTTTCCAGGAGGGTTTGAAGAATTTTTTCCAGGAGATGACTCACCCTGTTTCTTCTTCTTCCCTTTGTTTTGCTTCTTCTTGCTTCCTGGTTGATTGGTTTCTTTGCCCTTATCTGTTGATACGGCATTTACTTCCGAAGCAAGAATTTCTTGTTTTGCATTTTGATCCGAATTCTTACGGGCTTTCTTTGACGAAGCCTTTATCGATTTCGCGTTTGCCGTGCCAATCACACCGTCACCGGCATGAGAGTCACTGTTTGATTTAGGAGGAGGAGGAATTGAAAATTCTGGTCTAGGGGCGTCAGGTATTTTGTCGTAGAGCGTGCCGGACTGAGTATAAACTAAGTCCAAATACTGTGCACGAGCAATGACTTGCTCCTCTGTTACGACTCCCCCCTTGGCCACATCTTCCGTAATAGCAGGAAGTAACGACTTTATAAACCATTCAGCTAATAGCTGATCGGGAACATATGTTTTCACCATCCTACGATGACGACGCCACTCATGTATATGATCAGATATATGGGTGGCAGTTGTCTGCTTGAAGTTGGTTAATATTTCTGTTCCCGTTTCATACCTTATCGGTAATTGAAAATGGGTTAAGAAAGTCGTGGCTAGGGAACTAAAATTGTCGAAAGAGGCTCTTGGCAATTCAATATACCATTTAGCCGCTGGACCCGTCAATGTCCTCTGAAAAAGGCGAAGCCTTATTGAATCGTCGTTTAGGGTGTTCGACGAACACCACAGATGAAAAGTCATCACGTGATTCGATGGGTCTTCACCTGGATTTCCATTGAATTTAGGAATGTCAGATGGAAGTTTATGAGGAATCGCTGGCCACCAAGGGGCATAAGCAATCGGATCGTTGGTTAACCGATGTAAATCGGGTAACTCTAAAGTTGCCACGAATGGTAACTGTTGATTCAGGTTAGGCGAAGCGTAACCAGGGTACGATGGAATCGCTTGAGCAGTGGGCCTTTGCATACCAGCATAATGTAATTGATGTTGGTATGACTGATACGGTTGGTGGACTTGACCACTGTAAAGTGGTTGGTTTTGACCGTTTTGGATATACGGTTGTCCACTGTTCACAAAGATCTGCTGCTCAGAATTGCGGTTGTTGGTATTGCACAAGCCATGGTTGTGAAGCCATGTTTTGTTGTGCTATGCTAACCGTTGGACCAAGGTGTGGGGTAATTGTACCCGTTTGGACCTGTGTCGCCCCACCAGTTGGCGATTGTGGTTGTGACCCATGTTCGAGGGGCTATTGCATTACAACCTGAGATATCTGAGGTTGACATGCAACAGGCATTGCTTGAACTTGTGACATTGTTACAATAGCCGGTGTGGTTGGGATGTTCGTCATAGGTACACACTGTTGCATAGAATATACAATCCTTGGTTGTTGAGGTAGCATAGGTACCCAACTACTTGATGCAATTCCAGTATAACCTGAATATTGTTGTGAACTCACGAATGGGTACCCTCCCGGAGGGGGTAATGAAAGGGCATACTGCCCCCCATACGGTAGCAATCCGGAACTCAAGGGGATTGATTGTCCTTGGGGACTGGATTGCCCAAATTGACCTCCAAATGGATCAATTTGGCGAGTCTCAACATAAGAGTTGCCGGGTATTACTCCGGATGAACAAACTGGAACATACCATACTGTCGAAATAGTCCCTTGGTGGACTCCTTCTAGCTGTTGAGAGCTAGTCGGGACAGCTGGTATGCCGGCAAACATTGTCGGAGTGACGGCAGGGGCTTCTGCTGTCGCTGTGTCATTTGACATAGTCCTAGATGATGACGGTTGTTCAGACATCTTAAGTCTATCCAATAGATTGCCTAGCGATTCTACAGGAACTTCCACTTGTGGTGGATTAACTTCTGATGAAGGAAATAGAGTGACCCCGACTCCAAAATGGGTTGGAGTACTTGCTTGCGGATCCTCTGCAATTTCCTCTATCGCAATCAAACCCGGTGGAAGAGGAAGACCGTCAGGTCCGTAAAATATTTCTGGTGCCGAAGAAGTGGTTGCTTCGACAACGACAGTTGTTTGAGGAACAAAACTCTCTGGACCGGTTACAGATGGAACTGGTTCAGTTATACAAGTATTTTCCCCCAGACTAGGATCAGTATTACTGTCCTTCTGTGGCTGTTGAACTTCTTCTAGAGAGGCAGGGTTTCCAGAAATGTTAGGAGTAACCGGAACCTCAGATGCAGTTGGAACACTTGTTCTAACTTTTATAGGAGATTTTGAACCGGTTAAACGAGTTCGCTTTGTCCGTACTGTTTTCGATTCCGGAGACAAAGACGGTTGACTCGTAAGTCTCTGCGAACGACGGGGTTTCAATTGACTTTCTTCCACGATTGCGGATTACTCGATCAACCAAAATATTAAAAGGGGAAATTTGTGTTTCCGAATTGAATGAATTTTATTAGACGCTTTTAGACACAACTTGCTTTTTCACTTTTTAAGAGTCGAGAAAAAGCTAAAGATGACTCTAGTCTCCTTCGATGTATTAACGAGCCCGAAGTGACAAATGCTCGGTTGGACTTTTTCAGTTATAGAGTTTGAAAAAGGCCAAAAGAAACTGCTCTGGAGATCTAGGCAGAGGGTGTGCCAAACCTTTCGCAAAACCACAGAATACGTTTTACGGTACGGGTGGTCGATCTTCGTGAATGCTGTGTTCACTGCATTGCGATTAGTAGGGCGGCCGACACGGCTTCCTATGGATAAAAGATATATGCCTATAGGGGTCTCCCAATATATACGCGACGGTACGTGGGAGCACAAGTCCGTATTAGTGCCACCGACTCTCAGGAGGAATCACCCACCTTCTTCGAGATCGACAGTCACTACGTTTAACGACGCCGAAACACGTCTCTAGCTTAGACCTCTATGTGTTTGCGTTATGTTTCAAAGCGTTGTTAGGTTCATTCAATATATTTTAAGTTGATCTTTTTAAAGTTTGCCTTTCAAGGTTCACCACGAGATGTATGATACAAATTCCTAAATGCAGTCTAAGATGAGAAGCAAGCTTTTCAAATCTTTTAACTTTGAAAATCCTAACTACTGAGGGAAAAGAAAGACATCATCTTTTCACACAGATCAAAGAGCACACACTAATGCACTTTTTCCTAAATCAACATACAAACTTATCAAATGCAAAATGCACAATGCAGGTATTTCTTTTCTCTTTCTTAATGTTGATGTATTACAAAAAAGAAAGCTGTTGTATAACTTTGAATTCAATTTCAAGTGAAAGCAAACAAGTTTGTCCAAAATCAAAAGACACCTTAAGATTTACTTGTTTCGATGCTAGAAATATATAAATTCAAACCATATGACGAAAGCAAAAGCTCAATCAGCTATGAACAGCAAACAAACTAACTCTTAAGATCAAAACGACACTTATCACAGGTCTAGATCTAAGAGGCCACAGCAAGACTAGTTCACTTTTCGTTATGGGAAACTGCAAATGATATAAGAAATACACAAAGAACAAATACAGTTTCTTTATACAACCGAGGCGGAATAGTGGCAAGGAAAGTTGGTTTCAAATAGGTACATTGACTGATAACAGGCTGCAAAAACAAGGATGAAAACAGGGCAATGAACAGCAAGGAACCCCAGTAGCACTAGGCAAAACTGGTTCAGCGCAGGTGGTACACTGTCAGTTTGAAATTCAGCGCAGGTAGCCCCTTCGGGATCTGCGCTGAAATGCAGACTGCCTTCACAGTGCCTGCACTGAAGAGATAAACTTTCGTTTTTCTCAGTTTCCGGGTCACAGATTGCTCAAAAATTCACAGTTTTTGGCCAAATCAGAAGCTATCAATCAAGTACACACTAAGGGATGAAAAGGAGGATGAAAAGCTATCACTAAGAGCTATTCAGAGTCCTTGTGGATCAGCTCTTCAAATCATAAACATGCCCAGAAACTGAGCTAGAGTAGTTGCCCTCTACTTTGCATTTGAAAGCTCCAAATGCAGTTCGATTCGGTACTCCCTGTGTTTATGAAATGAATAGCAAAAACACAAACAACCAACAAGATACGATCCCCAGCGGAGTCGCCAATTTTTTGTTGGGAAAAGTATCCAATACGGAATGACCCTATCCCACTCTAAGGGTGATAGTACCTCAGCAACAATCAAAGCAAAGCTATTCGAGATTACTTCTTTATGAGATGTAAGAGAGGGGAGAAAGAGATCCACTAACCGATGTCTTCCGCTAATGATTGATCCAATCTTCTCTCTTTGCTGCTTGCTCCCAGTTCCTTGCTCTTTCACTGGCCCAGCTACACCAAGATCCTGCAAAATGGCAAGAGAGGGAAACTACAAGAAGCATACATTCATAATTGATTCAAGGATTAGAATAAATCAAATACACAAGTATAACAATACACCATTGAAACACATGCATATAGGAGAACCTCAAATGCTTTATTAATGGAAGAAGTAAAGTTCAGGAAGTGATAAAACCATAAGAGGCCCAATCCAGCATCACCTCCCAGCAGAAAGAAATCTCCTCTTCACCTCCTTCAAAGCAAATCACCCAATAGTTCTATACTCAAACCAACAGCACTTCCTTACATTCACAAGATTCCAGCCCCCCTAGACCTCATGAGAGAGCTCTATATATAGGAGTTTTGGAGAAAGGATGAGTCAGCTTGTAGCTGGCATGAAGCTGACTAGTGTCCTCTCCCACTTCAGTTATTCTTCAGTTCTTGAGTCCACTTGGAGGTTCTTGCTTCCACTTGGAGATCTAGACCCTCTTACTCATCACCAGTCGAATTCCCTGATCCAAGTGTCATTTTGGAAGCTTCCTGGGCATTGACACCTTGAGGAATGACTGTGCCACTTGTCCAAACTCGCCCAGCGCAGGTAGCCTTCTTTGCAGTTGACATTCAGCGCAGGTACACAGTGGAGCAGTTGACATTCAGCGCAGATGCTCAGTGGAGTAGTTGACATGATCCAGAATTAGCTTGTTTTTGAGTGTTTTCAGGTGGAGAACTGATATTCAGTGCTGTGGTTTGCTGACCTTGTTCCTCTAGGGGCATGAACAACATGTTTAGGGACTTTGGATCCCTCAGATTATTGATATTTCATGCTTCATGTTTTAAGGCACAAAAATGTCTATAACATCCAGGGTCTTAAGCTTTGTCTTAATCTGATCAATGTACGAATTATAGCATGTGAATAGATGCGTCGAAGTCGAACACGATAAAAAACCACCTGATTACCGGTCAACGATGTAAATCATTAACAAGCACGAGAGAAACTACAAATAATGACAATGGCTCTTAAGGTACAATCAACACAATCCACGCGTGTGAATAATGAAGTTGAAGTTGAAGACCCATAGAATCATTTGATTGAAGGCCAATGATGTAAACCTATCATAGAATGTGAAGAACTTGCCATTGAGGCATGCAAGCTCCAAGGTACTGGAAGGGATTTTCTAGATCATCTTCCTAGATAATGAGTTGAAGTTGACAGGAAGTGATCCATCAAAGGAGGGACATAATCTATCCCACATCATCGACATGAAACAAAGGATATATTAGAGTATATAATTTTGATTCAGGACTATGGCAGAAAGTTAGATAGTGTATAAGCGGTAAAACTGCAGATAGGACTTCTATTTGAACATATCAGCAACACGACTCTGGAGTTTGGCAGGATTTGACTCAACATGGGATCAGAGGTCATGATGATGAAGCAGTATAATTAGATGAGAGGAAAAATGGATTTCCCAAACCCAGGAAGGCAAGTGATGAAGTGAGGATAACCCAAACCCGACCTGAGCAATAGATAAGTGTTATGTTCAAGAGCAATATGCTGCCTTTACACAGAATACAAGATATGTTCGCTTTCATTTTTCCCCCACTATTTCTAATGAGTGCCCCATTATTTTTGTATCTCAAGCTTGAAGGGGATAGCATATACTTTCCATATAAGTCCATCCTTTAGATGAATCCATCCCAATAAGTTTAATGAGTCCTAGGAAGGATAAACTCGGCCTCGTCGTGGTGACAAGTCCTGCGTCATTTAGGTTTTACGAGTCTGATGGAGGGGTAACATTACGTCTTTTTCATGTTTAGAGAGTTTGAAAAAGAGGTGGAAAATAAAACTCCAGATGTCCCTTTTCATAAATAGTCTCTTGAATCCAAAAAGGTAGAAAACAATATCCAAGAGAACCTCCTAGCCATGTTCGACTAAGGTATTCCCTTTTTTTACAATAGTCTATCGCAGTCCAGAAAAGGGTTAAACTTATACTGAGTATATTTCATTTCATTTACTTTAACGATTTCAAAACAACAACTACTCGGTGATCTTTTCATGTTTCGAGAGTCAGAAAAGAGTAAAAAGATGACTCCCCCTGGAAGAACGAGTGGTATAAAAGGATAGCAACTAGTTTCGGTGATGATGGAACTGCTCAAAACATGTAAAGGTAAAGAGGTTGGCTAATAATCCCACTCGTTGTAGATGTAACTCAGGCAAGGGTAAAACAACCAAGTGAAAATGTACGATCGACCAAAGAGATGGTGACGATGGAAAGGAAAAAACCAAGGCTCATCTAGCAAAAGCAGGCTGATAAAACATAAATCACGAGAGGTAAAAGGAAAAATGGTTTCATTTTTACACAGGCTTGAAACATAGGAAATTATGCTTAAGGATACTTGAAGATAGTTTCATGTTTTCATAAGCTTGAAACATGAGAAAAAATGATGCTTGGATTTGGTTTCATTTTTACACAAGATTGAAACAAATAAAAACTGTGCTTGGGATAAGTTTGCATGCCCCCAGCATAAGACACATGCCCCCCAAGATTCATTTCATTCACCTAAGTAGACTGTTGGTTACTAACAGGTGGATGGAATGAAGGTTCATTTACGAGATCAAGTGAAAGACTCGACTGGAAATTTACGAGATCTAAATAAAGACTCAAATTGAAAGGGGGTTTGTTTCATTTTTTAATGAGATTGACACAGGAAAAGAACCATGTTCATGACACCTTGTTTCATTTTTTATCGAGCGTGATACAATTAAAGGAACTATACTCATAAGGACCTATTTCATTTTTTAACGAGATGACATAATAAAAGAGCTATCCTCATGACCTTGATCATGGACTATAAGAGACCATGGCTTCCATGGGAGAACAATGCTCTGGAATGGGTACATTTCAAGGGATCTAATGGAAAGATCAAGCACCAATGCCCCTAGTACATGATGCACTATATCACTGACTATATCATTAGTAGACACTGGCATGGAACAGGTGGACACATAATTAACTTGTGGCAGGAGTGATACCACTTGCATATATGGACCATTTAGGGAAGATGGTTGATCAGGAGCCATATTAGGACCAACAAATGAAAGTTGATCGATGATCACAATTCTTCCTTCATGCGAGAAACACATCACTCGAAAGAGGGAAGAGACAATAGCTCCCATGACATAAACATAGTCACAGCCAAGGAGTGTATTAAATTCCAACGGGCCTTGGACAACCATCACGTCTATATAGACAAGCTTGCCTCCCAAAATAGTAGGCAACTTAGGAAGGATCCCTAACAGTTGACTGGTTCCTCTGTTAAAAGCCAACAGATTCTGGGTGACAGGGACAAGATGTGGAGAACCTAAAGATTTCCAAGTAGTGGAGGATAGAATATTAATAGATGTACCATCGTCTACGACTGTGCTAGGTACGACCATATTATAAGTTTTCACTGTAATCTGGAAAGGAACATAAGATGAAATATTATATTCTGCTAGTTGAATCCAATCAAAATAAGTGACCAAACTACTTAGAGAATGTGCCATAGGAATGGGAGAGTCGTCTCCTTGCATTATGGGAATAGGAGAACTGCTCCCATGCACCTTGGGAACAGGAGAATTTTTCTCCAGTTCATTCGAAATTGAAGAAAGAAGAAGAACCTGAGTGGTATGAGGTTCACTCTCTATCGGAAAGGTACAGTTAACTGAAAGTGGAGCCAGTCTACCATTTGCACAACCAATGGTTGGTTGAGAACGAACTCATGAGACTCACTTTTAGAGAGAGTGGGGTTGACCAAAGATGGCTTTTTATCAATCACTTGATCAACTAGTGAAGGATTAGGGGAAAGCTTTTGATAACCAGTCCAAAGACAAGGTTGAGAAGTTGTAAGGTTTTACAACCCTTTGGAAGCCTCATCCATAAGAGGACAAAGGGTAATTGGATGATTACCTTCACACAACTTACAGGGAAATTTGAATTTTCCCTTTTTCCCATGGACCTTATTATTACTAGTTGAAGGTTTATCACCAGCATGATCTCCAAAGGTTGATGACAAAGGTTGATGTGAACATGTGGACCACACTTCTAAGACCTTGGGAATACCAAGACAATTTTGAAGAAGCTGGTCACCCTTACATAACATGCAAGGGAATTTTACTTTCTGGGGTTGGTTGGAAGATTTTCCTACATCAGTTTCATATGTAGCAATGGCTGCTTAGTTGCCCCCTTAGTTATTTTGCTTCTTCTTCTTCGTCCTCTTCTTCTTCTTCTTGGCTTCCTGGTTACTAGAATCTAGACTTTCATTGGGCGAAGAGGAAGAATGAGGTGAAGAAATAGGTGAAGAAGGTGAGGGGTCAACTTTAGGATCAACATGAGGTTGATGTTATTTAGGTGGAGGATAACTCAGTTGAAAAGAAGTTTGGACACTCGGAATCACCGAGGCCGAAAATAACCAAACCGGCAGAACAATGGTCAATCCAGGAAGGTACAACATGGCCATATAAGGAGCACCATTATTTCCAAAAGAAGGAAGAGGACTAGGATTCCCATCAGAGGGGTTTCCTTGACTGGTACACTTAGGAAATGTTGCCATCTGTATCAACCTAAGATCTACTAAGGAGTATTTCCATAGGAAGGATGTTGTTCTGTGGTCAATTAATTAATTTTAGAAATTAACAAAACAAAATAAAAGAGGGGTAATCTAGGCAAGGGGGTTTACCAAGTATCCTTGAACCACAATATACACCTTAGTCAAAACTAAGGACTTAACGTATCCCAGCCATTCTCCAAGAATGTTGTGTTTGGTGTATCACATTTACAAGGCGGATGACTCGGTAACCTGTGGCTAAAGGATAGTAACTTAGTGGGGTCTCCCAATAAATAGTCAATGGGATGGGGAGCACAAGTCTGTGTTAGCACTGTCTAATGCATAACTTTTCGATGAGAGTGCTCCCATATACTCGCCATATGTGGAGCACCTCTGATATACCCGACAGTAGTGGAGAATGATCCTATATACTTCCGTATGTGGAACAGGATTTCACCCCTGGGATACAATGCTAGAAAATAACGATAACTACTAGGTTTATAGACATCGGAACACGTCTCTAGCCTAGACCTCCAAATGTTTACATTAAGTTCCAAATGCTCCTTATCTTAATTGAATAAATTTTAATGTTTATCTTGAATTATGTTTCAATTTGGGCTCAAAATGATGTCACCTGAATCCCTAAGATGCAACTGTATTAGAAAAAGAAAACTTTCCACTTCAATGAAAGCTAGACTAATCAAGGCAAGAAATTTCAATCAATAATGCATCAGACAAAATGCATCAAACAACATGCATTCCACTAAATTTCACTTTTGCTTTCCAAATGCAATGCTCAAAAGGAAAAATGATCTTCACTTTTCACTATCCTAAATGCAACTTTTTCAAAATCAAAATGATCTTCACTTTGACTAAGATGCACTTGTATAAATGATGTTTTTTTTCTTTGATTTTTGAATGCTCTAATGCAACTAAAGCAACACCAAATCCAACTCAAAAGCACCTAAATGAAAATAACTTTCACTTTTTCGTTTGAACAAATAAACAATGCACTTTTTCATCTTGAAAACCAAACAACATAATCTATGCTTGAGTAAAAACAAAGATGATTTCCAAATGCAAATGACCTAATATAACTTGAAAAACAACTTTGTGAAATACAAGCTAAAACAAATGCAAACAAATGTTTTCAATGATTTCCACAAAAAACAAGAGCCAATCAATCAGCAAAACAGTATCTTAGTGACAAAAAAAGCAACAAGTGATGACTAATTGACCTAGAAACCCTAGAACTCAATCAAATTATCACTTCAAGCACTTCAAAGTCAAGGAGACTAATTTTCTAATTAAACAAGACAATCAGACAAAATCATTAGCAAATCTAAACTCGAAGGATAAGAAAAGACCTTCAAAGGCCAAGATACACTGGATCATAGGGTAGAAACCTTAATTTTTATCAAATTTTTGGGATCAGTGCGGCTGCCATAGCCAAAAACGTACTGAAAGTGGTTTTAGTCTTACTGTTTCAATTAAAAACACCTTGGCGGTATGACTGTTCAGAAAAACGCATTGGGAAGAAAGTTGGGAAAAAATAAAAAGAATTTCAACAAAGAGTCCAGACCTAACACTCTAAAGCAGTGATTATTCAATGTGCAGACCTATACAGACCCAGACTAACGGATAGTTCAATGGTCAATTAAAGTGATTAAAATACCAAATCAAGAAAAGAGATTGAAGAGGATATAACTTCCCTAGTGGAGTCACCATTTTTTTGTGAAGATAAATCCCCTCTGCGGACAGAGGTGATCTCTCTAGCCAAATGAGTGGGTCTAGCAACAAACTGAACAAACCAATGTAGACTTTCTTAGTTTATTTTTAAAAATGAAGAGAAAGAGAGAGAGAGAGAGAAACCTACCTCGCTCTAATGCTAATTTCTCAATCCTTTGGTGATGGCTTTGATCCCTTAGCTTCCAGGCTCGCTCCTTGCTTGTTCCTTATGTCTGAGTACCTACAATAGAGATCAAAGCACAATACAAGATACAATATCATGCATATTAGTGTATATCAAACATAAATTACTTGATAGATCAAGGAGTATCAAGCTAAATGCATAAATATTTAGACATTTATGGAAAGTGAACATCAAGTGTATATATTTGTAGGAATTTACAGGGTAAGTTCCTCAGATAGAACACCAAAGGACATCACTCACAAACAGATCACAGATCATACACCAGTATTCTTGACATGGTTAAAGACCTCAAAGAGGGAAACAGTCCATCGCCTGAGCCAACGCGGCCACTTCAGGCAATTTATTAATGTAAAAGAAACAAAATTTACATAAGCTTCTCTCATGAACGGTTACCCTACAAATGACCCTCCATGCTCTTTAAATAGAGATCATGGACCAATCGGGTGTTCAGCCACAGATCAAGTGTCGGTAATACTGAGGAGAGAATGAACCGTCAGATCACTTCATGTCTAGAACATATCGTGACCATCGGTTGTAAATTACAAAATTACATAGTAAAGAAACACACTTTACCTAACTCTACACTAGACCAAGTTATACTTAACTATTTCCTATGTGTCGGAATATCCTAACAATATCAATGAATCATAAAGGAAAGAATACAACCATTGCCTTTACGTTGGAGACCTCCTTTTGGTGGATTTCTAATTCCAAGCCAAGACTCTTCAATCGCTCCTTCTCCAAGTTATATGCATTTAGGCATAATCTCAGCATAGGGATGCAGGCAATCAATGACGAACCATTTAGGGATGGAGGGGATTTGATTTATAGGAAGGGAGAGGGAGTTAGGTATCCACAAAAGAGGGAGGAAGGTCCACATCAAGGGTAAGGACCTCAAAGGTAGGATCAATAGATCCAAATGGGATAGCTCAACCATATATCTACCTCATGAGGTCTTTTTGAGGAAATATTTGTACGTACAAGTCTTGAATTCTTTTGGGAGTAGAAGATAGCTATAGGTTTGACCACTATTTTTATTAAAATATTGTACACATTCCTCATTGAAAAAATACAATATAAGTGATTCAACCTGTGAAGGCGAAACCAGAGACATAGCCCAGTGGAGGGGGTGAACTCCGTTATCAACCTTGATGCTTCATGTTTTTCTTATTCATGGTTTGATCAGGTTCTTTTATACGCATTTTAAGTTACAAGTTTATGTTGATATTTACATGTCTATGTGACAAATTGTAACTTAATTTTACAATCCCTTACAGTTAATTAAAATGAATTTATTGCAAGTTTTATGTTCTCTCAAGTTTTCATATCAATGAGAATATTTTATTTATAAGAATTTTCATTGTGGATGTAGTGAATACAAAAAAAGAGAGACTATTCTAGATACCTGACTAACACACACAACTCCATGGAATCCTTGGTGGATCAAAAAGTATGATTTCTTTGATATCTAAACCATTTTTCCTATATATGTAAATACATCAAAAGACTTGCGAAATTTGTCAAAATTTAAAACATGTGCTAACTAGTAAGAGGTGGGATTACATATTTGGGCCCTTTACATGATTTGGGACAAAAATATAACATGATCAAGAACTAGCAAAAGACACTCTTAGTAAATTTAAGAAGCTTGGAGATTTATGGGAGTTGGAGTTTCTTTATTTGAAATATTTCCTACCTCTTGTCAAAGGAGTGGAGGGAGATGAGTTTTTATTTAACACTTCTGAAAAGGATGGAAAGGGGAGACATTACCTTCAACCTTTTTTAAAAGTGAAATATCACTTTCCTTCTTTTTCTCCTTTTTCGCAAGTGTGACTTGTTTTCTTTTTCTCGAATCCTTGCCTTGGGTTTGTTTAAGAGATATCTAAAAGGCCACATCCAATTAACTTTGATATATTAGCTATTTATCCTTATCTACATGTCTCTATTGGTGCATCATCCTACTTTCTTATGTTGTTTTCCATGGATTACCTTTTTTCCCTCTGATTTTTATTTATAGATCCATAAACTGAAGATCCCTGATGGTTCTTGGTGTTTCTAGGGGAATGAAATACCTTTTACTCTTCTCATGTAAATTCTTCATTCATGACTAATATTTCTTGATTCAAAACATCTTCAAGGGAGGCATGTCATTTTAACCCTCAAAACTCACACATTAGATGTTGACTGGTTGGATCTCTTGGTGTAATAGATTGGGTATTTTCCATTCTTCATCAACCTAATTGAAGGCATCAAATGTGTTCCCTACCAAACCTCTTTTATTGTTAGAGGAAAATTCTTCACCTTTGGCATTCAATTTATTTGTAGAGGTAGGAGGGCCTCTAAATCCCAGTAAATTTTCTTCTTGTGTTGTTGTGGTTGTATTTTGTCGGGGGAACCCCTTCTTCTTTTTGGTTGCTTCCATTGTAGTTCTCTTTCCCCATTATTTTTCTCGATTTCTTCAACTTTGGGGAACTTTCAAGAAAATTGTCCATATTGATGACAATTCTTACATTTAAATGGTATTTGATCATAATCCACTTCTTAATAATAATTCCACTTATCTAGTTGGAGATTTACTATCATTGGGAGTCCCTTATCAAGATCCACTTCTATGCAAATCATGGCACAATATTGCATAGATTCTAGTGTTTTTTTCCAATCAATATAGTGGCCCATAACATTTTGCATGTTCCCAAAGGTGTTCCCGTTCCAACCATGAAGGGGAAAATATGGCAATTTAACCAAAACAAGAATAGTTGATGGAATATCATTTTCTGTGTTGAAATTTAGACTCCATCAATTTAGATACATACTTTGATCCCCCATAAAATATGGAACTTGTAAAAAAATTAGTTCTCAATATACTTTATTTTCAAAGAGGAAATAGAAAAATACCCTCGCATAAAAGGAAATAGAAAGTTGCCTCTCAATCATGGATCTCTAGTTTTTATCCACCTATTGATGGTGTTGGGCCTGCCAACATTCAGGGGATCTCCCCGGTATGAAGTCCCAACTAGACCTCACATCGTTTGGTGTAGGAGTCCCATCCGGTATGATGGCCTAGTTTCCATTATCTTAAATATTTTCCTTAGATCTTGCTTTTCAACACATGATAGTGGTTTCCTTTGTCTTCAAATAGTGAGGTTCGTATGCCTGGTGAGTGCTTAGCGTCACTTGTGTCAAGGTTCTTTCACTACAGAGGGAGAGGGTGAGAGTGAGACTCAACTCGAAAGGGAATATTCCCGACTATGTTAGAGACACACAACACAACAGGACATGTGCAGATTTTGGCGGAGTAGTCCACACAGATGCAACAGTGACAAACACAAGGTGAACAAATCGCACGTACAACACCCAGTGGAATAGTCCACACAAGTGTGATGGTCATTATAACAAGTTTACGAGAATTAATTTGTTGAGTGTCCGTCAGAATATTCCACACAGACGTGACAACATTAACAATGGATACAACACATTTCCAATAGCATATGTACTAGAACAACCGAAATAGTTCAACTATCTTAATACAGGTTAAAGAAACATGCATTACAAGCATCCAAAGAATAGTCTTACAAACGAATACAATACATGTGTGAAAACTTTATGGCCTGTTAACGGGCTTCTGAATTAAGCAAAAATTCCAAGACACATCCATACACCATTACATCTCTAACCTCGATAGCGGGGTGTTGGAGCCATTGCTAGCTTCTCAAAGAAAAGACTACAAACTCTCAAGGCTATGTGGGAGGAGCCAAGGTGAAAAGTCTTTTGCATGTACAAATGAGGGGTATATATAGCCAAGGGTGAAACTGACCCTTGTGACTGTTCAACTTCCCTCATGATCATTCAACTTACATGACTCTTTGACTTCATCCGTGGGTCTTTTAGACTTCCATGTTACATTACATTGATTACACAGTTATGACCCAAAGTAGTGATATGGCCGAGGCGACTCATAACACAACTCGACATGACGTTGCAGGTATGCGCATACTAGTTGTGTTGTCTATGTCGAGTTGTTGTGTTGTTGAGTGATGAGTGTGCTCATGGTGTACCATAGCTTCACCTCTACATGGAAGAGTGCGCAGAGTCTTCAATGGTCTTGGTGTTCGCTTGACAGTTCATGCATGTGCATGTTTCTCCTTTTCTTACTACTCGGTATGCTTCATGTGTTCGTCCAACCGCAAGCAAGTCTTCTAGCATGTGCTCCTTGTTCATCTCATTCGTCGTCGCTCCATGCCTCATCCATGTACATGTTTCTGCAATCACTCATGATGAGACAACATCAAATCTAGAAATCCCCTAGTCTGCCATGATGCATTGTTTTTTTTCCCGGGTCCAGGTGACCGAGAGAGAGGACAAGGATGTTAGGCCCGTATACTACTAGTGTAACCCATTTTGTTAGTAGTACAACCCACTTATTATATTTATGTACCCATTTAGTGCCCATATTGTTACTATTTTGCCCCATAGAAGCCCACTATTGTTATTATTGTACCCTTACATTATTATTGTTATGTCAGCTTTGATTATGTTATGACCCCTTAGACTCCTATATATAGAAAGGAGGTCTTTTCATTTGGATCATCCAAGAATTTTCATTTATGTAATGTAAAGGAGGTTGCCCCCTCGAAGAGGATAAATTCTAAGGTGTTAATCTATCTTTTCTATCTTTTTCTTGAGCTGCTTTCATAACATTTGGTATCAGAGCTTTGGATTCTAGGGTTTCGCTGCTCCAAATAGGTGATCGTGGCATTTTCGCTACTACATTTTTTCTACGATGTTTCAAAAGCTTAAAAAAAACCATTTGAGAAGAAATCGCGCTGAATCTTGGGTCCGAATTTCAGAGCTTTTCACTCTATATTTGCGGAGATATGATCTGAGGAAGTTGGTCTTTCTGCAGACTCCTGAATTACATTCCAAACAGTTGACCTCGGGAAAATTGTCATAACTTTCTCTCTGAGCATCAGATTGAAATTTTGTAAGAAGGTACAGAAAGAGGAAGGACTTTAGTTTCTTGTATATATTTTTCAGTGCCAAAGGTCGAAACAGTGACACGTGGCACTTCATACAAGTTTTCTCTTCTGGAAAGGTCTATAATCAGGTCATCTTGGGAGATTGTGCATAACTCTTTCTTGGAGAATCCAATTTGGATCAGACTGGTGGCATTGGAAAGATGATGCTGAGGGCTACTACAGGTAGCAATTTCAAAACTTAAAGATCCGAAAATACAGAGTTACAGTCATTTCAAGATCGAGCTCCTAAAATCAAGAAAAAGCAAGATGAGGAAGTTTGATGGCAAGGATCTGGTAAATTGGATACTTCAGATGAAGAAATATTTTGATCTACATGGTGTACCACTGTTACAAAAGGTATGTATTGCATCTTCATATTTAGAACCAGATCAATTTTTATGGTATGAAGGGCTTTATTCTCGTAAACAACTTGTTACGTGGTCAATTTTCATGGAGGAAATGGTAGCACATTATGAAGATACAAATAGCAACACCACAACAATTGGAAATGGTAAAAGGGCTTTGTGACATAGTGGAAAGTAAAATTATGGAAACTAGGAAGCATACCCCTCACAACTATAAAGATGGAAGTGTTGTTTCTCCTAGCCTTCCATAACTTACAAGGGTTACACCACAACAATTGGAAGAAAAAAGAGAAAAAGGGCTTTGTTAGAATTGTGATAGCAAATGCACTAAAGGTCATAAGTGTGATGAGAATAAATTATTTTACATAGAATATGAAGAGGAGGAAGAAAAGGATCAAGAAACATCAAAAGAAGAGGATATACGCCAGGACCCCACCCCAAAGAAAGAAGAAATGAATCAGACCATATCTTGTAAAGCATTGGTAAGAATTACCACTCCTCAAACTCTCAAGATAGAAGGACATATCAAGAAGAAAAAGGTGCAAGAAGTGAAAGATCACATCGAGAAAGAAGAAATAAATCCAACCATATCTTGTAATTCATTTTCGAAATTACCACTCCTCAAACAATCAAGATAGAAGGACATATCAAGAAGTGAAAGATCACATCGAGCATCAAGAAATAAATCCAACCATATCTTGTAAAGGATTGGAAGAAATTTCCACTCCTCAAACTCTAGAGATAGAAGGACATATCAAGAAGAAAAAGGTTCAAGCAGTGAAAGATCACATCGAGCATCAACAACAAGTTCTCCAAATTTTAAAGGATAACGCCACTTCGGTGCAAAATCAAACGAAACAACAGGTAGATCAAAATGTTTTGATGAGGTGATTGGGTATTTTTATTGCTACATCTCAAGCAAGGTATTTATGAGAAGGAAATGTTGGCAATACTACATGCACTTAAAAAATGGCGACCTTACCGAATGGGAAGACTCTTCAAGGATGAGGATGTGGAAGCATTGTTTTGTACTATTTCTATTATCCAACCAGATTGGATAAACGAAGCAAGGGATGAATGGAAGAAGGACGAAGAAGTATGGCCACTTATTCAAAAGTTGCAAAAGATCCCAATTCAAACAATATTGCCAGAAATTGAAGAGGAAGGAAAAATCATATTGGAACCTGGAGCTGTCACAGAAACAAGAATTCGACAACTACGAAATCGATCAATTTCAGAGTATCTCATCAAGTGGAAGGACTTACCCGCTAAAGATTCCACATGGGAGGACAAGAATTTTATACAGAAGTATCATGAACTACTCAAGCGTTGAGGACAACACTTTTTGAAGGAGAGGGGCATGTTAGGCCCTATACTACTAGTGTAACCCCTTATTTTTATTAGTACAACCCACTTATTATATTGATGTACCCATGTAGTGCCCATATTGTTACTATTGTGCCCCATAGAAGCCCACTATTGTTATTATTGTGCCCTTACATTATTATTGTTATGTCGGCTCTGATTATGTTATGACCCCTTAGACTCCTATATATAGAAAGGAGGTCTTTTCATTTGGATCATCCAAGAATTGTTCATTTATGTAATGTAAAGGAGTTTGCCCCCTCGAAGAGGCTAGATTCTAAGGCGTTAATCGATCTTTTTCTTGAGCTAGTTTCATAACAAAGGATCTAAAACAACACATAGCACATGTCAGGTTGGGATGCGAGGCTCCAGGGCACTATCAAGAAAAATTGTGCATATGTCACTGGGAGGGTGGGATAAGAAATCCGGAACAATAGTGACATTTTGTGAGATTTAGCTCAGCTAGGAGGCAGAACTGCCTAATTTTTCCAAGGAAGGCAGTACGGGTAGTAGAGGACACTGGCAGTGAAAATTGTGTAGATTTTCAGGGGAGGCTGGGAGTGGGTTGCGGGAGCTTGCTAGCCAAAACTACGTAGAACTGGAAGGAAGTCATGCTGTATATTTCTGTGAACTGTTTTTGGGCCGAGTGGGCAGCTAGTGGACATTCCAGGAAAACTACGCAACTTCCAGGAGGAGCAGCAGGTCAGCTAGAAGGAGGACTGTCTGACATAACTACATCTGAAACAGTGCAGTGACAGGCAGTGAGTGCCTGTCCCTCTTGTCTGCATAATGTCTTTAGTCAGTGGAGACGGGCATGCTGACATATTTTGCGCAATGTTTTGGAGGAGTGAAGCCCAGGGTCACTGCCTGGTCAAACTCTTTGGTTAACCAGCAAGAGGCTTGATGGATTGGATTGCGGGTAGTGCAGATTGAGATGGCTTCTCAAAAACTTCTGTGTTGTTCTAGGTGCTAGTTAGCTAGGTTGATTCCAGGGTTGCGTAGTGCAGACTTCCTGGGAGGCAACTCGTGTATACATGTCCTTGTGAACACACACTCAACATGACACGACAATAAGACACCTCAAACCAACATGACAACATGTCTCAGTGTGACTGACTACGGGACTGTCTAATGGTGAAAGCGACAAGTGCAACACTTCAGATAGACCTTCGTATGACTGTGACGAAACTTTCTCAACATTGCTTACAACATTGTGTGTGAGTGCGATAGATGTTTAGATAGTGAACACAACTCATACACAAACTTCAACATCGCCTGAACAAGGTCACAAGCATGCCTTATCAATCAACATGTCGAAGACAACAGTTGGTCAAACTAGCGAAAAGGAATAAAGACATGTAGAGGAAACACATGAAATGATTTTTTGGTGTTTGCACATAAGCATGCTACTGAAGACATGATGACATGACAATGACAAGTAGTCTTGAAAATTCAACTGAGAGATGTACTTAGAAAGGTTTTCTTTACTTACCATACTTACCCTCAAGATGATCATGCATCCGACGGAGTTTGTATGTGGTCCTGACCTTTACCATCGCTTAGTCTCTTGGTCCTTCTCCTCGACTCCTTGGGTTTAATCTTAGCATGTCACCTTTCCCTGTAGTCATTGGGTGATGGATCAGCGAGAAGTGGCTGTTGTCGCGATGAGACCATGGGAGGCCCATCTACGCAATTTTTGCATGCAAGGCAGCCTGACTACTTTGCGCATTTCTGGAGAGCAGTGTTGGTTGCCTGACTACTCTGCACATTTTTGGTGAGCAGTTTTGGTTGGGGTTTCAACAGGAAAAGGGAGGAAGCTTGATGGTTGTATAAGAAAAGTGAAAATTTCTGGGAAGCTGAATGAGGCTAGGTTTCTTGGGAAATGGCTAAGTCTGAGATCAGTGACATGGATGTAAATAGTGATAGGACTCGACTCTGATAAGACACAGACACTTAATGACACAACGTAGACCATCTATAATGCATAAGGCATACTTGGCTTGATGCAGCAACCTTCGTGACAAGAGTGTGTGAAGTTTGTGTGAAACATGTCTATGTGATGACAACCACTCATATGCACACAATTCCCTTGAAGCAAGACAACATTTCCTTTGTATGACAAAAAAAAACCCCTATGCCCAAAGATGACACATGCTACATAAAGATGAGAACACAGACAATTCTTAAGATCAAGGAGGGGATCTTGAAATCATCAGCTTACGAACAAGTGACCAAGGATGATCAATCGCAGGATCCAAGGTACGCTCCGAAATTTGCATGTGATCCAAAATTCTGGAGGGTGGTTGTAGCCGCTACAACATTGGTGACACACTGGTAGAACTCCAGCTCTCTGTATGGACCTTGTCCCATGAAAAGTGAGTCTAACCCTTTCAGAAGTATTGTTTGATTCTTGGATCATGATGGCTTCCACAATAGCATGTGTGAAAGATGTAGTCCCGACCATTCTCTTAATCGGTCAGCACACATTCCAGGCCAACTCAACCTAGTTGTTTTGATGGGGGATGAGGGGTATATTGATGCACAAGTAATCTAATTGTCAGAGTTTAAGTTTCATCTCTAGTGTTTCTCCATTGCCAGTAGGCCTAGACAGTACCTTGGAGGAGTCACGCAGAAACACAAGCATCGCTCTATTTCCAGCGAGCCTGGTCAGTACCCCAGTGGAGTTACTTGCATCACCTCTCTGTGTAGGAATCCTTTCTCTTCTTTCGCCTTATTCATTTTTATTTTTCATTTTTTCAAAGAACTGTGCATAGGCACTTATTTATTTCAAAGGTGGAAGAGGGATCCTAGCTTATTGAGAGAAGAAAAGGTTGTTCCTTCAGAGAAGTATGTTATGTATACCTCTGACATACTTGTTAATGTTTTCCCCCTCACCTTACTCTACTTGACAGAGCTAACAAGGGTTAACCCAAAAGAACCAATTAGAGTAGGCAATACTAGTTAACAGTGCAAACATTGTGTTTTTCACCAAGACTCACTCTGAACATAATGTATTTTCCATCAAGGCATCATCGACTGAAGATAACATTTTATTCATAAAGAGAGAGGACAACATATAACTAGATGTTGATATTTGTACAAGTCCTCTTAGATTTTCCCGGCTTGTCTTGAGAGCTAAACACGGTTTCATGAGAGGCTAACCTACGGGTGCAAGAAAGAAAAGAGAAAAAGCAGAAGTAAAGTGAAAGAAAAAAAAAGAAATAAAATCAAGCAAGCAAGAAAACCAAACCAAGTAATCACGCAAATAGACATGAAAAGTAAAAAGCAAAGCAAAGCAAGAAGAAAAGACTACTCCTATGCTAAACAGTGCATGGGCCTGCTCAGGTCAAGTGGTATTTCCAATGTAGCCACTGACGCATTGGTTGGCCATGCTAGCGAAGGCATGAAAAATATGCATCTAAACTAGTGAACAAGAAATATTTAACAATGAATACCAACACGCTCCGAGTTCTAAGACATCCACAGAAAAGAAAAGAGTGAATGCACAAGACAGATATTCTGTGGACATAACATGGTGTTGTGACACACTACATCCAAATGATAAGCATGCACACTCTCTTGACTGTGACAGACAAGCAAACATGAGAAAGAGGGACAACTTATGCCTTGCAAGTGTGCTTGTTGTGTATGATTCCTCCAGTGCATAAGCGATGGGATCATGTGATTTGAGTGGAGGAAGTGAAATTTTTGTGTTGGGTTGATCTTCAATGTGAAGCAAAGAGTGATGAGGAGCCTTGGGTGTTTCAAAAATTTTCTAATCAGAAGTGGAACTAACCTCAAGAAAGTGAGGGCCTGACATAACCATTAGCCCAGGATGAAGTGCCTCGAGAGCCTACGGGGTTTCCACTTTGTCAATAGATAGATCATAGGAGACCAGTGGATTAGGAAGATAAACAGTGAGTGAATCAACATCGTGATCAAATGAAGAAGTACAGAGATCATGACAATCACGACCAAAACATTTGGGATATTCTTCAGAATCCTCATCATTTGATGAATCATGTAGAGGGGTAAATGATAAACAAGGATTTTCACCCTCTGTGCTTTCAAAAATGTTAGATGAAAAATGGGACATATTTTCAGAGGAAGATGTGTCATCTCCACAATGTAATGGTAGGCTGACATCCGGTGTGTCCTGTGAATGATCGGAAGTAGACAAATCCAGAGATGAGTTTTCACAGGGGAAATCAAAAGTGGCAGAATCACAAGGGATGTCAGGATAGAGGGCATGGATGGAAGGGAGTCATCCTTCACTGTGAGTTCTTCTTTAGATTCCCTCACATGCTCATCATGAATGATAACATAAGTTGGATGCACAACATCAACTCCGTCGACAACTCGATGCTTGTTCACAACAAGTGTGGAGTCCGTAACAGAAGAACACAAGACAGTACAATCTGAATGATCAATGGAATGCGGGGATGGAGGTTGAGGGAAAAAATTCACGTGACAACCAACAAAATTTCAAGCCAAATCTGCGCAAATATCAAGAGCAGTTGGGGTAGGAGGATGTGGTAGTTCAATAGATGTGTGCACACCTTCTCCCACCTCGCACTACAGAGCTAGAGTTGTTTGATGAGAAGAGGACGGACAACGACTTGTGACAGTGACCTCATCCGTATTAGATTTGGCAACTCTAACACTAAGGTATGTTGGGAGGGGTTTGAATGATTATAAGAATTGCAGGTTTTTGGATATGTAAAGAAGATACTTAAATCTTCCATCGAGAAATTCCCAATAAATTTCATCTTCAGGAAATCGGTATGAAAGATTACAAAAGTGTGTGTGAAATTTATCAAAGGATTCATCAAGTGCTTCTGTAATTTCAGAATTTCTTTATTGAGTGCTCTACGATCAAAATGATTGAAATCATGGTCTATCTATGCGACCATATGAGGGAGAGAGTGATAATATTTTTCGGGCAGTGTGGCACACCAATGTAGTGGGTGCCCTCGAAACATGTATGTGAACAATGCACAAGTCATGTAATCTTCAAAGATTTCATGCTTTTCATAGCAGCCTACAATGCCAACTGTGTTTCTAACCAAGGCTGCTTGGCCTCCACCATCGTATGTTTTATGTGACAAGTTATTCCATATATCTTTTGAGACTTCAGAGTTGTTTCCATAAGACATACACTCCGGAAGATGAATTTTGTGTTTAGTCATGATAAGTATGCGGAGATTCAAAATATATTGTGAGGACTTAGCTTGTCATCTATCCCTCCTTCTAGCACCATAAATGTTGACAGCGTTGTACCCACCAACATTCAGGGATTCTCATCGGTATGAAGTCCCAACTAGACCTCACACCGTTTGGTGTCAGAGTCACGTCTAGTATGATGGCTCGGTTTCCATTATCTTAAATATTTTCCTTAACTCTTTCTTGTCATCACATGAGAGTGGTTTACTTTGTCTTCAAATAGCGAGATTCGTATGCCTAGTGAGTGCTTAGTGTCGCTTGTGTCACGGTTCTTTCACTACAGAGGGAGAGGGTGAGAGTGAGTCTCAAGTCGAAAGGGAATAGTCCCAACTCTGTTAGAGACACACAGCATATCAGGACATGCACAACTTCCGGTGGAGTAGTCCACATGGATGTGGCAGTCACAAACACAAGGTGAACAGATAACACGTATAACACCCAGCGGAATAGTCGACCCAAGTGCGACAATCGTTATAACAAGTTTACAAGAATGAATTTGTCGAGTGTCCGATGGAATAGTCCACATGGGCGAGACAACATTAACAAATGATACAACACATTTTCAATAGCATATGTACTAGAACAACCGAAATAGTTCAACTTTCTTAATACAGGTTAAAGCAACATGCATTACAAGCATCAAAAGAATAGTCTTACAAACGAATATAATACATGTGTCAAAATGTGATGGCCTATTAACAGGATTATGAATTAAGAAAAAGTTCCAAGACACACCCATACAACATTACATCACTAACCCCAATAGTGGGGCATTGGAGCCACTACTCGCTCCTTAAAGAAAAGGCTAAAGACTCTCAAGGCTATGTGGGAGGAGCTAAGGTGAAAATTCTTTTGCATGTACAAATGAGGGGTATATATAGCCAAGGGTGAAACTGAACTTTGTGACTGTTCAACTTCCCTCATTATCGTTCGACTTACATGACTCTTTGACTTCATCCGTGGGTCTCTTGGAATTCCATGTTACATTACATTGATTACATAGTTATGACCCAAAGTAGTGATGTGGCCGAGGCGACTCATGACACAACTCGACATGATGCTACATGTTGGTTGTGTTGTCTGTGTCAAGTTTTTGTGCTGCTAAATGATGAGTGTGCCCGTGGTGTACCATGAAAGAGTTCGCAGAGTCTTCAATGGTCTTGGTGTTCGCTTGACAGTTCATGCATGCGCATGTGTCTCCTTTGCTTGCTACTTGGTATGCTTTGTGTTTTCGTCCAACTGCGAGCAAGTCTTCTAGCATGCACTCCTTTTTCATCCTGTTTGTCATCACGCCATGTCTCATCCATGTACCTATTTCTGAAATCACTCATGACAAGATGACATCAAATCCAAAAATCCCCTAGTCTACCATGATGCATTGTTTTTCGTTTCTGGGTGCAGGTGACCGGGAGAGAGGACAAGGCTCTGAAACAATGCAGAGCACATGTCAGGTCGAGATGCGAGGCTCCGGGGCACTATCAAGAAAAATTATGCAGAGGTCACCGGGAGGTTGGGATAAGCAGTCAGGAACAATAGTGACATTCTGCAGGATTTGGCTCAGCTAGGAGGAAGAACTGCACATTTTTTCCTGAGAAGGCAGTGTGGGAAGTAGAGGAAACTGGCAATGAAAATTGCGCAGATTTTCAAGGGAGGTTGGGAGTGGGCTATGAGAGCTTGCTAGCCAAAACTATGTAGAACTGGGAGGCAGTCATGCTAAACATGTCTATGTAGTTTTCGAGCTAATTAGGGTGTCGAGCAGCTCGTGGACAGACCAGGAAAACTGCGCAATTTCCAGAAGGAATAACAAGTTGGCTGGTAGGGGGACTGACTGACAGCGCTGTGCAATTTTCAGAGATAGTGCAGTGATAGGAAGCGGGTGCCTATCCCTCTTCATTTAGTAGAGGTGAGCATGTTGATATCTTCTACGTAATATTTTGGAGGATTGAAACATGGGGTCATTGCCCGGTCAAACTCTATGGTTGACCAACAGGAGGCTTGATGGATTGGCTTGCAGGTAGCGCAGATTGAAATGGCTTCTAGGAAAATTCTGTGTTGTTCTGGGTGACAGTAAGTTTCAATTCTAGGATTGCATAGTGCAGATTACCTGGGAGGCAACCTCAAGCTCTGTGCAATTATGGGTAATAATGCTTGGTCACTGACGGTTGAGACTATGCGATGTAGCTCAGTGGAGGTCCGGCTGATGGAGGGTGGTCCGGTTGACATAGTTTTGGAAAAATGGTTGTGTGTGAGCAAGTGAACTCGTGTATACATGTCCTTGTGAAAACATACTCAACATAACTCGATGACAAGACACCTCAAACCAACAAGACAACATGTCTTAGTGTGATTGACTGTAGGATTGTCTAATGGTGAAAGCGACAAGTGTGACACTTAGGATAGACCTTCGAACGACCGTGATGACACTTGCGCGATAGTGCTTACAACATCGTGTGTGATTGCGATAGATGTTTACATAGCGAGCAAAACTCATACACAAACTTCAACATCACCAAAACAAGGTCACAAGCATGACATAGCAATAAACATGTCGGAGACAACAATTGCTCAAACAAGTGAAAAGGAAGCAAGACATGTAGAGGAAACACATGAAATTAGTTTTTGGTGTTTGCACATTATCATGCTACTGAAGACATGATGATATGACAATGACAAGCAATCTTGCAAATTCAACTAAGAGATGTACTTAGAAAGGTTTTCTTTACTTACCTTACTTACCCTCAAGATGATCATGCATCCGACGCAGTTTGCATGTGGTCCTGATCTTTACTTACCATCGCTTAGTCTCTTGGTCCTTCTCCTCGACTCCTTGGGTTTGATCTTAGCATGTCACCTTTTCCTGTAGTCATTGAACGATGGATCAACGCAGTTTTATCAAGAAGTGACTGTTGTTGGGATGAGGCCATGGGAGGCCCATCTACGCAGTTTCTACATGTAAGGTAGCCTAAATGCTCTACGCATTTTTGGAGAGCAGTGATGGCTGCTTGATTGATCTGCACATTTATGGAGATCAGTGTTGGCTGGGGTCTCTATGGGTTGCAAGGTTTCAGCAGCAAAGGGAGGAATCTTGATGGTTGCAAAAGCAAAGTGCAAAGTTCCAAGAAGTTGAATGAGGCTAGGTTACTTGGGAAATGGCTTAGTGTGAGATCAATGGCATAGATGTAAACATTGATAGGACTCGACTATGATCGCACACGGACACTTAGTGACACAACATAGACCATTCAAAATTCTTAAGACATACTTTTCTTGATGCAACAACCTTCGTGACAAGAGTGGGAGAAGTGAGTGTGAAACATGTCTAAGTGATGACAACCACTCATACGCACACAATTCCCTTGAAGAAAAATAACATTCCCTTTGTATGACAAACAACAAATCATATGCGCAAAGATGACGCATGCTGCATAAAGATGAGAACACAGACAATTCTTAAGATCAAGGAGGATAGCTTGAAATCATCATCTTACCAACAAGCGACCAAGGATGATCGATCGCAAGATCCAAGGTAGGCTCCAAAATTTTCATGCGAGCCAAAATTTTAGACGGTGGTTGTAGCTACTACAACACCACCCAAAAAATTAGAGACCATCAAGAGGGTCATAAGCCCATAAACCATATGATCTAGCCTCTCTTTGCTAGCATAAGAGCCACTACATGGGATTAATTAGCATAAACCACAATTTTTGGGACATCATAGGATTTCTTCACAAATCGGGCCAGCTTGGAGCAATAAAACCTCAAACCACTAGTAACTGGTGCATTGAAAGCATCTATATCAATACCAAGTGGAGGGTCAAACACTCTATAACTTGAAACCCTTAGCGAGACAATCAGGGTTTACACCTAAAAATAATTTCCTCAAGGAATAATTAATTATTCATAAAGGAAGCAATGACCACCAATCAAACCTGGCCACTGGGAAAAGGTTGGTAATTCAATTACAAATAAAAATGAATAGACTCAATCAATCCCACAATCATAGGATAATAACTCAGGTCCCGACATATTAAATTAGAACATGGAGGGTCACATGCCAAATTCCTCCATGGAGTAACGATAATATTGATGAGAATCCTCCATTTCTATCAAACAAATGCACCATGCTCAACTTAGATCCATCTTAACTTCGGATCTACTGAACATCGAGAGGGATTAGATCTCTTGAGATGTAAACTTATTTTAGAGTGAAAAGAGATTTGATCCCTCTTGACGCTTGGTAGATCTAGAGTTAAAATGGATCTAGGCTAGTTTAATTAAATTAACTATAATTAGATTATATAATTATAATTATGTTAATTAATTTTATATTTTATATTTTATTTTATTTTCAGTTTTAGTTTTATGTAATTTGACTGAGTAAAAATGCTTTATTGATAATTATAATTATTAATTATTTCATTTTATTTTTATTTTTATTTTTGTTTTATTTTGTCTGAGTCAAAATGTTAAAAATTACAACATCTCTACCATATTGGGTTGGAGAGTGCCTCTTGATGCAATGAATTCTTCGCTCTAATGAGACATAATCAAGGTGGGACTATGTCTAAAGCTTACTTTTGTTTAGAATTCATAACTTCTCTCTCTTGTATCTCGGTTTGTTATGTCATTTTTGTTGAGAGAATAATTTCTAGTCACATTCACCAAGTTCCTATATTTTTAGGTTTTCTACTTCCCCAATTAAGTTAGAGACTCACTGCATGGGGATTGTTCAGGTAATTATTTTGTCGAAGGTGAAAGTTTGTTTGGTTTCAGGTTCCTTAACTTTAAGATTTATGATAGACATGACTTGGGGTTCCTTAGTTCTTTGCAAGATGGTCTCAATATCAATTTACTCATATTGGTTTTCCTTCAAGTCACAAGTAGTCTACCTCTACCCTTATGGGGAATCTTTCTTTAAATTGTTGTCTAGTTCCTAGAAATAATCTCATGGACTACAAGGATCTTAGGGAAACATGACAAGAATCACCAAGGAATGAGGACTTTATTAGGGACCTTGGAAACTCTTTGCAATTACTCTTTTGAAAAATTCTCAATGTAGGTAAATAGCTTCACAAGGTGGATATTTTTATGGGTATCCTCTTCCAATAGAAAAATATATATATTTCAACGTTAGAAGAAGCAATTTAAGAATTGTGTCAACTTTTAGTTTATAATACAATTGTGTCAACTTCTTGAAATTTGGTGAGTCTCACTCAATTTCTTAATCAATAATCCCACATATGTCAACCCTTATCTTGGAAATATAATTGTATCATCTCCTAGAAGTTTCATGAATCTCACTCAATGACTTAATCAACGCCATTCCACCTCCCACTGAGTCCAGAAAAGACATAGAGTTCCATATTTATTTATCTTAGATTGGAGGACAAGCAACTGCGTAGCTATCAAATACTAAAAATTTCAAAATATATACATCATGATCGATGTTTTGTTTTCTCTTAAGTATGTTAATTTGACAAGTGAGTTAAATATTTACCTATTTCCATTTATATGTATAACTTTGATATCTTAGATATAACCATTTTGAAATTTGATTGATCAATCACATTCATTCATACTCCAAGGTAAGCACATGTTTCTTGGTTCCCACAATGCTAATACTTTGAGATTAGTCTTTGATACAAGCACAATCATGCCCTTAGTGTGAGACTTTGAAATAAGTATAGACTATGCCCATAATGGGTCTTTGGGTGTGCTAGAAAAATTTTCTCTCTATCCTAACTCACATAAGGCAAAACCATGCACACTGAAGTCTAAAGCTTGAATCTTGAAGGTTCAAACTCACATAACATGCTTACGCTAATAGGCTTCTATATGCTATATAAAACACTAATCTATGGGGATAGAATAATTATATTTAAGTGTCCTTTTATTGTTAATAGAAACAATATAAATGATATAACATATTCTTGTTTGATTTTGAGAGCTTTTGTGTATTTTCTTCAATGTTAATAAGTCAATGAGAAATCCTAGTTTTTATAAAATGGGTCTATTTCATGGTTGGATATGGAAATATCAAATTTGTGCTTACCATGGCTCCCATGCATTCTATAAATTCATAATTGAATCTAAATGTGACTAGGTTTGGGCCTTTTTGGGCTTGCAGCGCTAGTGACAAAATTATATCTTTCTTACTTAATGAACAACCATGGATTTCTTCAACATACATGCCTTGTATATTATCATTGTTTGCCTTGTATATTATTGTTGCCTCTCAAATTCCTATTTAAAAGTGGGTTCAAACTTGTTTTATTATTATAAGATCCTCCCTCAACCCAACTCATCACCCTAAAAGTTGAGATCAATTGTTTCTTTTCAAAATAAATTATAATTTATAGCTAATGAGTTTGAGCAAGTTACTTTGAGAAACTTATCAAGATAGTTCAACAACATTTGCAAAATATCTAAAATTACATAAACAATGACTATAAATAATTGTACCAAATCATTGGCTTGTATGGAAGTAATGAATACCATTGAATATATTCCTTTTTTCCAAAGTAATATAAAACATGTACATCTATGATTTTACTTGGTTTCATTTTAATTTATGGTAAATTTGGAACAAAAGAATTGATGAAATAAACTCAAAACTTATATTAACAAAAAATTACTCTTGTATTCACAATAAAAGTTAAGAAAAACACATATAATACAAAATATTTAAATGGCATGCATAAACAAATAATAAATGTCATGAGAAAGGTAATCTTAAAAAGAAAAATATCATTAAAAAAAATATATAGTTAGGAGTGCCCATAAAGATCATATTTATACCTTGAATGCATTAGTTGAAGATATGGAGGAAACATCCAGTAGACCTTTTTTTCATATATATCTATATATATATATATATATATATATATATATATATATATATATATATAAGGATCTTAAGTGTCTTTTAGCACTTATATGCCACTAGGTATTTTAGAATATTCTTGTACTAGAAGCTACCCTTAATTTGTCGCCTTATTAAAAAAAAATATCTTTTTGACATGCAAATAATGTGTCAAACTCTATTATAATTTAGTGATCAATCAACAACTTGCTAGTATTCGTGATGCTAATTGACTTATCACCACAATTTATATAAAACCACACCATCTCAAATGATTCCTTGGCAGTTTGTACATGGCTAAACTTTCACTCGTTACAAATGTCTCTAGATCTTGGGCCATCAATTTGTTTTCTTGCTTTCGAAGAACATTTGCTCTTAAGTAATCACAAACAATTTTAATTCTTACTCTCTAACCAAAAATGGTTTCAACCTAGATAGTATCCATAAGAAAACAAATATTCTTTATGATCAATGATGAATTTAATTTTATTGATAATGATGATGGTTAACATTTATTTAGATGAAATTTGCTATATCGGTCCTTATGAAAGGAAAAGAATTACTTGGTTCGATTTAAAATAAACATTATTAAAACACCATCTAAGAAAAAGTGTTTTTCGTCTTCAACCATCTTAGTGGCATGAAGATGACAAATTCTTTTGACCCACGACATTTTAGGAAATTTTTAATTCTCTATTTCACTATAGACCTTGTGCGAGTTTATTTTAGCAATGATTTTCTTCTTTACACTATTCAAAGCATATATAGATACTTTTGATTTTCTAAATTAGGGTTGATCACCTCCTTATAATATCTTAATTTTCTTTTTGTTCTCATTCTTTATCAAAATACAATTTCTCCTTAATTCTCATTAATCTACAAAGTAATCTCTTCCTTTTGTCCCCAATGTTTTAGTCTAGGTTGGGAGTGATGGTATGTGTAGACAACCTACATGTTAGTTGGATGGACATTGTAATTATGGGAGATCATTTCAAGCCCAGTGTGCATTCTTTAATGTTCAGTGCTACACTCAACCATTATTATGACTTGGCCTTAGCGCACTCCACAAATAGAATGGTAGAAATCTCAAAATTATGGCTTGACAATTTTAAAAGCTCAACATTTTTTTAGAGACACCCTACCTTGCACTTCTTTTGGGTAAGTTACCTAAATTTTTTGTAGTTTTCTGTAGCACTCTTTAATCGTGTAATTATCTCTTGCTGAACTTAGCCTTCGAGCAAACCCTTTGCTCCATCATCATGGGTTTTCCTCTTTTCCGTCGATTTCCCTATCCTTGAACTCTTGACTCCCAATTTATAATAGGACTTGGCCTCATTCTCCTTATTTTCTAAGTGTTCTTGTTTGAAGGTCACCAATAGATCTAGTTTCTCTAAGGTGTGCTCTACCTACTAGCTTCCTTTGTATCCTTGTTGTCATTGGATTGAATTCATCATGTTTCCCCATGGCTCCTCTCACAATCATTATGAAAGCCAAGGAGGGAGTATTCTTCCTCACTCAAGAGCCCAAGTTAATGTAGAAGCCTTTACTACCCACTATTGGGAACATACTTCCAATGTAGCTAGAGAGGATATGGATATGGCTAAACAAGAAGCGAAATTTGAATGTTGTTTCCTTTATGTCATAAAGATTGAAGAGAGCATGGGAAAATTAATTCTAGGTCCGGGGAACACCTACTTTCAACAAATTTAATACATGTAGACAATATATATCTACTCAGAGATCAAAACCATCATGGGTTTAGTTCTGGTGGAACATATTGAGGCTTAGGCATTGATGCCTTGCAGTTGCAACTCACCAAAATGAACAACAAAGTCTATGTGCTTTCCAAGAAAATTGCAAATGCAGACTTCCCCAGCAATGACGAGGAGGATCACAACCCTATAACCACTCATGTGGACTCCCCTAGTGCTTAAATGATGATAGTTGTTCTTAGTTTTTTTCATTTAATCAAGCATAATCAAGCATACCAGCCTAAGTACTATTTTAAGTTTTATTTTAATCACTAGTTTTATTGATAGATTTAAACACATTTCTTATAAAAATATATTATAAAAATTAAACTGATAATTTTAACAAAAATCTTATATCTATATTATTGATCTAATTTGTTGAATAACAAATCAATAATTAAAATATTATTATACTTTTATTTACAGTTATACAAATTCATATCTATTTTTAAACAATAATAACAACAACATTATATTCATTTCTTATCCATAAATATTTTAAAAGCCAAAAGTACAATTTAAATATTTTACTATTATCTATTATATTAAATATCATTAAATAAATTAATTTAACTACCTTACTCTTTATATATTTAATATTATAAATTAATTGAAATTTAATAATAATAAAAAAATGTAAATTTGCCAACCAAAATAACAAGTGAAATTTCAACTCCTTTTACTAAATTATATCAAATTAATATACTAATAAACACTAATATACTAATATATATTATATACTATTTTTTTAGTACAAAAAAGCGTAATATATTATCATATGAGATCAAAATACATTTTTTGTCATCACCCGTCCATATCCTATACCACATATATCAAATTTGGGCAAGCAGACACGCTTCCCATCTAGAAAACCAGATAGCATTATATACATCATATTTCGTAATATGGCCGAAATGCAGTTCAACCATATAAAATAGGGTGCAAATTTAGTCAAAAAGATGAAAAAGTAGAAAAGCATCCTCCAGTGCATCATTGAGGATATATACATAGTAATCCAATGTTCCCCCCACATCATTAACATCTATTCACAACATGAGGAAATGAGGCATGCAAATTTTCAAAAAAGGAAAAAAACACACAGTATACAAAAAAACAACCATAGTTACCCAGGAAATGGAAACACCCCAACATCCAGAATAGTGTCTCCCATTTTGATTTCAATGTGCATACCGCCCAAGTGTTCCTATAGAACCCTCTTTGAAATTCCACCTACTTGTTGATTGTGTTCCCTTTCGATGTGCATGATTGATGAGTTACTGAACTGTGACCATAGATTGTCAATTTTCTAGAGCCATCCAAGGAGCAATTGTTGTTTAATTTTTTCACATCCATTGACATGTTCAATAATAATCTTGGAGTCCCCAAATATATGGATGACAGGGATGTTAAGGAAGTGTGTAAACCATATAAGGCCCCAGAGGGCCATTGCTTTAGCCCCGATATTCGTGCCACTGCCCGTATTCCAGTGAACCCAGAATTCCTATTCTTTTAAAAAATATTTCCAAAAACCACAACCACATGTGTTTCTTTGAGCCGTGCCATCGAAGAAACCTGTTGAACACTCCATCTAAGGGCCTGTCTGCTTGTGATTTCCTTTTTTATTTCTAGTATCAAGTGAAATAACCATAGAGTGACAGGATATAGAGCGCTCAAAAACCAGCATAAAGTTTTCATTTGAGTTTTCAAATATGATTTTGTTCTACCACTTCCATATTGACCAAAAAAGAATTGGGGGAATGATCCTCCATGAATGCTTCTATGTACTCCACCATTTCATACAAACCACGATGTTGTCAAAATGTTTATAAGGGAAACCAATATAAGTTGCCAATTTTTCCCATACCTGAACCGTGAAGGGGCATTTGAGAAACATATGTTCATTGTTTTCCTCTGCCATTCTGCAAATCGCACAGATACTCGGTCCATGCCACTGCCTCTTTTGTAGATTTTCCCAAGTGAGATTTTTGTTTTTGTAAACCAGCCAGAAGAAAAGGATGATTTTGATGGGAATTTTAGTCTTCCAAAATGTATAAAAATCACATATACCCCCAGGCTGAACCTCCCTTCCACAGAGGGTGTTATATATATCAACAACCATGATATTCCTTGCCTTCATCTTGCCCATCTAGACAAGTTGATCACTATTCCCTTCATGGAAGATTCCTAGTAATTTCATGCCGACACATATCTGATCCCATTCTTGCGCCGATTTCCCAGCCAGACCCAGCTCCTCTGCGCTTTTCCAAGCAGGACAAGGACCCCGCCAAGTGGACAAGACTTGGCTCCAAAAGTAAATACCGTGTCCATTTATGCATCGTATGAACTCCTCTGGAATGTTGCATTCCAATCCAGCACCTAGAATGCGATCAACACCAATGAGAATCCTATGACCCGACCCCATAGACCATGCAAGATACTGTAAAAATATTTTTTCTATCTTTTGGAAGCTAAGCCAGATTACCGAGCCCGATGGGATCCCTATACATCCTTTGCGATACCAAAACAGAAAATCATGCTCCTTCTGGTATTTATATCTAATGATCTTACCCCATGTACCAACACCAAAAATCCCCCTCCATAATGATTTCAACAATAATGCCCATCCAAAGTGACGAAGATTCAAAATCCCCCAACCCCCCATACCCTTTGGAAGAGTAATTTGGGACATCTTGGCCAAATGAAATTTATTTTGTCAACTGCTACCCGCCCAGATGAATTTGGCCATTATTTTATTAACTTTTTATAATAGAAAGAGGGGTATGAAACAGATGAGTCTAGTATACCCCCAACTGCGTGAGTACTGCTTGTGTCAAAATTATTCGACCTCCCAGTGATAGGCATCTAAATTCCCATCCAGAAATCCTTTTATAGAAACGGTGCATGAGCCAATGCCAATCAACAATCTTATAGTTGCATGGTTTGATATGATAGCTAAGATATTTCATACCACTCATCATCAGCTCCACAGCTATCCCAAAAAGAATTTTAATATAAGCAATTACCTCCATATCACATATGTCATGATAAACAATGGACTTTTGAAGATTCATATGTAATCCAGTGGCATTAGCAAATTTTGTAAAAACATGAAAAAGAGTCAGCCAAGAAAAATGATTTAATATCCCCATAATAAGAACATCATCAACGAAGAAACTATGGGAAATTTTGATGTCATTTCCCATGTGTAGTGCCTGAAACTGTCCATCCAACACCGCTTTTTTAATATGAAAACTCAACCCATCCATCACCAAGATAAATAAGAGTGGGGAAAGTGAGCATCCCTGTTGAAGACCCCGACCAACCCTGAAGAACTTCGATGGATATCCATTAATGATCACAACATAATTTATGTTTGTAACACATGCCATTATCCATTCCACACATCTGGACTGTAAACCAATCTTTTGAAGAACCAGTCTAAGGTATCCCTAGTCCAGACAATCATATTCTTTCAGTAAATCCACCTTCATGGTGGCAGCATCTATATGCTTTGTGTGGATTGAATGCAAACATTCCTGGGCAATAGCAACAACATCATGTATTTGTCAGTCTTGTACAAAACCGAACTATTCTGGTGAAATAAAATGTGACAATGTACTCTTCATCTGATTCACAATAGTTTTTTATATGACTTTGTAAATAAGGTTGCAAAGTGATATGGGCCAATAATAAAAGAAAGTGATTGATGGGCACTTCTTCAGAATGAGAGAAATATAAGTGGAGTTTATATGCGAGTGTATGTCCCCCATGGCCCTCGACTCCTCCACCATATCAATGAGGTCGCTTTTAAAGAGATCAAAGAAATGAGTAAATAGCTCCACCGTCCACCCATCCGAGCCTAGACTCTTGTTTCCCTTAATGGATTTTAACACCTCCAGAAGCTCATCCTGAGAGACAGCTTTGAACAGTTCAGAGTTTGTATCAACATCAAACATGGTGGGATAAAGATCCACACCCCATATAAGGTCCTCCGCATCTATTCCATCAGTTTGTCTGTAGGCCTTCTAGAAATGTGTGACAACAGCATTGCAGACATCCCTCTGCAACTGAAACCGATTCCCGTCATCATCAATAATCTCCCAAATTGAATTAATTTTATGCCTATGATTTGCAAATCAATGGAATTTTTTTTTGTTTTAGTCCCCATCTCTAATCCAGATAGATCTGCTCTTCAGGCGCCATGAGGCTTCATTAATAGTGAGAATATGCTTGTTTTTTAGTTCTAATACATGAATACAATTCCGAGTAGAATTAGGGAGACAATATGTATTCATCTTGGGGCGAAGAGCATCCAATTCATGACGTATATTGAGCAAATCCTTATGCAATTGTTATTTCTTCTGTTTCTACCAAGCTTTTACCTCCTCGCGAAGGATCTCAAGTTTATCTAGGATGTGCACTATGGGAGATGATTCCTGACCCCCATCATGGGTCCATACTTTGCGCACCAATTCATTAAAATCTGGGGTGTCCAACCATACCCAGTTGAACTTGAAAGGCAACCCATTTCTAAACTCTGCCCTCCTTCATTGTAAAGTAATGGGCTAGTGATCAGATAAAAAATTGTTGATCACCTCAGCATGAACGTTTCCAAGGCGCTCCACCACCTATTCATGCAATAAAAAAAAAATTCAACCTCTTTGCAACATATGCCATCCCCACTCTCCCGTTGTCCCATGTAGGAACCACCTTTTTAGCACAAATATCGACAAATTTGTGATCCATAATAACATCTCGGATCACCCTCGTGTTATAGACATTTTTGTGCCTTACAGCTATAAGCATGAAATGTCCATAATCCAAGGGATCCAAAGTCCCTAAATATGTTGTTACAGCTCCTAAAGGAACAAGGTCAACCAATGACAGCTTCTCCCAGAAGTTCTCCACCAAAAACCACTCAGAACTAGTCAAATCAGGATCAATTCAGAAGCTCCACTAGCTGCCTGCGTTGCAAAGCACCCAAATACACTGGCTAGGTGCGTTGCAACGCACTTGAATGCACTACCCAGGTGCGTTGAGTGGGAAATGACAAGTGGCAAAGTCATTCAACGAGGTGGAAAGACCATGGAAGCTTCCAGAATCTTCTCCAATGACACTTGCCTCACTGAATTCGACCAAGTGATGAGTAAGAGGCTCTCAGTCTCCAAGTGGAAGCAAGAACTGACAGAGAGAAGCCATAAGTCAAAACATAAGCTGACTCATCCTCTCTGCTTACATCTATATATGGATCCCTCATCCCAAAGATCCAGAGGCTGGAATTTTGTACTTTGCAGAGAATTGCTGTTGGTTTGAGATTGAGATTAGTACATTGGGTGATTTATGCTTTGTTGGAGGAGAGGAAGGGATTCCTTTGCTGGGAGGTAGATGCTGGATCGAGACTCACTTGGTTGTATCTCCTCTTGGACTTTATTATTCTATCAATAAACTATTTGAGTTTCTCCTACATGCTTGTATATCAGTGATGTTTTGTTATATTTGCATGTTTAGCTTAATCTGATCCTGAGCTTTTTATGAATGTATATCTATATCTTCGTGTAGTTTCTCTCTCTTGTGATCTTGCAGGAATTCGGTGAAGCTGGGCCAGTAAGGGAGCAGGGAGCTGGGAGCTATTGAAGAGAGGAGAGATTGGATCAACAAACTAGCGGAAGACACAGGTTAGTTACATCCTTTCTCCTCATTTACATTTCATAAAGAAGAATACTCAAGTAGTTTTCCTTGTTTGTTGCTAAGGCACTATCACACTTTAGAGTGGGATAGGGGCGTTCTGAATAGATACTTTTCCCAACAACAAATTGGCGACTCCGCTGGGGAACGTATCTGGTTAGTTTATTTGTGTTTCTATTGTTGTTCTTCTCATAAACTCAGGAGTGTTGAATCGAACTGCATTTGCCATTTACAAATGCAAAGTAGAGATCTGCTACTCTAGTCCACTTACTGGGCCTGTTTATGATCTGGACAACTGATCCACAAATTCTCTAACTGCCCTTTGTGATAGCTCTTTAGTCCTCCTTTAAATCATCCTTCTAATTGTACCTTATTGATAGCTTTTATCCGGCCAAAACCTCAGATCAAACTGCAAACCGTGACCCAGAACCCAGAGACCATTCTCGTTTCTGCTTCAGCGCAGGCTCTGTGAAGAGACTCTGCATTTCAACGCAGGTCCCGAGAGGGCTACCTGCGCTGTAATTCAGTTTCTCTGTGCAACAGGTGCGCTGATCAGCCTTTGCCCTATGCAGCTGTGGTTCTTTGCATCCTTGTGTTCAGTTTTATCTCTGATTTTTGCAGCCTGTTATCAGTGTGTGTACCTATCTGAAAACCCCTTTTCTCTGCCTTAATTCCGCCTCAGTTGTATAAAAGAAACTGTATTTGTTTTTGTGTATTTGTTACATCATTTGCAGTTTCCCATTACAAAAGTAAACTAGTCATACTGTCGCCCTTAGATCTAGACCTGTCGTAAGTGTCGTTTTGATCTTAGGAGTAAGTGTATTTGCTGTTGATAGTTGATTGCGCTTTTACTTTTGTCTTTTGGATTGAATTTGTGAATTTCTAGTGTCGAAACAAGTGTTTACTTCAAAATCATAAAGTGTCGTAATCATCTTTTTGATCTCAAAAAGAAACTTGTTTGTGTTTTCACTTGAAATCGAATTCAAATTTGTACAACAGCTTTCTTTTTAGGCATCAATATTAAGAAAGTGAAAACAAATACATGCATTTGTGCATTTGCATATTGATCGTTTGTATGGTTTGATTTAGGAAAAAGTGCATCTACAGTGTGCTCTATGCTCTTTGAGAAAAGATTGTGTCTTTCTTTTCCCCTTGTAGCTAGGATTTTTCATTGTTGAAAAGAGATAAATGCTTGCTTATCATCTTTAGAATGCATTTAGGAATTGTATCTACATCTCGTGGTGATCCAAAAAGGCAAACTTCTAAGAAAGATCAACCTAAAATAAATTGAATGAACTTAACAACGCATTGGAACTTAACGCACAACATAGAGGTCTAGGCTAGAGACGTGTTCCGGCGTCGTAAAACCTGGTGACTGTCGATCTCGCTGATGGTTGGGTGATTCCTCCTGAGAGACGATAAGCACCAGTACGGATTGTGCTCCCACGTACCTTCGAGTATATATTGGGAGACCCCTATAGGCATAAAACCTTTATCCATAGGAAGCCGTGTCGGCCGCCCTACTGATCGCAATGCACTGAACACATCATTCGGGAAGATTGACCGCCCGTACCTTAAAAATTATTCTGCGGTTTTGCGAAAAGTTTGGCACACCCTCTACCTAGATCTCCAGAGCAGTTCCTTTTGGCCTTTTTCAGACTCTATAACGGAAAAATTCCATCCGAGCATTTGTCACTTCGGGCTCGTTAAAACATCGAAGGAGACTAGAGTCATCTTTTGCTTTTTCTCGACTCTTTAAAATTGAAAAAGCAAGTTGTGTCCAAGCGTCGTTAAAATTTATTTTAAACGGAATATTCATACCCTTTTCCTGCGTTGATCTTTAGGTTGAGAAAATGGAGCCTACCAACCAAGGAATTCCCCTTGGTGAAAATCCTAGTCCCTTCTCCTCTTGGAGAGATGTTGGTGTGCCCCATATGGCCACATTGTCGCTTCCAGGACTGACAATTGGCTTGCCGGTCTGGCTCTTCTCAACCAATGTCGTTCAGAACACCATTATTCCTGAACAGTCGAGTCAGCAGTTAGACCAGTCCAGAGTTACCCACCAACCTTCTACTTCCTCTAATTCTTCCTCTCCTCCTTCCTCTTTGCTTGATGGGGCTGGCAAAGCCAAAAGCCAAGTTCCTAAGGAGAAGAAGGAAAAGAAGAAGAAAGAGAAGAAGAAGAAGGACCCAAAAGCGATTGGGGGCAAACGAGTGTCGTCTAACGAAAATCCACACACTGCACTGACCAGGCCTAAATCACCATGTGTCATTTGCAAGGGAGACCACTTTCACAAAGGTTGTCCCTACATCCCTCGGATACTAAGGGACTGGTCTCCCCGTTTGCACAATCCGGTGGCGTCAACCTCTGATAGCCATGTTGAATGCCCACTGTCAACTAGCGAAAGTGAAGTCCCAGGACAAAAAGGGAGAGCTAGATCTCCCTGTAGACTGTGCGAAGGCAATCATGCCCTCCACCGTTGTCCCTTCTTAGACGAAGCTAAAAGAGTTTTGGATGATCGTCCGGTTTCACCGTTGCGACTTCCTCCTAGATATAAAAAACTCTTGCCAAGTCCTTCGCTAGTTGAAAATCCAGCCGGCCCGCTCAAGTGGTCAGCTGAAGCGCCGGTCATTGAAGATGAACCAGCTGAATCCATACCCGACGAAAGTCAAAAGGTCGAGGCGGCAATTGACCCGGTCTTGCCTTCAGAGGTTTTATCTTCGAATGACACAGTCACTGAAGAGAACAAGGATGACACCATCCAAATTCTCCTCATCAACACAGACTCCGACGAACACGGGGGCAACCTACCATTCCTTTATCGCAGGAAGGAAGTTCGTCAGAGCCGTACCCGGCCGTCTACTCGGTCCCACCTCCAAGCAACCTAGTTGTCTCCTTCGACTGGAACCAACTAGGTAGACCCCGTTTTCCAGCAAGCATACCATTCGGAATTATCGTCCAAATATACAGAATGGTCATGGCTGGCACCATCATTGATGAGGGGGCATCTGTGAGTATCCTTTCCTCTACTGCTTGGAAAGCGCTTGGTTTGCCATCGCTTTTGCCTGAAATGAGAAATCTGACAGGCTTCAATAAAGGAACCAGTCGACCTTTAGGGATCCTCCCCAATGTGCCCATAACATTGAAAGGGAAGACCGTTCAAATGAACGTGATGGTCGTTCAAGGACCCTTGGATTATAACCTACTCCTTGGACGAGACTATATATATTGCATGGGAGCCATCATCTCCTCACTCTTTAGAGTAATGTGTTTTCCGCATGAAGGAAGAGTGGTCAAGCTCGTGGACCAGCTTTCATTTCCCGGATCACGCATCGCAAATAGTCATATACCATCCCTAAATGGTCTCTTCACACAAGAAATGTCTCAACCCACGGTTTGTCCTCTCGATGAGCGCGAGTAATTCGGAAGGATATGACTGGAACCCAGGGGGCATGCGTCCTAGTCTGCTTCGGCAGGAAAACTTTGGGTATAGGGTAGGTTTCCGCAGGAGAATATGACTAGTCCGTACCCCGTCCGTGATTGGAAGAGGGGTTGTTCTAGAATAAGATTCTTTTGTCAAAGTTATGTGAGTTGGCGGGCATCGTCGCTCACCTTTGTCTATCTCGGTAGACATCGCCGAAGAAGTGTTTTGTTTGAAAGATTAATAGAACAATCTTTGGGTAGCCTGTAAGAGGTAGTACCCTTCCTGATAAAACAAATGTTTTGTCAGCTCGAATAAAGGGTGACCCTTCCTGATAAAACAAATGTTTTGTCAGCTCGAATAGAGGGAGACCTCGAAACTCTGTTTTATACCTGGGGGCATGCAAACCTTTTGGAGTGCAAGCAAGGGGCGGCTATTTTTTTTTTTAATTTTTAGGTCCTCCCTTTAAACCCGTAGGTCTAACCCTTTAAAATCGTAGGATTAGTCATTTCCGAACTTGCATAACGAAAGGATGCGGGGCATAGCTTTGTAAGGCGCAAGCTCCATAAAAAATGGCATCTTACATGAGACATTCTTATCATATGACTGGATTAATCGAGCAGTTTTAGCACATAGTTCATGCTCGTTAAAAAATAAACATAAGATCGAGCAAGTGTTTCAACCCGCGTTTAAGATCGTTAAAAAATGAACTATCCTCCGGTAAATAACTACCGTGAATGTAACATTATCAGCCATTAAAGCCTTGGTCGTGTTTGCACCGTCACCTCCACTTTTCCATTGGCCGATCATTCACCTCCATATGATTGTTTACCCATTTTGAGGAACAGCTGCGAAGAGTGATTTCACTAGCCATCCTTGTGACACTGCCGTGATTGGAAAATTCCAACCCTTACCTGGAATCAGCTGCTACCCATTTTATCACTCGTTCCTCAAAAGACGAGTCTTCTTTAAGCTCTTTTCATTTGACTCGTAAAATATGAAAAGATTGCAGAGTTTTGGCCTTCCAGCTCGTTAAAGCGAGCGGAAGTGCTATCCCTCCTCTAGATTTTAATCTTTTTGGACCTGAGGGATTATTGCACCAAAAGATCGAGCGCTTGTTTTGTTCGGCTCGTTAAAACTATCGAAAATTCATCCCTTCTGTATTGTTTTATACTTTTTCGGACTTAAGGGATTAGATGACGAAAAAGGAACTCTGGAGTTAACTTTACGTACCTTTTCAGACTCTCTAAAAATGAAAAGGACCGAGTTATCTTTGTCGTTAGACTCGTTAAAAAGATTAATAGCGACAAACTTGTCTTTAGACGAGAACGAGTTTCACTATCGCTAGGCTCGTTAAAACATAGCGATGGGTTTGCTCGAAGGGCAAATTATAGAACAAGCATATGTTATCCTCCTCAAGCTTGACAAAAATAAAGAGGTGCTGGTCAGCAATGACTGGGGAAAAATTGGGAAGAAACTCAAAGAACCTTTATTGGTAGCAAGTCGCTCTTGAACATGACACTTCCACTCCGTGCCTGAGTCGGGTTGGGTTGTTCCATTCACCGGTCACATCACCATGGTCTCGCCATGCCATCCACCTTTGGGGTAAATGCTACCAATCCATCATATAAGTGTCGTCGATATGTTCAAGAGAAGTCATCCAGAGAAGTCAACCGTGTCCCATCCACTACCATACATTATACTTCATTCTTTCATGACCGCCACCCTGAACCATATATCATCAAATCGTTTTCACCTCCATCAAAATCATTTGCTCCGTTCCGTGTCATTGATGTGGGATTCATTAAGGCCCTCCTTTGACGGATCGCTTCTTGTCGACATCAGCTCATTATCCAAGAAGTTGATCTAGGAACACCCCCTTCAGTACTTTGAAGCTTGCATGCCTCAATGGCAAGTTTCTCACTTCCGGCGACAGGTATACATCAATGACCTTCGACCAAAAGATTTTGCGTGGTGTTCGATGCCAAGTCCTTTATTCACACCACGTGAATTGTACTGCAGTACCTTGAGGGTCATCATCCTTATCGGTGATTCCTCTCGCGCTTGTTAACAGTTTACATCATTGACTGGTAATCAAGCGATGTCTTTCCATGTTCGACTTCAAAACATTTCTCACATGGATCGACTTGTACTTAGAGTGAAGATCGGACGAGATTGAAGACCCCGGATCTAGTTTCATCCATCCGGGCTGCGATATATATTCAGGAAAAATAAAGACATTGACATGTACAGCATTGCAGAACAGATAATCATCCTACCAAAAGGATGATGATTTCATCAGGATCATCAGTCTACCATCAGACGATTGTCTGTCCTATGTACATAAAAATGAATTTATAAAGCTGAGCATGGGAATGCCCGCCTCAGCTAGATCATGAAAACAGTATGAAAAATAATGTATTGTATTGTATCTTATTACAGGTCTCCTCCCAGCATTGAATGAACTTCGGATCCTCCTAATAAAGCATTTCACCCGATAAACGGCCTCATACTTTAGGGGGCAACTGTTATAGACATTTTTGTGCCTTACAGCTATAAGCATGAAATGTCCATAATCCAAGGGATCCAAAGTCCCTAAAGATGTTGTTACAGCTCCTAAAGGAACAAGGTCAACCAATGACAGCTTCTCCCAGAAGTTCTCCACCAAAAACCACTCAGAACTAGTCAAATCAGGATCAATTCAGAAGCTCCACTAGCTGCCTGCGTTGCAAAGCACCAAAATACACTGGTTAGGTGCGTTGCAACGCACTTGAATGCACTACCCAGGTGTGTTGAGCGGGAAATGACAAGTGGCAGAGTCATTCAACGAGGTGGAAAGACCATGGAAGCTTCCAGAATCTTCTCTAATGACACTTGCCTCACTGAATTCGACCAAGTGATGAGTAAGAGGCTCTCAGTCTCCAAGTGGAAGCAAGAACTGACAGAGAGAAGCCACAAGTCAAAACATAAGCTGACTCATCCTCTCTGCTTACATCTATATATGGATCCCTCATCCCAGAGATCCAGAGGCTGGAATTTTGTACTTTGCAAAGAATTGTTGTTGGTTTGAGATTGAGATTAGTACATTGGGTGATTTATGCTTTGTTGGAGGAGAGGAAGGGATTCCTTTGCTGGGAGGTAGATGCTGGATCGGGACTCACTTGGTTGTATCTCCTCTTGGACTTTCTTATTCTATCAATAAACTATTTGAGTTTCTCCTACATGCTTGTATATCAGTGATGTTTTGTTATATTTGCATGTTTAGCTTAATCTGATCCTGAGCTTTTTATGAATGTATATCTATATCTTCGTGTAGTTTCTCTCTCTTGTGATCTTGCAGGAATTCGGTGAAGCTGGGACGGTAAGGGAGCAGGGAGCTATTGAAGAGAGGAGAGACTGGATCAACAAACTAGCGGAAGACACAGGTTAGTTACATCCTTTCTCCTCATTTACATTTCATAAAGAAGAATACTCAAGTAGTTTTCCTTGTTTGTTGCTAAGGCACTATCACACCTTAGAGTGGGATAGGGGCGTTCTGAATAGATACTTTTCCCAACAACACCTCGCCAAAGGGTCGATTTTCGGGGAATGTCCCGAGACTTCAACCAAGCCAACCATACAATTTAAATCCCCTGTGATGATGAGGGATACCAGCTCCAATATCCCTAATGAAAACAACTTATCCAAGAAAATTGCCCTATTCTTATATGGGGCATACATATTGAGAATGTGGATGCGCCCCATTAGGCCTCGGATATGTCCTTCAAGCAGAATACCAAAAAAACATGAAAGGGCTCTAACCTTGACCCATCGAGGGTCCCATAGGGCCACAAGGCCACCTGATAGACCAGCAGTAGCTGTGGCAGCGATATGCCATTACGGGAACATTTTTCAGAAATATTGAATCACATGTGGAACCAAATGCATGGTTTCCTATAGGAGAATGATATATGGACGAACAGAGAGAAAAATTTGCTTGAGGGCCAGAAATTTCAAGGCAGCCCCCAGTCCCCAAATGTTGAGAGATAGGATCAAAGTCATGTCAACCCCAGTGTGGGCATCCATGCTCCAAGGGCCTGAGAAGAAGGAATATCAGTAATAGGAACCTCAACAAGGAAACGGTCGATAGGGGAATTAAGAGGGATAGGCCTGGGTCACCCACGGAAATGTGGATTGCCACGATTTTGCTTTCTTTGGACAGTGATATTGTCGGCAGAGTTAGGGATGATGTGGGGGGAAGAGGAGCCAGGTGGTTTTGTATAGTGAGAGAGTGTAGATCCAAGGTATTTCTCTGAAGAAGAAATTCCAGGTCACTACCAACAAAATTTGTAGGGGAGGCGAGTGGCGAGTTAGGTGGTGTAAGGCTATGCCTAGGCCCCTGGGACTGATGAGGGAAACGTGAGGGTGATGGGAGCAAGTACGTATGTAATTTGCGAGGATGAGGGTGAGTCATGTGATGAATAAGGGGCCAGAAAGTCATGACGGGGAGGAGTGATTCCTAGAGGGGAATTTAGTATATGTGGGGATGGAATATTTTTGACAGGGATGTCTGACTTATCAAAGGACAAAGGGGATGATGGAAAAGTGATGGGTGAGGAGCCATAATTCGAGGATTTGCTAACAGGGGGACGAATAGAAAAAGGGGCATGTGGAATACCTGATTTTTGCCGAGAACCATTTCCATGTTGAGGCGCAGCACCATTGTGTCCAGGAGGACAATCTCCATATTGTAATGGCTCCGATGCACCAAAACAATTCCAGCCACGAGAATGATGAATACCACCCAGGCGGCGAGGGAAATGAGCCAGAAGGTGCCCAGTACGGTGACAGTTTAAGCACCGGAAGGGTACTCTCCAGAAATCTAGATGCTATGACAAATGAGTCTCCTGCCAATGCAATTCAATGTGATCCAAAAAGCCACCCCTATATTCCTTCTCAATCAGAATCCAGGTGACTCTTTTATCCGGAGCCCCCAAACATCGTGGATCAACATATACAAACTTACCGATGCCATTTTTGATATCCATGAAGGCTTGCTTTGTCCAAAATTCTATAGGCAACCCTGGTAGCTTTACACAAAGTAGTTTGTTCTCCGGCATGTCTTTAAGAGGATTAAACCCAATGTACCAGGAGTGAAGCACCAAAAAACTTATGCCATTTATCCATGGAATGGCCTTAATTTTCATAAGGTTATCCTGGTTGAAAAAATGAAAGTTGTACCAACCCCGCAACAACCGCACTACAGTTGGCATGTAACCTAGCATGGATTTCCATTTTTTATCCACCCAGATATGCATCTCAGCATCACTTAGCTCCACAAAATTCCACCCGCTGACGAAAGCATGCTTCTGTAAACTGGTAATACGGCTGATCAACACTTCATGGTCGAAAACCAGAGCAGGTGTCGGGGTGGTAGTCCTAATAGAATGTTGTCGATGCCTGGATTGTCTTTCAAAACCCACGTGATCGACACCATGCAAATCGAGGGCTGCATGCACACCATCTAGCACAGGAACATCGCCTTGAATTGTGTGCCAAGTGTCTAGAGGTTGGGTGCCACCTAGGTTGATTGAAGTAAATGTGACTCAGCATCCATGGTGGCATGTTTGAATGCCCCATTGATCTAGATTTAAACATGAATGCAACAAATTATAGAGATAACCATAAGCACAGAGATGCAGCAGAAACAATACTTCATTTCATTAATGTAAAATACTGAAATATGCTTACAAACAGAATTGGAAATAAACTAGCTAGGGCGATGGTAGCTTATCTCTAAGAAGAGATGTGGTAGCTACATGCCTCTAAACTGTGTTACAATGAGGCTCGAAGGCATATTTATTGTTGAGAAACAATGGAAAACCCTAAACATCCAAAAACCTAACCCTAGAAGATGAAACGCCAAACTGTGGGTCCCATTTGGGTAAATTGGTACATCAACTTCCCGGGGTTGTAACTTTGGCATACGATCTTCATTTGACGTGCACAGTATCTCGTTAGAAATATATATCCAAGAACTACAACTTGGGAAGAGAAACATCGGTCCATGGACCCATGTTGCTCCTAATTTTCCCAAAAATGTCGTTTAGGGCCTCAAAACGACTCCGGAAGTTCAGGACCCGAAAAACTGCTAAAAATAGTAAATTGTGCTACAATTAAGGAAACTGAAAAGCTGAAAGAAACAATGGTGGGAGTCCAAGTGGACTTGGCAGGTGGCCACCAATATCCACCTGGATCATTCCTCCCCCCTTAGGAAGCAATGGTCCCCATTACGTTGAGTTCCTCCATGAGATGAGAAAATTCTGCTGAACTTGGTCTCTAGTGAGCCACTTGCCCTGGTGAAGGAGTTGGCTTGCTTTGACAACTCAATACAGTTGGATATTCTGTTAGAGAGTGTGCTTTATCTGTGCATCCATGATCCAATCAGTTGCATCTTGTTCCATGCAATATAGATTTAACTCTGTGGGTGTGAGTTGTTATGCAATGTCGAATGTGTCTAGTAATGGTGGAAAGTATGGTCGAAGGCGGTCCACATTGAACATTGGGTGCAGGACAAGGAATGGGGGAATGTTGAGCTTAAATGCATTGTCTCCCACAGCCTTGGTAATGGTGTAAGGACCATAACGGAGTGGTCTAAGTTTCCGATAGGCTCCAGTAAGGCATTCCTTTTGCAAATGCAACCAGACTTTGCTGCCCACCTGAAACTTGTGTGGCACCCGATGTTGATCATGTCGCTGCTTGTACTTGGCATTTGATTTCTCCAGAATGTCATGGACCTGTTGGCAAATATGTTGGATGTGCTCAATGAAACTGTTTGCCTTATCTGTTTCAGACTGGACATGAGCCGAGTCTGCATGAGTAGCTGCAAAGGGCATGGCCACATCAATGGGACATGGTGGTTGGAATCCCAAGCCCACCTGAAAAGGGTTGTGTCCAGTCGAGCTGTGGAGAGCTTGGTTATAGTTGTGCTGAACATAGGGAAGCTCTCGTCCCATGTGCGTGGGTTCTTTGAGTTGTACATGTGCATAATGTGTACGATCATCCTGTTGACAACCTCTGTCTAGCCATCAGTTTGAGGATGGAAGGTTGTGGACCTGGTGAGTTTGGTGTCCAACATCAACCAGAGACTGGACCAAAAAGTACTGAGGAATCTGTTGTCTCGATCTGAGATGATATACTGTGGGATCCCAAAGTGTACCCACACTCGTTCAAAGAAGAGTTTAGCAATGGCTTCTACTGTGATATTCTTCTTGTAGGCCGACATAATGGCCATCTTCGAGAACCTATCGACGACCACAAAAGCACAGTGGTTTCCATGCTTAGTGCAAGGAATGCCTAACATGTAATCCATGGAGATGGATTCCCAAGGTCGACTAGGGGTAGGTAGTGGGGTATAGAGGCCTTACTTCTTGATGGTCGGTTTTGCAATGGCGCAGGCAGTCCATGATCTAATGTACTTCCTGACATCCTGTCGAAGATTTGACCAATAGAAATGCTTCTGTAATACTGCCACCATTTTCTCGACCCCGAAATGCCCATCAACCCAACTGTAGTGTGATCCCCAAGTCATCTTGGCACACCCACTTGAAGGAACACAAAGGTGAGCTAGGTGGCATAACAGGGCATCCTGGAGGTGAAAATCTGGAACATGCTGACCCTCGAAGAGTGTCTGGTATGTGTAGCTAAATTCTGGGACGCTTTTGTAGAGAAGTGGCCAATCAGAAGTCTCGTGCCCATAAGAGTTGAGCATTGTGGTTAACGCCATGATCGGTGGTCGACTGAGGCAATCTGCAACATTATTGGTGCTGCCCTTCTTATACTTGACATTCAAATGGAACTGTTGCATGTATGTGGACCACTTCTGATGGCGATCATTCTGCAGTTTCCCTTGGGTTTGTATGAACTGCAAGGGTTGGTGGTCTATGTGGATGACCGTTTCCTTTCCCAAAATGTAATGCTTCCATTGTCGGCAGGCTTGCACAATGGAATACATCTCCTTGTCATAAGTGGGATACTTTCGGACTGTGTCTGAAAGTGTCTCACTGTGATATGCCACTGGATGCCCATGTTAAGTGAGGACTACCCCAATAGCATAGTTAGAGGAATCTGTCTCAACCTCAAATGGTTGTTGCAAGTCTGGTAATGCGAGCACTAGTGCCGAGCAGAGGCGATCTTTCAACTTTGTGAATGTCTTTTGTTGAGATTCAGACCAAAAGAAATTTTCTTTCACTCCTCCCTTAGTGACTTGAATCAAGGGCCAAGTGATATGAGAAAATCCCAACACGAACCTGCGGTAGAAGTTGGCAAGACCTAGAAAGCTGCGGAGCTCTGTCAGAGTGGTTGGAGATAGCCAATCCTGAATGACTTGAATCTTGGCTGGATCCACATGCACCCCATGTTCATCAATAATGTATCCCAGATACTGAACCTGGGTCATGCCAAAAGTTCATTTCTCCAAATTGACACATAACTTGTGTTGCCGCAGTGTTTGGAGAACCTGTTGGATGTGGTGGAGGTGTTCTTCCCAACTCTGGCTGAAGATCGGGATGTCATCCAAGTATACCACTAAAAATGAGTTGGTGAATGGCCGCAAGATGTCATATATTAGCCTCATGAAGGTTGTAGGAGCATTCATCAATCCGAAAGGCATAACCAACCATTTGAAAAGGCCTTCCTTGGCTTTGAAGGCAATCTTCCACACATCGGAGGGTTCGATTGGTACCTAGTGATATCCTGACTTCAAATCGATCTTGCTGAAATATTTTTCCCCCTTCAGTTGATCCAGGAGGTCATCAATCCGTGGGATTGGGTACCTATTACGGACAATGATCTTGTTCAGCGCCCAATAGTCAATACAGAGTCTCCAAGTCCCACCCTTCTTCTGGACCAACACGATCAGGCTCCCACAGGGTGATGAACTCAGATGGATGTGACCTTTCTACAACAGCTCCTGAATTTGCCTCTTGATTTCATCGTTCTCTAGAACGAAGCATCGATAGATTGGTCCATTGGGCAGCAGTGCACCTGGGGTCAGATTGATGGAGTGATTGACCTAACAGTATAGAGGAACCCCTGTAGGAGAGGTGAAGATTTCCTCGTACTCCTCCACGACCTTGTCCATCTGTAGTTGTCGTGCGAAGGGGACCTGTCTAGAGGTCATGGCCACCGTCTTCTTCTTTCCTCGAGGGCGTATCATCAGGAAAACAAATTTCCTGGTTTTGGAAATGAGCTTACTGCATTGTTTTGCTGTAACCAAAGAGATGGCGGTACGCAGTGCTACCTCTGGTATCCTGTACAGCTTATTTCCCAAAGTAACAATAATAACACGGGGCCTTGATTCATACATAACATGTCGCTTCCACAAGTATTGTTGTCCTAATAATACATCACAAACTTCAAGGGGAGCAATGTCACACAATACCTCATCCCTGAAGGGCTTGATGTTGTATGGAAGGCGACACTGTTGGCTCACGCGAAGATCTTGTCCTTCGTGAAGCCACCCAATGGTGTACAGTTGTGGATGTGTTGTGGTCGGTAAGCCCAGCCGCTTCACGACCTTTGTCGAAATGAGGTTGTTTTGGCTCCCACTGTCGACAATGAACTATAGCGGGGAGCCCTTTACCCACATCTGGGAGTGGAAGAGACGCTCCTACTCCTCTGGATCTTTGGGTTCCTCCTTCTAGATCTTCATAGTGGAAACGGTAGCGTTGGGCTCCGCAACAATAATCTGCTTCCCTTTGTCATTCCCCTTGTCCGGTTTTAACTTAAAGTCGGAACATGCATCTAATTCTGAAACCTTTAGCTTGGCCACCAGTGACTGGTTGGCCCGATACTCACTTGTGTTGTGAGTGGAGCTCTTATGGAACTCACACCACTTTCCCGTGTCCTTTTTCGGCTTTGCGGCACTGTTCTTTGCTTGCAACTTTGGCGGGTTGTCTCGGGCTGCCTCGCCTTGGCTTTGTCCTTTGTTCTTGTTATGAAACCAGCTCAAGAAAAGATAGAAAAGATAGATCAACGCCTTATAATTCAGCCTCTTCGAGGGGGCAACCTCCTTTACATTACATAAATGAACAATTCTTTGATGATAAAAATGAAAAGACCTCCTTTCTATATATAGGAGTCTATGGGGTCATAACATAATCAGAGCCGACATAAAAATAATAATGTAAGGGCACAATAATAACAATAGTGGGCTTCTATGGGGCACAATAGTAACAATATGGGCACTACATGGGTACATCTATATAATAAGTGGGTTATACTAATAACAATAAGGGGTTACACTAGTAGTATAGGGGCCTAACAAGCCCCTCTCCTTCAAAAAGCATTATCCTCAACGCTTGAGTAGTTCTTGATGCTTCTGTATAAAATTCTTGTCCTCCCATGTGGAATCTTCAGCGGCTAAGTTCTTCCACTTGATGAGATACTCTGAAATTGATCAATTTCCTAGCTGTCGAGTTCTTGTTTCTGTGACTGCTCCAGGTTCCAATATGATTTTTCCTTCCTCTTCGATTTCTGGCAATATTGTTTGAATTGGTATCTTTTGCAACTTTTGAATAAGTGGCCATACTTCTTTGTCCTTCTTCCATTCATCCCTTGCTTCGTTTATCCAATCTGGTTGGATAATATAAATAGCACAAAACAATGCTTCCACATCCTCATCCTTGAAGAGTCTTCCCATTCGGTAAGGTCGCCATTTTTTAAGTGCATGTAGTATTGCCAACATTTCCTTCTCATAAACAGCTTGCTTGAGATGCAGCAGTAAAAATACCCAATCACCTACATCAAAAAAATTTTCACTACGATGTTTATCTACCTGTTGTTTCGTTTGATTTTGCACCGAAGTGGCGTTATCCTTTAAAAGTTGGAGAACTTGTTGTTGATGCTCGATGTGATCTTTCACTACTTGAACCTTTTTCTTCTTGATATGTCCTTCTATCTCTAGAGTTTGAGGAGTGATAATTTTTTCCAATCCTTTACAAGATATGGTCGGATTCATTTCTTGATGCTCGATGTGATCTTTCACTTCTTGAACATTTTTCTTCTTGATATGTCCTTCTATCTTGATAGTTTGAGGAGTGGTAATTTCGAACAATGAATTACAAGATATGGTTGGATTCATTTCTTCTTTCTCGATGTGATATTTCACTTCTTGCACATTTTTCTTCTTGATATGTCCTTCTATCTTGAGAGTTTGAGGAGTGGTAATTGTTGCCAATGCTTTACAAGATATGGTCTGATTCATTTCTTCTTTCTCTGGGGTGGGGTCCTCGCGTATATCTTCTTCTTTTGATGTTTCTTGATCCTTTTCTTCCTCCTCTTCATATTCTATGTAAAATAATTTCTTCTCAGCACACTTATGACCTTTAGTGCATTTGCTATCACAGTTGTAACAAAGCCCTTTTTCTCTTTTTTCTTCCAATTGTTGTGGTGTAACCCTTATAGGTTGTGGAAGGCTAGGAGAAACAACACTTCCATCTTTATAGTTGTGAGGGGTACGCTTCCTGGTTTCCATAATTTTTCTTTCCACTATGTCACAAAGCCCTTTTACTCTTTCCAAATGTTGTGGTGTTGCTCTTTGTATCCTCATAATGTGCTATCATTTCCTCCATGAAAATTGACCACGTAACAAGTTGTTTACGAGAACAAAGCCCTTTGTACCATAAAAATTGATCTGGTTCTAAATATGAAGATGCAATACATACCTTTTGTAACAGTTGTACACCATGTAGATCAAAATATTTCTCCATCTGAAGTATCCAATTTACCGAATCCTTGCCATCAAACTTCCTCATCTTGCTTTTTCTTGATTTTAGGAGCTAGACCTTGAAACGACTGTAACTTTGTACTTTCAGATCTTTAAGTTCTAAAATTGTGACCTGTAGTAGCCCTCTGTGTCCTCTTTCCAATGCCACCAGTCTGATCCAAATTGGATTCTCTACGAAAGAGTTATGCACAATCTCCCAAGATGACCTGATTGTAGACCTTTCCAGAAGAGTGAACTTGTATGAAGTGCCACGTGTCACTGTTTCGACCTTTGGATCTAAAAAAGATATAAAAACAAACTACAGTCCGTCCTCTTTCTGTACCTTTTTACGAAATTTCAATCTGATCCCGAGAGAGAAAGTTATGACGATTTTCCCCAGGTCACCTGTTTTGAATGTAATTCAGGAGTCTGCAAAAAGACCAACTTCCTCAGATCATATCTCCGCAAATATCGCGCAAAAAGCTCTGAAATTTGGACCCAAGTTTCAGTGCGATTTCTTCTCAAATGGGTTTTTTGCGACTTCTGAAACGTCACAGAAAAAAAGTTATAGCGAAAATGCCACGATGACCTGTTTGGAGCAGCGAAACCCTAGAATCCAAAGCTCTGATACCAAATGTTATGAAACCAACTCAAGAAAAGATAGAAAAGATAGATCAATGCCTTATAATTCAGCCTCTTCGAGGGGGCAACCTGCTTTACATTACATAAATGAACAATTCTTTGATGATAAAAATGAAAAGACCTCCTTTCTATATATAGGAGTCTATGGGGTCATAACATAATCAAAGCCGACATAACAATAATAATGTAAGGGCACAATAATAACAATAGTGGGCTTCTATGGGGCACAATAGTAACAATATGGGCACTACATGGGTACATCTATATAATAAGTGGGTTATACTAATAACAATAAGGGGTTACACTAGTAGTATAGGGGCCTAACAGTTCTGCAGTTTGGGGGCACCTTTCCCTTGCTTCAGATTCGCAGATCCAAAGTCTCGCTTCTTCTATTTAATCTTTTGCTCGACCTTGACGACATATCGGTATATTGTGCCGAGCGAGGAGATGTTCAGGAATGCTATTTCTTCCTGAATGTACTTGTGCAGGCAACCATGGTATTTGAGTACCAAATGCTGCTCTGAATCCTTGATACCCAACTTTGTGCGAAGGGTATGGAAAATATTGGTAACTCTGGCACATCTTGGTCTCTTCCTTGCCGCAGTGTGGTCCACTTTATGTATTTATCCTCTTAGATTCTGACAGGGTAGTAGTTCTTCTTGATGGCATCCTTGAATGAATTCCAATTGGGTGTGGCTGAAAATAGTGAGCTTGTACTTTCATCCTTCTTCTCGCAATAGGTTTCCCACTAGTCCTTGATGTGGGGGGCTACTTTGAGAAGAGCGAAAATAATCTTTTCCTGACTGGAAAAATCATGAACAAAAAAATAACCCTCTAGCAAATTTAACCATTTATCGATGACATCTGCGTCTATCTAACCCTTGAATATGGGGATTTCAAAATTAACTTGTACCTTAAACGATGTGGTGTTTCCAGAGTAGCTATTGGAAGCCGATGCGTCGCCCCTGGGTAGCCGTTGAAGGATCTGGGCAAAGATGTCCATCATCGTGTTCCTTTGTCGCTCGAGGGCTTCTTCAAGCAAGATTTTGATAGGATCTCCTGCTCCCTCGTCTTTCTTTTCATTTGCCATGGGAGGCCATCGGGATTTACGAGGCTGGTCTTGCAAAGGTTCGACCAGTTCAAGCCCTAACTCCTTAAATCCCGACCTCGTTGGGGACATGCAAAGAAAAACAGAGAAAAAGCAGACCGCTCTGATACCACTAATCCTGATTTAAACAGGAACGCAACAAATTATAGAGATAACCATAAACACAGAGATGTAGCGGAAATAATACTTCATTTCATTAATGTAAAACACTGAAATATGCTTACAAAAAGAATTGGAAATAAACTAGCGAGGGCGATGGTAGCTTATCTCTGAGAAGAGATGTGGTGGCTACATGCCTCTGAACTGTGTTACAATGAGGCTTGAAGGCCTATTTATTGTTGAGAAATAATGGAAAACTCTAAACATCCAAAACCCTAACCCTAGAAGATGAAACACCAAACTGTGGGCCCCGTTTGGGTAAATTGGTACATCAACTTCCTAGGTCGTAACTTTGGCATACGATCTTCGTTTGATGCGCACAATATCTCGTTAGAAAGATCTATCTGAGAACTACAACTTTGGGAAGAGCAACATCAGTCCATGGACCCATGTTGCTCCTAGTTTTCCTAAAAGAGCATTGTTTAGGACCTCAAAATGGCTCCGGAAGTTCAGGACCCGAAAAACTGCTAAAAATAGTAAACTGTGCTACAATTAAGGAAACTGAAAAGCTGAAAGAAACAATGGTGGGGGTCCAAGTGGACTTGGCAAGTGGTCACTAATATCCACCTGGATCACCCATAGGACATGTCAGATTCCAGCACATCCATACCCTCGGTATGGAAAGGATAAACAAGACCAACACAATAAAAAAGGAAATTTGTCGCGTCTGGTAGAAAAGGAGTGTCAAAATGGTAGATGAAAATAAATAGGAGATGTACCAAAGAAAACCGCCAGAAATCTAGGGATCATACAAAACACACTCCACGAGGATGTAAGGCATACAGAGAATAAAGTCTACATCAAGCATAATGAAAGTACCGCCGCCGGTGCACAATCCAAAACAGGATAAAAAATGGTGCACATAATATAAAAATAAGAAACCAAATATGGGTCGGAGTACGAGGATCCCAAATCACATGGACATCACGGCCGAATGACAAGTATAATTTAATAGCAGTAGATCCAAGACCAACCCGTGAGTAAATACCACCTACCACCTCGTGGGAATTGAAAACCACCAAAATATACAGGATTCTCGCGCCGGGAAGTTCAAGCCAGTTCAGAGCCGAAGTCAGTCAAAAATAGAGAATAGGAAAGACAACAGAAGAATCCCACGCCACAACGCATGAGAGTAGAGAGGACTAAAGATCTTCACAGCAGCAGCAACAACAACAGCCCATGCAAGTCCACCTTCGATTACAAATGCAGAAACCAAAATATTTGCATGGCCGAGAAATAATGAAAGAGTTTATCCACCGATGCCAAAGCAAGTGAAAACTATTTGGATATAGGCAAGAACCCTCCCCGAATGAGACTTGTGGACAAACAAACTCAAAAATTTTAGTCCTGAAAGGCATTTGAACAGTTGGACGGGGGGGAGCATGAGTCATAACGATACAAAAAAGGATGTATATCGCGATAGCAATTAACATCAGAATGTGAAGGAATTCCAACTAAAGAAACCTAAAAGGGAACATGCTATTCATGCCCCGAGAGTATAACAGAACCATCTTCCCATGAAAATAAAAGACAGAACAAGTAAAAAACCAAGTCCCTCAACACATGAAGAAAACAATCCCAGTAAAGGTAGTCTTAGGCGAGGAGGGAGCTAAGCATATAGAAAACCCATAACAAATAGAAGTTGTCCATAGCAATCTCCATCAAATAAATGAGAAGACGAACCTATGATTACCGTCGCTCTGGTCCATTAAATCTTGAATTCGTGTAGTCTGAGCCACTGTAATAAGTGGGATGTTTGAATATAGAAACCCCATGGTTATGTTGTTCACAGTTGAAACAAAAACGAAAGAATGTGGATTGAACACACTCTCCACGATAGCTTTTATAGAGAGACTGTGGTGACCACTTTGCTTTGGGAAAGGAAAACTGGGGAATCGCTGATACATGAAATATATAGGTCTTTAAAGAAAGAAAATTGTTCATCTTTAAATCGCATATAGTTAAAGGCTTATCATATTTATCACTAGTCTCTTGAAATTGTTTTTATCATATTTAAATATTTCTTATATGTATTTAACATATATATATATATATATATATATATATATATAGTTTTATATTAAATAGAATAAAGATATGCTTAATATTTTTTACTAAGATAGCTTGACATTTTATCAATTTCGAGATTCTTTCAAATAAATTTTATATTTTTCAAGATTTGAACTTAAAACTCAATGGGAGATAATCATCTTCCCAACCAAAAAAATTCATTGCTAAGATTTTTGGAGTCTTCTTTGGATCTCAATGCTTTGGAGACAATTTTTCTCCCCCTCCCACCTTTAACTCTTCTCCTAAAATTTAACTCCTCCCCTAATATTTGAACTTTAATTGAAGCTTCACATGTGGAATGTTAGATAGAAAAATAAATTACTCAACATAAAAATATTATGGCCAAAATTAATCTAATACCTCTTGCAACAATTTTCACCCCCACACAACCTTAATCCCTCCCATGAAATAGAAACTCACACTAATATGTTAGTGACTTTATATAAAAAAGAAAAACACAAAATAACCCATGCTCGCCATTTTCTCTTTTCCAAACAGTGTCAAAATTTTTCATAAACCAAGCTATTAACGAGAAAACCTCTTAACCAAACAAAAACAATTCTAAAACATACTCACACCCAACATACTCACCATTATATATATCTTAATTATTTTCATTAATGACTTTTTAATATTATCTGGTTTCATTTGATGGCTTGTTGACCGAAATACTGTTTTTAGTACTAAAATGTTCACGTCATTTCATGTATACCGTAGCTTTCCAGCTCTAGGAAATTGAGGTAATTTGTAGCATGTGAATCGCCTGAGAACAAATAAGGACGTTTCAGGCCCTGTCTACATACATACGGATGGATGGTCACATTTACTTGAATGGCAATTCATTGAACGTTGAAATTTGCGTTATGGTTGACTGGTTAATAACCAGAAGTCCCTCTTCCATATGTCAGGCAACCCATGCCGGTAGAGACCCAAACCTTAAAGACTCCACACTTTCAAGGTTCCTATCATTTTCTAATTTGTCCATCCATGCCCTGCAAAGAAACCTGTTAGGTATTTTTCCACTGCAGGCTGCCATCAATCCCATCTGCAACCTTTTTCCATATGGAATCACAGACCCTCATTACCAACTTTTGGACTGTAACTACTTTTTATTTGAATTGCTATTGGAATTTGAATAGGAAATACAATTGCATATTATTCCTCTACATAGCTGAGTTGGTGCAGTTACTGTTTTGGGCATTCCCCCTGCTACTAGGAATGCAGCAGGATAATGGATCAACCCACCCTTACCCGTCGGGGCAAAAATAACTGGAGCCCAAATGACGAGATTACTTGAAAAATTATTGTTGCTCTGAGTTGTTTAATACTAGTTTTTGGCTTGAAATTCGGCAATATGATTTATGTGAAATTTTATTTCGTTTAAATTGTACTTTTGAATCTAAAAAAGAAAATTAAACTGGTATGATTTTGATAAAATTAAATTAGTAATATTATTCTTTATTATTTGGATTAAAAAACAAATGGTCATTAAATATATTGTGAAGTTTGTAAGTAAGTTTTGATAAAAAATGAAAAATTATTGTATAGTTTTGATTTTTTTAAGATATTAAATTTATTTGTATAATTAGAATGTATAATTTTATAAATTGTTTATTTGTAATGGAGATTATTATTGATTGATTTATTATTTTTAATTATTAAAAATTAGTTATTTTAAATGATTTTTTAGTATTTTATGATTTTAATTTTTTTATAAATTTCAGAAATGATAATTTAAATGTTATCATAAAATGAGAAAATTAATGAATGATATTTTAAAGTTTACGATACTAAAAATAGTCTATGGGACCAACAACCTCCAAGGGACTGATCCTAACATATTGTCATAATTGTATTTAATGTCTATGAAAGTATTACATTCCAAAATGAAATGTTTTTAGGATTCCACTGCATAAAAACTGTAAAATGTACACTCTTTCTTCCCAAGCTTTTTTAGGTCTTTTCTACAGTCTCTTTTCACTCCTAAGTTGGTGTTAGTTAGTTCTTAATTGAGCAATAAGAATCTTTGCTATCCTAGGAATGATAGTTCTAAGGTACTCTTTTTGTTGACGATCGCAAATGGGGTTGAATTCCTCAACACAGCGTTTTACCCAACTCTTTTCCCCATATAAGTTTAAGGAACTTCTCTATAATAAATGGCTGCTAACAATTGGGTGCGGATAATTGGCTAATGCAGAATTATTTATGCATCACTGTTATTCAAAGAAAACCACACCATATGGAATTACCAGTCAATAATCTATAAAAGTTATTTATGCATCACTGTTATTGAAAGAAAACCACACCATATAAAATTACCAACTAATAATTTATGAAAGATAAATTTTCAACCTGAAAAATGTATTTAAGTATTAGTGTCATTAACCTAAGAAAAACCGACTCTTAAACCAATCAAATTTATTTATAGAATTATAATCTATATTTTCATTGCATTCATGTGAATTTATTTTGAATTTCAATACAACAAATTGAAAACCAGCCATTCGTTGGCCCGTTATCCCAAAAGACAGTGCTGCACTGGCATAAGTTTTTCAACAATGCGGCCGCCTCAGATGTCTACGGAAGTCGCAAGGTTTGCTGTCAACGAGATAAGAGTTTCACAGTCAAGAATGTCGTCAACCTCAAACGTGGACGGTGGAAACAGCGTTTTAAATACACTCTACGTTTGGCCATGGTAATCAGATTCCGCTCAAATAAGAGAAATTTGGAGGAAAAATCTGGAGGTTGTGTGAGGGATCTTATGCAGCAGCTTGGATTAATATAACTTTGGTTACAGAGTTGGTAGGTTTTTGGCTACATTGTTGCCGAGCTACATCTTGAAGCTTCCTATCCCAGCTAATATATACATATATATTGCTTATGTTGCTGTGCCAAATGTGGAGTTTCATCGTTTCCAGGAGGGTTATTAGAGGGGGCATGTTGCTGTTGCTCGTTCTCCTGCTGCAGCTGCTAAATTTTGCAACCATATATTCAGGTTTGGGTAAAGTTACCAATTTGTTTACCTGGTGATTTATGACCACATGGGTAGTTCTGAATTTGCAAAGCTTACTCTTAAATAGTTTTCTTAACATGTTGAGTCCAATGACCTAGATGTTTTGTTTTCTTTGTTCGTTCTTTTTTTCTTTACAGATTCATCTAAGAAACTTCATTTTTCAGCTTGCGTTATGAATTTGATTGCTGTGCTTTTATATATATATATATATATATATAAGAGTTAGGTGTATATCTTAACCAAAAAAAAGCATCAATTGACCGGGGACAATATACTATCTGAGTATATATACAATACATATTTTAGACCTAGGCAGTTTAAGAAGCTTGGTCATCATGAACCACAGTGAAATTTAGTAACTAAATGAACCATATGTGTATATGTGCAATCCATATTTGAGACCTAGGCAGTTCCAAAATTTAATAACAAAGTACTAGCCATCTCTAAAGTATAAAATAAAGAAATGAAAAAGAACTAAATTAAAAACAAAGCAAATCACAATATATTTGAGAACCATCATTGTACATAAAGATCAGAGCATATCATAGTTTATGATATAACCAGTCGTTAATAATTGCAATCAACATACTAGAATACAGAGAATAATTACAATCGACATACTATAACACAGAAGGATGACAATGCAACACCTTTTATAATTATTAACCAATTATCATGGCTATAAGAGATACACTTCATTGTGACTTTTTCCTATCATGATAATCATAATAGGTTAAAGTGGTATACTATTTTGTAACCTAGTAAATATCATGAAATATTATAATATATACTATTTAATCGTAATTTTATACTGAAATTTACTATTTTTAGTTAAAGAGGTTCCTCATTGAGAGAAATAATTATTATGTTATTTACTTAGCAAATAATATTATCATCTCATATATATTGTGATGACTTCAAACTTTATTCTTAAATAACCTTGAATTAAAGAAAAATAAATTACACTTACAAATGGTTAACTAAAATATGAAATGCTTTGTTTCATGGAAAAAAACTACCAACCTTTATGATATATTAAACCTGATATATCTGTTCAACCTGATCATAAAAATTATAAAATATTGCTGGCAGTCTACTGAGAGCTACCAAGCCTCGCAATAATGTTGTTGAAAAGTTGTCTATGTGCAATTATTTGCTAATAACTAGTCCAAATAACGTTTGCACTGGAGTTCCTGTAAAGCATATTGGAAAATTTGAAGATATAGTTCAATCTATTTAACAAACTTTTCATGAATCGCATGAATCAAAAGCATAATTTCAAATGGTTTCAAAGTTTCACCACCCTTCAAATGATATAGCCCATCTCTAACTTGGATGGTGTCTCATAAAATATCAAAATATCATATATCAGTTTGTCAATATGTTCATACAAATATGTCATTATTTATTCTGTGAGATTCAAGAAAATTTCTAAGTTCAACTTTGCAGAATTCCAATGTGGCTATGTATGATTTTTCCTTTATAAATCGTTAGTATCTCTGACAGTAGAGTTCCAACATTTTGCATTCTTTCTGTCAATATTTTCAACAGGAACTCCCGGTCTTTGGGACATGCATTTAAAAGTATCAGATATTGTCTCTCCAGAAATGGCAAAACCCCATATTTCAGTAGGTCATAGGGTTCGCAGAATATTAAGAACAGGTATTGCCATAGACACATTAATTGTTATTTGTTAATTCTTTATGATAATGATGCTTAACGTTCAATTAGATAAATAGGATTATAATGCATATATCATGGATTGCTCCTTGCTCCTTATTATATGTGACAGGGAAATGCTCCAACAAAGATATCAGCATTACTCAATACCCTGATACATCCTCTGGAATTCCTGAGTACATTGTTCAAATCTTGAATACATGCATGCATGGATGTTCTCCCTCGGATATTCGTCTCCACTGTGGTTGGTTTGCCTCGGCAAAGGTAATAAATCCGAATACCTTCAGGCGCACAGGCTATGATGATTGCCTGGTCAATGCTGGCAGGCCGCTCAAGCCCAACCAAATCATTCGATTCACTTACGAAAATTCGCATATGTATCCCTTATCTTTCAAATCGGCCAGATTCTGTTAATGTATAACCACCTCAGATTCTGTGAGCGTATATCTCCAGAGTGAATATTGAATGATATGGACGAAATAATAAACGCTGCAGGACCTCTGGGCTTCCATATGATAAATTACCTGTCTGTCTGATATCAGTTTAGAAGTAAGACCTGTCATTTCAAAGAAATTGTGTAGTCAAAGGCAATATGTAATTATTTTGGTTTTTTTTTGTACCTAAAAAAATATTTCTTACAAAAATATCTAAAGATTCAATGCATTTATGGCATTATTTACTTTAGGTTTGAAACATATCTATAAACATATATAGATTTTTCTATAGTTGCCTATAAGTGATATTTTTTGAAAGAAAAAAATTAGTTATTTATTTAGCCAGTATTCATTATAATCACAAGTTTGACCAGTGAAATTTTCACAATTAAAGTGTCCCAGAGGTTTTTGAGAGTGTTGAATCTATATATACAGTCAAAAACCAGTTTAAACAACATAAATCAAAATTTCACTACAAAGCAAGAATGAAATTTAAGAGATAAATTATTACTACCAAACTAACTTGCTTATCAAATATAATTTTTTTTTCAACATTGTGTTAAAATGATCCAAAAGAATATTAGAGTTGTAGAAATTGTCCTGGTATCTTACACTATATATAGAGGTATTATAATTTAATTTAATTTAAATGTTATGGAGAAAACTCATTATTTTTCTTATTAAATTTTAATTTTATATATCTTAAATTTATAATAAATATTTTTCATAATAGTTTAGAACTTTATTATCGAATTGAAAGAAAACATATATATTCTTAAGAGAGAATATAAAGATATCCCCACACACATAGATATAAATAAGATCCCTCTAGAATTGGTTTTCACATGGTGGAATTTGGTTGTTTTTACATGGTAGAATTTTGTTGTCAACTCAGTAGTGGGATAGTTATCACTGGTTGCTATTAGCAAATGTAAATTAATTTATCACCTTTATTCAAGAAAAACCATCACAATCAACCCAGGGATGAGGATAGTTATGACTGGTTGCTATTAGCAAATTTAAACTGATCCATCACCTTTATTCAAGAAAAATCATCCCAACTGAAATTATCCACTAGTGATTTATAAGCAGTAGTAGTTCACTCTTGTCAAATACCTCTGAATTTTGATCTGTCTAAAGTGGAACTCTTGGCTTAAAGAAACAGTTTGAAGATATATTGTCAGCCATTTATCTACATATACATTTAACACTGTTAATCATGTGTTTCCTCCTAAGATGTCACTTTTTCAAAACCAGAAAAAGTAGAGTATGCATGTCTTCATAAACTTAGTAATTAGGTAGAGATAAATCTTTGTCACACAAACATAAAGTCTCATTGTCTAGCTTAACCTAAAATTAGATTATTATTATTACAATTATTATTTCGTGTTTTATTTTTACTTTTATTTCTTAGGTGTAAAATTCTATTAACTTATTTTTAAAAAGAAATTCTTAGGCGAGAAGGTAGAGTAAAAGGTTCCTTCTACCAGGACCACTGCATGGCAGTATTGGAAAACATCAATTCCTCGGATGTTGATGAGTCGTGCAGTTACTGACTTTCAGAAAGTGGAATACGGAAATATTGTCATCAGCTTTAAATGAATCTGCAAATAGGGTTTGCAGACTCGGTCATCACTGCCGAAATGTGGATTTCATCATTACTGGAATGTACAGCAAATATACTTGCATTGGACGTAGACCTTGTCGGTATCTGCTCTGATTTTTTAATTTATGTACGTCATGCTATTTGGATGCAATGCAACCCTACTGGCCTGACCATGCTCTGTCAAAATTTATTTCTCCACGCCATACTTTGAGGTCTCTCTATGCTTAAATTCTCAAAAGGATGTGCAGAGTCCTTGCCCACTTTACACTGTCACCTTTATCAGATGTAAATGTAATTCTCGATGTCCACCAAAGAGTTGGATCCCATCTAGATCTTGTGGAATTAAGTTGCCACATAATTTTGTCTGGTATAAATTCTTTCAAGAAATTTAATTGTGTGATTATTTATTTTTCTAGAGTAGAACTTGATTCAGCATCATATAAAAAATTTAAAAAACATTCAAAAAAAAAAATTAAAACTCGATAATTATAAGTGGTATTGTCAAAAAAATTTCCTTATTTTTTTTCCAAAATCATACCGAAATTATTGTTATATTACCAACAAAATTGTCACAGGCTGCTGGAAAATTATATAGAGAAAACTTCAGTTCAAACAGTATATTCACTCCAACACATTGCAGAAGATAAGTGAAAAGTTTTTCAATGGATTTTATTTTTAAATTAGAGAAGATTGAAATGGATTTTATTTTTTTAAATGAGTGAAGATTGAAATTTATTAAGAGTATTTTAAATAATTGAGTTATAATTAAAATTTATTAATATTATTTACAATAAATTATTAATAATTATGTTTATTTAGGAATAGGGTTTTTAAAATTTTAATTTAATTTTCAATAATTATTAGGGTAGTAGAAATTTAATCTCTCTTTAAAATATTTTAGAATATTTTTTTAGTAGTATACACAAATTAAAGATTGAGATTTATCTCCAGAGTAATTATGTTTTTTTGACTCTTTTAATTAAATTGATTAATTAAAAAAATGTAACATAAACAAGTATTATAAAAAGTGAGTTATGGTATTTTGAGTATGTGTATTGATAAATAGCCATGGTAATCTAACAAAGCCTATAATGTGTTAAGAATCTTGTTTCATGTATTTTTAATTATATATGTTTAATTTATATATTAATTTTTATTATTATTATTATTATTATTAATAAAAATAAAATAATTAATTAATTAGTTTTTATGTTTTTTAACGATCTAATATTTATCATAAAGTAATTGTTTTGATGCTTATTTAGAATGATTTATGGTTGTACTAGTAAAAAATTACTAATATTATTTAAATTAAATTATTGACCAATAAAAATTATAATATTTTTACAAAACTAATTACCATATATCCTAATAATTTAGAATCACTTCAAAAATATTGTATTCCAACTTTTTCCCTACAAGTGAATTTATTCATCCAATACTTAACACATTTTCAACATTATCCTTATCTTTATCTTTATCCTTAACCTTGACAAAGTTACCTTATCAAACCCCAACATATGATATAGTGAAACTTTGGATCATTTGTCAAAACAACCATTGATGGTTGTACAACATTTGTCCACTTAGCTTCTAAGAACATCCTTAGGGCTAATAAATATTTCATGATTGGGATTCTCCAAAGATAAGAGCATGGCTATGCTTTCACCCAAATAAACATGCTATAGAATTTATGTGCTTATCTTAATAGCCAACATTCTCTTCATCTGCAACAACCACTGGAGATGTTGTATAGAGTAGCATCATCCACAACAAAAATATAACTTGTAATCTTTATTATTTCTATTTAAAGGCCTTTGCCAAAATATTTGTTTGTTCTCACTCGCCCCATTTTATAACAACATTATTTTGTGGTTTTAATGTATTCCTTTGCTTACAAGAATACCCCATATTTGTCTTTCAACAACATTATTTCCTTTACCACTAATGGAAACATATCCTAGTTGCTCACATATATTGCAATAAAATTATTCCTTAAATACTTCCAGGAGTGCCAATGAAAAATCATTCATCTTTCAAATTTCTTAGCTTCAATAAGGTCATGCTAACCTTGTGGTCATAGGTTAAACCCTTAGTGCTCACTTTGCATAGGCCACTTTTAGATGTTGATTTGTGATCTGCAACATTCATGATGGCATACATTTTGTATAACATAGCAAATCTTACATCATTAGTCAATACTAAGGTTCCACTAACCAACTTACATGCCTCCTTAGTGATTGTTCCCTTCAATCTCTTTCTATGATTTGGATTTTATTCAAAAATTTATTTCCAAATAATTGTACACAATTTGTATAGCATAGCAAATATCACATCGTTAGTTAATATTGAGGCTCCACTAACCAACCTACATGGCTCAGTGATTTTTAACTTTAATCCTCATCTACAATTTAACTTTTATTCAAAAAATTATTTGCAAATGCAAGACGTGCATCACATCAATAATTTTTTTAATCCTTCCATCCTCAAGCCTCACTAGTGTGTTTTTGCAAGTAGTAATTTTGTGTATCCAAAATTGTCACTCAAGAATATATTTTCTTTCTTGCCTACACAATCCTCATATTCCATAAACCACTTTTTATGAGAAGACATGTAGGAGTCTCCAAGTCCAACCATTAAGCTTCATCGTGCCTTTGAGATTCAAGGCATGGAAAATACATTCTTTCTTCATAACATTATTCAATTTAAGACCTAATAGAAAATTCCTCTTTTTTGTTTTGGGGAATTTAAGCATTGCATTGACTCTTCTTCTACCATGTATCATGCACTTAAATGACAAACAATATTTATTATACTAATTAATGGTTTTAGATGTAAGAGTGATAGCTTGTAGGGGATAAGAGATATATCCAAGGATATAAAGGATATGGTTGATAGAGATTATACATGTTTTTTATTTTATAATAGTTAAGAGTTATCATTTTTGAAGGGATGAGGTTTTTCTTCTTTAAGGAGACTCTCACAGAAGACACTTTGAGTAATTACCTAATCTTGGATCGTAAATAGGTTAAATTATTGGCTTCAATTAAGGAGCCTAACCTCAACGAAATCAAGAGGGTCAAACTCATCACCACCATAACTCTTAGGGAGATATAATGATTCAGATTGGATCATTATATTGTTTGTCATCCCTCTCAATGCTTTTAGAGTGGAAAACATTCAAGAATCAACTCACAAGACCATATTTACTAGCAGGGCCCAGTTTGGCAAATTAGGTTGTGAAAACATTTCGAAGCAGTTTGAGGCAACAAATGAAATTATTTTAGAGTAAAACATTGCTTCTTTAGTGCGTACCCTTTTTTTCCCATTCTACACACAGATATCTTTCCAATGGTGCAATAATTGATTCAATCGGAATTTGTATGCAAAAAGTATGTCACTCAGAATTTGACCTTCCTATTTTGACCACTATAATTCGAGAGAATGCCTTGTCATCCCCCATTATTCATGGAAAAGGGGTTAGTCGTGGTTTATGATGAAGCATACTACATAAAATTCAACATTGTAACTCTAGGTAAGAGTTGAAGGAGTCAAACCCAAACACTAGTAGGCTATCACGTTGAATTATAATCAAGCCATTAGGAGGAAAAGGGGCTCCATTCTTTTTCAATGCATTTTGTTCCATATATGAGCATAGTAGTTGAGAAGGATAGGGAGAGAGAATGATGCAGCGAAACTGCAACTTTACGTAAATCCAAAAATTAAATTAATTAAACCCTTGTTTAATTAACTATCAGACCTCGATCTCTTTAGCGGAACTCAAACCAAATTAAATTCCTATTCAAACCTTATCAAGTCTAAAAAATATGCTAACCAACATGCATCTTCTGGAGCAATATCCATCATATCTCATTCATACATAATGAACGGTTGTGATCGATCCAGACTTCAACTGGATTAAATCACAGTCCATATGATATCACGTCCGAAATCTGTATTAAACCTCGTTCATTTCTCGACGTGGTTACCGTCCGATCTAACCCTTTCAAATAGACGGTCATGATTAACTAAGCTATTAACTTAGTTTTATAAAGTATCGTGTCCGTTTTTGGAATTAACCCCTGTGCTTGTTGGCACGCGATGACTGTCGAATCACTTCAATGGTCACAATCGATTTATCAATTAACTCAGATTTATAATGTTATCGGGTCCAGTTCTCGTGTTAAAGTGCCTGCACATTCAGCAGCGGACACCGTCGATCTTCTCCTAAATAGATCATCATTGATCCATCCTGTGATCAATGATGATTTGTTAGTGCATTCAATCTTTGTCCACTTTCAACCAGCGACTAACAAGTTAAAGCCTTTGTCCAGGCAATCGTCAAACAACAGACTCCACTAAAGGTTTTAATTTTGCGCACACAATTTCTCTTATTTAATAGAGGATTCAACCTACGATTTAAAGAATCAATCAAATCAAATCATATAATAAAAGATCACACAGAAACAAGTTTTGAACACAAACTCCTTTCATTCATAACAGTATTTACATATACATTCATAACATCTCGTGCTCTGATCTATTCTCACCACTACTTAGCTCTCTCTAACACTTTCTCGCAGTCTTACATTTATAGCATAATTACATAATTATGGATTATACTAAATCCATGAATTTTTCCATAATTTACTCAACTAATTCCTATTCGAGGATCTCGTAATCCCAAAGATCTCTACGAGATCTACACATATCAATTATCCCTTATATTCTCACATAGTTGAGAATATTTTACAACTAAACCCTCACACATGGATTTCTCACTCAATCTATACAAGATTCCTAAAAATAATTAAAAACATCACCACCACTAAATCAACCTAATGAACAATAATATTCTGAGCAGGATGCTCCTGCATCAGACTCCCGATGTAGAAAAAAAATCATAGACTCCTATCTATGAGGTCTGTCACTTTTCTGTAGTAATGTGACAGCTACAAGTCTGAATGACTTGCTACCTCCAGGATTCCAAACTCTGTTTTGTTGATGGTCCTTCAAAGGAGTAACTTCGTCATGTAGTCTGGCATTAAATTCATAGAATAATATCTTCATTTTATTTAAGTTATTAAACTTGAATAACCATTTTCCTGGTTTCCAAATTTTGAATGAGTCTCGAACTGGTTCACCGTCTGCACCTATAGCTTTGTTAGGTAACTCTGTCATGCTAAGATTAGTAAGAGCTAAATCTGAAAGTTCACCATCATCATCACTCAAACTATCAACCAAATTCTATATATCTGTATAGCAATTTTCTCCACCATGCTCTAGGAGTAATTCCTCTTTGCTAATCACATCAACACAGTTGATGTTCTCTATGGTGTGCTTTCCTCCTTTTGTTACAGTTTCTCTGGTTTCAACTTCTTTGGCTTCTGTCTCTTTAACTATTATTTCCTTCTCTAACTGAGCCACAAACTCAACGTCATGGAATGAAAAACAATCATCTTAATTTCCTTCAGGTTCACAAAAGATTTCTTGATCATAATAATGGTCATTAGTAGTCTCTATAGCAACAAATTCCTTATTTAGTACCATATCTGCATTCATAGACAAACTATCAGTTTTAAAAATATCAGACCTTTCGGTCTCTTTTGATGCTTCAAGCACCAAATTCCCACCATGGAATTTCTCGGTTTCAGCAAATCCTCTTTGCTGTGACTCAACTCCTGTGAGTCTCTCCTTCTCTAATAAAGAAATATGTATTTTTTTAAGTTTGTTCATCAACATAGCATTCCATTTCTGTGGCAATAGATTCCACTTGACCTGTTTCCTTATTCTCCATCCATGTCTTCAGTCTTCACTCTCTTTCTCTTGAAACCATTCATGTAGTATATTCGACTCTGCTCTCATCACTGCAATACTTATCTTACACTCTTCATGACTCATCTGACATTTATCTGAACCGTTCCTAAGTTTCTCCATGTTCATTTTCACTAATTCTTCAAACTCAAATTAATATTCGAAAGAAATATTTACCTCAATCAAATTCTAAAACTGACTCCTCTTCTTTTCCCTTTGCTTCCGATGTGCCTCCGATTTTTCTTGTCATATACTTTCTTGTCTTTCTAATAGCTCTAACTTGTGAGCTGCAATCAACCTCTATGGTAACAAGTCTCCCTGCTACACGATACCTCACTAAGCTTCCCTCCTTCAAGCTCAGTCTTTTGGAATTTCTTTGGTTCTCTTCTCTGGAACCATATGAGCACTCCTTGCTCTAGGCTAATGCAAATCTTCTCACCTTCCTCCACTGTTACTTTGCACAAAAATTATAAAGACTAATGCTAACAAGTCTGCAATATAATCATACTTCATGCAGAATCTTCTTCTACTTTGATACCACTTTGATGCAACAAAATTGCAACTTTACGTAAATCTGGAAATTAAATTAATTAAACCCCTATTTAATTAACTACCAGACCCTGATCTCTTTAGCGGAACTCAAACCAAATTAAATTCCTATTCAAAATTTATCACGTCTAAAATCTATGCTAACCAGCACACATCTTCTAGAGCGATATTCGTCAGATCTCGTTCATACATAATTAATGACTGTGATCGATCCGGACTTCAACTGGATTAAATCACAGTCCATATGATATCGTGTCTGAAATCTGGATTAAACCTCATTCATTTCCTGACGCGATTACTGTTTGATCTGACCCTTTCAAACAGACGGTCACGATTAACTGAGCTATTAACTTAGTTTTATAAAGTATCGAGTCCGTTTTTGGAATTAACCCCCGCGCTTGTTGGAACACGATGACCATCGGATCACTTCAACATTCACGATCGATGTATCAATTAACTTAGCTTTATAATGTTATCGGGTTCGGTTCTCGTGTTAAAGTGCCTACACATTCAGTAGCGAACATCGTCGATCTTCTCCTAAATAGATCATCATTGATCCATCCTGTGATCAATGATGATTTGTTAGTGCATTCAATCTTTGTCCGCTTTCAATCGGCGACCAATAATTTAAAGCCTTTGTCTAGGCGATCGTCAAACAATAGACTCCATTAAAGGTTTTAATTTCACAGACACAATTTCTTGTATTTAACAGAGGATTCGGCCTACGATTTAAAGAATCAATGAAATCAAATCACATAATAAAATATCACACAGAAACAAGTTTTGTACATAAACTCCTTTCATTCATAACAATATTTACATCTACATTCAAAACATCTCGTGCTCTGATCTATTCTCACCACTACTTAGCTCTCTATAACACTTTCTCGCAGGCTTATATTTATAGCATAATTACATAATTATGGATTATACTAAATCCTTGTTTTTTGCCATAATTTACTCAACTAATTCCTATTCAAGGATCTCGTAATCCCAAAGATCTCTACGAGATCTACACATATCAATTATCCCTGATATTCTCACATAGTTGAGAATATTTTACAACTGAACCCTCACACATAGATTTCTCACTCAATCTATACAAGATTCCTAAAAATAATTAAAAGCATCACCCCCCTAAATTAACCAAATGAACAATAATATTCTGAGCAAGATGCTCCTGCATCAGAGAACACGGTGATCTAGGTGGATATTGGTGGCCACCTGCCTATTCCACTTGGACCCCCACCATTGTTTCTTTCAGTTTTTCAGTTTCCTTATTTGTAGCACAATTTACTATTTTTGGCAGTTTTTCGGGTTGTGAACTTCCAGAGCCGTTTTGAGGCTCTAAACGACGTTTTTTGAAAAAATTGGGAGCAATATGACTCATTGACTGATCTTGCTCACTCAAAAGTTGTAGTCCTCAGATAGATCTTTCTAACGAGGTATTGTGTGTGTCAAACAGAGATCGTATGCCAAAGTTACAACCCTGGGAAGTTGATGTACCAATTTACCCAAACGGGGCCCATAGTTTGGCGCTTCATCTCCTAGGGTTAGGTTTTTGGATGTTTAGGGTTTTCCATTGTTTCTCAACAATAAATAGGCCTTTGAGCCTCATTGTAACACAGTTCAGAGGCATGTAGCTGCCACATCTCTTCTTAGAGATAAGCTACCATCACCCGAGTTAGTCTTATTTCCATTATGTTTGTAAGCATATTTCAGTGTTTGATATTAATGAAATGAAGTGTTATTTCTACTACATATTTTTATGTATGGTTATATCTGTAATTTGTTGTGTTCCTGTTTAAATTCGAATCAGTGGTATCAGAGCAGTCTGCTTTTTCTCCGTTTTTCTTTGCATGTCCCCAATGAGGTCAGGATATAAGGAGTTAGGGCTTGAATTTGTCGAACCGTTGCAAGACCAGCCTCACAAATCCTGACAACCTCATATGGCAGATGAAAAGAAAGACAAGGGGGTAGGAGATCCTATTAAAATCTTGATCGAAGAAGCCGTCGAGTGACAAAGGAACGCAATGATGGAAAACTTTACCCAGATCCTTCAACGACTACCCTAGGGCGACGCATCTACTTCTGGCAGCTACTTTGGAAGCGCCACACCCTTTAGGGTAAAAGTTAACTTTGACATTCTTTGAGGGTCAGATAGATGTAGACGCTGTAGATAAATGGTTAAATCAGCTAGAAGGATATTTTTCCGTTCATGATATTTCCAACCGAGAAGATATCACTTTTGCACTTCTCAAAGCAACCCCCCACGATAAGGACTGGTGGGAAACCTACTACGAGTAGAAGGATGTAAGTACGAACTCATTGTTTTCAGTCGCCCCCACTTGGAACTCATTCTGGGATGTCATCAAGGAGTATTACTACCCTATTGAGAGCTATGAGGATAAATACATAAAGTGGACAATGCTGCAATAGGGAAGGGACCAAGATGTGCCATAGTTACCAATGTTTTTCATACCCTTCACATAAAATTGGGTATCAAGGATTCTGAGAGCATTTCGTTCTCAAGTACCACGATTGCCTACACAGGTACATCTAGGACGAGATGGAATTCCTGGACATCTCCTCACTTGGCACGACATACCGATATGCCATCAAGATAGAGCAAAAGTTTAAACAGAAGAAGCGAGACTTTGGATCTGCGAATCCGAAGCAAGGGAAAGGTACCCCCAAACCGCAGAATAGAGGAAAAAGCCAAGGCGGGGCAGCCCAGGACAAACCGCAAAAGCAGCAAGCAAAGAAAAACGCCGCAAAGCCAAAGAAAGACACAAGAAAGTGGTGTGAGTTCCATAAGAGCTCCATTCACAACACAGGTGAATGTCAGTCCAAGCAGTCACTAGTGGTCGAGCTAAAGGCTTTGAAATCAGATGCATGTTCCGACTCCGAGTCAGAGTCCGAAAAGGGTAATGACAAAGGGAAGCAGATTATTGATGTAGAGCCCAACACCATCGTTTCCACCACAAAGATCCAGAAGGAGGAACCCGAAGATCCAGAGGAGAAGAAGTGCCTCTTCCACTCCTAGATGTGGGTAAAGGGTTCCCTGCTACAGTTTATTGTCGACAACGGGAGCCAAAAGAGCCTCATTTTGGAAGAGGTCTGAAGCGTTTGGGCTAACCAACCACTACACATCCACAACCTTACACCATTGAGTGGCTTTGCTAAGGACAGGACCTTCACGTGAGCCAGCAATGTTGCCTTCCATACAACATCAAGCCCTTCATGGATGAGGTATTATGTGATGTTGCTCCCCTTGATATTTGTGATGTATTATTAGGCCAACCATACTTATGGAAGTGAAATGCTATGTTTGAGTCAAGGCCTCGTGTTGTTATTGTTACTTTTGGAAATAAGTTGTACAGGATACCGGAGGTAACACTGCCTACCACCATCTCTTTGATTACTGCAAAACAATGTAGTAAGCTCATTTCCAAAACCGGGAAATTTGTTTTCCTGATGATACGCCCTCAGGGAAATAAGAAGATGGTGACCACAACCTCCAGAGAGGGCTCCTCCACATGACAAGAACATATGGACAAGGTCATGGAGGAGTATGAGGACATCTTCACCTCCCCCGCAGGGGTGCCTCTGCACTGTCAGGTCAAGCACTCCATCGATCTGACCCCAGCTGCGCCGCTGCCCAATGGACCAATCTATCGGCTCTTCATTCTGGAGAACGAAGAAATCAAGAGGTAGAGTCAGGAGCTACTGTAGAAAGGTCACATCCGTCCGAGTTCATTGCCTTGTGGGAGCCCGTTCGTGTTGGTATAGAAGAAGGATGGGACTTGGAGACTCTGTATTGACTATCGAGTGTTGAATAAGATCACTGTCGAGAATAGGTACCCGATCCTACAGATTGATGTCATTTTGGACTAACTCAAGGGGGGGAAATATTTCAGCAAGATCGACTTGAAGTCCGACTATCACCAGGTACCAATCAAACCATCCGATGTGTGGAAGACTGCCTTCAAAGCCAAGGAGGGCCTTTTCGAATGGTTGGTTATGCCTTTTGGGTTGATGAATGCTCCTACAACCTTCATGAGGCTGATGGATGAAATCTTGCGGCCATTCACCAACTCATTTGTAGTGGTATACTTGGATGGCATCCTGATCTTCAGCCAGAGTTGGGAAGAGCACCTCCACCACATCCGACAGGTTCTCCAAACACTGCAACAATACAAGCTGTGTGCCAATTTGGACAAATTCACTTTTAGCATGACCCAGGTTCAATATCTGGGATCCATTATTGATGAACGAGGGGTGCATATGGATCCAACGAAGATCCAAGTCATTCGGGATTGGCTAGCCCCAACCACTCTGACAGAGCTCCATAGCTTTCTAGGTCTTGCCAATTTCTACCCCGGGTTTGTGTTGGGATTCTCTCATATCACTTGGCCCTTGAGTCAAGTCACCAAGGGAGGAGTGAAAGCAAAATTATTTTGGTATGAATCTCAACAGAAGGCATTCACAGAGTTGAAACAACACCTCTCCTCTGCACCATTGCCTCTGACTATGCTATTGGAGTAGTCCTTACTCAACAGGGGCATCCAGTGGCATATCTCAGTGAGACACTTTCAAACACAGTCCAGAAGTATCCCACTTATGAGAAATAGATGTATTCCAGTGTACACGCCTGCTGACAATGGAAGCATTACATTTTGGGGAAGGAAACGGTCATCCACATAGACCACCGACCCCTACAGTTCATACAGATGCAAGGGAAGTTGCAAAATGATCGCCATCAAAAGTGGTCCATATACCTACAACAGTTCCATTTGAATATCAAGTATAAGAAGGGTAGCACCAATAATGTTGCAGACTGCCTCAGCTGACCACCGATCACAACGTTAACCACTGTGCTCAAATCTTGTGGGCACGAGACTTCTGATTGGTCACTTCTCTACAAAAGCGACCTAAAATTCAGCCACACATACCAAATGATCTTGGAGGGTCAGTAGGTTCTAGATTTTCACCTCTAGGATGCCCTGTTATGCCACTTGGGACACCTTTGTGTTCCTTCAAGATAGCGAGCCAAGATGATTTGGGAAGCACACTACAGTAAGGCTATTAGGCATTTCAGGGTCGAGAAGTACATTAGATCCTGCACTGCCTGCGCCATTGCCAAATCGACCATCAAGAAGTAAGACCTCTATACTCTGTTGACTACCCCTAGTCGACATTGGGAATCCATCTCCATGGAATACATGTCGGGACTTCCTTCTACTAATCATGCAATGACTTTGTTTTTGTGGTCATCAACAGATTTGCGAAGATGGCCATTATGGTGGCTTGCAAGAAGAATATCACAGTAGAAGCCATTGCTAAACTCTTCTTTGAATGAGTGTGGGTACACTTTGGGATCCCACAGTCTATCATCTCAGATCGGAACAATAGGTCCCTCAGTACATTTTGGTCCAGTCTTTGGTCGATGCTGGACACCAAGTTCACTAAGTCCACAGCTTTCCATCCCCAAATTGATGGCTAGACAGAGGTTGTCAATAGGATGATCGTACACATTCTGTGCATATACAACTAAAAGCATCCAAGCACATGGGATGAGAGCCTCCCCTATGTCCAACACAACTATAACCGGCCTATCCACAACTCAACTGGCCACAACCCTTTTCAGGTGGGCTTGGGAATCTAGCCACTATGTCCCATTGATGTGGCCATACCATTTGCAACTACTTAGGCAGATTCAACTCATGTCCAGTCGAAAGTCGATAAGGAAAACAACTTCATTGAGCACATCCAACATATCCCCTAGTAGGTCCATGACATTCTGAAGAAATCAAATGCCAAGTACAAGCAGTGACATGATCAACATCAAGTGCCACACAAGTTTTAGGTGGGCGACAAAGTCTGGTTGCATTTGCAGAAGGAACACCTTACTAGAGCCTATCAGAAACTCAGACCACTCTGATATGGTCCTTACACCATTACCAAGGTTATGGGAGATAATGCATTTGATCTTAGCATTCCCCCATTCCTTGGTCTGCAACCGATGTTCAATGTGGACCGCCTTCGACCATACTTCCCACCGTTGCTGGACACATCAGACATTGCAGAACAACTCACACCTACAGAGTTAAATCCAGATTACATGGAACAAGCCACAACTGATCGGATCATGGACACGTAGATCAAGAACACCCGAAAACAAAGGATCCAACTATATCAAGTTGTCAAAGCAGGCCAACTCCTTCACCAGGGCAAGTGGCTCACCAGGGACCAAGTTCAGCTAAAGTTTCCTCATCTCATGGAGGATCTCAACGCAATGGAGACAATTGCTTCCTAAGGGGAGAGGAATGATCCAGGTGGATATTTTTGGCCACCCACCTATTCTGCTTGGACCCCCACCATTTTTTCTTTCATTTTTTTAGTTTCCTTATTTGTAGCACAATTTACTATTTTTGTCAGTTTTTTGGGTCTTGAACTTCCGGAGCCGTTTTGAGGCCCTAAACAACGTTTTTTTGGGAAAATCAGGAGAAACATGTGTCATGGACTAATGTTTCATGCATAAAAGTTGTAGTCCTCGGATAGATCTTTCTAACGAGGTATTGTACGCATCAAATGGAGATCGTATGCCAAAGTTACGACCCCGAGAAGTTGATGTACCAATTTACCTAAACGGGGCCCATACTTTGTTTAGGGTTAGGTTTTTGGATGTTTGGGTTTTCCATTGTTTCTCAACAATAAATAGGCCTTTGAGCCTCATTGTAACACAGTTCAGAGGCATGTAGCCACCACATCTCTTCTTAGAGATAAGCTACCATCGCCCGAGCTAGTCTTATTTCCATTCTGTTTGTAAGCATATTTCAGTATTTGATATTAATGAAATGAAGTGTTATTTCTACTGCATCTTTGTATTTATGGTTATATCTATAATTTGTTTCATTCCTGATTAAATCTGGATCACACAGAGATGATTTTTTCATTGTAGTAGCCCATGGGGTATAGGGCTTACTTCTTTGTACTTGCAACCATTTTCTATTCAAAGAAAGATAGAAGGTAAACATCAACTTCTAGCTAGGTTTTCTCCCAAAAGGGTTTCCTAGGATATATCTTATGTTAATTGTGGTTTGTGAGTTTTTATTTCATTTTTCTCTATTTTCTTCATAATTATAATTGCATGCATATGCAATAAATAATAATTAACATATCTAGAAATCTAAAGAGAAATAAACCCTCACAATGTATATTTCATAATTTCTAATATATTTTTGTAGATATGTTGTCCTTGTTCAAAATGAAAGCAAATTTAAATATCAAGTCATATCAAGGTGTGATGTACCCTCTGAAGCTAAGTCATTGATTACAACAATTAGAAGTTTATTTCAATGTTCATCATATAAAGGAAGAATAAAAGAGTTCATTTGTGTGAATAAAATTAGAGGGCCATGCCTTTACCTGGTTGGAAATTCATACAGAGACCTTGAGGCTAGACGGATATCCTAGAGTGACTATGTGGGAGGACTTTAAAACCATCATATATGTACAGTTTTACCCTATCAGGTATGTAGAGGACCAGTGGATCAGGTGGCATTAGTTCATGCATATTCAAGGGTAGAGTATACAAGAGTACAACACAAAGTATAGAAAAGATGCCCATAATGTTGGGTATATCTCCAAAGAACCTAGATGCACTCCTCAAGTATCTAGGTAGTATACATATCCATATGTAGATGCAAGTGATGTTTTTCAAGCCCCAATCGGTGGCCAATGCTTGTGTACAAGCACAATACCTGGAGAACATAGGCCAAAATAAGGGGCAATCAAGTGGGGCGCAGCTGAAGGAGTGCAATGATGCTTCCAAGGAGGGGAAGAAGAAGTGGAAAGGTGGAAAAGGTAAAAATATTGCAACCACAACACACTAATACAAAGACCCCAGGAACCATTCCAACCACTGTAACATTCATGGTTATATAAAGGAGAAGTGTTTGAAGTTGCACCTAGAGCTTAAACTAAAGAATAAAAAGAAATATAATAAGATAAAGAATCTCATGGCCACTGATTTGAGCACTAAGACTAAGGTAGCTCTAATGTTGATGAGAATACCATATGCACATGAGTACAAAAGGAGGTGGAACTGGGTAGCCTTCAACAAAAATAAGAGAATGAAAAAACTAGACTCTTCAATATAAAGATACAAGTTACAAAAGATGAATCTCAATGCTTTGTTCGACTCAGGATCATATGAAAATATCATTATAGCAGAGCTAGTAAAAAAATTACAATTTGAACTTCATGATCATCCAAGCCCATATCCATTGGGATGGGTAAATAAGGATGCACATATAAAGGTAACAAAATAGTGCAAAATTATATTGAATATCGATTCTAATTTTATTAATGACGTAAAACTAGATGTAGTTCCACTTGATGTATGTGGAGTGATGTTTGGAAGTCCCTATATGGACATGTGGTATGGTCTCTTTATAGTCAAGCGTGTTTTGGGAAAAGGGGCTTATGAATTAATTGATTTTGCAAGGAACAAGCCGGTGGAGCCCCAAAATGGGCTCTACCTTAAGAAGTATTTTGCTTAGGCTTCGGCTGAGTAATTGCTTGTTTGTATATATTGTATCCTTGTACATATTTGTCTGGCATTTTGTGATATCAACATTTTTTGATCTTCTTTGGCAGGTATTGATGGATGATTCGATATATTTCGGATTCGTTGATGGTGCAAGTAGGCACACTCGGAATCTTGCTTCCGTGGCTTGGGTGATTTATTATCCATATGGCCAGTTGATGGTGTCAAGGGGAGTATGTATTGGCCCTGCTTCAAACAACATTGCCGAATATACTGTCATTCTTAATTTACTATCCGAAGCAATATCTTATGGGATTGATTCGTTGGTAGTTTATCTAGACTCACAATTGGTGGTGTCGCAGTGAGATAACACTTATCAGGTTCGTGATCCTTACTTATATCACCAATTTTTGAGATTGAGAGTGTTGCAACAATCATTTATTTATATTACATATGTTCACATTCCATGATCTGAGAATTCATTAGCAAACTCTATTGCGAATCAAGCATTAGATTGGCACATTAATCATTCATCAAATTAAATAACATAAAAAAAAAAATCGAATCTGTATATATATCATAAAAATCACATGTACATAAATGGAGTGTTCAAAAAATAATATACAAAATTGGGACAAGATGCCCTCAAAATTTGGGCTTATGCCCATAATCATGTCGATTCATATGTAGTTCTATCTATAGACTTGGCTCAGGATGAGCGACTAAAAAGTTAACCACAGCTTTGGCTACACACCGAAGTATCCGAACCTAGTCCCATAATACCCATACCACACGGCACTGCATCTCCTCAGGCAGAGCCTCTATGGCTATCATAGGTACCTGGTGAGTTAGCCTCACCAAGCTTCTCTGAATAGCATATAGGACTCTCTCTGTCTCAGCTGTCACCTCTTCAACCCCTCTTCCGCGATGCCTGTGCCTCATAAATCCATCAGGTCTCACTGAACCCACATATGGAACATGGTCATTATATTTTGTCAGTGTTTTGTCTCATCAAAAATATTTTCTAAGTTCATTTCATATAAAAATCCAAAAAATATTTAAAAAGTCACAAAAACTTAAAAAGTGTTACCTATGTCTCCCCATGCCGCATTTGGTGGTAACACTAAGTCTGGATCTCCTCGGAAATCCATGCTGACATATGGGTAGTCATCGACGGTGATGATCTGTTGATCCAACAAGGTGAAAAACTCATCATCAAAAGTCGTTCTAGGCATGTCTCCCCCCCACCAAGGCACTTCATCAAGTCCGCACATCTACCCATTCTTGGATCTCTAGGGCTACTGATGGACACTGATACTTTGAGATGTAGCCTAGGTACCTTCTCGAAGACTAATGAACACAAGATGGTTCTATATCCAAAATTATTCATTTGAACCTTCTGTATAGAGTTCAGTGGACTCTTCATGTTAGTCAGAAGAGGCATGCACCAGTCAAATACTGTGGTAAGACATTCCACTGCCAGGCTCATAGATACTCGTGATGCCTGATGTGGGGAAGTTGACCCATTTACCCGTGCAATGGTAAATAGAAAAATCCTCAGGGATAAACTTTCCACATGTTTAATTGGAATTTGACTTCCAATATTCTCTAGATGTCTAAGACAATATATATGGACATAGTCTTCCACTGAAAGACTACCTCTCGTCCTGCTAGTCGAATGCACGACCTCCCCTCTTTGGGAGAGACCGGTAATAAAATATATATCTTCGACCTCAATCCATAGAGGCATCTGGTCTATCATGAAAGCGTCATCCTCTGCGCTCCAGTAGTGGATCAAAAGTTCTAGCAAGCATGTGTTGGCTTTCATATTTGGCATTTTGAAGAACTTAAGTAAGCCACAACCTCTCAACGCATCCAATGCATTCTGGTCATTCATTACCTCATTATCAATAGTGGTATGCTCTCTTTCCCTCCAAGTGATAGTCATCCTGCAAAAAATTGAAGTTTCAACCGTTAGTTTTTATGTTTAAATTTTAACTCGCGTACACGCAGGTTCCCTTTACACACAATGGCTTGTAGGGCCGTTGTATACACGGGTTTCTCACATCCAACCTGCGTGTACGTAGAGTTGAATTTTTGGGCATAGTCTCCCACAGTCAAAACTTTGAAAAAACATCTAAAAAATATCATAAAACATTGCAAGTAGGATTTGAGGGTTACCTGGAAACGTTGGGGTGATTTGAACAGTCCAATTGTTTAGAGGAAATCTTGCTTCGTTTTGCTCCACAACTCTTTGCTCCAAACAAAAATGAAAAAACTATGAGTCCAAAAGTCATTATATAACTTTGAAATTGCAAAATATTTTTTCAAAAATTGATTTTTGTCTCATGGATTTTTTGACCTGTGGGCTTGGATTGTTGAGAGTGGGTTGTTTTTTCAGTAAATTTTGGAGACTTCTTCGAGATGTTATTTCGGTCCCATGACCGCTGACTCGTCATGGCAAATATAATTTTCTCACTAGCATTTAGGTTAGGGAAAACCATTTTCCGCTGCATCTTGCATACTAGCCTCCATTCAGCAATACATTACTCAGAGGGTCAACCCCATCATATCTTGGTTAGCAAACCATTTTCACTCGCCGATTTTTAAAAATCATGATGCCATGGTAGATCCATCCTTTACATGGGCAACTTAGTTAGAACCTTGCTGACATTGGTTTCCCATGCTGCTATATTGAGTAGGCTCAAGAGTCCTCTTTAGTCCCGCCATGACTGATGAGTTGAAGACACATTTTCCTTTATTCCGCACTAATTTCTGGCCTTATACCCTAGAGGCTCCTTTGTGTTGAGTTGTGTTGATACTTGCATTTTGACTAGTTGCACCTTTTAGCCTTGATCCGACTTCACTTGGACTCGTGTTTAAGCCACTTATTTGACCATGTCTTCTGCAAAGTCAACCATGCAATCACTTAGCTTCTGCAACTTGACGCATCCTTTTACCTGTGGAAAGAGCATCCCTTTGAGTGTCCTTGACCAGTCTCACCTCCCTGCATTGATCATAGGAATGTTTCCCTCCCAGGAACTAGATCATCTGTTTCTCTGACACTCGTTCTTTCCACTATACTATAACATTCTTTTATTCTTTTTCCATCTTAAAGAAAAAGAAAAAAAGAAATTATATATTCCAAAAGGATCAGGAACGGGACGAAATTTCCATATTTTTTTGGTAGCTAGAGTCAGTCGTGTCGCCCTTGAACAAAGCACTCAAAATAAAGTCTCTCCTCCATTTGGGTGGGATTTAGTTTGACTTAGGTGCGCCTTAAACCTTGTTATTGAATTAGTACCCCTCCGATTGGTTACCTCTTTTAATCATATGGAGAGTTTGTTTATGCCTCTTGCATGACAAACTTATACAAAGTTATCATATGCTACCATATAGTCATCATTGAGTTGTGCTTTTGTTCAAGGGAAGTAAACCTAAGTCGACCTCTCTACGGTGTCCCTTGACCTATTTTTCAGTCGGCCATGCCTGGTTGTCAGTGTCATGTTTTTCATCACATCAGTTATATTGGTCCTTTGCTTGTGTCAGTTTGAGAAGTTCTCCATTGACTTCTTGCTAGCGGGTTTTGTCCTTATCGACTACGACAAATTGCTATGACGGTAGACCTAGAGCCACACCCTGGCCCTATTTTCATTATTGATAGGTCACCTTGTGCTCAACATCGACCAATATCATGGGTCTTTGACTGAGTGGTTTCCCTTGTGTTCGACATCAAATTTCATTATCACACATTGGGATTCGTGCAGTGCCTTGGTTTCCATTTGACCCTATTGGTGGATTCCTCATCTCTGTGTCAGCTTTCCTTATTGGTTGGTTCAGAGCGTTTCTATCATGCACTAGCTACATCTTGTGTATGCTGGAAATGTGCTTCGGTTGGGTTACTGCATATTTTTCATTCGATTCCTTCCACATTATTAGCCTACGGGTTACACTCGTGCTAGATTGATGAAGGATGCCTTAATGCCTTCCTTCTAGTGGATCTTTTCCTATCGACCACAACTCATTTGCTCTGGGAAAAAGATCTAGATTCCATTTGGCAGTACCTTGTGGTTTGCAGTCATCAATGGTAGATTCCTTCTCTATCGACAGTGGGAAACCATCAGTGTCTCCTGATTGATAGATTCTTTCAAGTGTTCAAATTCAACTCGTTCATTCGCACTTGTTAGATTGTATTGGGTACCTTGACTCTTATTATCATTATCGGTGAGTAGTCTCGTGTTTGCTAACGGTATACAACAATGACCGGTAATCAAATGATTTCTCACGTGGTCAACCTCAGATCATTTATTCCCATTGTGTAGAAATGTACCGCGGCGGTCGGTGAAGACCTCGGGTTGCATCAACAAGTTTTGGTTCACTTGTAAGTTGCTCCTGTTGCTGCTAGTTGACACCATCCACCTTATATGTTGTAATTACTCATAACAACATCTTATATGTTGGCATCCAAGTTGCGATGTAGTACCATTTTATTCCATCATGTTCATTTGGTACTACTGGGATCATTTTTTGAAATTAGTGATCAACTTCATCCTTCAACATCATTGATTGTCTTCTTATATGTGATATTCATACATGTACTTTTGCGATCACGATCATATAATCCATTATGTACTTTCAGTTCCTTTATACTTGTATACATATTGGATCTTCTTGTACTTGATATGCGGACATGCTTCACTTTCTCTTAGCATGGGTATGCCCACCTCAGACAACAGTTTCTTTCTGATCTCTTTTGATGGCTTGGCAGGCTAAATTCTGGTGAAGTTCTTCTCAGTCTCGACATGATTCTTTCCATACACTTAATACATTTCGGCCATCATGTACCCCTTCTGACCTCATATATTAGGGGGCATCTGTAATAGCACCATTTACCACTCTTGGTATATGTGATGCTTTTTTTATGGCCTAGGGCAACCCCTCCTTCCAGACTTGGCCCAAATATATAAAAAACAACGTTTTATTCCCTGTACGCTACTTTTCCCTGAGCTAAAAGTGTGTGCACATGGGTCAGTCAATACCCAACCCGCGTATATGTATTAAAACGCTTATTAAAAAAAAATTCCTTAATTATGGGCAGATTTCACAGGTTTTACTTGTTGATTACCTCCTATTTCCCATGACCCAACTGTTTCCCAGCTAAAAAACTAATTGGGAGAAATATAAATAGACTTGTATGGGAATGCCTTAAAGGAGGAGAAGAGATAGAGTTATTATACTGAGATTATCCCTGATTGAGTTTGATGAATCCCTGTGCCTCATGCACTTCCCCAAGATTCAGGAAACCCGTGTTTCCTTGATTATAGATATCCTTCCTTTTGCTTGAGATATTACGGTGTTGGTGATGGAAGAAGATTGTTGAAGGCTGGGATAAGATGAATCTGGAGGACGGTTCCACTTGGAGCTAGAAGAAGAAGACTCAAGTGAATTCTCTCCATGTTATTTATAGCTTACTGCAATAAAAGAAATGTTGTCTTGTTTCCAAAATTAACTATGTTTATGCATCAAATTATTTTTTAATTCATATATGAATGTCATTTTGATGTATTATCAATCATTTGTTTATATGATATAAAGTCAATTTCGTGAATATGCTTTACTTCTATACTACTATGTATGTTCGAATTGAATGATTTTTAGGTTTGAAGAGCATCGGGAGCTGCAGAGGGTCTGAACCCTATGAGACCTACTCGAACGAAGGAAATCTGGGTACGGTCAGTCTTACGTAATTTGATAATATAAGAACTTTGCCTGAGCTGTATGAGTATTTCTTGTTGTAGTTTGCTTCTGTTATGTTGGGGTTCTAACCCAAAGCCCTATGGTGCTTCCACTTGAAACACCCCTTCTTCTGTTGGACAATATATCCTTCTAGGGAACCTGTCGTCAAGAAGTGTATGATATCCTCAAAATGACAATCTGTGACATGTACTACAAAATGTTGTGCATCAGGCAACCCTTCCTCCAAATTAGTGGGTTCTTCCCCTATTTTGATGCGTGACAGATGGTCTGGTCCCACATTCAGTCTTTCAGGCTTCAAAATCATATTCCTGGAACAATAACAACCATCTGCAGATTCTCCCCCCCCCCCCAACACAGGCTTATTGACTAGGTACTTTAGCACGAAATGATATGTATACATCTTAAAGTGGCCAACCAGTAAGTAGTGTCTAAAATTCTGGAGCGCATATACCATAGCTAACCCTTCGTGCTCGGTGGTGGAATAGTTCTTCTCCTCCTTGGACAAACTTCAGCTTGCGAACGCAAAAAGATGGTCCAAGTATCCTCTGTGTGGATCATCATGCCCATCATACTTTTCTATCATTCACACCTTCAGCTTCCCAAAGCGTGTTCTCATCTTCCTCCTACATTCACACCAATCATAAAATCTTCCCTTGTGCGTACCCCACCACCATGCGGGCGTAGCACGCAGTGCCCAGTCCAACGCCTGGAAGCACTGCTTTTCTGGTGCCTCCCTCTCAAATGCATCCTGTCACGCGGAAAGAGTCGTTAGTGCGGACACAACCGACCTTCCTAGAAGCCTAAGACTTTCTAATGACAAACAAGACAAATAAGAGCAATCCTTCCCTAAATATGCTTTTACAATATGAGAAATCAAGTGTTTAGATCCTACCTGTAATCCAACGTTGTTGTAGTAGTCCAGCTTCGTTGATCCGGATGAGCTCCTCCTTCCCTTCGAAACCTGCATTCACTAACAATCAAACGATTAAATAGCACCTGAATATCACATAAAATAAAACATATTTAACATATAGACCAAGGAGTATATGAAACAACTCATAAATAACAAATTGTTGAGAAGAATGGACTAATTTGTATTAAAAGGTAACAAAAGGAACCATTACAACTTGAGCCTTGGTGTTGTGCAAGCTCCTCCCAGGGTCCACAAGAGTTCTCCCTTACTTTGATCAGCTCACCCACCTCCCAATGGAAACAAGTAAAGATGGTAATCTCTCCTCACAAGCTTCTACAAGGAAGTCCTATTCCAGCAACATCTACCCTTAGGAATGTTCAGCTTTCAACCTCCCCTCCCTCTGGCCCAATGCCTGTATTTATAGTGCTCTAGAGGAAGTTATTCAGGTCCACCATCAATGGGATAAGCCCCTCTTTGGATGGGATAGCTCCCCTCTTGATGGGATAAGTTCCTCTTAGGTAGGGATACATGAACCATCTGGAGGCGCTTCATACACGTCAAACAAGCTTCTAGAAGACTCTAGAAATGACCACAAGTAACTTTTTTGGAGTGAAACTTGCGCCTTTTGACCTTTACAGGAGTACGCACCCACCCCTTTACATACAGAGCGTACAAGTACGCAGGTATTGTGAACTTGGGTTGCGTACACGTAGGTAAGGCTAAGAGAAACTGCGTACCAGAGATAATTGACTTTTAATGACTTTCTCTCTTTATTGAAATTTGACATGGAGAGCAGAGGCATGAGACTTGCCAAGGAGGATAGTATGACAGTGGATGGAGCCATACTAACTGCAAATAGTCATGGTGACATTTTTTAGTGTAACAGATTGCCCCCTAAAGTGCGAAGCCTGTAGTAGATTAGGGTTTTTATGATCTAGGAAGGGTGAAGTACTTTATCATTTCAAGGAGTATCTTGCGGAGGACCTGCAAATATTCAACACAAGATACATATATAAGATGATATCATCGCTGAGGTAGGCATTCCCATACTCAGATTGAAAACTTTAACTAACAATCTAACTACTGCTCTGATACAAGAATGATTTTGCAGTACATCACAATCATAGACTTTTGTAGACACAGTATGGACGCAGCCATCTGTTTATGATTAGTCTACCATATAATGAATACAAAACTCCTCGCAGCCTGGATGGTGGAAACTAGATCCAGGGTCTTCATTTCTACTTCCCGAATTGGTACGATTCTATCCATGCGAATAAATGAGTTGATGTCGAGCATGGTAGAAACCACTTGATTACCAGTCAATGATGTAAACCGTTAACAAGTGTGAGAGAGACCACCAGTAATGTCAATGGCTCTCAAAGTACCCAGTACAATCCATGAAATGTGAATGAATGGGTTGATGTCGAACACGTCACGGAATCCTTTGATCGAAAGTCAATGATGTAAACTGTCGTCAAAGGTGAGAAAACTGCCATTGATGCATGCAGACTTCAAGGTACTGACGATTTCTAAGTCATCTTTCTAGATAATGTGCTGATGTCGATAGAAATCAAATACATATCCCGACCTGAACTTATGGTAATTGCCTTTACCGTTACCAGACTTTGCGGTGCTGCCGCTTTGCACATAGCCACTGGTTCCCAAATGCAGATGGCTATAGATTGCTTCCGAGGCACCATTTTCAACTGGTGCGATGCTGTGTTGGCCAATATGAAGGGCCAACTAACCAGGGCAAAGAATGGATAACTGAAGACTTTTGGATATGGGTCTTTAGTTGTGAGCTTTGCCCTAGAGAGAGTTCCAATGCTGATCCCCCAGCATCTTACAGTTCCAGTTGGGGCTCCTCGGGAGCCTAAGTTGACGAGATGGGTTGCGGTAATGGCCCGGCATCCTGATGAGGGAGCAACAGTTATTCGATTTCCTGATGGTTACTTTCACTGGCTGGAGGGCCAGGTCTTTGCGATTCAGGATTTTCCTTATGCCGGAATGGATTTTCGCAATGATCCGGACATGGTTCTTCCACAGGGAGAACAATGGGACGACAGAGGTATTTCATTTTTCACAAGTTTTTTAAATTATCTATATTTTTTTTTGTTTTTTATATATCGTCTCAAAACTGACAGCACAAATTTTCAAAATGCAGATGTAGGTCCACGGCGTCCGGCCAATCTCCGGGCTTTTGAGAGAAGAGTACCAGTTGTACCAGCACCGGCCCTACAAGATGCGGCCGCAGAGACCTTAGCCGAGCTGGAACAGGATCTAGAGCGTCTGACGACGGGTATACCAGAGACCACTATAGATGACATTCCTATCCGACTTCAGCGCTACGTGGTCGCAGTCCCAGGACCTTTCAGAAGGTTCCTGTGTAGGGTAGCGCGGGCAGTGGTCTCGTATAGAGAGCACCACCAGTGATTGGCTAGTCACTTTTGTAGACACATGCGACATTTTTGGTTTTTTGTACTTATCATTTTTGCCGATCATAAGGTGTTTTTCAACCTATGATCGAAGACGATGTATATTTTTAACACACTCCTATCTATATATATCATTATTACCGGCTTATTTTGTTAAACATGTGTGATGAAATGTCTATAAATTTACATTTATGATTGTTACAAATGTCTATTTAACATTCAAGACACCATTGCATCTGCTAATGTATTTAAAGACCTCGGAATATGCTGATATTCAATGTAATCAAATTCACGTTCCAAGAGACGCACCCTCAAAAACAATCTTAATAACACCGGATTTCTAATGGCATAGACTCTATTAAGCTGTAATACAACGAGTTCAGAATCTAACCTCACTATCAAACTCCGAATCCCAAATGAAATGGATTCAGATAATAGTTCAATCACTGCACTGTATTCTGCAATGTTGTTTGTTGTTTGACCGAGGCTCACCCCATGCATAGAAACTAACTCGTCAGAGGGCGAATAGATAACCCAAGCTGCGGAAGAGATATTCCGTGTACTACGACAAGCACCATCAGCAAATCCAATGTACGTTTGGAGAGGCGTCGACATCTGCAATATCAAGAGTAAAACCAAGATAAGCCAGAATAACGACAAAAACACACTCTCTAAACTAAGCACACAGTCTAAACTAAGCAAACATACCAGCTAGAAAGAAAAAGTAACCTAACTAAAACTAACTGAATCTCCATACCCACCATTTAAGCATAATACCTCTTTAGGTAAAGTCCATTTCTGGGCTTACCCAAAGAGTCCCCATCAAAATCTACCAGCTCATAGGCCCCTTTCGCTAGCTTTCGCTTGACAATGTAGGGCCCATGCCACATGGGAACGAATTTTCCAGCACCTAATTTATCGTTAGCTTGATCATATAATAACACTAGGTCTCCTTCCGAAAAATTAAGAGGGGTCACGTTATGATCATACTGAGCTTTCATCCTTTTTGCGTGAGTCTCGATTGCCAAAGCAGCGTCACGTCGAGTCTCATCTAATTTAGCTAAGTATAACAGACGCTTCTCCTCTTCGGAAGTAGCTGGAAGTAATTCGATAGCCATTTGAAGTGATGGGATTTCGCATTCAATGGGCAACACTGCTTCCAAACCATAAACTAGTTGGAAATGAGTGAACCCTGTTGATGTTTTTACTGAGGTTCGGTATGCCCAAAGTGCTGAAAATAACATGTTATGCCAATTCGACCGATGAATACCAATGATTCGTTGGATCATGATAACTAGAACTTTGTTGATGGATTCAACCAAACCATTTGCTTGAGGATAATAAGGAGTAGAACTATCATGGCGTAAACCAAGCTGGCTTGTAAGTTCGGTCATCATAATGTTTCGAAAATGGCGTCCATGGTCAGTGATTATCGCTTGTGGGACACCAAACCTAGCAATAATATGATTGAATACGAAAATCGCTGCTGTCTTGCCGCTTGCCTCGAATGTAGGCATCGCCTCGGCCCACTTAGTAAAATAATCAACCGCAAGGATGATATACGCATGCCCCCCGGCCGAGTGAGGGTTACATGTAATAAAATCGATACCCCATTTAGCAAAAGGACCAACGGCAATTATAGGGTGGAGAGGAGCAGGTGGTGCGCGCATCTTGCGATCAAACACTTGACAGTTGTGGCATTTCCGGACCGCAATGATACAATCTTTAAACATGGACGGCCAGAAATAGCCAGCACGCAACACCTTCTGAGCTGTGGCATACCCAGACATATGACCGCCACATGCTCCAGAATGACAGTCATTCAGAACCCTTTCTGCCTCTTCGTGAGTTAAGCAACGACGAAAAACCAAGTCCGCCCCACGACGATAAAGAGTGTCTCCAATAATTCTGTACTGTTGGGACTGGAATCGAATTTTCCGGCGTTCCGACTTTGAAGCTTCGGGCCGAAAGGATTGGGTTTGGAGATAGACGATTATATCCCCATACCACAGATCTAAAGTGCTGATAAGAAACAGAGATTCGTCCGCAATGGGTTCCTCTGCCACAGTTTCCGTGTCAGCACGTAGGAAGTCACACATCAATTCCACAAAAACTAAGGATTTCTTAGACTTGGACTTCTCGAACTCCAAATCGAACTCCTGCAGGATAAAAATCCATTTGGAGTACTTGCCCCCTAGCAATTGTTTAGTCAAAATATAGATCATAGGGTTGCAATCCGAAATCACTGTAGTTTTACGGAGAAGAATGTAATGACGAAAACGCTGGACAGCCTGAACAGCTGCCAGGGACAATTTCTCCACATGCGAATATTTTAGCTCAGTGGGATTTAACGTCCTACTAAGATAATATATCACATGTTCCGTTCCGAATTCGTCTTCCTGAACTAAGACCATTCCAATGGTGGAGTGGGAGGCGGCGAGATACAAAAAGTAATCCTGGTTGTAGTCGGGAGGATGCAGCAACGGTGCATGGGTTAACGCGTGCTTAAGTGCATCAAAAGATTTCTGAGTTATCTCATCCCAAGAAAATTGAGCGTTTTGTTTCAACAACCGGGTGAATCCCTTTGTAACCTCGGCGTAGTTAGGAATGAATCGACGTAAAAAGTTTGCTTTCCCCTGCAAACTTTGGAGTTGGCGCAGACTCGAAGGAGGAGGCAATTTGATGATGGCTTCGACCTTCGAGGGATCGACGCGGATACCGGCTTTTGAAACGACAAATCCTAGCAATCGTCCCACTTCTATGCATTAGACACATTTGTGTGGGTTCAACCGAATTCGATAATGCTGACACCTCATAAAAATAGCGCGTAAGTGGACAAGGTGATCAGCTCGATGTAAAGAATGAGCAGGCAAATCATCGAGATACGGTTGCACAATGTGCTTGATGTCGTGAAACGCATAAGACATTGCCCGTTGGAAAGTGGCTCCGGCGTTCTTAAGTCCAAAAGGTAATTTGTAGTAGGCAAATGTCCCCCAAGGACAAATGAAAGCCGTTTTTGCTTGATCGGCAGGTAGAATATTGATTTGGTTGTAACCGGAAAAACCGTCCATAAAGGAAAATATTTCACTGCCGGCACAATCATCAATTATTTGATCGATATAGGGCATAGGATAGTTGTCTTTTGGACAAGCACGATTTATATCCCTATAGTTGATACATATTCTTATTGTTCCTTGTTTCTTGTTAACCGGAACAATATTCGATACCCAATCCGTTAACAGGATCGGATAAATGAAACCTACTTTCAACAGCTTCTCGACTTCTGCTTTAATCGCAGCCGCTTTCCTAGGGTGTATCTGACGCAGACGTTGCCGAACGGGTTTAGCGTCCGGGTAGGTCTTGATTTCATGAACAACAATGGAGGGATCAATTCTTGGCATCTCCTCATAGGACCAGGCAAACACGTCGCGGAATTCTTGAAATAGGACCTTGTATGTTTGAATTTCGTTATCTGTACACGAGGCACCTATATGAATGTTTTCAATAACTCCGGTTTTGACTGAAATGTCGATGGCAACAGTTTGGGAAATGTTTCCCAAATTCAACTCTAAATCAGGATGTTTCGTGGGATTCTGAGCGTCCTTGACATATTCAGCTGTAAAAATTGATGAAAAATCATTTTCAAAGTCATCACTCTCAGGTAAAAACGAAGATCTATGATGAAGATCTTCCCATGGTAGATCGTCTACACTTAGGATTTCGCGAAGTTGTTCGTCAGATGACACGACTTCAGGAAACGTTATCCGTTCTGAGGCTGATGTGAAAAGTGATTCCTCACGGACCACATTCATTTGGTCGAATTGGGTTGATCTGCAGTCGGAAAAAGACTGCACGACCTCATAAGCAATTTCATATGGGCTCAAAGGCATTGCATTACCGAATGAGTCTATCTCAGATTCAGATGGGACAATCCAAGGATCATCGTAAATAATAGTGTCTGAAGTAATCATATGAATGGATGCGAATGAAGGGTCTGCATTGATCGAAGGAAAATGAAAAGTTCCCAGTAAACCGGAATCTTTAACTAATCCTACACCATCATCCTTGTAAGGGATAGTCGTTTTACCGACATGCTGGATACTCTCTGAAGAGGCTGGGTCGGATGAAAAGTAAGCCAGCTGGTCTATCATCATGATCTTACCATTATGTGGAAACTTTATAACTCTGAAGACCGATGATACGACCGATGTCATAGCGTAAGACCAACTGCGACCCAAAAGAAGGTTGTAGTCTAGAGGGGCATCAACCACCTCCACATCCAGACTAACGGTTTTTCCTTCAACCCCTATAGGCAAATCCTGTAGAATGCCAAACAGATGGAACCCACGGCCATCAAAGGCCTTAAGAATCATCGGGGATTGGTTCAGTGAAGGAGAACCAAGCGATCTCCAACACTGAATCGACATAATACACATAGAAGCTCCTTCATCAATTACAGTCCGATGAATAGGCCTGTTTTTGACTATCACTGGAATCTGGAAAGCCATTTGATGAGGGAGACGCGGTGTACTATTTTCTAGATCAAAGATTATCAGGTTCGGGTCCTGAATATCAACAGCTCCTATAGCCGACAAGAGTAATTTTCGTTGTGCTGGGCATGATTGCAGCACTTCCAAAGCCGACATTACTGAGGGTGAAACAGCTAAATCTTCAACAATGTTATAATTCTGAGCTGCTCTCGCATGTGGATTGAAAGCAGACTTTCAAAGTATACCCTTGGCGAGCGGTTTGATTACCAAGTCCGAGTTAGGTTTCTCGATCTGTAGTGGATCGGAACCGGGAGCTGAGGTTGATGGATTAGAATGAGAAGATTCTGCTTCTTTACCATCAACAGGATTCTTACTACCATAATCTTGCGATCGAGTCACAATCCGTACATGAGACATCATCAATATGGGTTCTTCACTGGCACTCGAGGAAGAACCTATCATTTTACTCTCCTGCTTCGGAAATGGATCTTTCAAAATAGCAGGAGTTGGGGAACCTTTAACGATTTTCACAACCTCCGCCCGATGAGGGCAATCTCTGGTGAAATGATCTTCTTCACAAATTAAACAAGGATAGCGAGGTTTGCGCTTTTCGTCATTAGATTCCGACTTCTCTTTTTTCTCCTTTGGAGCCTTGTCTGCTTTATCCTTCTTCTTGCCTTTCTTCTTACCACCGTTTTTTGATTTAGTCGTAGATGACTCTACAGCGTGAATGTCGGCGGTAATTTCAGGAGAAGACTCTCCTGTCGGGGAGTCTGGTAAGGTTATTATTGGAGAAGAATTCTTTGAGGATTTCTTCTTACTTTTAGTATTCACCGTACCAATCATGCCATCAGCAGCATGAGACCCCGAAGGAGCAGCAGCGATTTGATTCGACTTAGGAAGATCTGGGATCTTCTCGTGCAACGTACCCGACTGAGTGTAAACTAAGTCAAGGTACTGGGCTTGAGCAATGACTTGCTCCTCAGTAACTACTCCGGCCTTAGCTACATCTTCAGTAATCTTCGGTAATAATGATTTTACAAACCATTCAACTAAGATTTTGTCCGGGATAAAAACTTTCACTAAACGTCTTCGACGTCTCCATTCCTGAATATGATCGGAAATATAAGTGGAGGTCGACTGTTTTAATGAAGTTAATAGCTCCGTGCCGTTATCGTATCTGACCGGCAACTGAAAATGAGTTAGGAACGAGGTGGCTAACTGGCTAAAATTGTAAAAAGAGGCCCGTGGTAACTCAATGTACCACTTGGCCGCGAGACCAATGAGCATACGCTGGAAAAGACGTAAGCGGATCGAATCATCCGAGATAGAATTTGAAGCACACCAGAGGTGGTAAGTCATCACGTGATTGGACGGATCCTCTCCAGACTTACCTTCGAACTTGGGTATATCACTGGGCAACTTATTTGGCATTGGCGGCCAGAACGGAAGATATTGAATTGGATTGTTCGTTAGGCGCGTCAAGTCTAGTAAATCCAAAGTTGCGATAAACGGTAACTGCCGGTTAGGATCTCTAAAACTCTAGGTCACAAGACCAATCCCAGGAGGAGGATATCCAGGATAACTTGGAACAGGAATCGCATTCGGGATATTATATCCTCCTGGAAAACCAGGATTAACCGGACCATACTGGGGTTGCTGAGGTTGTTGATAAGTGTACCCAGGATACGGTTGATACTGGTAAACCGGTTGTTGGACAGCAGGACCAAGTTGGTACTGTCCCTGGTACTGTTGGTAGGTAAATTGAGGTTGACTTGTTACAACAGTACTTAAACCAGGCTGCCCTACAGGCATCTAGACTGTGGTTTGAATCGTAGATCTGGACAACGGTAAAGATGTCTGAGGAGTGGTTGCAGAGACAGTAGAAACCGAAGCTGTCGATACTCCAGAAGTAAGTGCGGTAGATGTTGCGGTAGTTACAGCAGTCGTTTGAGATGGAGTACTAGGTGCAATTGGCGGCTGAGTAACTACCAAAGTTACAGAAGTTTGAACATTTGACTGGACAGGTTGCGGTTGCTGGGGTGAACCAGAAACTACGGGTTGTCCAGTTTGAGGTAACAACTGTATACTTGGCTGCAACACCTGTTGACCTTGTGATGGATCCCACACTATCATTCCGGGGTATTGACCCGTAACAGGTTGAGGATACTGAGATCCATAACCGGATTGAGGATAGGATTGATAACTGAAAGGTACAGTTCCCATACCTTGAACATATGACTGACCTTGAGGTGGTTGATAACCTTGACTCGAGTATTGACCTTGAGGTTGATAACCTTGGGGTAAATACTGATACTAGGGTTGACCTTGACCTTGAGGTTGATACCCTTGAGGTTGATACCCTTGGGGTTGATACCCTTGAGGTAAATATTGATACGGAGGTTGACCCTGGGGTACATATTGAGGTTGGGGTTGACCTTGAGGCATGTATTGTACTATGGGTACATACTGGCCTTGAGGTTGCCCCCCAGACACAATTTGTGTATCTTGAGGTTGCCCCCCAGGCGTTAATTGAGGCTGCCCCCCAGGCGGTAATTGACCACCTTGAGGTTGAGAAACGGGAACTGAACCTGACATCATGTAAATGTCCCCTACACCCAACGGTTTATTACCATTGTTTCCAGCTAATAACCCATGATCAATGGGTTGAGGAGATGCCCCCGCAAAGGTACCAGAAAGTGACTGATACCCGGTAGGAACAAAAGGACCGCCGTGTAAGAAAGATTCAGGAGATTGAGTGAACACGGACGACTGACCAGACATATTTACAGGAGTATAAATACCTCTAGGTGGAAAAGGAGTACGAGGTGGAGAAAAATCTACCCCTGAGTTGTCTAAATAATTGGTTAATGAAAGGTACCAAGTAGTACTTCTAGGAGGACTGTAAAAGATAGATTCACGCTCCCTTAGATCAATAGTAGGTTGATCTTCAAGGATAGATACGCCTAATTCTTCCTCTGGAGCAAGTTCTTCAATAGCTATCAAACCAGTAGGAAGATTTTCGGTGATGACTCTTTCTACCCTAGGTGAATCTGGTACACTAGAAGTTGGAGTAACAGGTTCAGATATTTCAGGTTCTTCGCCTATATCACTAGTAGATGAAAAACTACCAGCAAGCTCAGAAACTGCAACTGCTTCAGGATTATAACCTGTTTCTAGACTTTGGTAATCTTGATGGACTACCAACGAAGACTCTCCTTCTTCAGGTGAACCTACTCTACTACCACTAGGAGGAGTTACAAGGACCTTTAAACCTTCGTAATGACTCGGGACGTCTTGAGGAGGTTCACCCCAAAGTATACGGGATTTCCTCAACAATTCGGCCACAGAAACAACCTCAGGAGACTTGCCCCGAAGTCTACGGGACTGTCTCAGTAATTCCGCCACAGTTAAAAACTTTTAACTACTGCACACGCAAACAAAGTAAAATCTCAAAGAAAATCACCTAAAGTCTCTAAAGAACCAAACAAATTTGAATCACACGCCTAAAGAATCTAGGGCGTCAAACCAAGCACAAACAGTAGCCTTCCAGACCGAAAACGCTAGTTGGAGATGAAACCCAACATCGCCGGATTCAGTACAGAAGTGGCGGGTGGAACAGTTACCCCGGCAACCTGCTTAATGAATAGACCGGCACAAGTTCCTCCACTTTAACCGTCTCGAGTGAAGTGAACCCCCCGGAAAATCCAAGTGAGTCTAGCCGACGTCTGCTCCAGGTACAGTGGGATCTTCCCTCCACCGTCACCTCGGTAGAAGCCTAAAGATAATGGTCACTAAGGTTACCAACCGCAACAAATGCACCTGGGGGAACAGTCTACACTCCGACAGCACGCAAGGGCAGAGTATCAATCTCAATCCCCTTGCCGGCTCCTTGACAATAATCCAAGGTTTACCGACAAGTGACCCCTGGCTCCTCGACAATGGTTAATCCGAGGTTTACCGTTTGTAATACGTGCGTGTCTGGCGTCGTTCCCAACGAGGGAGGATTGATCCCCTCACTGGTTCGGACACGAGCTCGTGCTTCTCCTTTAAGAGGAGCTTTCCCAGAGTACAAATGAAACAATTGGATTTATTCTATCACAAGATAAGCTACTTGTTTGGTTTTGTTGTCTTGGAGAGTTAATTACTCTCCTACTCCAAGACACTAGCCTTATCTAAATTGGTGTTTCAGAGCCCTAGTAAATAAAAGTTACTAAGTTGATTTTACTTTAAGCGTTAATTTTATGGTTTTTCTTAAAGACAAAAGGTAGTGGAGATGAAACTTGTGGTGTGTAGACTCGACTCGCAACCACTACAAAGATGCACCTAAGATGATTTACACTACTTTTCTTTTTTTTCAATGAATCTCCTAACTAAGAGAGTTGGAAAATGCAAACTTTATAGAAAACAACTTTCTTAGTAAAGACAATCAAAGAAACAATTCTCTTTATCTTTTCAAAACACACAACTCATGACCACTAATTACTCTACGAAATTTCCTTTTTCTCCCAAAAGTCTACAAATGCTACCAAAGTAAACTTTTTCAAAAGAATTTTTTGTGTTTTTTCTCTATTAATAAAGCATATAAAAACTATTTTATCAAATCAAATTTAACAAATCTAATACAATCAAATCAAATTCACTCAAAAGTAAATTTACCTAAAAGCAAAAAATAATGAGGACAAAAGCCTACAAGGATGATTCCCGGATGTTTTACTTAGTCAAAATGCAACTAAGGATCAGTTCATGCAGAATCATAAACTAACCAAAAAACAAAATCGAAATCTTTTTGTTCTTTTTTCTCAAGAATGGAATTCAAGGTTTTAACAAACAAACTTTTCGAGATTCGCAAAGAGAAGACACAAAGGTAGGTCTCTCACAAGGGTGACTTCTACGACAGGCCCGACTCCTAAGAGGACTAACCAAAACCAAGGAGATCCAAAGTTTGACAACCTCTAACACCAAAGTCACTACAGGACCAGTTAAAAATCGAACCCTAAGGCAAAATCCCTATGAATTCCACCAAAACCCTCGACACTAACGGGACAAGTTCAGGTGAAGATCTTTGACAGTAAACTAATGGATCTGGGCAGTAAAAACAAAGTAAAAACAAAATCTAAAGAGCAAAAAGGGAAAAATGGAATTTTCTCAAATTTGACAGGGGTACGCAGGTGATCTGTTGACACAGGCGCGGGTACGCCCTGTGCACAAAGACGCAGTGCGTACAAGTACGCACTGTGTAAAACTCAGAGACTGCGTACTGCTGACAAAACTAAGAAAAATAAAAATATAAATTGACTCTAAGCTAACCCACCCAAATACACAGCTAGACAGCTAAAAATCAGAAAACAAGCAATTTTTCTCAGACCAAAATATCAAATCAAAAAGAACTCAAACACATTCATGGATTCCCTAGTGGAGTCGCCATTTTGTCACGCGGAAAGAGTCGTTAGTGCGGACACAACCGACCTTCCTAGAAGCCTAAGACTTTCTAATGACAAACAAGACAAATAAGAGCAATCCTTCCCTAAATATGCTTTTACAATATGAGAAATCAAGTGTTTAGATCCTACCTGTAATCCAACGCTGTTGTAGTAGTCCAGCTTCGTTGATCTGGATGAGCTCCTCCTTCCTTTCGAAACCTGCATTCACTAACAATCAAACGATTAAATAGCACCTGAATATCACATAAAATAAAACATATTTAACATATAGACCAAGGAGTATATGAAACAACTCATAAATAACAAATTGTTGAGAAGAATGGACTAATTTGTATTAAAAGGTAACAAAAGGAACCATTACAACTTGAGCCTTGGTGTTGTGCAAGTTCCTCCCAGGGTCCACAAGAGTTCTCCCTTACTTTGATCAGCTCACCCACCTCCCAATGGAAACAAGTAAAGATGGTAATCTCTCCTCACAAGCTTCTACAAGGAAGTCCTAATTCCAGCAGCATCTACCCTTAGGAATGTTCAGCTTTCAACCTCCCCTCCCTCTGGCCCAATGCCTGTATTTATAGTGCTCTAGAGGAAGTTATTCAGGTCCACCATCAATGGGATAAGCCCCTCTTTGGATGGGATAGCTCCCCTCTTGATGGGATAAGTTCCTCTTAGGTAGGGATACATGAACCATCTGGAGGCGCTTCATACACGTCAAACAAGCTTCTAGAAGACTCTAGAAATGACCACAAGTAACTTTTTTGGAGTGAAACTTGCGCCTTTTGACCTTTACAGGAGTATGCACCCACCCCTTTACATACAGAGCGTACAAGTATGCAGGTATTGTGAACTTGGGTTGCGTACACGCAGGTAAGGCTAAGAGAAACTGCGTACCAGAGATAATTGACTTTTAATGACTTTCTCTCTTTCTTGAAGTTTTACATGGAGAGCAGAGGCATGAGACTTGCCAAGGAGGATAGTACGACAGTGGATGGAGCCATACTAACTGCAAATAGTCATGGTGACATTTTTTAGTGTAACAATGCATCCAAAAAGATATCTACATCATTCAGGCCATCATAAGTAGGTAGATTTCTTACCTCTGATGACACAGAGCGCAGCGACCGGGTCATCATGTTACAACTCAGTGTAGATACTTCATGTAACCAATTCTACCAGTGCTCTAATTCTTCATTAGAGTCCAAAGTACATGAACTTTTGCGATCCCATGTAATTCGTCCATCCACCGTTGGATTCACCCAGTCTTGGTCTCGTGTTGTTATGTTATAGATACAGTTAAGATATTCATTACTCTCATAATCACGAAATGGTTCAGTATAGCGCGATCCTTCAACAGGATCTAGGGGTACTATCACACAGAGCGATTTCTTCTCAAATATCGTCTTTCGCTTCTTTAGATTGATTACCCCGTTCATATCAGTAGACCAATAAATTCCAAGGAGCACAGGATAGGGGTTGTTGTCATCCACGATCTCTATTACTTCAAAGTCAGCCAGTGCACTCGCACCTTCAATATCGACAGTCACCCCTGCGTCTGCCCCATGGGGATGATATTTTGTTGGTTCACCATCCTTAGCTAAATCGAAGACCACTGCAGCACGGGTATCCCCATCTGTTCCCAAGTATGTTTTGGTAAGACACTCACATCTGATCCCAGGTCCAAGATAACCTGATCCATCTCATACTCTCCTATTTGTGCAGTCAATCTCATCTCCCGTCCTGTCCTTGTTTTATGCTTACCTATCTTTTATACTACACACGGTTCACTCGGGGTGTTTCCAGTGCATCTGTTTATAAGTTCCTGTAGCCCCTTCATAGCCTTCCTATCATGTAGTAACTTCATACAAATCTCCAGGAAGGTTTTAAGCATAGAAGGGTCCATCTCCTGATCAGGCTTATCCTTGCTTCCTGAGGTGGAGGCCTCAGTGAAGCTCTTATTTACTTCCATGAATGTTTCACGTGCATGCTCCAAATCGGACTCAACCTCCTTCGTCGAAGCTTTGTGAACCCATGTACTGTCCTCAAGTTGTTTCCACTTATCATCTTCTATCATGATTCCACTTCGAAGCACTATATTCACTTTCAGATCCTCTTCACGCAGCTCAAACCTCATTATCTGCCGATTCAGAGTTAGCTAAAGTGGTAGTGCCCCTTTGTCATGTATCCTTACTATCATCATAGGACAATCTTCCATTTCATGATCAAACAGAGTGCAATACCTACATGACGGACGAGTTGGGTTAGTGCAATCACGGGCATAGTGTCTTGGTCCTCCGTAATTGTAGCAAATCAGCTTCCCCCTACCTCTGTCAAGTCCTCCCCCGCCTCGGCTTCATCCGTTCCCTTTAAAGCCTGTCCACGCTCTACTCAGGGGGCCACGATTCTGCCTGAACCCTATAGGAGGGAGTTCTATCCATCATTAGTTCACAGCTCCTGCAATTATGCTCATCATGCCCTACCGACCTACAAAAGTTGCAGAACAGTTGTTGCGGTGTCTGTGCAAACTTCTGCAACAAACCACAGTTATCCATGGCATGTTTTCCTTCTACCTAACATATAGCGCACCACAATGCAAGCCCCGCGCTTGGTCCTACCTGAGCTTCCGTCCTCAAAGGCATTGGCCCTCCTCTTGCCAGGTAGTTTGCAAATACCAAGCAATGGTCTTTGTCATGGCCCTGCCCTTGCATTTTAGGCACCATACCTGTTCGCGCACCTTTCATCGAACTGTTCTATCTTGCTTCAATATTTTCATCTCAAGGAAAATATTTTTCAACTACGCATGGATCTGCTAAACCCCCAGATTTGGATCTTGTATCAGTGTTTCATGCAATCTCCAAGGCCTCGGCCTGAGTTGTTATCTTTTGTTTTGACAGTGCAACCTTTAGGTGTGGCAATAGCGAAGCCACAAACCATTCACGATGTTGTCCATCTGTCAAGTTCATATTAGCTTCACAGATTTTTCACTTCAATCTCTAATCTAATTCCCAAGGTGTCTTGCCTGGCTGCATCACGATTTCTTTGAACCCCACAATAGACTGTGCTTCAGATTTACGCCTACTGAATTCCCTATTCAATGTTGTCTGGATGTCTACCACTCCAGTGTTCGGGTTATCATTAGACTACTTGATATACCAGGTTAGCGTGCGATCCTGCAGAGCACTAACCAATGTCGCCTTCTTCATGTGATCATCTGTAATGCCCTGAGATTCCCATACATCTTTTGCAACGAACCAGAATTGATCTGGGTCCTCATTTCCCAAGCCCTTGAACAAAGGCAGCTTCACTGAATTTGTCATACTAAACTGCGGTGGAGGCGGAGGTGATACAGGTGAAGTTGCAGGTGATGGTGGTGAAGTTGGAGGTGGTGTGGGTGTAGGTGGTAGTCATGGGAATCCTTGTCTTATCAACTAAATAGCACTTTACAGAGAAACCTGCATTATCTCCTCTTCATCACCTCGTAGAGGTGAAATCAATGGACTATATTCAGGACCCCTTTTTCCTTCATTCCTGTAGTTTTTTCTGCTTTGCGTGGGTCCAAACATCAAGGTAGCTGCATAACCCGCCTTTCGCGCAATAACCTTTTAATCCAAGCATTCAAATATTTTAAGTACTTACCTCGCGGACCTTTGAAAAAGCACCGCTCTGCCTCGCTGTAATTGACTGCGATGTTGACTGCAAATTCAGTTACAAATCCTCCTATGATGTGATTGAGCCAATGATCGATAGCGTGGGTGATCTTATCCTCTGATGCTTCCAATTTTTGTACTAGCTCCGGGGTCCAAACAATAGGACCGTCAAGTGTCCACCTTCCTTGGCTATCTGCTAGCTTTGCAATCCACTCGTATATCTCAACCAGAAAGGAACAGAAAAATATCTCATGTATTTCTGTATATAGGTACCTATCCAGCCACTGTTCCTTTGTTAGTCGCGAACTTCTAATTTCTTACACCACGAATTCATGGATCTTCCTATCCAACCAGTCTCCGATCTATTTCTTAATTGGATTCCAGTGACCTGACATCACACATCCCTTATGTAGATTCTGGTCCTGGCAATGGAACCATTTGTTGGCTTGAGGGAGCCTAACCCAGGTTCAGCGTTAGTTATCCAAACAAATCCCTACACTACTGGCCCTTTCGGCATCAACCCACAGAGTGCAGACCGAAGTCTCACCCGAAGTAGTATGGGGGGATGCTGGAACCAAGTTTCCGCACCCTGAGATGGTCATGATGTTGTTTTATTCCTTCTATTCCTACCTTCACACAGGTCACTTAGTTCTAGGGCTCTGTCTTCCTAACCCCTTATTCCTCCCTTCTATACCTCTGCGAAAGGGTACGGCTGGCCTTCACGCAGCCCTAACCTTCGATTCAGATACTTTCGCGCTGCTAAGGCAGCGTATTGCACAGATTGTCAAGTTACCTTAAGAATATTACTTATCTTATTAGATAATTATAGTTAGCATTGCGTAAACAGATGTTCTTACTTGCATTCAATTACCCAATGTAATTTCATTCATTCGCGCATCATATAAGCATTATAAAGGAAATTCATACATAAAATGACAAGATGCATTAATCGGAACAAAGACACAGAATTTGCAGAATACTTCTCTTTATTGATATCTTCAAGCGATTACAAACTCTATCCACCCCGCGCACACAGTTGTAGGACTTCCACCCTAGGCCTCTGTTCACTCAGCTGCAGAGCCTCAACCTATGCTACGACCCGAAACTTAGAATTCTTACCTCAGATCTATGACTCTCTTAGACTTATCTGAACTACTTAGAGCTTACTTACTTAACTCTTTTTATATAATCCCATCGTCCACGGACCATGGGTAGATCTTTTACAGCCAACTTGACTTTACCAAACTAAGGGCGGACAACCCTTTATGACTCATGACATCTTCGTGCTCTGCAACCACAAAATGCAGAGGCTTTTATATTTTATTACAAAATTCGACCCAAAACATGAGCTTTTAGCCCCAAAACTATCCTTGGGGGATCTCGTTCCCAACAATTAGCCTCATGATCATGATGATGAATACTCTAGAAGAGTCAATATTATAACTTTATTTAAGATTTGAAGGAGTCAACTTTTAGCACTAGTAGGCTATCTATTTGTGTTAAAATTGGGGCACTAGGAGGAAAAGGGGTTATATTCTTTTCAAGTGCATTTTTTTCCATAGATGAGCAGAGTAGCTGAGAGAGATAGCAAGAGAGTACACTAAGAGGATTTTTGCATTGTAGTATCCCGTGGGAGTCAAGCCTTACTTCTTTTTACTTTCAACCATTTTCTATTCAAAGAAAGAGAGCAAGGTGACCTCACCTTTCAGTCGGGTTTTCTCCCAAAATGGTTTTATAAGATATTGTTACGGGTAAAGTCAACCTAGGGTCTTGGATTGAGAACCCCAGCAGAGCAGAGGGCTTACAGCATAAAGAGGCCTGCAAATAGGTAGTCTTAATACTTAAACTACTGAAGTAGGAAGAAGATGTATTACCCCGAAGGTACTACATTTGAGGTCATTCCCATAGAGTCCAAACCCTCTACTTCTTCTAATTATTTAGAACCTACAACTCATTCAAGAAAAGAACATACAACAGTAGTAATAAAAAACATGTTCATGATATAGGTGTTAGGTCATATAAGCATGTAAGAAAATAAGCATTAACATAAGATTCATAAGAAAATCATAACATAGATTAATGCATTAAGACCTTAAATATCAGGAACAAAACAACACCTCTTTATTGATGTAAACTAAAGAAAGTATGGAAGAACTACAACCTGAGTCATCTGTCAGCTCCAAGAAAAACCATCCTTCGGATTCGTCCTGCCCAGGCCTCAACAATCCTCCTCCATAGGTATACACAAGGATGTCATAAAGGGATGAAGGACATCTCAAGAAGGAAATAGAGGTTTCCTATGACTTGGGAGTGTAGAAGGGACAAGGATTTCTTTAGACTTGATCAGGGACGTAATAAGCTATAATATCAATATCCAATCTTTTCTCCTCTCTTAGGCCTTCCCATGGAGGTTTATTTATACTTCTCCAAATTAGTTTTTCAGTTAGGAAACAGTTGGGCCACGGGCTATAGTAGGTGAGTAACAGGTAAAACCCGTAAAATTCACTCGAATTTAAAGAGTTTATATATATTTTAATGTTTTAACACATATACGTGGGTTGGGTATAGACTGACTCGCGTGTACACATGTTTTATACAGGGAAAAACAGCATATCGGATTTAAAACATTACTTTTTAGAATTTGGACCAAGTCTGGAAGGGAAGGGTTTCCATAGGCCATAACACAAAGCATCAAATCTACTAAGGGTGGTAAATGGTGCTATAATAGATGCCCCCTAATATATGAGGTCATAAGGGGTACATGATGGCCGAAATGTATTAAGTGTATAGAAGGAATCATGCCAAGCCCTAAGAGGAGTTCACCAGATTTCAGCCTGCCAAGCTAGTGGAAGAGATCAAAAAGAAAGTTGTTGTCTAAGGTGGGCATACCCATACTTAGAAATAATAAAGCATGTTTGCATATTGTTAGTTCCAGTCTTGGCAGCCTGTCACCAGTCATCAACATGAGCTCTTACTATGTCTGGTTTTGTTAGATGTTTTTCACATGATGTTCAGCACAAAACATGTCACAAGTGTGTCCATGAAAAGAAGCTCGGAAAATTATTTCCAATGGTATATCACACTCCCATTATTGGCTCTCAGATTAGAAGATATGATCGAAATGAATGAGTGATTCTTGGTTATGCATGTTTTGAGGTCAATTGCTGCACACAATGACAAGTTCAGTACAAAATCAGTTTGTGAAATAATGGTAAGGAATTTTTCAAAAGTGAAAGAGATTTTTGTTCATAACATACCAAATAAAAAAAACCTCCTTCATTTTATGCACAGGTGCTACCATGTGGGAGATATATAGTGATATTTGGAGCTTACATTAAAATAAAACAAATTTTTCATATTTTTTACTGTTTTAGTCATTTTAGTACGGGGCCATTTTACAACAGATGCAAAATAATTTTGCAAAACCCAAGGATTTTTTTGTTAATAATGAGCCATATAACAAAAACCTCTTTCATTTTATTCACAGGTGTCACGAATTGGGATATGTGACTAGATCTTTGCAACTAATTTTCACAGATTTAAATTTTTAATGATTTTATGTTTTAGAGATGCTTTTGTGGAACAGATTGCGAGCAACTGGAAATGAATTTCGCAAATTTGAGAGAGGTTTTTCTCCAGAATGACCTAATATACAAAAACATATTTCATTTTTGTAACAGGTGCTATGGTTTAGGAGATATGAGTTCATCTTCAACACCTATTTTCAGAAATTCGCCCCATGTTTAATGTAACTTATTCTATTTTGAAGAAAATGGTTGAGCTCAATCCCTTAGTACAAGGATGAAAAAATGTATATATTTTATGAATTTCATAGTGTAGGGTTTGGATTTTGGTAGAAATTTGGACTTTTGAGAAAGAAAATGACTTCATTGTACGCTCATATTTTCATTTTGGCTAAGGAATTGAGACCAAGATTTGCAGCACTCTTTGGGATTCATGTGGCAATTTGTCTTGGTACATTGCTTTTCTTTGTAATTGTGAATTTGATTATATGTTATGTATGCCATTCTATATCTTGTTTCTTCTGAACTAAACAAACAAGAGTGTAAGTAGAATCCATTGAAATTGCAGTGCTCTACTTGAAGTTTGTTTTAGTTATTTGATGTTTTTAGCTGTTTGGGGAGGATCCATGATTGCTCTTGCCCTCTTCAACACCTCACCTATCTATTACTTCCATCTCATTCAATTTTAAGTTCCAAAAACAATTTCCTATCTTGCCCCATTGAGACCTCTGTAGCACTGAGCCTCAATCCCCGCACCCAAAAGCCATCTTTCCATCTGAGCCAACAAAGTCATCATTTTATCAAATCAAATTCTCTTGCACTTATACCTAGTCTAATATCAGTGTTTCTATCAGTCATCTCAAGCCCTCATCGATCATAATTTGCTGAGATTGACTCAGAGAGATCCCTCTCCTGACCTAGTAGGGCTAGCTACCAGGCTGAGCATGGTTTGATGTTGGCCCTAGATCTTACCTTTTCAGCCTAAGGTAGATTTAGGCGCTAGCACATATCAAATACAAAAGAGGATCCAATATGTATACAAGTATAAAAGGACTGAAAATACATAGTGGATCATCCGATCATATCCATAGAAGTACATGTCTCAATATCACATATAAATAACTGATCAATGATGTTGAAGTAGAAAGTTGATCACTGAAGTCATAAAGTTGATCCAAAAAGTACCAAGTCAAATAGTGGAACAAATGGTACTACACGTAACTTGGGTGCCAACATATAGGATGTCACTGTAACAAACTGCAACATATAAGGTGGATGGTGTCACTGGTAGAAACAAGAGGGACTGGCAAGTGAACCAACAAATGTTGATGAAAACCCGAGGTCTTCATTGGCCGCCATGGTACATTTCTACACAATGGGAATAAATGATCTAAAGTCGACCATGTGAGAAATCGTTTGATTACTAGTCATTGATGTATACCGTTAACAAACGCGATACTACTCACCGATAATGATGATGAGAGTCAAGGTACCTAGTACAATATAACAAGTGCGAATAAATGAGATAAAGTCGAACACTTATAAGAATCTATCAATCAGGAGACAATGATGTTTTCCCACTGTTGATAGCAAAGGAGTCTTCCATTGATGACTGCTAACCCTAAGGTACTACCAAATGGACTCTAGACCTTGTTCCTAGAGCAATGAGTTGAAGTCGATGGGAAAAGATCTGCTAGAAGGAAGGCATTAAGGCATCCTTCATCAATCCAGCACGAGTGTAACCCATAGGCCAATAATGTGGAAGGAATCGGATGAAGAAAGATGTAGTAACCCAACTGAATCATGTTCCCAGCATACACAAGATGTAACTAACGCATGAGAGAAACCCTTTGAACCAACCAATAATGAAAGCTGGAACAGAGGTGAGGAATCCACCAATAGGGTCAAATGGAAACCAAGGTATTGCACGAATCCCAATGTGTGATAATAAAAGATGACGTCGAACACAAGGGAAACCACTCAGTCAAAGACCCAGTATACTGATTGATGTTGAGCACAAGATGACCTATCAATAATGAAAATAGGGCTAAGGTGCGGCTCTAGGTCTACTCTTAGAGAAATTTTTCATATTCGATAAGAGAAAGACCCGCCAGCAAGAAGTCAATCGAGACCTTCTCAAACCAGCACGACCAAAGGACCAAATAGCTTATGTGATAGTGAACGTGACACTGACAACCAGGGATGGCCGACTGAAAATGAGTCAAGAGACACCACAGATAGGTCGACTCAGGTTTACTTCCCTTGAGCAAAATCACGACTCTATGTAACAATATGGCATCATATGATAACTTTGTATAAGTTTTTGATGCAAGAGGCACAAACAAGCTCTCCATATGATTGGAAGAGATAACCAACCAGAGGAGTATTGACTCAATAACAAGGTTAAGGCTCTCCAAAGTCAAACTAAAGCCCATCCCAATGGAGGAAAGACTTAATTTTGAGTCTAGCTGCCATCAATCATGGAAGTAATGTCTCGTTCTCGCTCTTTTTGGAATATGTAGACTTTTTTCTTTTTCATATTTAGAAAGCCTGAAAAAGAATAAAAGAATGCCTATGATACATTGGAAAGAATGAGTGTCCAAATACAAATATGCTAGTCCCTGGGAGGGGAACATTCCTATTCTCAATGTAAAGTGACGACACTGGTCAGTGACACTCAAGGGAATCTTCTTTCCACGAGTAAGAGGGTGTCAAGTTACAGAGGCTAAGTGATTGCAAGGTTGATTTCGCAAAAGACATGGTCAAAAGGTGGCTTAAACATGAGTCCAAGTGAAGCTGGCTTAAGGCCAAAAGGTACAAATGGTAAACATGCAATGTAGCAATACAACTCAACACAAAGGAGCCTATAGGGTATAAAGCCAAAAAAATAGTGAAAAAGAGAATGAGTCTTCAACGCACAAGTCATGGTGGGACTAAAGAGGACTCTCAAGCCTACGCAATATAGCAACATGGGAAACATATGCTAGCGAGTATCTAACTAAGATTCCCATGTAAAGGTTGGCTCTACCATCATATCATGATTTTATAAGTCGGTGAGTGAAAATGGTTTTAGAACGAAGACATGATGGGGTCAACCCTATGGAAAAAATATCGCAGTATGGAGGCTAGTATGAAAAATGCAGTGAAAATGATATCCCCTAACCTATATTCCAGTGAAAAAACAATACCTGCCATGACGGGTTTGCAGTCATGGAATCAAAGCAGTCTCTCAAAAAATCTTCAAAGTATCCTGAAAAAATGACCCATCCCAACACTCCAAGCCAAAAAGGTCATAAAGCCCATAAAAAAGAAAAATAAACTTTAGAAAAAGTAATTTTCATATGTCAACTTATATAAGGACTTTTTCACTCACAATTCTTCATTTGTGTTCTAAGAAATTGAGTGAAGAATCTGTGGAGAAAAAACCAAGCAAGCTTAATCCTTCAAATTCATCCATTCATTCAGCCTCCAATTCTCCAGGTGACCTTCTGTTGTGCTGTACATTTCATAAAAATTTTCTTTAAAAATCATAATATGAAATGGGTCCCTTTTAAACATAGATGTGTGAATAAATTGGTATTAACTTATTATTAGAAAAAACCCTCATCAAAAGGTCCGACTGAAATATGATATCCCTTTTAAACAATGATAAAATAGGTCTTTTAAACAAATCATAAAGCTTTTTATTATTACGATAAAGCGATCGCAAGATCGCATATCGCAATAATAAGAGAAACATAAATAAAGGCCCATTGAATTACTCTGATCCGAAAAGGGAAATCGCTATCGGATATCGGGAAAAGGCAAAGCGCATCGTATATAAGGCACCCCCCATTCCTCCGATGCGATAAAAGGTATCGCTATCGGCAATCGGCTGTGGTAATCAATTCATTAACTATGACACCTTCAAATCCCCCGATGCGATAAGGCGTATCGCCATCGGCGATCGGCGATTTCGCAATAGCGTAAGTAAAGTGACCCGAGCCCTGTCCCGATTGCGATACATTAAATCAAGGCACGTGTTTCTAAGCATATTAAAGATTGGCATGCATTATATCACCTTTGGTGATTGAACAATATTTTGGACTATTATTAAAACCCTCCCTTTCATGTCACCAATCATCAAATGCGATTAGCCGCCAAAAATCTAAGCCACGCTTGAATCAATTATTCACCATATAGACGTTATGATCGATATTTAAAAGCTCCCTTATCATGATTGACAGGTGAAGCGGCCAATCAATGAAGCATTTATGCCGAGAGTTTCCACTTAGATTCTATCTGCAGCAATTTCACTATGATCTTTGATTATTCGTTAAAAGATATAACTCTTTCATATTGGCTCATGTTATCTATTTCTTTGTATCACACTGGTTTCCTTCCTTGTGCAGAATTCCGTCAAAGTATTAAGTTTTAAGCAAATGGGAAAGAAATCCAAGAAATCCGCTGCAGCAGTAGCCCCTGCAGTAACAGTCCAGCCCACCAGTGACCCAGGACCAAGCAAAAAGGGCCTAATTTCAGACACTACATGTCTCAGCCTTGGAAATACAAGCTGGCAAAGCATCTATAATTTAATTGAGGCAGAAGAACCAGAGGAAGTGTCGGAAGAAGCTACTGCAGGCTCAACTAATAAATCAGACGCCTCCCTGAAAGATTTGGCCGACTCATTTTTACACAGGATAGCAGCTCTGGAGAAAATTCTTCCTTACACTAATGTGGTCAAATGGGTGGTCGAACAAATTCCTGTTTCTAATAGGATGTTTTGCACAGTTGATGGAAGAGTTTTCGATTCATTTCAGCCTGACGACTTGAGGAAAATGTATCATTTGCCCGAACCTGAAAAGAAATACAACAAAGCCTTTCTGGAGAAATTCGCAGAGGAGAATGAGACGGAATCAACCCCGATTAGACAATGGAGATAGAATCCCGCAAAGCACAAACATGAATCATCAGGTAAGTACTCCGTGGATTCCTTGGCATCTCCTTATTGTTACGCTGGGGCAATGATGTGTAGGATGTGGGGAATGCATGATTCAGCAAAATTTACTATCGAAATGGTTCCTTTAATGGAAGTAGTTGTTATTAGTTATGTCATGGATTGGGAAAATATAGTGTCTGATAAATTAGCCTCTGCAATTCTTTATTTTAGATTCAATTCACGCAAAACCACCAGGACTATTCCCCCCTTCTATTATAGTGATTATGTTATGGATATGCTTTGCTTTAATTCCGAATACCCGATACTTGGGTGGAGGTGGATGCCACAGGACCCTAAGCCAATCCACATCTATCATCAGATGTTATGGAAGGCACATTATAAGGACCACTTGCATCAAATCTGTAATGGTTTCATGTTCCCTATCTATTATGACATTTTTGATAAGCCTGCCCCAAGGATTTCCGAGGAGGCAGAAGTTGACTTCACTGCTGTAGGAAATTGGTTCGGGGAAGATAAGTTCACATATATAAGGGTGTTTGGTAGCGCCACAAGACCCCATGTCCTCCCATTGTATGTACCTGATAAACTGTTGGCACGAGAATTAGCTTACCAAATAACAACCACTGGAACATCCAAAACTCTTAGGACTTCCAAAAAGCAGTTATGGCCCATAATCCCTTTGAGATGCGGTGTTTATACCATACTTGATTACAAACATGCTGAGAAGGAGACAGGAAAAATAAATATGCTCAATCTTTCGACCATCCCTAACAGGCAATTCGATCCCAGGAATGTTGCCTATAATGTGCTTCAACAGGCCAAACTTACTAAGTTTGACCATGAAAAAGATGAATTTGATGATCTATTTTCTTCAGCAAAACCATTGTCTCAGGTTAAAACATTGGCCAAGATGAAATATAATGATGAAGGACTAGTAGAATTCAATAGGCTCAGATAACAGAGGTTGAAAACTCTGCCTCTGGACTTATTGGCTACTACACCAACAACTAAGTCAAGCGAGCCTGAATAGAAGAGTATTGACGAGCCTCCTGCTACAGAGAAAATTCCCGAAAAGGAAAAAGAGCCAGAGAAAGGAAAAGAGAAGGAAACAGAGCAGGAGAAAGAAGAGAAGCAAGACAGTGAAGTTATTGATTTAGAGACTCAAATTGATCCCAAACTCCTCAAAGAGTGGCAACAATTTGACTCTATTATAAACAATCCCGAGACTTCACAAGGATTCGGCACACCCCAAGTGACAGTCAGTCAAGAAACAACCACGACTACAGTTCCAAGTGAAGGGACTAGCGACCTACCCAGTAGCAAAGATGCGGAAATAATTCCCAAAGATCCATCCGATCAGATTGTTTTACAGATAGAAGACATACCACCATTAGATGTCTTTTACAGTCCTAAACACAGGGCTGTGGTGAAAAGACAGAGGAAAAGGAGGAGACTTGATCAATCTTCCCTTTTGCCAGATCAAACAGAGATGGCTAATGTGGTGTGGAAGGAGGAATTGAACCCTTCTGATGACCTTACAAAACTCTCCCAGTATGCCGGAGCATATTTGGCAGCCACCATGGATAAAGCCTCGGAAGTAAGCAATCTCCTTAAGGAAAAAGATCAATTGATTGGTTCATTGCAGTCGCAGGTGTCTGAAGCACAGCGAAAAATAGAATAATTAGAACAACAACTATCAATACAGTGGCAGACAAACAGCCAATTAAATGAGCAATTTCTCAAAGAGAAACAGAGGATAGATTTGAGCGCGGAACAGAAACAAAAGGAATTGTCTGAAGCATTGGCCAGATTAAAGGCGATGAATGAACAAATGAGCAAGACTAAGGATGAGCGAATCTCTCAACTGTCATAAGAAGTAGAAAAGTTCAGGAGCCTTCCTCAAGTAGCAGAGTTCATAATAGAAGCTCTATAAATTAATAAGGCATTGATTATGCAGCTAAAACTGCTATGTCATAACATTTCTCTAGCTGAACCTCTTTGTGAGATTACTACATCAATAGTTGATAAATCAGTTGAAGCTAGGCAGGATTTAGAACAGGCCGATGAAACCTTAACCAGCTTTCTTGCTTGGCAAGACTCCTGTGAAGGACAAGCTTTGGATCTGCGCAAAATTCTAGAGTCACACAAAGACATCCTTTTCCTAGAATGGCAGTAGCAACTAATGAAGGCAGAAAGAGAAACCTCAAGATGTCGGTTATCTACTAGCAATTTAATTGAATTTGTCAATGACACTCTTTATCTGTCTAGCATGATTTCACAGTGTAATCTAGGTAAATTGACATCGGCCAAAGCCTTGGAACAAACATGCAATCAGGAATTGGAAAAGAATGGAAGACTAATCGCTGGCATCCAAAGTTTAACTTGGGATGGCTTTTGGTTTTTCTTAATCAAGCCATACAGTCAGAGGGCCGCACTCAAATGTTTAACTGATGCCATCAGTTGCATGATCCCCGAGATCCAAGATGCCACATATTCAGCCCAACTGAATTTTCGTCTAAGTCGCCCTCCAGAATTGCAACCGATGCTAGATATCTGCCAGCTCAAGCTGAAGGGAGACCACCCGAAACAATGAATCATGCTGCCGACTGAGAACAAGCTGATTTTGAGGAGATATTCATATTATAGTTGTACCAATTAAATAGCACTTTTATTTTGTAATTAGTTAGCTTAATTAGTATTTATAGGCCCTTTCATGCATTTGGAAAGGGTCCTCAGTTTTTGTATAAACTCAAATCAGTAAGTCACACTATTGTGCTTCTAATCTATTTTTTTATGAAGACTGGGCCAGTATTCTGAATTTTGACGAAGAAAGCTTTGATGACATGTGCACTATTGCCTTTTGTGGAAGTGTTTCTAAGTTAAAAGAAGGAATTTGAATGCGGTTGATATCGAGAGTGATTCAAATAACATATGGTACTATTATCTATGCTCTTGTGTCATTTTTTATTTGAATCAGCATTCGTTTAAATTTTGCTATCATTGAATATATGTATGTGTTTTAACAGCAATCCTTGTACTTTTCACTATTGAATGTCTAAGGACTGTTATTCTTTCAATCATATCTATGTCTATGATATATATGAGGAATAGTGTAATAATGTTTGCTTGATTGGTTTGTTCAACTATTTGGGCTTAGTAATTATCATATATCGGTATAATAATAATAATTCTCAATTAAGCTTTAAAATATTAATTAATTAATTAATCAATTTAATAATCACCCATATTAATTACCTATTTTCTTAATATTAAAAATATCTATTTTAATATAATAATAATATTTATTAATATTTATTCTTTTAAATAATAATTAAATTTATCCAATTTTAATATTATCCCAATATATGATAATATTTCTAATTAAGAATATAAATATCATTGTACTAAGAGACTTATTATTTATAATTAAAAAAAATAAAAATAAAATAAAATAATATAATAAATAATAAATAATAAATATTAAATACTAATTCAATATGCTAGGATGAATATTAATATTTTCAATATTATTCTTAATACAAAATTCTAGAATTTATTTAATCAATTCTAAATTATTTAATATTATTAATTCTAATTATTATTATTATTTATTAAATAATAATTATTAATAACAATATTATTTTTTATTAGCAATTATTTCTTTATTAATCTCTAAAGCTATAACCTATTCTAAAAATTAATAAATAAGTACCATCATATATTATAGTAAATAAAAAACTAATTCAATATACCAAGGTTAAAAATTTTCCATCATTAATTTTGATCATTATAATTATTATTACTAATTACTAATTATATTAATAATAATAATTAAAATAATAATAATTATTTCAATTAATTTTAATAATAATAAATATTAATCATCAATCATTTATAAATATTAAATATTAATTCATTTTTTCTAGAAATAATAATAATTTAATTAATTAAATCAGAGACAGCCGACTTCTCAAAATTTGAGAGCCGACATTCCTCTCTTTTTCTCTCCTAATTTCTATTTAAACCCTAAAATATGCTCTTGTTCTATCAGGCATTCAAGTTGTCCTGATGATGGATCCCGGTTGGGATTTGAAACGTTGGCAGAAAATGGTTCTTACTGTGGATTCTCCGGTGACTAATTCGAAAATTATCATATGAATAAATATCTTCGTTTACCAACAAGAGTCATCTATATGCCTGTTTGTGGATGAAGACCATCAAAATTTACGCTAAAAGCAGCAATTTATCGGGATAGGATAGTTGTTTATAATTTTACCTTTAGATTAAATCATTCATCCATTACCATTATATATTAGAGAATCAATCATTTATCCATCCTATATACCAATCATTGGGAAACTGGTCCCATTATATCCAGTCGGAGCCACCACACCAAACGGAAAAGGAGCTGCCTTTAAGGTCCGGACCGGGTGGTTATCCCCAATGTTGATGCAACGATTTTCGAGGCATCAGCATTTTTGGCGCTAGAAGGAGGGCCTGAACTATGAATGGTGAGCAAACCTAAACCTATAACCCATTCTGAGAGTAAATCTCCCTCCACCTCACCTCGTACCTCCCGTTTGCATGCTGGAACTCCAATATTCAAGCGAGAAGAAGAGGAATCAACTACCACTGCTCAAACCCATCATACTTCAGAACGATTAAGTCCTGAGTCCCCTGAAGTTCAGTCTCTCATCCATAAACTTCAAGGCTTTTCAATATCACCACAGAAATCTGAGGTATCTCAAGGCAATGAGACTTCACAATTCAATCTACCTCACCCTCTCACCAGACTTCAGAGCGGAAAGCTCGGTATCGAACCTACTGAGTTGCCTTTACCTAAAAGGAAAAGGGCAAAAAAGAATACTGAAGGATCTGACAGTGAAACTTTCTCATCATCATCTTCCATCTCATCTTCCCCAGCGCAAAGTCAGCCATCCACTCCTCCATTACATATTGTTGTTCAACAGGGATCAGGAACTTCAACATCCCAACCCATTCAATCCTCAATATCAACTCCTTCCCAAACATCTGGAATTTCATCAGTAATATCATCCACTACTGGTTTTTCAATGGCTCAGAATCCATGGAATAGTCCTGGTGTGGTCACCATGCCTGCACCATTACACCCATTGCCTAATTTCCCTGAAAAATGGTTACCCAAGTTTAATCCAAATGCTGGAACACAAGCCGAAGAACATATTAATAATTTCATGTTATCAATTAATTTGAAAGGAGTGACAGAGGAAGATGTTTTCGTTAGGATTTTCCCTTATACTTTGCAAGGATCAGCTGGGTCCTGGTATTTTTCCCTGCCCTCTGGATCCATTACTAGTTGGAACATTTTCCAAGAACAATTTCTTACTAAGTTCGGCGATGATAGATCTTTAGCCACATTAATCAATGATCTCTACAATCTTAGGATAGAGCCCAAAGAACCTATTAAGGAATTCAACTCACGATTTAATAAACTCTTGAGTAAGATTCCAACTGCCTCTAAACCAAGTGATCAAATCAAAAGCGAATGGTATAAAACTTCCCTACCCTCAAATATAGTTATTTTTGTAGACAGGGCTGCAAAACCAACTTTAGCTGAAAACATGAAAGAGGCGCTTGCGGTAGAGAAACGTATTATTGCTTTAGAAAAGAAAGTTGCTCTTGAAGATAGAAAATCCAAAAAAGTTTCTTTTAAGGATGATGCAAAGAAGAAAACCCCTAAAGATACATATGATATGAAAGGTTTACAAAAAGTCCTCAAGACTATGTCAAATGAAATGGTCGAAATCAAGAAGCAAGTAGTTGAAACCTCAACAAAAAGGCCATTTAGAAATTTTAAGAAACATGAATCAAAACCACCAAATGTTATATCCAACACAGATTTAGATCCTGAAGAAGAAGAAAAATATGAAACAGTCTTGCCATCCGAGGAACCCGAAGAAGAGGAGACTGTCGAATGTCATGGGATGTGGGATTTTATTTTACCCACCTCCGATACAGAAAATGAACAAGAAGCTTTCCCTGTGACTACCAGGAGTAAAGGTACTCCTGAACCTGTCCAGACAACTTCGAAGAAAAGGAATGCAGGTTCCACTACTACCAAAGAAAAGATTCCTACAAAGAAAGCTTCAGCGATACCATCCCAAAATCAACCATCATCTTCAAATCTACCTTCAACATCTAAGACATTGGTAGTATTAGATTCTATGGACTACAATATTGTCGAAGATATGAAGAAGACTAAGGCGAATATTACTATGTTTGAACTTAGAAAACTCAAACATCAGCAGAAATTACTTCTTAAGGAGTTAAATGCCGTTCCTTCTTCACCTCTTCCTAATGTTGTATTGTCCAAAGCTGCTAATGATTCAGGCCAACCACCTCCTGGTAGAGTGGAAGCTACTGATGCGGTCTTAATTGGGGATAGATCAAATTCTCATACTCCTCCTTTCCTCTTAACCTATGAGATCTATAATAGAAATCTACACAACTGTTTGATTGACTCAGGGGCTTCCTCTAATATAATGCCAGCTTCAGTTTGTTCAAAACTGAACATCGAACCCCAAAAGTCTGCAATTCATATTGTACAGTTGGATAGAACTAAGGTCCAAGTTTTAGGGGAGATCAACTCAGTAACTATCAGGTTATCAGCTGATCCTAGAGTGGTTCAAAGAATTGATATTTTGATCGCTGATATACCTGAATTCTATGGGTTGATTTTAAGTAGAGATTGGTCTGAAAAACTCCATGGTTATATTTCTACCGATTGGTCCCATATGTGGTTACCTTATAAAGGAAAACCAAATCAGATCAAGATTGATCGGGAGAAACACATGAACCATACAGTTACCGAGTTTGAACAAGAAAACCAACCAATAGAATTCAATAACAATATTTTGGGGAATTATTCATCTGAATCATTCTTTGGCAATTTCACTGCCCAACCATCTCCTTTCCCAGTTAATAATTTCACATATCAAATCAAAAAAATTTCACAAATAGATAGGTCAAGATGTGTTAATGTTGCTGAGGAAACTGTAAATAAAATTGTTGATAATTCTTTATTTTGGTCACTATATTTCGACAGGTCTAAGTCTAGTGAAGGTTCAGGAGCAGGATGTATTTTAGTTAGTCCTCAGGGAGAAAAAACTATGTTATCATGCAGATTGGAATTTGAATTCACAAAAAACACAGCTGAATATGAGGCCCTAGTTCAAGGACTCTACAAAGCAATTGGCCTCAAGGTTCAATATCTAAAAGTGTTTGGTGATTCATAAATTGTTATTAAACAGGTTAGAAATTCAATTCATTGCCTTTCTAGTCATCTCAAACACTATCAGTCTCTGGTACAGGAACTCATCTCTCAATTTTTAGCATTCAATATTTCTCCCATCCCTAGGTCCCAGAATGCAGCAGCAGACCTGCTAGCTAATGTTGCTTCCAGACTCCTACCATCCGAAGATTACAGCCCGGATAGATTTTCAGTAGAGTTAATTTTTAGACCATCAATTCCCGATAATGTCACCAATTGGAGAGTGTTCAATCATGATGAAGACATTTAAAACTTCTTGAATTCGGACAAGTCCTACGATGACCAAATCATTGATGAAAGTGATCATGACCTTCAGATGAAAGAAAAGCAAGAGGAAAACTCAATACCAAAACCAGTGGTCAAACTTGAAGATCTTTATGATATTAAAGACAGGTTTAAACAGGTGACCAATTCAAAACTCCAGAGTTCCACTTTAAGAATTGAATTGATAAACTTAGGTACTGAGGAAAACCCTCAAAACATCAATTTGGGGCTAGGAATTTCTTTAGAAGAAAGAACAACATTCATTAGGCTGTTAACAAAAAACAAATGTCTTCACTTGGAAATATGATGATTTGAAAACATACGATGCATCAATCATTCAACATACTATTCCAATGCTTTCTGAACAAAAACCAGTGCAACAGAAGTTAAGAAAGATTCATCCTAACCTAGAGATTCAAATAAAGGCTGAATTAAATAAACTCTTGAAGGCTAAGATAATTTTTCCTGTGAGACATTCAAATTGGGTCTCCAATATGGTGCCAATTAGAAAAAAAATGGTGATATCAGGATTTTCATTGATTTCAGAAATCTTAATAAGGCAAGCCAAAAGGATAACTTCCCTTTACCTACTATGGAGCAGACATTACATTCGGTAGCTGGTTCAGAACTAATGTCCTTTTTAGACGGTTTTTCAGGATATAACCAAATTCTGGTTCATCCTGATGACAGGCTTAAAACTACTTTCAGAACTAAGTGGGGAACTTACGCCTACCAAAAAATGCCTTTTGGACTCATCAATGCAGGAGCTACATTTCAGAGAGCCATGGACATAGCATTCAAAGGATTGATCAATAAATCAGTAGTTGTCTATTTAGATGATATTACTGTATTTTCCAAGAAAAGGTCTAATCACTTACATGATTTAAAACAAATCTTTAAATGTTGTAGAAGGTATGGTATCTCTCTTAATCCAAAGAAGTCCTTTTTTGCCCTTAATCAAGGAAAGCTTTTAGGCTTCATTGTTTCAAAAGATGGTATCTTTATTGATCCAGACAGAATTAAAGAGATTTCTAAAATTCCATTCCCTCATAATAAAAATCCATGCAGTCATTTTTGGGTCAAATTAACTTTGTTAAACGTTTTGTTCCAGATTTTTCCCAGATTATTTTACCATTGCAAATTATGATTAAGAAAAATTTGGAGTTTAAATGAGGACCTGCAGAAAAGGAGGCATTTGATTCCATTAAACAATCAATAATTAATGCCCCTACTTTAAGCACTCCCAATTTTTCTAATCATTTCATACTATATACCCTCGCATCTGCTTCGTCATATGCAGCAGTGTTGACTCAAATTAATGATCAAAACTTGGAAGCACCAATTTCGTTTTACAGCTCAAATCTTCAAGGTGCTGAACTAAATTATTCGGAAGTTGAAAAACAAGCCTTTGCTGTGTACAAAGCCATAAAACACTACAGGCCCTTCCTCTTAAAAGCTCACACAAAAGTTATAGTTCCTTTTTCAGCAGTAAGACAATTACTAGTTCAAAGGGAATTAGGGGAAAAGAGAGCAAATTGGGTCACAACATTACAAGAATATGACTTGGAAATCAAGCCAGCAAAGATTGTCAAAGGCCAAGGTTTTTGCAGGTTGTTAGCAGGAGCATCCAACATTCAAGAACCTGAAAGTACAGAGGATACTGAAGAAATCAATCAGATAAGTACCACAGGTCCTGAATCGCAATATACAGATCTGATTTTCTATTTAAAAAATGGGTACTCTCCTTCTAATCTCTCCTATAAAAACAAATGTGCCATTAGATTGAAAGCAAAAAACTTCACAATTATAGATGATGTATTGTTTAGGCGAAATTATGATTCAATTTTATTAAGATTCTTAGAAGAACCTGAAGCGCAAAAAGTTTTGCAGGAACTTCATGATAGACCAGCAGGAGGACATTTTGGAGCTGACACCACAACTCACAAAATCATTCATGCTGGGTATTATTGGCCCACCTTGTTCAAAGATACTCATGAATATGTAAGGAAATGCCAAAGTTGTCAAACATCTAGTGGAAGACAAAGAAAGCCAACTTTCCCTTTGCAACCAGTCAACATTGAGCAACCTTTTGAGCAATGGGGATTGGACATCATTGGAGAAATCACTCCACATTCATCCAAACAACATAAGTATATCCTTACTGCCACTGATTACTTTACTAAGTGGGTTGAAGCAATTCCTTTAAAGACAACAAACTCTGAGGCAATTATGGAATTCATAGACCAATTCATTATTACCAGGTTTGGTGTCCCGAACGCTCTTGTTTTTTATAATGCATCTTATTTCTCTGGAAATTCTATGTTTGAGTTCGCTATCAAAAGGGGATTTAAATTGAGGTATTCTGCAAATTACTACCCTCAGGGCAATGGTTTGGCAGAATCCACCAATAAAAACCTTATTAGAATTATTAAGCAAACTATTGAACAGAATCATAAAAACTGGCATAAATCTTTGATATTTGCACTATGGGCTGATAGAATAACTCAAAAATCCTCTATAGGCACTTCTCCATTCAATCTAGTGTATGGAAAGGAAGCTATCATACCAGCTAACTTAGTGCTTCCATCCTTAGCTTTAGTGCAGTTTATTGAAGAAAGTCCCTCATCTTCTATTCAACTAAGACACGATCAAATTTTGAAACTAGAAGAAGAAAGGGAAAAAGCCAGAATTATACATGCAAAACATCAGCAAATTATCAAGTCATCTTTTGATACAACTTCAACCAGTTCAAAACAATTACAAGTTGGTGATCTAGTTTTGAAATGGGACAAAGCCCATGAGGATAAAGGAAAACACACAAAGTTCCAGAAAATGTGGCTCGGACCATTTCAAATCAATGAGAAGATAGGCCCTTCTACTTTCATACTGCAAGATCTATCAGGAAAGAGATATTCTCTTCTTGTTAACGGCCTTATCTTGAAAAAATTCTTCAATTGAGGACGTAACCCATTCTCCCTTTGTAAATATTCAATTTTCAGCTAAATTTTTGTACATAGCTTAGATTTTTAGGATTTTGGAAAAATAAAGTTAGCCTTCCATTGGTCTTTACTATATTGAAAAAGTCTCTCAAAAGAAATAGTTACGATATTTGCTTTTAAAATGGAAGCCTTAATTAAAAAGAAGATTTCTAGGAAATTAGGTATATTTAGATTCTGAAACTCCATTTTATTTTTGTGAACTCTTCTCAAGGGTTAGAAGTACTGTAAACCATTTTAATGTTTTTAAGAAGCCTGAAAACAGTTATCAATATAAAACAGATATTGATTCAATCTTAGCATCTTCAACTCTTATCCTGTCATCCATCTTCTCTTAAGGAGAAAATTGTTCATCCCATTCATCAAGGGTTATAATTACTCAGAGTGTAATTCTAAAATATATTTGAGGTGAAAGATAAGAGGTCTTATTACAATCCTGCTTACCATGATCATAGGGAAATAATTCAACTGACATTACTAAAACTGCATATCAAAACAAGGTAATGGCTTATAATTATAAGACAAGGGGTCTCATCACGAGCCAACTTGTTCAGTTAAATTACAACCAGTGAATGGCATTGTCAAATAGCTGGCTACCAAACCAGGATAATGGCTTTTTATCTTACAAAAAAAAATAAAAAATAAAAATACAAAATATGAAAACATATTTATGGATTCATTCTTTTAATTATACTCTGAAATGGATGGGATAATGAACGATCAAATGGTTAAAAGGTATCCCTGTCGAGACTATAGACGTTTGCTGACAGTAGAGGCTCTACCTATGACAAAGGAGTCATTATAAAGCTAAGTTGGAAAAGTTTTTGTTTTATCATTAGCAACCAATTAAGGCTAATTTAAAACATAGAATGTATTTAATTCTAACATGAGAAGAGAATAGCAAAAATAGTTATCATTACATTCAGAATTTATGTTTGCCTAGTTATATTAGAATTTTTCGCTCAGATAAGATTTTCAGATTTAAAAAGTTTAAGTATTTTAACTTTTCCCAGAGATAACTGTTTCTCCCAGTGAATCGCCAATTGTTGTGCTGTACAACAACCCCCCATTTCATAAAAATTTTCTTTAAAAATCATAATATGAAATGGGTCCCTTTTAAACATAGATGTGTGAATAAATTGGTATTAACTTATTATTAGAAAAAACCCTCATCAAAAGGTCCGACTGAAATATGATATCCCTTTTAAACAATGATAAAATAGGTCTTTTAAACAAATTATAAAGCTTTTCATTATTACGATAAAGCGATCGCAAGATCGCATATCGCAATAATAAGAGAAACATAAATAAAGGCCCAATGAATTACTCTGATCCGAAAAGGGAAATCGCTATCGGATATCGGGAAAAGGCAAAGCGCATCGTATATAAGGCACCCCCCATTCCTCCGATGCGATAAAAGGTATTGCTATCGGCAATCGGCTGTGGTAATCAATTCATTAACTGTGACACCTTCAAATCCCCCGATGCGATAAGGTGTATCGCCATCGGTGATCGGCGATTTTGCAATAGTGTAAGTAAAGTGACCCGAGCCCTGTCCCAATTGCGATACATTAAATCAAGGCGCGTGTTTCTAAGCATATTAAAGATTGGCATGCATTATATCACCTTTGGTGATTGAACGATATTTTGGACTATTATTAAAACCCTCCCTTTCACGTCACCAATCATCAAATGCGATTAGCCGCCAAAAATCTAAGCCACGCTTGAATCAATTATTCTCCATATAGACGTTATGATCGATATTTAAAAGCTCCCTTATCATGATTGACAAGTGAAGCGGCCAATTAATGAAGCAGTTATGCCGAGATTTTCCACTTAGATTCTATCTGCGGCAATTTCACTATGATCTTTGATTATTCGTTAAAAGATATAACTCTTTCATATTGGCTCATGTTATCTATTTCTTTGTATCACACTAGTTTCCTTCCTTGTGCAGAATTCCATCGAAGTATCAAGTTTTAAGCAAATGGGAAAGAAATCCAAGAAATCTGCTGCAGCAGCGGCCCCTGCAGTAACAGTCCAGCCCACCAGTGACCCAGGACCAAGCAAAAAGGGTCTAATTTTAGACACTACATGTCTCAGCCTTGGAAATACAAGCTGGTAAAGCATCTATAATTTAATTAAGGCAGAAGAACCAGAGGAAGTGTCCGAAGAAGCTACTGCAGGCTCAACTAATAAATCAGACACCTACATGAAAGATTTGGTCGACTCATTTTTACAGAGGATAGCAGCGCGGGAGAAAATTCTTCCTTACACTGATTTGGTTAGATGGGTGGTCGAACAAATTCCTATTTCTAATAGGATGTTTTGCACAGTTGATGGAAGAGTTTTCGGTTCATTTCAGCCTGACGACTTGAGGAAAATGTATCATTTGCCTGAACCTAAAAAGAAATACAACAAAGCCTTTCTGGAGAAATTCGCAGAGGAGAATGAGACGGAATCAACCCCGATTAGACATTGGAGACAGAATCCCACAAAGCACAAACATAAATCATCGGGTAAGTACTCCGTGGATTCCTTGGCATCTCCTTACTATTACGATGGGGCAATGATGTGTAGGATGTGGGGAATGCATGATTCAGCAAAATTTACTATCGAAATGGTTCCTTTAATGGAAGCGGCTGTTAGTAGTTATGTCATGGATTGGGCGAATATAGTGTCTGATAAATTAGCCTCTGCAATTCTTGATTTTAAATTCAATTCATGCAAAACCACCAAGACTATTCCCCCCTTCTATTACAGTGCTTATGTTATGGATATGCTTTGCTTTAATTTCGAATACCCGATACTTGGGTGGAGGTGGACGCCACAGGACCCTAAGCCAATCCACATCTATCATCAGATGTTATGGAAGGTACATTATAAAGACCACTTGTATCAAATCTGTAATGGTTTCATGTTGCCTATCTATTATGCCATTTTTGATAAGCCTGCCCCAAGGACTTCCGAGGAGGCAGAAGTTGACTTGACTGCTGTGGGAAATTGGTTCGTGGAAGATAAGTTCACATATATAAGGGTGTTTGGTAGCGCCACAAGACCCCGTGTCCTCCCATTGTATGTACCTGATAAACTGTTGGCACGAGAATTAGCTTACCAAATAACAACCGATGGAACATCCAAAACTCTTAGGACTTCCAAAAAGCAGTTATGGCCCATATTCCCTTTGAGATGTGGTGTTTATACCATACTTGATTACAAACATGCTGAGAAGGAGACAGGAAAAATAAATATGCTCAATCTTTCGACCATCCCTAACAAGCAATTCGATCCCCGAAGGTTGCCTATAATGTGCTTGAACAGGCCAAACTTACTAAGTTTGACCATGAAAATGATGAATTTGATGATCTATTTTCTTCAACAGAATCATTGTCTCAGGTTAAAACATTGGCCAAGATTAAATATAATGATGAAGGACTGGTAGAATTCAATAGGCTCAGAGAACAGAGGTTTCAAACTCTGCCTCTGGACTTATTGGCTACTACACCAACAACTAAGTCAAGTGAACCTAAACATAAGAGTATTGACGAGCCTCCTGCTACAGAGAAAATTCCCGAAAAGGAAAAAGAGCTAGAGAAAGGAAAAGAGAAGGAAACAGAGCAGGAGAAAGAAACGAAGCAGGACAGTGAAGTTATTGATTTAGAGACTCAAATTGATCCCAAACTCCTAAAAGAGTGGCAACAATTTGAATCTATTATAAACAATCCTGAGACTTCACAAGGATTCGGCACACCCCAAGTGACAGTCAGTTAAGAAACAACCACGACTATGGTTCCAAGTGAAGGGACCAGTGGCCTACCCAGTAGCAAAGATGCGCAAATAATTCCCAAAGATCCATCCAATCAGATTGTTTTACAAATAGAAGACATACAACCATTAGATGTCTTTTACAGTCCTAAACACAGGGCTGTGGTTAAAATATAGAGGAAAAGGAGGAGACTTGATCATTCTTCCCTTTTGCCAGATCAAACAGAGATGGCTAATGTGGTGTGGAAGGAGGAATTGAACCCTTCCGATGACCTTATGAAACTCTCCCAGTATGCCGGAGCATATTCGACAGCCACCATGGATAAAGCCTCGGAAGTAAGCAGTCTCCTTAAGGAAAAATATCAAGTGATTGGTTCATTGCAGTCGCAGGTGTCTGAAGCACAACAAAAAATAGAACAATTAGAACAACAACTATCAATACAGCGGCAGACAAATAGCCAATTAAATGAGCAATTGCTCAAAGAGAAACAGAGGATAGATTTGAGCGCGGAACAGAAACAAAAGGAATTGTCTGAAGCATTGGCCAGATTAAAGGCGATGAATGAAAAAATGAGCAAGACTAAGGATGAGCAAATCGCTCAACTGTCACAAGAAGTAGAAAAATTCACGAGCCTTCCTTAAGTAGCAGAGTTCAGAACAGAATCTCTACAAATCAATAAGGCATTGATTACGCAGCTAAAACTGCTATGTCATAACATTTCTCTGGCTGAACCTCTTTGTGAGATTACTACATCAATAGTTGATAAATCAGTTGAAGCTAGGCAGGATTTAGAACATGCTGATGAGACCTTAACCAGCTTTCTTGCTTGGCAAGAATCCCGTGAAGGAAAAGCTTCGGATCTGCCCAAAATTCTAGAGTCACACAAAGACATCCTTTTCCTAGAATGGCAGTCGCAACTAATGAAGGCAAAAAGAGAAACCTCAAGATGTCGGTTATCTACTAGCAATTTAATTGAATTTGTCAATGACACTCTTTATCTGTCTAACATGATTTCACAGTGTAATCCAGGTAAATTGACATCGGCCAAAGCCTTGGAACAAACATGCAATCAGGAATTGGAAAAGAATGGAAGACTAATCGCTGGCATCCAAAGTTTAACTTGGGATGGCTTTTCATTTTTCTTAATCAAGCCATACAGTCAGAGAGCCGCACTCAAATGTTTAACTGATGCCATCAGTTGCATGATCCCCGAGATCCAAGATGCCACATATTCAGCCCAACTGAATTCTCATCTAAGTCGCCCTCCAGAATTGCAACCGATGCTAGATATCTGCCAGCTCAAGCTGAAGGGAGACCACCCGAAACAATGAATCATGCTGCCGACTGAGAACAAGCCGATTTTGAGGAGATATTCATATTATAGTTGTACCAATTAAATAGCACTTTTATTTTGTAATTAGTTAGCTTAATTAGTATTTATATGCCCTTTCATGCATTTGGAAAGGGTCCTCAGTTTTTGTATAAACTCAAATCAGTAAGTCACACTATTGTGCTTCTGATCTATTTTTTTATGAAGACTGGGCCAGTATTCTGAATTTTGATGAAGAAAGCTTTGATGACATGTGCACTATTGCCTTTTGTGGAAGTGTTTCTAAGTTAAAAGAAGGAATTTGAATGCGGTTGATATCGGGAGTGATTCAAATAACATATGGTACTATTATCTATGCTCTTGTGTCATTTTTTATGTGAATCGACATTCGTTTAAATTTTGCTATCATTGAATATATGTATGTGTTTTAACAGCAATCCTTGTACTTTTCACTATTGAATGTCTAAGGACTGTTATTCTTTCAATCATATATATGTCTATGATATATATGAGGAATAGTGTAATAATGTTTGCTTGATTGCTTTGTTCAACTATTTGGGCTTAGTAATTATCATATGAATAAATATCTTCATTTACCAACAAGAGTCATCTATATGCCTGTTTGTGGATGAAGTGTGGATGAAGACCATCAAAAGTTATGCTAAAAGCAGCAATTTCCCGGGATAGGATAGTTGTTTATAATTTTACCTTTAGATTAAATCATTCATCCATTACCATTATATATTAGAGAATCAATCATTTATCCATCCTATATACCAATCATTCGGAAACTGGTTCCATTATATCCAGTCAGAGCCACCACACCAAACGGAAAAGGAGCTGCCTTTAAGGTCTGGACCGGGTGGTTATCCCTGATGTTGATGCAGCAATTTTCGAGGCATCAACGCCTTCTAACTGATTTTTTTATAAGTTTTATTGCTTTTTAAATGTTTTTGTCAAAAATTTGACCGTGGGAATTTAATTTGAAAATTTCGCTCTGCGTACACACGAGTTCGACACATATGAACCGTGTATAGAAAAATCCCTATACGTGACTGTGTGAATACTAAACCTGTGTGTGTGCAAATTCAAAATTTGAAAGATTGTTATAATGATTTGAAACACTTTTTTTTTACAGGATGTCGATTACTTGCCATGAAAGAGAGCATAGTGTGATTGATAACGAAGTAATGGGAGATCCAAATGCATTAGATGCCTTGCGAGGATGTGGCTTATTGAAAATATTCAAAATGCCGAATATGAAGGAAAATGCCAGGTTGCTTAAGATGTTAATCCACCACTGGGATCCAGAAGAAGATGCTTTTGTTATTGACCAGATGCCTCTAAGGATTGAAATAAAGGATATATATTTCATCATTGGTCTTTCTCAGAGAGGAGAGAGGGTCAACTCAATAAGAAGAACAAGAGGTAGCCTTAGTGTGGATGACTACATACGCATCTATTGTCGAGGAAACACCAAGAAGATTGGAACCCAAATTAAAATCAGACATGTAGAGAGTCTAGCCTTGAGAATACTTCTTTTTACCATTACCATAGTAAATGGTTCAACTTCTCTACATCAGGCCTCTCGTGTTTCAATGAGTCTTGCAGTGGAGTGTCTCACAATAGTTTTTGATTGGTGCACACCCCTCTTAGCCAATATGAAAAAACAACTTACCTCTATCCAAAAATATCACACAAAGAACTTTGGATATGTAACCATATTGTTTGCCTTCTTCTTTGAGAGAGTACTAGGGCTTCGACCCAAGGTATTATCCACCAGCAGCAGCCCAAGGGATCCACAAATGGGTAGATGGGTTGATCTAATGAAGAGACTAGGGGGTGGTGAGGTCCCTAGAAATACGTTTGATGACGAGTTCTTCCTCTAGTGGGAACAACAAGTCATAGAGGTCGAGGACTAACCCTATGCTGGCATGGACTTCAGAGGAGATCCAGATCTGGTGTTTCCACCGGATGCAGCGTGAGGAGCCATAGGTACAAATGTTTTAAAAAAAAATGTATTTTAAGATTTTTTTGGATTTTAAGTATAAATGAACTGAAAATATTTTTGTTGAGACAAATACTTACAAAATTATTGATCATGACACAGATGTTGGACTAGTAAGACCTGAGGTTCTACCTCGACATAGGCTTCACGGAAGAGATGCAGAAGGAGCCGTAGCAAAGATTGAGAGGACCCTCCATGCTGTCTAGAGTAACTTGGTGAGGTTGACTCACCGAGTACCTATGGTGGCTATAGAAGACCTTCCAGAGGAGATGCAAAGATGCGTGGTAGGAGTGCCACACGAATGGGTGCATTTATTCTAACAGGTGGAAAATGCCATCGTTTTCTTCCATGCTGCTCACCCTAAGCAGGACCCATAGATGGATGACCATATCTTTTTTTTATTAGACATGATTATGGGCATGAGCCCTAATTTTGTAGGAAATTTTTGTCCCAATTTTGTATATTATTTTGGACATAAAACTCTATCTATGTATAGATGGTTTATCATGATGATCATATATATATAGATGATACTTCGATTATTTTTTATTTTTTTAATGTGATGAATGATTTATGTGCCAATCTAATGCTTGATTAGCGATAGAATCTGCAAATGAATTTTATGATCGTGGAATATGAATAAATGTGATATAAAAAAATGATATTTGTAATAAATTCACTCTCATAAATTGGTGATATAAATAAGGATCTCTCACACAATATATGTTATTTAATTGAGATACCACCAGTTGTGAATCCAAGTAAACTACTAATGAATCAATACCAAGAGATATTGCCTCAGATAGTAAATTAATGACAACAGTATATTTAGCGACATTATTTGAAGTGGGACTGATACATATGCCTCTTGAAACCAACAACCGGCTAGATGGATAATAAATCACCCAAGCTGCGGAAGCAAGGTTCCGGGTGTGTCTACTAGCACCATCGACGAACCCTAGATATATCAAATCGTCCATCAATACCTGCCAAATAAGATCAAAAGTATCAACATCACTATGAAACTGATAGATAGATATGCACAAATATACAATATTTACAACCAAGAAAATGCTAGGTCAAAACCTAAGAAAAATAATTTTCTAGATAGAGCCCATTTTTGGGCTTCGCCAACTCGTTTCCCTCAAAATCAATCAACTCATAAGCTCCATTTTTCAAAGCCTTTTTAACAATGAAGGGACCATACCACATAGATTTAAACTTGCATGCCCCCAAGGCATATTTGTCTTGGTCATAGACTAGGGCAAGGTCGCCTTCAAAGAAAACGCTAGGATGGACAACCTTATCATATTGAGTTTTTACTCTCTTTTTATGAGCTTTGTTGATTATGGTTGCATCTCAATGTTGCTCATCGAGATGTTCCAAATGAACAATGTGTTTATCGAGATGTTCCAAATGAACGAGGCATTCTTCAAGACTAGAAGTATTTGGAAGAAGTTCAACAGCTAATTTAAGGGAAGGAATTTCACATTCCACAGGAAAAATTGATTCCAACCCATAAACTAGTTGAAAAGGAGTAAAACCAGTGGCAGTCTTGACTGACATTTGGTATGCCCAAAGTGTCAGATATAACATAATGTGCCAATTGGATCGAGTTTTTTTAATTGTCCTTTTCAGGATGATTTTTAGGGATTTATTCACGGCTTCAACTTACCCATTGGCCTAAGGATAATACAGATATGAATACTCTTGCTGGAAACCCAACTTAAGAGTCAATTCAGACATCATCTGATTTTGGAAATGACTGCCACGTTCAATGACAATCTCTTTAGGAATACCAAATTGGGAAATAACTTGATTGAAGAGAAATAGGGTTGTTGTTTCACCATCATTCTTGAAAGTAGGCATAGCCTTGGCCCACTTAGTAAAGTAGTATACAACTACGATGATATACTTGTGATTTCCTACCAAAGGTGGATTGCAGGTAGTAAAATCAATACCCCACTTTGTGAAAGGACCGAAAATGATCACAGGGAAAATCGGAGCTAGATGCGCATGCATTTTCCAAGTATAAACTTGACAAGGGTGGCATCTCTTAACCGCTTCAATACAATCCTTGAAGATCGAAGGCCAAAAGTAGCCTACACACAAAAAAAATTGGGTTGTTGCAAGCCTAGATAGATGACCACCACAAGCTCCACTGTGGAAATCATTAAGCATAGACTCAGCTTCTTCTAAGGTTAAACAACGTCTAAGGATTGAATCAACCCCGTGATGATATAAAGTGTCACCTATAATAATATAGCTTTTAGCCAGGTGACATAATTTTCTACGTTCATCCTTCAAAAAAGTGAGCAAAAACTTCGAAGTCTAGAGATATATAATAATATCTCCATACCAAGGATCTTGCGAGGAAATAAGAAAAATATGTTCATCAAGAAAAGATTCCTCATAAACTATTTCTTCCTCACAAGGCAACTCTAAGATCAATTATGCAAATACTAAGGATTTCTTAGACTTAGCCGACATGAATTCGAGATCAAATTCTTGTAAAATGACAATCCATCTATTGTATTTTCCCCCAATCACTTACCTGCTGAGAACAAATTGAAATGGATTGACGACTGCTAAGATGAAAGTTTTTCGAAGCAAAATATAATGTCTAAGTCACTGGACAGCATGGACAACTGCCAAAGCTAATTTCTCAATGGGATAATAGCGCAGTTCAGGGCCCACTAAGCCTCAGCTCAGATAATAGATTACATTCTCACAGAAAGCATCATCCTCTTGAACCATAACCATACCAATAGTTGATTCTGTTGCAGCGAGATATAAAAGGAAGACTTTCTATAATCAGGTAGACAAAACAAAGGAGCAGAGGTTAATGCTTTTTCCAAAGCATCAAATGAGTGTTGCGCGAAATCATCCCAAAGAAATAGGACTCCTTTCTTAAGAAATCTCATAAATCCTTTAGTAATATCGATGTAATTAGCTATAAATCTCCTTAAAAAAATGGATTTTCCTTGAAGACTCTGAAGTTAATGAATAGAGGACGAGGGAGGCAACTGAAGTATTTCCTCAACCCCTAATGGATCTACACAAATCCCTTCAGTAGAAACGATGAATCCCAACAACCGACTGGATGTGACGACGAAAACACACTAATTCGGATTCAACCAGATTTTATAAAAACGACATCATTCAAAAATCAACAAAAGATGTTTATGATGATCTATTCCCTTTCGAGAACAAGCAGCTAAATCATCCAAGTAATCTTTGATAACATGTTTGATATCGTGAAAAGCATATGACATGGCCCGCTGAAAGGTAGCTCCAACATTTTTAAGGCCAAAAGGCATATTTTTATATGCAAATGTACCCCAGGGGCAAATAAAAGTTGTCTTATGTTGATCTTATGGATGAATAGTGATTTGATTATAACTGGAAAATCCGTCCATAAACGAGAAAATTTCATTACCTGCACATTCATTGATAATCTAATCAATAAAGGGTGTGGGGTAATTATCCTTAGGACAAGCCTTATTTAGGTCCCTAAATTCAATGCATACACAGATCGTTCCTTGCTTCTTGTCTACTAGGACTAGATTCGAGACCCACTCAATTAAAGTAATGGGGTATATGAAACCTGCCTTAAGCAACTTTTCAACCTCAGCTTTGATAGTTGTTTCTTTTCTAGGGTTTACCGGTCGAAGCTTCTGGCGAATAGGTTTTGCATTTTCATATGTCTTGATCTCATGCTGGACTATAGATGGATCTATCCCAGGAATTTCCTCATAAGACCAAGCGAACACATCTCGAAAATCTTTAAAGAGATCGGTATAAGTTTTAATTTCTTCAGGGGAACAATTAACTCCAATGAAGACATTTTCGATAATGTTGGGATTCCTAGAGATGTTCACTGGAATAGTTTGTGAAATGATAGACATGTTACCTTCGGCTGAAAACTGTGCTGGAGCCAAAGGATTTAAAATTATGTGACCATCACTAGTATATGAAGAAATGGACAGGCTTGATTGTACTTCTCGCAAATGAGGGAGGGAATATGACTGATGATGTAAATCATCCCAAGGTCTCTCAACACCCTTCATTACTTCTAGAATTTCTTCTTCAGATGGAAAAACAGTATCTAAGAAATCCATAGCAGAAGTTGAATCTAGAGTCTAGGTTGAAGCCACATCCCCATCCAGCTCCTTTGGTGAAAAAGGAGTAGGATCGGAGTCTGCAGTGTTAACAATAGATTAATAAGCAATTTTAGCTGCAGACATAGGAAATTCCATTCCACCCACCTACCCCTTATCTAATGTGGTGGTAGAAGAGGGTAAGGGCCAAGGATCCAAAAAATAATGAGTTCTAAAGAACTCTCTTCTAGAAGGTGCCTTGCAAGATGAAATAGAATTAATTCTAGTAATAGGGGCAAGAAAATCAAAGGTACCAATTAAGGAAGAGTACATTCCAACTCCTAGATTCTCTATAGGCTACTTCGAATTGTTCACTAATGGAACAGTAGATTCAGAAGATGCATTGGACTCACCCAAAGAATAATCCATCTGATCAACTGTTACAATTCTCCCTTCATGATAAAAGCAGAGGATGTGGAATAACAATGATACAATAGCATCCATCTCGTAAATCCAATTTCTACTGAAAAGGAGATTGTAATCCAAATTTGCATCAACTATTTCTACTTCAATATTTACAACCTTACCCCCAACACAGATGGAAAGGCTAGAATGATCCCATGCGGTCTATGAGAATGGAACAGCCTGAGGTGATCCAATAGCCTTCCAACATGATATAGACATTACACATGTGGAAGCTCCCTCATCAACTACGGTTCAAAAGATATTGGTCTTTCGATATGTAGACTTGATTTGAAAATCCATATGATGTGGGAGTCTCTTCTTGATGTTCAACATGTCGAATGTAAGAACAAGAGAGTTTTTTGGATCAACTACTCCGATCGCAGTGAGTAATGCACTCCTTTGCGCTGGGCACGACTAGAGTACCTCTAACATCGACATGGCACAAGGAATCTGAGCCGGATCTTCTAAAATAGAGTAGTTCTAAGTTGCCTTAGCATTAGGGTTAATTTTTGAACGTGTAGCGAAGCCTTTTGGCATCCGAGGTATAGACTCAACTACGAGCCTCTCGATATGGAGTGGCTCTGAAACATCAGGAGTAATCTTAGCCTTAGACAATTCTGATTCACCATAATCACATGACTGTGTAGAAACGTCAATATGTGAACTCATCATATAAAAATTTGATGTATTTTCCCCTTCTTGGTTTCCCCCAGTGGGGGTACCGATACTAGAATTCGCGCCAACAAACAACTGCTACCCTTGGGGAAAAGGGTTAGTTAGCATAGCCTGGGAGCTAGAAGACCCTTGCTGAACCAACAAGCGCTGAGCATCTTGAATCTTAGGGCAAAGATGAGTCAAATGGTCACCATTGTATAACTTGCATGGAAACTTTACTTTACTTTCTTCTTAGACTCTTTTTTATCCTCTCCAGTATCATTTTTGGGCTTATTTTCATTACCCTTCCCATCCTGGTTCTTTTTCCTACCACCTCGGATTGTTGGTTTCCTTTGGGGTTAGAAGTTTGAACAACATTTATAGATGAAGGTGGAGAAGGCATGGGCATTGATGTCGATGCCTGCATAGAAGAAGCAGCTTGTAAAGACAACTACTGCAATTAGTTTAGCAAGTTAGTTGTGCTATGATCAATCGATATGACTAGCCCATTGGCATGGGGACTTGGATTTGGCTTGGCTAGATCAAACTTATATCTAGGAGCATCAGGAAAAATTTTCTGAAGAACCCCATATTGAGAATATATAATTTCTAGCTGTTGAGCTCTAAAAATATCATGTTCTTCGATGAATACAGTGGAGAGAGATACACCCTTAGAAATTTCAAGGTGCAAAGATTTGAGAAACCATTCAAGAAGGAATTCTTGCAGAATATCAGCTTTAATGAGCCTCTTCCTTCTCCTCCATTCCTGGACATGATCAGAAATGTGGGTTTCCTGGTCCTAGTGGAAATTAGCTAATAGCTCAATTCCAACATCATAACGAATGGGCAACTAAAAATGGTCTAAAAATATGGTAGCCAAATCACCAAACGAAGCGAAAGGTGCCCCTGGGAGTTCAATGTACCATTTAGTCGCATTCCTAGTTAGGGTACGTTGGAATAGTCTCAACCTAATTGAATCATCTATCATGGAGTTCAAGGAACACCATAAGTGGAAAGTGGTTATATGGTCACCTGCACCTTCACCTATCTTTACTTATAATTTGGGTATGTCCGACGGAAGTTTGGTTGGAACAGGAGGCCAAGCTGGGTTGTATCGGATCAGATCATTAGTCAATTTTGATAGATATGGCAAGTTTAAAGTTTCCAGGAAAGGTAAGCGCAGAGGACCTTGAGGATTCCACCCGGTCTGGGAAGAATTTCCAACGTTCTGAAAAGAATACCCTAGATTTTTGAAGGCACCAGGTTTCTTGAAGTAATTCATAGAAAAACCTGAACCATAAGGAAAACCTTGTGGCCCAGAAAAAATCGGAGTTTGTCCAACTCCTACCGAAAAATTTCCATATCCAGTGAAATTCCCCCCTAGAGAGGTGTTGAATGGAGTAGAGAGCCCTTGGTAAGGGTTCCATGCATTAGCATAGGGAGAAAAACTCTAGAATGAACTCACAGAGGAATACAACATATTCCCCTATTGGTCGAAAGAGAACTGATTCCTAGCTCCAAATCCGCTAATAGCTGGGTTAGTCCATCCTTGGAAAGGATTATAACTTTGACCCATGGAGGGAAAAGGTATTGATCCTAAAGTTGGGTTAGAATGTGGTATATGACCACTCCCAAAAGGGAAACCCTGAAAAGAAGTTGACCCACTTTCCATGGAAGAATCTAATGGAAAACTTAATGGAACCGAAGTAATTGCGTTGGTAGGCATTCCAAAGGGGAAAGAACCAATGCTAGAGGCAAAAGCTTGGGTGCCCCCACTCGAAGATGGAATGGAGGTAGAGCCAAAAATTGCAGTGCTAGGAGTGATTGAAGGTATGGAAATTGTACCTCCTCCTTGTACTGATAAAGGAGTTTGTACACTAGTAGCACTCATAGTTGAAACCATGCTCCTAGCAGTGGCCATCGAAGGAAAATATCGAAATAGACCAAGGCTCAAAGGCCTGTGGGTTGGAGTCCCAACGTATAATAAAATGTCTGGATAATTGGGAGGAAGAGGAGAAGAAGGAGTCAAAGGAGACTCAAGGAGTTCTTCAACCTCTATAACGTCTTCCAATTGGAAGAGGACTCTAGAAAGGATTGGAGTGTTCCTCTCCAAATCTCAACTTACACTAGGTCTATTATGTGAATAAATAGATTTAACTGGAGGATCAATATTTTTTGAATCTACTGCCACTGATTGGAAATCACTGGAAAAATTTCTCCTGCACCTTCTAGAAGAAGGCTCAGCACTTGCAAGTGAAAGCCCACAAAGCCTCCTAGACCAATGAACTAGTCGATCAGCCACTTTTAATTATTTTTAAGAGAACTAATTAGAGACTCAAAAAAAATTATAAAGCTATGCCAAATAGGAGCAAAGAGCACTCTTTAACAAATTCCCTAAAAGATACTTTCAATCAAGCAACTTCTAAGAGTTTCCACTCCGAGTGATGAGGACTGGACACCAAAATACAAAAAAGTGAAATCAAGGACCTTCTGAAAATAGTCTAGAATAATGATGGCCCATGCCTACCAGTGAAGGTAACATAAATAGTTACACTGACCTGTAGACAAAATATTTTTTCAGTGCAAGCACCCAAGCTTCACAAGGGTACCCTCCAAAAGTACTAATAAATGTGATGCAATTTCTGCCTCAGGTGCCACAGGATTCCCCTCCACAGCCACTTATGTGATCCCTAGGAATAACAACTATGGGTACCAGTTCGTATCAAAAGTCGAGTAGAACTATCTCGAGGCAGGATCCAACAAGTAGGAGAGGGGGTATCTCTCTTCCTTGTCTTCAGTATCCCTCGTGCTTGACTCCCAGTAACAGAGCTTTCCCGATCTTTCTAACGACACTGGATTTCACTCATTATTCAACATCTATGTTTAATAGTTTGAGTGTCCTTGGAGAGTTAACTCTCCACTCACCTATTCCAAGGCCCTAAATAGCTAGACTTGTTGGTGTAATTAATGACAAATTAAAAAATTCTAGTTCTTTTTATTTAAGGGCTTGATTTTAAAGGGTTGTTCTTTAAGTTGTTCTTTAAGTCACAGGTACAATGAGAGTGAAACTTATGGTGTTTTGACACAAAAGAAATCAATAGAAACTTAGCTATATGTAAATGCATCTATTTTCTGTGATGAAAGATATTTCTACTTGGTTATACGAAAAATTTATATAAGCAAACTATTTATTTTTTATTTTTCATAAATACACTCCACACACTCAAAATCTTAAAAAAAGACTAAAAATTCTTACAGTGCAAATTAACCTAATGCAAACTATAATGATGATGCAAGATCCTATGAATGCTCATATAATAAGAAAATGTGTTTCTTTACAAGATCAATAGGCCAACTTGACTACAAAGAGGGCATACATTCAATGAAAATATTCCCTTGAAACCAAGCAAAACCAATCGAAAAAAGTTCACAATTGCTAAAAAACAATGAAGAAACCAAAAACAAAACTAAAAGAAAAAGAAAGGCAAGAACTATGTTTTTGTCTTTTCTTTTTAAAATAACCCAAAGAAATTTTTGAGACCACAAAAGACTACTAAACTTCAAAGACCAAAAACAAGCATAAAGAGTCCCAAAATTCACAAGTTATGCACATCACCAATGTAATGATACTTGAAATGATAAAGGACCACAAACTTGCATAGATTGATCTGAACAACAGTACAAAGAACTTCAGCAAACCAAAAGAACATCAAGAAAGACTTTCAAGATTTCCGAAGAGGCACTCAAAAACTATGAAAAATAAAATAGGTCAACCAAAAAGGGAAAACAAAGCAAAGCAATCTGAAAATTCGGTTATAAACAAAAATGCAATCAGTTTCTTATTCCGCCAAGTTAGAACAACCAAGAACTTCCACAAGAAGCCTTGAACCCAAAGCCCAAACTGAAACCTTACTCAAAAAGCAAACCCTAGGTTAACTAGGTTTTTCAACAAGAGGAAGATTAGAGATTGAAGACTTGCAAGAAAGAAGAGCTTTACAAACAGTGAATGACTAGAAAATAGCAAAAACCACCAGGCAACAAACTTAATTGGGCCAAATATTTTGAAAAATTAATTCAAAATAATGTATATGCGACTGTGTAAAGACATAGAAACGTGTATACATGACTAAAACAGAGGAAACTCGCATATACGTGAGTCTATTTGGAGAAACTAGCGTGTATACACTACTGTGTCCTCTGATAAAAGCGTATATAAAGCTCAATCAAGAAAAACAAAAAATCTAGGCCTGATCCAAAAGATCAGACTTGATGCCCACGAAGCAAAAAGGTCACAAACACTATAAAAGCAAGAAACCAATAAAACAGGCCCTGATTAAGAAGAAACAACCCAATCTAGGAAAAACAAGAATGTTTTCCCGAATGGAGTCACCGATTATGTTACGGGTAAAGTCATCCTAGGGTCTTGAGTTGTGTTGTGCCCTACAACAACCCCCCATTTCATATCATTCTTATTTTTCAAAAAATTAACATATGGAGTGGGTCCCTTTTAAAATTTTGGCATCAATGCTTGCATGTTCAAAAAAGGCCGCATAATCAAATGAGCTTTCATGTACTTAAGCCTTTTTCGGACATTAATGTTTCAAATAACAAACAATCTTTTATTATTGCGATAAAGCGATCGCAAGATCGCATATCACAACAACATGAGAGATGCATTCAAATGGCATTTTGGTTTCCGCCGATGCGATATCACTATCGGCGATCGGCAATGTTACATACACACCAAGTAAAGGCACATAACTCATGTCCCAATGCGACGCGATATCGGCGATCGGTTATCGGCGATACCTCATGTGAAACCGTCTTGTGATTTAAATCCCGACCCGATGCGATATCGCTATCGGCCGTCGCGCATTTCAGTAAGGCATTCGGTTCCTACCCCCGATGCGATGCGATATCGCAATCGGTAACCCCAAACCATTGTATATGCGCCTACTTCTGTTTCCATGCGCTAGCCCGATGCGATATCGCTTATCGGCTATCGGCACGATCTTTTGGTAATAATTGTGCAGCACCTAATCCCCGAAGCGATGTGGTATCGCTCATCGGTGGTCGGCAGTCTTAAAAGCCATCACTTAAAAGCTTTAAATTTATATTCATATCCGGTTGACAAAGCGCGAATTTCAAAATGCCGTTAATACAAGGGATAAGGTAATGCGTGGGTATTTAAAAGATTTTGCCCCTTCGATTAATGAGCACCTGCGTTTAACCGCCAGAATATCTGTTGCACGCTTAAGTGAGTCATTCACCCGGATAACGGTATAATTATCACATTTAATGAGTAGTAGGCCTCAAATCACCATTAATGCATCTGCAATATACTCTTAGCGATTGGATCCGCAGCCACTTTTGAAAATTAATCTTGGCACGCTTCAAATGATATATCTATCTCACTGTGTAGCATCATTGTTATTATGTTGTTACGATTTCTCTTGCAATTGTGTAGAATTCGTCTTTTGAGAGAAGCTTAAGCATGATGGGGAAAATATCCAAGAGGGCTACGGGCTCTACTGTTACACCTGTAGGAGGTCAAGCTGCTGCAAATAGCAAGAAAGGCCTCGTTTCAGACACTACATGCACTGGTCTTAACAAGACTACATGGCAGGGCACATATAATCTATTAGAGGCCGAACAACCACAAGTTTCAGTGACAGTAGCTACTGCGGACCCACTCAAAAAGTCCGACGCAACTCTCAAGGAGTTGGCCGATTCCTTTCTTCACAGAATAGCTGCTAGAGAGCAAGTCCTTCCCTACACTGATGTAGTGCGATGGGCAATTGAGGAAATTCCAATCACTGACAGAACGTTCCACACAAGAGACGGACGGATTTTCGGGTCGTTCAAGCCAGAGCACCTGAGGGAAATGTATCATTTGCCTGAGCCAGAGAAAATCTACAACAAAGACTTCATGGAGAAGTTTGCAGCTGAAAACGATGTACCATCTGAGCCCATTCGGGATTGGAGGCAGAACCCGGCCAAACACAAGCACGAGAGCTCGGGTAAGTATTCTGTCGATTCCTTGGCTTCTCCCTATTGCTATGCGGGAATTATGATGTGTAGGCTATGGGGATTACATGATTCTGCCAATTTCGATATAGAAATGGTTCCCCTAATGGAAGCAGCTGTTAATAGTTTTATCATGGATTGGGCCACCATTCTTTCTGATAAATTGACTGTAGCTATTCGGGATTTTAGAGCTAAATCTGTAGTCACCGAAAGGAAAATCCCCCCATTTTATTATAGCGCCTACATTATGGACACATTGTGTTTTAACTCTGAGTTTCCCATCCTCGGTTGGAGATGGACCACCCAAGACCCTTCGCCCATTCATTTGTATCATCAGAAATTATGGAAGTCCTCTTACAAGGACCATTTGTATCAAATTTGCAATGGTTTTATGGTTCCCATTCATTATTCCATTTTTGATCGGCCTATTCCCAAAATCTCCTATCTCGCTTCCTTCGACTTACCAGCTATCGCAGGATGGTTTGGAGAAGAGCACTTTACCTATATTAGGGTTTATGGAAGCCAAGCCAAACCGCATGTTCTCCCTCTATATGTTCCAGATAAACTGTTAGCCCGAGAGATATCCTACCAAATTATGGCTGAGAGTGTAACCCAAACACTCAAGAAAGAGAAGAAGAGGGGCTGGCCCTCTTTTCCCTTAAGGATGGGTGTTTTTACTCTGCATAATCTCCAACATGCAGAAAAGGAGGCTATAAAGATGCAAGCTTTATCCCTGCCCACTATGCCAGCCAAACTCTATGATCCATATAAAACTGCTTACAATGCCCTAGAACAAGCCAAACTGACTAAGATTGACCATCAAGAGGATGAGTTTGATGACCTGTTCAGAGCTGCCGATTCAATAGGCCAAACCAAGCAGCTTGCCAAGATGAGATATAATGATGAGAGTTTAACTGAGTTCAATAAACTTAGAGAGCAGAGGTTGCAAACTCTGCCTCTAGATTTATTGTCATTAACCTCAGCGTCCTCCTCAAGTGAGCCTGGTCAGAAGCATACAAACCAATCTCCTGTTGTAAATAAAGAAGAAAATAAACAACAGGAGGAAAGACAAGAGAAGCAGCAGGCAGAGAAGCAGAAAAAGGAGCAAATGGCTAAGCAACAGAAAGAGCAGAAGGAACAAGAGCAGAGAAAGCAGAAGCAGATAGAGGAACAACGGAAGAAGGAAGAGGAAGAAAAACAAAGGAAAGAACTGGCAGATAGGCAGAAAAAGGAATTAGCAGATAAGCAAAGAAGAGAGCAAGAAGAGAAACAGAGAAAGGAGTTAGAAGAACAGCAGCAGAAAGAGTTGGAGGAGCAAAAGAGGTTGGAACAAGAAAAGGAGAAGAGTAAATCACAGACCTCCATAGATCCTGAATTGCTGAAACAATGGAATCAATTCGATTCCATTATCAGTGGAAAGGAAGGCTCCAAAGACGCACCAGACACCACTTCTTCTCAGGTTCTATGCGGAACCAGCGGCCCACCCATTTCAAAGGATCTCGAGGTAATCACCAAAGACCCTTCCGATCAGATTGTGCTCCAGGTGGAAGATATTCCTCCCCTGGACGTTTTCTACAGCTCGAGGCTCAAAGCAGTTGTTAAGCGCTCAAGGAAGAGACGAAGGCTTGATCAACCTTCCATCTTTCCTGAGCAGACAGTCACAGGGAATGTAGTCTGGAAGGAAGAATTGGACCCCTCTGATGATCTTACCAAGCTATCGCAGTATGCGGGAGCTTATTCTGCAGCAACTATAGATAAAGCATCAGAGGTAAGTCTTTTGTTAAAGACTAAGGACCAAGAGATTTGTACATTGCAAGCAGAAGTAGCCGAAGCACGAAACAAGACAGCACAGGTAGAAGAGCAGTTGCTGGCGCAACATCAAGCAAACAATGTATTAACCCAGCAACTGCAGACTGAAAAACAGAGGATTGATCAGAGTGCAATCCAGAAGCAGAAAGAATTAACGGAGGCATTGGCACAATTGAGAGAGGCAAACGAGCTAATGACGAAGTCAAAGGATGAGCAAATCGCTCAATTATTAGCACAGCTCGAAGATATCAAGGGCACTAAGAAAGTCGAGAATTTCAGAGCAGAGGCAACTCAAATAAATAATGCATTAATCTCTCAGGTTAGACTCTTGTGCCAACAATTAACTGAGGCTGAGCCATTATGTGAAGTATCTACAGCAGTATGTCAGCAGATTGAAAAAGCAGAAATGAGCTAGATCAGACCGAAGAAACCATAACTTCATATCTTGATTGGCAAGATACTGATATGGGGAAAGAAGCAAAATTGCCTAGGATCTATGAGCCATTCAAAGAAATACTCTTCACGGAATGGAACACTCAGATGATGAAAGCGGAAAGGGCAGCTTCAAGGTGTAAAATGATTTCCAACAATATGATTGATTTGGTCAACAATACACTCTATTGGGCCAACATGATCTCTCAGTGTACACCTGGAAGCATAACCACGGCGAACATAATTGAACAAACAAATTATCATGGACTGGAAGAAAGGAGAAAGTTAATCGCTGGAGTAAATACTTTAACCTCCAACGCATATTGGCACTTTCTAATCAAGCCGCACACTCAAAGGTCGGCTCTTAAGTGTTTAACAGATGCTCTGAAGTGCCTAATCCCCGACTTTCAAGATGCCACATATGATGCCCAGCTCACGTCGCGTCTCAACACTCCACCGGAAGTACAGCCAATGCTTACGATATGTCAGTTGAGGTTTAAAGGCAAAGAGCCCACCGAATGAAGCATTGTTGCCAACTGCCAGATCACCAAGAAAGATGGAAAAACATTTATTGATGCCAATTTCATAGTTGTTCAGTTTTTCTTAGATATTTAGATTAGATTAGTATTTATAGACCCTTTCATTGTTTTGGAAAGGGTCGTAAAATTTTGTAATAGACTTAAAGGCTGAAGTTTGCACTACTGTGCTTCAGCCTATATTCTTTTGTGAAACTCGACCAATAGTCCTTTATTTGACGAGAAGGTTGTTTTATGCATTTGTGCACTATTGTCTCTTGTCTGGAATGCTTTCTAGTTTGAAGAAAGGACTGCGACATAGCGATTTATATAATGGATTGTTGAGCAGCTTACATGGTACTTTTATCTGCATCTGTCCTCTTTCTTTTCATATGAATTGCTGTGTTATTATCTTTTGCTATTGTTGAATACGTGTATGCGCTGTAACAGCAAATCTTCATTTCATTCCACTATTGGATGTTTTGTGATATGCCTTTCTTTTAATCATGCATGTAGCAATGATATGAATGACAATGTGTAGTAATTCGCTATTATCGCTCTGCATAACTAATTATGCAGAGCAATCTTAAATGGTTTAAAGATCTATGCTTTAGTGTTAGAGTCATCTATATGCCTGCCTTAAAGCACAGATTATCAAACGCTACGCTTTGAAAGATTGATAAGTCCCGGGATTAGATTATAGTTAATATATATTTCGCTGATAGTTTTAGTTGTTTATTCATCACTATCATACCTCACAAGTTATTCATCCATCCCACTTTTATCTATTATTGGGAAACTGGTCCCATTATCCCCAGTCGGAGCCACTATCCCAAACGGAAAAGGAGCTGCTTTCAAGGTCCGAACCGGGTGGTTTCCCCTTTGTTGTGGCAGCGATTTTCGAGGCCTCAACAAAATTGGCGCTAGAAGGAGGGCCTAAGCTGTGAATGGAACATAAATCCAAACCTATAAGCCATTCTAAGAGTACTTCGCCCTCCGAATCTCCTCGATCTTCCCATTTGTATACTGGTTTGCCGGTACCCAAACAAGAAGAAGAGCAATCAACTACCACTGCTCAAACCCATCATACCACAGAACAATTAAGTCTTGAATCCCCTGAAGTTCAGTCTCTAATCCATAAACTTCAGAGCTTCTCAATTTCACCACAGAAATCTGAGGTATCAGAAAGCAGTGCGACTTCGCAGTTCAACCTCACTCACCCTCTCACCAGACTTCAGAGCGAAAAACTCGGTATTGAACCCACTGAGTTTCCTTTACCTAAAAGGAAAAGGGCAAAGAAAATTACTGAAGGGTCTGCTAGTGAAGGGCTTTCATCCACGTCCTCCATTTCATTTTCTCCACTGCAAGGTCGACCATCCACTCCCCCATTACAAATTGTCGTTCACCAGGGATCAGAAGCCTTGATATCCCAACCTATTCACTCCTCATCTTTAATCCCTTCCCATACATCCGGAATCCCAGCAGTAGTCTCAACCACTGTTGCTATCATAATGGCAGATCCATGGACTAGGCCAGGAGCAGTCAATATGCCTGCACCCTTGCATGATCTACCCGATTATCCCGAAAAATGGCTGCCTAAATTCAATCCAGATGATGGGACTCAGGCTGAAGAACACATCAACAACTTTATGTTAGCAGTTAACCTAAAAGGAGTGACAGAGCAAGATGTTGTTGTAAGACTTTTCCCTTACACTTTACAAGGATCAGCAGGATCCTGGTATTTTTCCTTACCTTCTGGTTCAATTACCAGTTGGAACACATGCCAAGAGCAGTTTCTCACCAAATATGGAGATGACAGGTCCCTAGCAACTTTAATAAACGACCTCTCCAATTTGAGAATAGAGCACAGGGAACCAATAAAAGAGTTTAATGCCAGATTTAATAAACTACTGAATAAAATCCCTACTGCTTCTAAACCAAGTGAACAAATCCGAAGCGAATGGTATATCACTGCCCTACCTGCCAACATAGCCATTTTTGTAGACAGGGCTGGCAAACCTACCTTAGCTGAAAACATGAGAGAGGCACTTGCTGTTGAAAAGCGCATTAACGCTCTAGAAAAGAAAGCTGTTCTAGAGGATAGAAAAGCTAAAAAAGTCTCGTTTAAAGAAGATTCCAAGAAGAAAACCCCGAAGGACCCGTATGACATGGAAGGTTTACAAAAGGTCCTTAAAACAATGTCTAACGAAATGGTTGAGATAAAGAAGCAGGTGGCCGGAACTTCAAGCAAAAGACCATTTAAAACTTTTAAGAAAACAGAATCAAAGCCGCCCAATGTAATATCTAACGCCGATTCAGACCAAGAAGAAGAGGAAGAGGAAACATCTTCACAGACCGATGATGAAGAAGAAGTAGCTGAATGCCACGGAATGTGGGATTTTATACTCCCAAACTCTGATACGGAGAATGAAGAAGAAGCCTTCCCGGTTACTACAAGAAGTAAAAGCACTCTTGAACCCGCCCAGGAAATTTCAAAGAAGAGGAGCGCAGGCGCTACTACAGCAAAGGAAAAAGTTCCCCCAAAGAAGTCACCTGTAGTAGTTCCTCAAAACCAGCCTTCAACTTCTAGTCCTCCTTCAACATCCAAGACTCTGGTGGTATCGGATTCAATGGAATATAACATTGTTGATGACATGAAGAAGACTAAGGCAAATATAACCATGTTTGAACTCAGTAAACTAAAACATCAACAAAAGCTACTTCTCAAAGAATTAAATGTTGTTCCCTCTACTCCCCTTCCCAGTGCAAGAGCTGCCAACGATTCAGGCCAGCCTCCTGCAGGTATGGTTGAAATTACCGATTCAGTTTTAATCGGAGATAAATCTAATTCTCACACTCCACCCTTCCTGCTCACTTATGAGATTTATAATAGAAACTTGCACAACTGTTTAATTGATTCAGGGGCCTCATCTAATATAATTCCGGATTCAGTTTGATCTAAGCTGAACATTGAACCCCAGAAGTCTGCCATTCATATAGTGCAGTTGGATAGGACTAAGGTGCAGGTTGTGGGAGAAATTAATTCTGTAACCATCAGGTTGTCAGCCGACCCCAGAATAGTTCAGAGGATTGACATCTTAATTGCCGACATACCTGAATTTTATGGTTTGATTTTAAGCAGAGATTGGTCCGAAAAACTACATGGGTATATTTCCACAGATTGGTCACATATGTGGCTTCCCTACAAGGGAAAGCCGAATCAAATAAGGATCGATCGGGAGAAGCATATGACCCACACAGTTACTGAATTTGAGCAAGAAAACCAACCTGTGGCATTCAACAACAATATTTTGGGGAACTATTCGTCCGAATCATTCTTTGGCAACTTTGTTGCCCAACCATCTCCTTTTTCAGTTAATCATTTTACATCTCAGATTGAAAATTTTTCACAAACAGATAAGTCCAGATGTTTTAATGATGCTGAGAAAATTGTAGATATGTTTGTTAATACTCCTTTATTTTGGTCTTTATATTTTGATGGCTCTAAGTCCAGTGAAGGCTCAGGAGCAGGTTGCATTTTGGTTAGCCCGCAAGGAGAAAAGACAATGCTGTCTTGTAGGTTAGAATTTGAGTGTACTAATAACACAGCCGAATATGAAGCTTTGGTCCAGGGTTTATATAAAGCGATCGGCCTTGAAGTGCGATATCTAAAAGTGTTCGGCGATTCGGAAATCATTGTTAAACAAGTTAGAAATGCAATTCATTGCCTTTCGACTCACCTTAAGCATTATCAATCGCTAGTGCAGGATCTTACCTCACACTTTTCAGCCTTCAACATTTCTTCTATTCCTAGGTCACAAAATTCAGCAGCCGACCTACTAGCCAATGTAGCCTCCAAACTGCTACCTTCCGAAGACTACAGCCTTGATAGATTTTCTGTAGAATTACTTTTTAGACCTTCAATTCCTGACAATGTCACTAATTGGAGAGTATTTAACCATGATGAAGATATCTTGCAGTTTCTAACTTCGGAACAATCCTATGACAATCAAGTCATTGAGGAAGATGATCACGATCTACAGATGAAACAAGCGCCTCAAGAAAATTCGATTCCTAAACCCGTGGTGAAGCTTGAAGACCTTTATGATATCAAAGACAGGTTTAAACCTGTAATTAATGCAAAGCTTCAAAGTTCCACCCTTAGGTTTGAATTAATAAATCTAGGCACAGAAGATGCTCCTCAAAACATCAACTTAGGAATAGGACTTTCCCAAGAAGAAAAGGAAGCATTTATTAAACTATTGAGAAAAAACAAACAGGTCTTCGCTTGGAAATATGATGACCTAAAGACATATGATACATCTATTATCCAGCATACCATCCCTATGCTTCCTGATCAGAAACCAATTCAGCAAAAATTAAGAAAAATACATCCAAATTTGGAGACCCAAATAAAGTCGGAGCTTAATAAGCTTTTGAAAGCCAAAATTATCTTTCCGGTCCGACATTCAAGTTGGGTCTCTAATATGGTGCCAGTCAGGAAGAAGAATGGCGACATTCGAATCTGTATTGATTTCAGGAACCTCAATAAAGCGAGCTTGAAAGATAATTTCCCGTTACCTACTATGGAGCAAATTCTTCAATCAGTAGCAGGTTCTGAATTGATGTCCTTTCTTGATGGATTCTCCGGATACAACCAAGTTTTGGTTCATCCTGATGACCAACTCAAAACCACATTCAGAACAAAATGGGGAACTTATGCATATCAGAAAATGCCTTTTGGACTCATAAACGCAGGAGCGACATTCCAGAGAGCCATGGATATAGCCTTCAAAGGGTTGATTAATCGATCAGTAGTCGTCTACTTAGACGATATTACTGTATATTCTAAAAAGAGATATAATCATTTGCATGACTTAAATCAAATCTTTCAGCGATGCAAAAGGTATGGTATTTCTCTAAACCCAAAGAAGTCTTTCTTTGCTCTTGATCAAGGAAAGCTCTTAGGCTTTATAGTATCCAAGGATGGCATTTATATTGATCCTGATCGGATTAAGGAAATTTCTGAAATCCCTTTCCCACACAATAAAAAATCGATGCAGTCATTCTTGGGTCAGATTAATTTTGTCAAACGATTTGTTCCAGATTTCTCTCAAATTGTATTACCACTTCAGACAATGATCAAGAAGAATTCAGTCTTCAAGTGGGGAGCAGAAGAAAAGCAAGCTTTTGATGTTATCAAGCAATCAATAATCAATGCCCCAGCCTTGAATACTCCCAATTTTTCTAATCATTTTACATTGTATACCGTTGCGTCCGATGTATCCTATGCTGCAGTTCTCACGCAGCCAAATGCTCATAACTTGGAAGCACCCATTTCATTTTTTAGCTCAAATCTTCAGGGTGCCGAATTAAATTATTCCGATGTGGAGAAACAAGCCTTTGCTGTGTTCAAAGCAGTTAAACATTACAGGCCCTTTCTTTTGAAAACTCACACGAAAGTTATAGTCCCTTTCCCGGCGGTAAGGCAACTTTTAATTCAAAAAGAACTAGGTGAAAGAAGGGCCAATTGGGTCACAGCACTTCAAGAATATGACCTAGAAATAAAGCCAGCAAAGATTGTTAGGGGCCAAGGTTTTTGCAGGATATTGGCAGGAGCATCAAACATTCCTGAATCAAGCGACATGGATCAGACTCAAACAATCAATCAGATAAGTGTCACTGATTCCGAATCTCAATATGCAGATTTGATATTTTATTTGAAGAATGGTTATGCTCCTCCAAATTTATCTTACAAAAATAAAAGGGCCATTAGGTTAAAAGCAAAGAATTTCACTCTCATTAATGATGTGCTCTTTAGACAAAATTATGATTCTATCCTGTTAAGATGTCTTGAGAGACCTGAAGCTCAAAAAGTTTTACAGGAACTACATGATGGGCCAGCGGGAGGACATTTTGGGGCGGACACGACAGCCCACAAAGTTATTCATGCTGGATATTATTGGCCTACACTGTTTAGAGATGCTCATGAATACGTAAGAAAATGCTTCAATTGCCAAACTGCTAGTGGAAGACAACGGAAATCAGCTTTCCCCCTGCAACCTGTCAACATTGAACAGCCATTTGAACAATGGGGATTAGATATCATTGGAGAGATTACTCCACCATCTTCCAAACAACACAGGTATATCCTCACTGCTACCGATTATTTTACCAAATGGGTAGAGGCTATTCCTTTGAAGGCAGCAAATTCAGAGGCAATCATCGAGTTCATAGACCAATTCATCATTACCAGGTTTGGTGTCCCAAACGCTCTCGTTTTTGATAATGCTTCCTATTTCTCAGGAAATGCTATATATGATTTTGCTATTAAGAGGGGGTTTAAATTGAAATATTCTGCTAATTATTATCCCCAGGGAAATGGTTTAGCAGAATCTACTAATAAAAATCTCATCAAAATCATTAAGCGAACTGTTGAACAGAATCATAGAAACTGGCACAAATCTCTAGTATTTGCATTATGGGCTGATAGGATTACACAAAAGGCTTCTATAGGTTCCTCCCCATTTAATCTAGTTTACGGAAAAGAAGCAGTATTGCCTACCAATCTTGTTCTACCCTCTTTAGCCCTAGTACAGTACATCGAAGAGACTCCTTCTTCCTCTATCCAACTTAGACATGACCAAATTCTCAAATTAGAAGAAGAAAGGGAGAAAGCCAGAATCACTCACGCCAAACATCAACAAATGATCAAAGCATCCTTTGACTTAACCTCATCCGATTCCAAACACTTCCAAGTTGGTGACTTAGTTCTCAAATGGGACAAGGCCCATGAAGATAAAGGTAAGCATACCAAATTTCAGAAAATGTGGCTTGGACCATTTCAGATCTGTGACAAGATAGGCCATTCAACCTTTATATTGCAAGACTTATCAGGGGTGAGAGATTCTCTCCCTGTTAATGGCCTGGTCTTGAAGAAATTCTTTAATTGAGAAGGTGATCCCTTCTCCTCTTTGTAGATTTGTGTAGTTTGTAGGATCGATAGGAAATAAAACTGTAGAGTATCTCCATTGACCTTTAGCTTGGTTTGAAAAAGCTGTCTCACAAAATAATCCAAATATTTGCTTTTAGATAGTAGAACCCTCAACCAAAAGGAATAATTTCTAGGGAACTAGATATCTGTTTGTTCTGAAATCACCACTTAACGTTTTGAAGACTCTTCTCGAAAGGTTAAAGTTCTGTAAATCATTCTCGGTTTTTAAATACTGGTCTCCAAAGGTTATTCATTTTAAGATAAAAACTAACCCATTTTCAGCATCTTCAACTCTTCACCTGTCATCCATTTGCTCTTAAGGAGAAAATTGTTCACCCCATTCACTAAAGTTTATGGTTACTCAGAGTGTAATTCTAAAATATAGAAGATTAAAGATAAGAGGTCTTATTACAAGCCTGCTTACCATGTTCATAGGAAAGTAGTTTGACTGACATTACCAATACTGCCTATCATAACAGGGTAATGGCTTGAAATTTCAAGACAAAGAGGTCTCATCACGAGCCGGCTTGTTCAGTTAAATTATTACCAGTGAATGGCATTGTCAATAGCTGGCCACCAAACCAGGACAATGGCTTTTTATCTTATCAATGACAAAGAATGAAAAAACGGATAAAAAATAAAATATGGCAACATATTTTAGTTTCATTCTGTTAACTACAATCTTATGTGAATGGAAAAGTGAATAATACTATGGTTAAAAGGTATCCCTGTCGAGACTATAAACGTTTGCTGGCAACAGAGGCTCTACCTATGACAGAGGGGTTAATTATAAAAGCTGATTTGGGAAAGTTTTTTGTTTTATCATTATAAACCAATAAAGGCCTATTTTCAGACTAAGAATGTATTTATTTTTCTCGAAACCAAAAGGATAGAAGTTAACAGAATTCACTTGGTTCAGAACGCGCGAATATCCAGTTAAATTAGAAGTTTTTCCCTTCTGATTGAGTTTCTAATTTTGAAAAGCTTAAGTGTTTGGATTACTTTCAGAGATAACTGGTTCTTCCAGCGAATCGCCAATTGTTGTGCCCTACAACAACCCCCCATTTCATATCATTCTTATTTTTCAAAAAATTAACATATGGAATGGGTCCCTTTTAAAATTTTGGCATCAATGCTTGCATGTTCAAAAAAGGCCGCATAATCAAATGAGCTTTCATGTACTTAAGCCTTTTTCGGACATTAATGTTTCAAATAACAAACAATCTTTTATTATTGCGATAAAGCGATCGCAAGATCGCATATCGCAACAACATGAGAGATGCATTCAAATGGCATTTTGGTTTCCGCCGATGCGATATCGCTATCGGCGATCGGCAATGTTACATACACACCAAGTAAAGGCACATAACTCATGTCCCGATGCGACGCGATATCGGCGATCGGTTATCGGCGATACCTCATGTGAAACCGCCTTGTGATTTAAATCCCGACCCGATGCGATATCGCTATCGGCCGTCGCGCACTTCGGTAAGGCATTCGGTTCCTACCCCCGATGCGATGCGATATCGCAATCGGTAACCCCAAACCATTGTATATGCGCCTACTTCTGTTTCCATGCGCTAGCCCGATGCGATATCGCTTATCGGCTATCGGCACGATCTTTTGGTAATAATTGTGCAGCACCTAATCCCCGAAGCGATGTGGTATCGCTCATCGGTGGTCGGCAGTCTTAAAAGCCATCACTTAAAAGCTTTAATTTTATATTCATATCCGGTTGACAAAGCGCGAATCCCAAAATGCCGTTAATACAAGGGATAAGGTAATGCGTGGGTATTTAAAAGATTTTGCCCCTTCGATTAATGAGCACCTGCGTTTAACCGCCAGAATATCTGTTGCACGCTTAAGTGAGTCATTCACCCGGATAACGGTATAATTATCACATTTAATGAGTAGTAGGCCTCAAATCACCATTAATGCATCTGCAATATACTCTTAGCGATTGGATCCGCAGCCACTTTTGAAAATTAATCTTGGCACGCTTCAAATGATATATCTATCTCACTGTGTAGCGTCATTGTTATTATGTTGTTACGATTTCTCTTGCAATTGTGTAGAATTCGTCTTTTGAGAGAAGCTTAAGCATGATGGGGAAAAGATCCAAGAGGGCTACGGGCTCTACTGTTACACCTGTAGTAGGTCAAGCTGCTGCAAATAGCAAGAAAGGCCTCGTTTCAGACACTACATGCACTGGTCTTAACAAGACTACATGGCAGGGCACATATAATCTATTAGAGGCCGAACAACCACAAGTTTCAGTGACAGTAGCTACTGCGGACCCACTCAAAAAGTCCGACGCAACTCTCAAGGAGTTGGCCGATTCCTTTCTTCACAGAATAGCTGCTAGAGAGCAAGTCCTTCCCTACACTGATGTAGTGCGATGGGCAATTGAGGAAATTCCAATCACTGACAGAACGTTCCACACAAGAGACGGACGGATTTTCGGGTCGTTCAAGCCAGAGCACCTGAGGGAAATGTATCATTTGCCTGAGCCAGAGAAAATCTACAACAAAGACTTCGTGGAGAAGTTTGCAGCTGAAAACGATGTACCATCTGAGCCCATTCGGGATTGGAGGCAGAACCCGGCCAAACACAAGCACGAGAGCTCGGGTAAGTATTCTGTCGATTCCTTGGCTTCTCCCTATTGCTATGCGGGAATTATGATGTGTAGGCTATGGGGATTACATGATTCTGCCAATTTCGATATAGAAATGGTTCCCCTAATGGAAGCAGCTGTTAATAGTTTTATCATGGATTGGGCCACCATTCTTTCTGATAAATTGACTGTAGCTATTCGGGATTTTAGAGCTAAATCTGTAGTCACCGAAAGGAAAATCCCCCCATTTTATTATAGCGCCTACATTATGGACACATTGTGTTTTAACTCTGAGTTTCCCATCCTCGGTTGGAGATGGACCACCCAAGACCCTTCGCCCATTCATTTGTATCATCGGAAATTATGGAAGTCCTCTTACAAGGACCATTTGTATCAAATTTGCAATGGTTTTATGGTTCCCATTCATTATTCCATTTTTGATCGGCCTATTCCCAAAATCTCCTATCTCGCTTCCTTCGACTTACCAGCTATCGCAGGATGGTTTGGAGAAGAGCACTTTACCTATATTAGGGTTTATGGAAGCCAAGCCAAACCGCATGTTCTCCCTCTATATGTTCCAGATAAACTGTTAGCCCGAGAGATATCCTACCAAATTATGGCTGAGAGTGTAACCCAAACACTCAAGAAAGAGAAGAAGAGGGGCTGGCCCTCTTTTCCCTTAAGGATGGGTGTTTTTACTCTGCATAATCTCCAACATGCAGAAAAGGAGGCTATAAAGATGCAAGCTTTATCCCTGCCCACTATGCCAGCCAGACTCTATGATCCACATAAAACTGCTTACAATGCCCTAGAACAGGCCAAACTGACTAAGATTGACCATCAAGAGGATGAGTTTGATGACCTGTTCAGAGCTGCCGATTCAATAGGCCAAACCAAGCAGCTTGCCAAGATGAGATATAATGATGAGAGTTTAACTGAGTTCAATAAACTTAGAGAGCAGAGGTTGCAAACTCTGCCTCTAGATTTATTGTCATTAACCTCAGCGTCCTCCTCAAGCGAGCCTGGTCAGAAGCATACAACCCAATCTCCTGTTGTAAATAAAGAACAAAATAAACAACAGGAGGAAAGACAAGAGAAGCAGCAGGCAGAGAAGCAGAAAAAGGAGCAAATGGCTAAGCAGCAGAAAGAGCAGAAGGAACAAGAGCAGAGAAAGCAGAAGCAGATAGAGGAACAACGGAAGAAGGAAGAGGAAGAAAAACAAAGGAAAGAACTGGCAGATAGGCAGAAAAAGGAATTAGCAGATAAGCAAAGAAGAGAGCAAGAAGAGAAACAGAGAAAGGAGTTAGAAGAACAGCAGCAGAAAGAGTTGGAGGAGCAAAAGAGGTTGGAACAAGAAAAGGAGAAGAGTAAATCACAGACCTCCATAGATCCTGAATTGCTGAAACAATGGAATCAATTCGATTCCATTATCAGTGGAAAGGAAGGCTCCAAAGACGCACCAGACACCACTTCTTCTCAGGTTCTATGCGGAACCAGCGGCCCACCCATTTCAAAGGATCTCGAGGTAATCACCAAAGACCCTTCCGATCAGATTGTGCTCCAGGTGGAAGATATTCCTCCCCTGGACGTTTTCTACAGCCCAAGGCTCAAAGCAGTTGTTAAGCGCTCAAGGAAGAGACGAAGGCTTGATCAACCTTCCATCTTTCCTGAGCAGACAGTCACAGGGAATGTAGTCTGGAAGGAAGAATTGGACCCCTCTGATGATCTTACCAAGCTATCGCAGTATGCGGGAGCTTATTCTGCAGCAACTATAGATAAAGCATCAGAGGTAAGTCTTTTGTTAAAGACTAAGGACCAAGAGATTTGTACATTGCAAGCAGAAGTAGCCGAAGCACGAAACAAGACAGCACAGGTAGAAGAGCAGTTGCTGGCGCAACAGCAAGCAAACAATGTATTAACCCAGCAACTGCAGACTGAAAAACAGAGGATTGATCAGAGTGCAATCCAGAAGCAGAAAGAATTAACGGAGGCATTGGCACAATTGAGAGAGGCAAACGAGCTAATGACGAAGTCAAAGGATGAGCAAATCGCTCAATTATTAGCACAGCTCGAAGATATCAAGGGCACTAAGAAAGTCGAGAATTTCAGAGCAGAGGCAGCTCAAATAAATAATGCATTAATCTCTCAGGTTAGACTCTTGTGCCAACAATTAACTGAGGCTGAGCCATTATGTGAAGTATCTACAGCAGTATGTCAGCAGATTGAAAAAGCCAGAAATGAGCTAGATCAGACCGAAGAAACCATAACTTCATATCTTGATTGGCAAGATACTGATATGGGGAAAGAAGCAAAATTGCCTAGGATCTATGAGCCATTCAAAGACATACTCTTCACGGAATGGAACACTCAGATGATGAAAGCGGAAAGGGCAGCTTCAAGGTGTAAAATGATTGCCAACAATATGATTGATTTGGTCAACAATACACTCTATTGGGCCAACATGATCTCTCAGTGTACACCTGGAAGCATAACCACGGCGAACATAATTGAACAAACAAATTATCATGGACTGGAAGAAAGGAGAAAGTTAATCGCTGGAGTAAATACTTTAACCTCCGACGCATATTGGCACTTTCTAATCAAGCCGCACACTCAAAGGTCGGCTCTTAAGTGTTTAACAGATGCTCTCAAGTGCCTAATCCCCGACTTTCAAGATGCCACATATGATGCCCAGCTCACGTCGCGTCTCAACACTCCACCGGAAGTACAGCCAATGCTTACGATATGTCAGTTGAGGTTTAAAGGCAAAGAGCCCACCGAATGAAGCATTGCTGCCGACTGCCAGATCACCAAGAAAGATGGAAAAACATTTATTGATGCCAATTTCATAGTTGTTCAGTTTTTCTTAGATATTTAGATTAGATTAGTATTTATAGACCCTTTCATTGTTTTGGAAAGGGTCGTAAAATTTTGTAATAGACTTAAAGGCTGAAGTTTGCACTACTGTGCTTCAGCCTATATTCTTTTGTGAAACTCGACCAATAGTCCTTTATTTGACGAGAAGGCTGTTTTATGCATTTGTGCACTATTGTCTCTTGTCTGGAATGCTTTCTAGTTTGAAGAAAGGACTGCGACATAGCGATTTATATAATGGATTGTTGAGCAGCTTACATGGTACTTTTATCTGCATCTGTCCTCTTTCTTTTCATATGAATTGCTGTGTTATTATCTTTTGCTATTGTTGAATACGTGTATGCGCTGTAACAGCAAATCTTCATTTCATTCCACTATTGGATGTTTTGTGATATGCCTTTCTTTTAATCATGCATGTAGCAATGATATGAATGACAATGTGTAGTAATTCGCTATTATCGCTCTGCATAACTAATTATGCAGAGCAATCTTAAATGGTTTAAACATCTATGCTTTAGTGTTAGAGTCATCTATATGCCTGCCTTAAAGCACAGATTATCAAACGCTACGCTTTGAAAGATTGATAAGTCCCGGGATTAGATTATAGTTAATATATATTTCGCTGATAGTTTTAGTTGTTTATTCATCACTATCATACCTCACAAGTTATTCATCCATCCCACTTTTATCTATTATTGGGAAACTGGTCCCATTATCCCCAGTCGGAGCCACTATCCCAAACGGAAAAGGAGCTGCTTTCAAGGTCCGGACCGGGTGGTTTCCCCTTTGTTGTGGCAGCGATTTTCGAGGCCTCAACAAAATTGGCGCTAGAAGGAGGGCCTCAGCTGTGAATGGAACATAAATCCAAACCTATAAGCCATTCTAAGAGTACTTCGCCCTCCGAATCTCCTCGATCTTCCCATTTGTATACTGGTTCGCCGGTACCCAAACAAGAAGAAGAGGAATCAACTGCCACTGCTCAAACCCATCATACCACAGAACAATTAAGTCTTGAATCACCTGAAGTTCAGTCTCTAATCCATAAACTTCAGAGCTTCTCGATTTCACCACAGAAATCTGAGGTATCAGAAAGCAGTGCGACTTCGCAGTTCAACCTCACTCACCCTCTCACCAGACTTCAGAGCGAAAAACTCGGTATTGAACCCACTGAGTTTCCTTTACCTAAAAGGAAAAGGGCAAAGAAAATTACTGAAGGGTCTGCTAGTGAAGGGCTTTCATCCACGTCCTCCATTTCATTTTCTCCACTGCAAGGTCGACCATCCACTCCCCCATTACAAATTGTCGTTCACCAGGGATCAGAAGCCTCGATATCCCAACCTATTCACTCCTCATCTTTAATCCCTTCCCATACATCCGGAATCCCAGCAGTAGTCTCAACCACTGTTGCTATCATAATGGCAGATCCATGGACTAGGCCAGGAGCAGTCAATATGCCTGCACCCTTGCATGATCTACCCGATTATCCCGAAAAATGGCTGCCTAAATTCAATCCAGATGATGGGACTCAGGCTGAAGAACACATCAACAACTTTATGTTAGCAGTTAACCTAAAAGGAGTGACAGAGCAAGATGTTGTTGTAAGACTTTTCCCTTACACTTTACAAGGATCAGCAGGATCCTGGTATTTTTCCTTACCTTCTGGTTCAATTACCAGTTGGAACACATGCCAAGAGCAGTTTCTCACCAAATATGGAGATGATAGGTCCCTAGCAACTTTAATAAACGACCTCTCCAATTTGAGAATAGAGCACAGGGAACCAATAAAAGAGTTTAATGCCAGATTTAATAAACTACTGAATAAAATCCCTACTGCTTCTAAACCAAGTGAACAAATCCGAAGCGAATGGTATATCACTGCCCTACCTGCCAACATAGCCATTTTTGTAGACAGGGCTGGCAAACCTACCTTAGCTGAAAACATGAGAGAGGCACTTGCTGTTGAAAAGCGCATTAACGCTCTAGAAAAGAAAGCTGCTCTAGAGGATAGAAAAGCTAAAAAAGTCTCGTTTAAAGAAGATTCCAAGAAGAAAACCCCGAAGGACCCGTATGACATGGAAGGTTTACAAAAGGTCCTTAAAACAATGTCTAACGAAATGGTTGAGATAAAGAAGCAGGTGGCCGAAACTTCAAGCAAAAGACCATTTAGAACTTTTAAGAAAACCGAATCAAAGCCGCCCAATGTAATATCTAACGCCGATTCAGACCAAGAAGAAGAGGAAGAGGAAACATCTTCACAGACCGATGATGAAGAAGAAGTAGCTGAATGCCACGGAATGTGGGATTTTATACTCCCAAACTCTGATACGGAGAATGAAGAAGAAGCCTTCCCGGTTACTACAAGAAGTAAAAGCACTCTTGAACCCGCCCAGGCAATTTCAAAGAAGAGGAGCGCAGGCGCTACTACAGCAAAGGAAAAAGTTCCCCCAAAGAAGTCACCTGTAGTAGTTCCTCAAAACCAGCCTTCAACTTCTAGTTCTCCTTCAACATCCAAGACTCTGGTGGTATCGGATTCAATGGAATATAACATTGTTGATGACATGAAGAAGACTAAGGCAAATATAACCATGTTTGAACTCAGTAAACTAAAACATCAACAAAAGCTACTTCTCAAAGAATTAAATGCTGTTCCCTCTACTCCCCTTCCCAGTGCAAGAGCTGCCAACGATTCAGGCCAGCCTCCTGCAGGTATGGTTGAAATTACCGATTCAGTTTTAATCGGAGATAAATCTAATTCTCACACTCCACCCTTCCTGCTCACTTATGAGATTTATAATAGAAACTTGCACAACTGTTTAATTGATTCAGGGGCCTCATCTAATATAATGCCAGCTTCAGTTTGCTCTAAGCTGAACATTGAACCCCAGAAGTCTGCCATTCATATAGTGCAGTTGGATAGGACTAAGGTGCAGGTTGTGGGAGAAATTAATTCTGTAACCATCAGGTTGTCAGCCGACCCCAGAATAGTTCAGAGGATTGACATCTTAATTGCCGACATACCTGAATTTTATGGTTTGATTTTAAGCAGAGATTGGTCCGAAAAACTACATGGGTATATTTCCACAGATTGGTCACATATGTGGCTTCCCTACAAGGGAAAGCCGAATCAAATAAGGATCGATCGGGAGAAGCATATGACCCACACAGTTACTGAATTTGAGCAAGAAAACCAACCTGTGGCATTCAACAACAATATTTTGGGGAACTATTCGTCCGAATCATTCTTTGGCAACTTTGTTGCCCAACCATCTCCTTTTTCAGTTAATCATTTTACATCTCAGATTGAAAATTTTTCACAAACAGATAAGTCCAGATGTTTTAATGATGCTGAGAAAATTGTAGATATGTTTGTTAATACTCCTTTATTTTGGTCTTTATATTTTGATGGCTCTAAGTCCAGTGAAGGCTCAGGAGCAGGTTGCATTTTGGTTAGCCCGCAAGGAGAAAAGACAATGCTGTCTTGTAGGTTAGAATTTGAGTGTACTAATAACACAGCCGAATATGAAGCTTTGGTCCAGGGTTTATATAAAGCGATCGGCCTTGAAGTGCGATATCTAAAAGTGTTCGGCGATTCGGAAATCATTGTTAAACAAGTTAGAAATGCAATTCATTGCCTTTCGACTCACCTTAAGCATTATCAATCGCTAGTGCAGGATCTTACCTCACACTTTTCAGCCTTCAACATTTCTTCTATTCCTAGGTCACAAAATTCAGCAGCCGACCTACTAGCCAATGTAGCCTCCAAACTGCTACCTTCCGAAGACTACAGCCTTGATAGATTTTCTGTAGAATTACTTTTTAGACCTTCAATTCCTGACAATGTCACTAATTGGAGAGTATTTAACCATGATGAAGATATCTTGCAGTTTCTAACTTCGGAACAATCCTATGACAATCAAGTCATTGAGGAAGATGATCACGATCTACAGATGAAACAAGCGCCTCAAGAAAATTCGATTCCTAAACCCGTGGTGAAGCTTGAAGACCTTTATGATATCAAAGACAGGTTTAAACCTGTAATTAATGCAAAGCTTCAAAGTTCCACCCTTAGGTTTGAATTAATAAATCTAGGCACAGAAGATGCTCCTCAAAACATCAACTTAGGAATAGGACTTTCCCAAGAAGAAAAGGAAGCATTTATTAAACTATTGAGAAAAAACAAACAGGTCTTCGCTTGGAAATATGATGACCTAAAGACATATGATACATCTATTATCCAGCATACCATCCCTATGCTTCCTGATCAGAAACCAATTCAGCAAAAATTAAGAAAAATACATCCAAATTTGGAGACCCAAATAAAGTCGGAGCTTAATAAGCTTTTGAAAGCCAAAATTATCTTTCCGGTCCGACATTCAAGTTGGGTCTCTAATATGGTGCCAGTCAGGAAGAAGAATGGCGACATTCGAATCTGTATTGATTTCAGGAACCTCAATAAAGCGAGCTTGAAAGATAATTTCCCGTTACCTACTATGGAGCAAATTCTTCAATCAGTAGCAGGTTCTGAATTGATGTCCTTTCTTGATGGATTCTCCGGATACAACCAAGTTTTGGTTCATCCTGATGACCAACTCAAAACCACATTCAGAACAAAATGGGGAACTTATGCATATCAGAAAATGCCTTTTGGACTCATAAACGCAGGAGCGACATTCCAGAGAGCCATGGATATAGCCTTCAAAGGGTTGATTAATCGATCAGTAGTCGTCTACTTAGACGATATTACTGTATATTCTAAAAAGAGATATAATCATTTGCATGACTTAAATCAAATCTTTCAGCGATGCAAAAGGTATGGTATTTCTCTAAACCCAAAGAAGTCTTTCTTTGCTCTTGATCAAGGAAAGCTCTTAGGCTTTATAGTATCCAAGGATGGCATTTATATTGATCCTGATCGGATTAAGGAAATTTCTGAAATCCCTTTCCCACACAATAAAAAATCGATGCAGTCATTCTTGGGTCAGATTAATTTTGTCAAACGATTTGTTCCAGATTTCTCTCAAATTGTATTACCACTTCAGACAATGATCAAGAAGAATTCAGTCTTCAAGTGGGGAGCAGAAGAAAAGCAAGCTTTTGATGTTATCAAGCAATCAATAATCAATGCCCCAGCCTTGAATACTCCCAATTTTTCTAATCATTTTACATTGTATACCGTTGCGTCCGATGTATCCTATGCTGCAGTTCTCACGCAGCCAAATGCTCATAACTTGGAAGCACCCATTTCATTTTTTAGCTCAAATCTTCAGGGTGCCGAATTAAATTATTCCGATGTGGAGAAACAAGCCTTTGCTGTGTTCAAAGCAGTTAAACATTACAGGCCCTTTCTTTTGAAAACTCACACGAAAGTTATAGTCCCTTTCCCGGCGGTAAGGCAACTTTTAATTCAAAAAGAACTAGGTGAAAGAAGGGCCAATTGGGTCACAGCACTTCAAGAATATGACCTAGAAATAAAGCCAGCAAAGATTGTTAGGGGCCAAGGTTTTTGCAGGATATTGGCAGGAGCATCAAACATTCCTGAATCAAGCGACATGGATCAGACTCAAACAATCAATCAGATAAGTGTCACTGATTCCGAATCTCAATATGCAGATTTGATATTTTATTTGAAGAATGGTTATGCTCCTCCAAATTTATCTTACAAAAATAAAAGGGCCATTAGGTTAAAAGCAAAGAATTTCACTCTCATTAATGATGTGCTCTTTAGACAAAATTATGATTCTATCCTGTTAAGATGTCTTGAGAGACCTGAAGCTCAAAAAGTTTTACAGGAACTACATGATGGGCCAGCGGGAGGACATTTTGGGGCAGACACGACAGCCCACAAAGTTATTCATGCTGGATATTATTGGCCTACACTGTTTAGAGATGCTCATGAATACGTAAGAAAATGCTTCAATTGCCAAACTGCTAGTGGAAGACAACGGAAATCAGCTTTCCCCTTGCAACCTGTCAACATTGAACAGCCATTTGAACAATGGGGATTAGATATCATTGGAGAGATTACTCCACCATCTTCCAAACAACACAGGTATATCCTCACTGCTACCGATTATTTTACCAAATGGGTAGAGGCTATTCCTTTGAAGGCAGCAAATTCAGAGGCAATCATCGAGTTCATAGACCAATTCATCATTACCAGGTTTGGTGTCCCAAACGCTCTCGTTTTTGATAATGCTTCCTATTTCTCAGGAAATGCTATATATGATTTTGCTATTAAGAGGGGGTTTAAATTGAAATATTCTGCTAATTATTATCCCCAGGGAAATGGTTTAGCAGAATCTACTAATAAAAATCTCATCAAAATCATTAAGCGAACTGTTGAACAGAATCATAGAAACTGGCACAAATCTCTAGTATTTGCATTATGGGCTGATAGGATTACACAAAAGGCTTCTATAGGTTCCTCCCCATTTAATCTAGTTTACGGAAAAGAAGCAGTATTGCCTACCAATCTTGTTCTACCCTCTTTAGCCCTAGTACAGTACATCGAAGAGACTCCTTCTTCCTCTATCCAACTTAGACATGACCAAATTCTCAAATTAGAAGAAGAAAGGGAGAAAGCCAGAATCACTCACGCCAAACATCAACAAATGATCAAAGCATCCTTTGACTTAACCTCATCCGATTCCAAACACTTCCAAGTTGGTGACTTAGTTCTCAAATGGGACAAGGCCCATGAAGATAAAGGTAAGCATACCAAATTTCAGAAAATGTGGCTTGGACCATTTCAGATCTGTGACAAGATAGGCCATTCAACCTTTATATTGCAAGACTTATCAGGGGTGAGAGATTCTCTCCCTGTTAATGGCCTGGTCTTGAAGAAATTCTTTAATTGAGAAGGTGATCCCTTCTCCTCTTTGTAGATTTGTGTAGTTTGTAGGATCGATAGGAAATAAAACTGTAGAGTATCTCCATTGACCTTTAGCTTGGTTTGAAAAAGCTGTCTCACAAAATAATCCAAATATTTGCTTTTAGATAGTAGAACCCTCAACCAAAAGGAATAATTTCTAGGGAACTAGATATCTGTTTGTTCTGAAATCACCACTTAACGTTTTGAAGACTCTTCTCGAAAGGTTAAAGTTCTGTAAATCATTCTCGGTTTTTAAATACTGGTCTCCAAAGGTTATTCATTTTAAGATAAAAACTAACCCATTTTCAGCATCTTCAACTCTTCACCTGTCATCCATTTGCTCTTAAGGAGAAAATTGTTCACCCCATTCACTAAAGTTTATGGTTACTCAGAGTGTAATTCTAAAATATAGAAGATTAAAGATAAGAGGTCTTATTACAAGCCTGCTTACCATGTTCATAGGAAAGTAGTTTGACTGACATTACCAATACTGCCTATCATAACAGGGTAATGGCTTGAAATTTCAAGACAAGAGGTCTCATCACGAGCCGGCTTGTTCAGTTAAATTATTACCAGTGAATGGCATTGTCAATAGCTGGCCACCAAACCAGGACAATGGCTTTTTATCTTATCAATGACAAAGAATGAAAAAACGGATAAAAAATAAAATATGGCAACATATTTTAGTTTCATTCTGTTAACTACAATCTTATGTGAATGGAAAAGTGAATAATACTATGGTTAAAAGGTATCCCTGTCGAGACTATAAACGTTTGCTGGCAACAGAGGCTCTACCTATGACAGAGGGGTTAATTATAAAAGCTGATTTGGGAAAGTTTTTTGTTTTATCATTATAAACCAATAAAGGCCTATTTTCAGACTAAGAATGTATTTATTTTTCTCGAAACCAAAAGGATAGAAGTTAACAGAATTCACTTGGTTCAGAACGCGCGAATATCCAGTTAAATTAGAAGTTTTTCCCTTCTGATTGAGTTTCTAATTTTGAAAAGCTTAAGTGTTTGGATTACTTTCAGAGATAACTGGTTCTTCCAGCGAATCGCCAATTGTTGTGCCCTACAACAACCCCCCATTTCATATCATTCTTATTTTCAAAAAATTAACATATGGAATGGGTCCCTTTTAAAATTTTGGCATCAATGCTTGCATGTTCAAAAAAGGCCGCATAATCAAATGAGCTTTCATATATTTAAGCCTTTTTGGGACATTAATGTTTCAAATAATAATAATCTTTTATTATTGCGATAAAGCGATCGCAAGATCGCATATCGCAACAACATAAGAGATGCATTCAAATGGCATTTTGGTTTCCGCCGATGCGATATCGCTATCGGCGATCGGCAATGTTACATACACACCAAGTAAAGGCACATAACTCATGTCCCGATGCGACGCGATATCGGCGATCGGTTATCGGCGATACCTCATGTGAAACCGCCTTGTGATTTAAATCCCGACCCGATGCGATATCGCTATCGGCCGTCGCGCACTTCGGTAAGGCATTCGGTTCCTACCCCCGATGCGATGCGATATCGCAATCGGTAACCCCAAACCATTGTATATGCGCCTACTTCTGTTTCCATGCGCTAGCCCGATGCGATATCGCTTATCGGCTATCGGCACGATCTTTTGGTAATAATTGTGCAGCACCTAATCCCCGAAGCGATGTGGTATCGCTCATCGGTGGTCGGCAGTCTTAAAAGCCATCACTTAAAAGCTTTAATTTTATATTCATATCCGGTTGACAAAGCGCGAATCCCAAAATGCCGTTAATACAAGGGATAAGGTAATGCGTGGGTATTTAAAAGATTTTGCCCCTTCGATTAATGAGCACCTGCGTTTAACCGCCAGAATATCTGTTGCACGCTTAAGTGAGTCATTCACCCGGATAACGGTATAATTATCACATTTAATGAGTAGTAGGCCTCAAATCACCATTAATGCATCTGCAATATACTCTTAGCGATTGGATCCGCAGCCACTTTTGAAAATTAATCTTGGCACGCTTCAAATGATATATCTATCTCACTGTGTAGCGTCATTGTTATTATGTTGTTACGATTTCTCTTGCAATTGTGTAGAATTCGTCTTTTGAGAGAAGCTTAAGCATGATGGGGAAAAGATCCAAGAGGGCTACGGGCTCTACTGTTACACCTGTAGTAGGTCAAGCTGCTGCAAATAGCAAGAAAGGCCTCGTTTCAGACACTACATGCACTGGTCTTAACAAGACTACATGGCAGGGCACATATAATCTATTAGAGGCCGAACAACCACAAGTTTCAGTGACAGTAGCTACTGCGGACCCACTCAAAAAGTCCGACGCAACTCTCAAGGAGTTGGCCGATTCCTTTCTTCACAGAATAGCTGCTAGAGAGCAAGTCCTTCCCTACACTGATGTAGTGCGATGGGCAATTGAGGAAATTCCAATCACTGACAGAACGTTCCACACAAGAGACGGACGGATTTTCGGGTCGTTCAAGCCAGAGCACCTGAGGGAAATGTATCATTTGCCTGAGCCAGAGAAAATCTACAACAAAGACTTCGTGGAGAAGTTTGCAGCTGAAAACGATGTACCATCTGAGCCCATTCGGGATTGGAGGCAGAACCCGGCCAAACACAAGCACGAGAGCTCGGGTAAGTATTCTGTCGATTCCTTGGCTTCTCCCTATTGCTATGCGGGAATTATGATGTGTAGGCTATGGGGATTACATGATTCTGCCAATTTCGATATAGAAATGGTTCCCCTAATGGAAGCAGCTGTTAATAGTTTTATCATGGATTGGGCCACCATTCTTTCTGATAAATTGACTGTAGCTATTCGGGATTTTAGAGCTAAATCTGTAGTCACCGAAAGGAAAATCCCCCCATTTTATTATAGCGCCTACATTATGGACACATTGTGTTTTAACTCTGAGTTTCCCATCCTCGGTTGGAGATGGACCACCCAAGACCCTTCGCCCATTCATTTGTATCATCGGAAATTATGGAAGTCCTCTTACAAGGACCATTTGTATCAAATTTGCAATGGTTTTATGGTTCCCATTCATTATTCCATTTTTGATCGGCCTATTCCCAAAATCTCCTATCTCGCTTCCTTCGACTTACCAGCTATCGCAGGATGGTTTGGAGAAGAGCACTTTACCTATATTAGGGTTTATGGAAGCCAAGCCAAACCGCATGTTCTCCCTCTATATGTTCCAGATAAACTGTTAGCCCGAGAGATATCCTACCAAATTATGGCTGAGAGTGTAACCCAAACACTCAAGAAAGAGAAGAAGAGGGGCTGGCCCTCTTTTCCCTTAAGGATGGGTGTTTTTACTCTGCATAATCTCCAACATGCAGAAAAGGAGGCTATAAAGATGCAAGCTTTATCCCTGCCCACTATGCCAGCCAGACTCTATGATCCACATAAAACTGCTTACAATGCCCTAGAACAGGCCAAACTGACTAAGATTGACCATCAAGAGGATGAGTTTGATGACCTGTTCAGAGCTGCCGATTCAATAGGCCAAACCAAGCAGCTTGCCAAGATGAGATATAATGATGAGAGTTTAACTGAGTTCAATAAACTTAGAGAGCAGAGGTTGCAAACTCTGCCTCTAGATTTATTGTCATTAACCTCAGCGTCCTCCTCAAGCGAGCCTGGTCAGAAGCATACAACCCAATCTCCTGTTGTAAATAAAGAACAAAATAAACAACAGGAGGAAAGACAAGAGAAGCAGCAGGCAGAGAAGCAGAAAAAGGAGCAAATGGCTAAGCAGCAGAAAGAGCAGAAGGAACAAGAGCAGAGAAAGCAGAAGCAGATAGAGGAACAGCGGAAGAAGGAAGAGGAAGAAAAACAAAGGAAAGAACTGGCAGATAGGCAGAAAAAGGAATTAGCAGATAAGCAAAGAAGAGAGCAAGAAGAGAAACAGAGAAAGGAGTTAGAAGAACAGCAGCAGAAAGAGTTGGAGGAGCAAAAGAGGTTGGAACAAGAAAAGGAGAAGAGTAAATCACAGACCTCCATAGATCCTGAATTGCTGAAACAATGGAATCAATTCGATTCCATTATCAGTGGAAAGGAAGGCTCCAAAGACGCACCAGACACCACTTCTTCTCAGGTTCTATGCGGAACCAGCGGCCCACCCATTTCAAAGGATCTCGAGGTAATCACCAAAGACCCTTCCGATCAGATTGTGCTCCAGGTGGAAGATATTCCTCCCCTGGACGTTTTCTACAGCCCAAGGCTCAAAGCAGTTGTTAAGCGCTCAAGGAAGAGACGAAGGCTTGATCAACCTTCCATCTTTCCTGAGCAGACAGTCACAGGGAATGTAGTCTGGAAGGAAGAATTGGACCCCTCTGATGATCTTACCAAGCTATCGCAGTATGCGGGAGCTTATTCTGCAGCAACTATAGATAAAGCATCAGAGGTAAGTCTTTTGTTAAAGACTAAGGACCAAGAGATTTGTACATTGCAAGCAGAAGTAGCCGAAGCACGAAACAAGACAGCACAGGTAGAAGAGCAGTTGCTGGCGCAACAGCAAGCAAACAATGTATTAACCCAGCAACTGCAGACTGAAAAACAGAGGATTGATCAGAGTGCAATCCAGAAGCAGAAAGAATTAACGGAGGCATTGGCACAATTGAGAGAGGCAAACGAGCTAATGACGAAGTCAAAGGATGAGCAAATCGCTCAATTATTAGCACAGCTCGAAGATATCAAGGGCACTAAGAAAGTCGAGAATTTCAGAGCAGAGGCAGCTCAAATAAATAATGCATTAATCTCTCAGGTTAGACTCTTGTGCCAACAATTAACTGAGGCTGAGCCATTATGTGAAGTATCTACAGCAGTATGTCAGCAGATTGAAAAAGCCAGAAATGAGCTAGATCAGACCGAAGAAACCATAACTTCATATCTTGATTGGCAAGATACTGATATGGGGAAAGAAGCAAAATTGCCTAGGATCTATGAGCCATTCAAAGACATACTCTTCACGGAATGGAACACTCAGATGATGAAAGCGGAAAGGGCAGCTTCAAGGTGTAAAATGATTGCCAACAATATGATTGATTTGGTCAACAATACACTCTATTGGGCCAACATGATCTCTCAGTGTACACCTGGAAGCATAACCACGGCGAACATAATTGAACAAACAAATTATCATGGACTGGAAGAAAGGAGAAAGTTAATCGCTGGAGTAAATACTTTAACCTCCGACGCATATTGGCACTTTCTAATCAAGCCGCACACTCAAAGGTCGGCTCTTAAGTGTTTAACAGATGCTCTCAAGTGCCTAATCCCCGACTTTCAAGATGCCACATATGATGCCCAGCTCACGTCGCGTCTCAACACTCCACCGGAAGTACAGCCAATGCTTACGATATGTCAGTTGAGGTTTAAAGGCAAAGAGCCCACCGAATGAAGCATTGCTGCCGACTGCCAGATCACCAAGAAAGATGGAAAAACATTTATTGATGCCAATTTCATAGTTGTTCAGTTTTTCTTAGATATTTAGATTAGATTAGTATTTATAGACCCTTTCATTGTTTTGGAAAGGGTCGTAAAATTTTGTAATAGACTTAAAGGCTGAAGTTTGCACTACTGTGCTTCAGCCTATATTCTTTTGTGAAACTCGACCAATAGTCCTTTATTTGACGAGAAGGCTGTTTTATGCATTTGTGCACTATTGTCTCTTGTCTGGAATGCTTTCTAGTTTGAAGAAAGGACTGCGACATAGCGATTTATATAATGGATTGTTGAGCAGCTTACATGGTACTTTTATCTGCATCTGTCCTCTTTCTTTTCATATGAATTGCTGTGTTATTATCTTTTGCTATTGTTGAATACGTGTATGCGCTGTAACAGCAAATCTTCATTTCATTCCACTATTGGATGTTTTGTGATATGCCTTTCTTTTAATCATGCATGTAGCAATGATATGAATGACAATGTGTAGTAATTCGCTATTATCGCTCTGCATAACTAATTATGCAGAGCAATCTTAAATGGTTTAAACATCTATGCTTTAGTGTTAGAGTCATCTATATGCCTGCCTTAAAGCACAGATTATCAAACGCTACGCTTTGAAAGATTGATAAGTCCCGGGATTAGATTATAGTTAATATATATTTCGCTGATAGTTTTAGTTGTTTATTCATCACTATCATACCTCACAAGTTATTCATCCATCCCACTTTTATCTATTATTGGGAAACTGGTCCCATTATCCCCAGTCGGAGCCACTATCCCAAACGGAAAAGGAGCTGCTTTCAAGGTCCGGACCGGGTGGTTTCCCCTTTGTTGTGGCAGCGATTTTCGAGGCCTCAACAAAATTGGCGCTAGAAGGAGGGCCTCAGCTGTGAATGGAACATAAATCCAAACCTATAAGCCATTCTAAGAGTACTTCGCCCTCCGAATCTCCTCGATCTTCCCATTTGTATACTGGTTCGCCGGTACCCAAACAAGAAGAAGAGGAATCAACTGCCACTGCTCAAACCCATCATACCACAGAACAATTAAGTCTTGAATCACCTGAAGTTCAGTCTCTAATCCATAAACTTCAGAGCTTCTCGATTTCACCACAGAAATCTGAGGTATCAGAAAGCAGTGCGACTTCGCAGTTCAACCTCACTCACCCTCTCACCAGACTTCAGAGCGAAAAACTCGGTATTGAACCCACTGAGTTTCCTTTACCTAAAAGGAAAAGGGCAAAGAAAATTACTGAAGGGTCTGCTAGTGAAGGGCTTTCATCCACGTCCTCCATTTCATTTTCTCCACTGCAAGGTCGACCATCCACTCCCCCATTACAAATTGTCGTTCACCAGGGATCAGAAGCCTCGATATCCCAACCTATTCACTCCTCATCTTTAATCCCTTCCCATACATCCGGAATCCCAGCAGTAGTCTCAACCACTGTTGCTATCATAATGGCAGATCCATGGACTAGGCCAGGAGCAGTCAATATGCCTGCACCCTTGCATGATCTACCCGATTATCCCGAAAAATGGCTGCCTAAATTCAATCCAGATGATGGGACTCAGGCTGAAGAACACATCAACAACTTTATGTTAGCAGTTAACCTAAAAGGAGTGACAGAGCAAGATGTTGTTGTAAGACTTTTCCCTTACACTTTACAAGGATCAGCAGGATCCTGGTATTTTTCCTTACCTTCTGGTTCAATTACCAGTTGGAACACATGCCAAGAGCAGTTTCTCACCAAATATGGAGATGATAGGTCCCTAGCAACTTTAATAAACGACCTCTCCAATTTGAGAATAGAGCACAGGGAACCAATAAAAGAGTTTAATGCCAGATTTAATAAACTACTGAATAAAATCCCTACTGCTTCTAAACCAAGTGAACAAATCCGAAGCGAATGGTATATCACTGCCCTACCTGCCAACATAGCCATTTTTGTAGACAGGGCTGGCAAACCTACCTTAGCTGAAAACATGAGAGAGGCACTTGCTGTTGAAAAGCGCATTAACGCTCTAGAAAAGAAAGCTGCTCTAGAGGATAGAAAAGCTAAAAAAGTCTCGTTTAAAGAAGATTCCAAGAAGAAAACCCCGAAGGACCCGTATGACATGGAAGGTTTACAAAAGGTCCTTAAAACAATGTCTAACGAAATGGTTGAGATAAAGAAGCAGGTGGCCGAAACTTCAAGCAAAAGACCATTTAGAACTTTTAAGAAAACCGAATCAAAGCCGCCCAATGTAATATCTAACGCCGATTCAGACCAAGAAGAAGAGGAAGAGGAAACATCTTCACAGACCGATGATGAAGAAGAAGTAGCTGAATGCCACGGAATGTGGGATTTTATACTCCCAAACTCTGATACGGAGAATGAAGAAGAAGCCTTCCCGGTTACTACAAGAAGTAAAAGCACTCTTGAACCCGCCCAGGCAATTTCAAAGAAGAGGAGCGCAGGCGCTACTACAGCAAAGGAAAAAGTTCCCCCAAAGAAGTCACCTGTAGTAGTTCCTCAAAACCAGCCTTCAACTTCTAGTTCTCCTTCAACATCCAAGACTCTGGTGGTATCGGATTCAATGGAATATAACATTGTTGATGACATGAAGAAGACTAAGGCAAATATAACCATGTTTGAACTCAGTAAACTAAAACATCAACAAAAGCTACTTCTCAAAGAATTAAATGCTGTTCCCTCTACTCCCCTTCCCAGTGCAAGAGCTGCCAACGATTCAGGCCAGCCTCCTGCAGGTATGGTTGAAATTACCGATTCAGTTTTAATCGGAGATAAATCTAATTCTCACACTCCACCCTTCCTGCTCACTTATGAGATTTATAATAGAAACTTGCACAACTGTTTAATTGATTCAGGGGCCTCATCTAATATAATGCCAGCTTCAGTTTGCTCTAAGCTGAACATTGAACCCCAGAAGTCTGCCATTCATATGTGCAGTTGGATAGGACTAAGGTGCAGGTTGTGGGAGAAATTAATTCTGTAACCATCAGGTTGTCAGCCGACCCCAGAATAGTTCAGAGGATTGACATCTTAATTGCCGACATACCTGAATTTTATGGTTTGATTTTAAGCAGAGATTGGTCCGAAAAACTACATGGGTATATTTCCACAGATTGGTCACATATGTGGCTTCCCTACAAGGGAAAGCCGAATCAAATAAGGATCGATCGGGAGAAGCATATGACCCACACAGTTACTGAATTTGAGCAAGAAAACCAACCTGTGGCATTCAACAACAATATTTTGGGGAACTATTCGTCCGAATCATTCTTTGGCAACTTTGTTGCCCAACCATCTCCTTTTTCAGTTAATCATTTTACATCTCAGATTGAAAATTTTTCACAAACAGATAAGTCCAGATGTTTTAATGATGCTGAGAAAATTGTAGATATGTTTGTTAATACTCCTTTATTTTGGTCTTTATATTTTGATGGCTCTAAGTCCAGTGAAGGCTCAGGAGCAGGTTGCATTTTGGTTAGCCCGCAAGGAGAAAAGACAATGTTGTCTTGTAGGTTAGAATTTGAGTGTACTAATAACACAGCCGAATATGAAGCTTTGGTCCAGGGTTTATATAAAGCGATCGGCCTTGAAGTGCGATATCTAAAAGTGTTCGGCGATTCGGAAATCATTGTTAAACAAGTTAGAAATGCAATTCATTGCCTTTCGACTCACCTTAAGCATTATCAATCGCTAGTGCAGGATCTTACCTCACACTTTTCAGCCTTCAACATTTCTTCTATTCCTAGGTCACAAAATTCAGCAGCCGACCTACTAGCCAATGTAGCCTCCAAACTGCTACCTTCCGAAGACTACAGCCTTGATAGATTTTCTGTAGAATTACTTTTTAGACCTTCAATTCCTGACAATGTCACTAATTGGAGAGTATTTAACCATGATGAAGATATCTTGCAGTTTCTAACTTCGGAACAATCCTATGACAATCAAGTCATTGAGGAAGATGATCACGATCTACAGATGAAACAAGCGCCTCAAGAAAATTCGATTCCTAAACCCGTGGTGAAGCTTGAAGACCTTTATGATATCAAAGACAGGTTTAAACCTGTAATTAATGCAAAGCTTCAAAGTTCCACCCTTAGGTTTGAATTAATAAATCTAGGCACAGAAGATGCTCCTCAAAACATCAACTTAGGAATAGGACTTTCCCAAGAAGAAAAGGAAGCATTTATTAAACTATTGAGAAAAAACAAACAGGTCTTCGCTTGGAAATATGATGACCTAAAGACATATGATACATCTATTATCCAGCATACCATCCCTATGCTTCCTGATCAGAAACCAATTCAGCAAAAATTAAGAAAAATACATCCAAATTTGGAGACCCAAATAAAGTCGGAGCTTAATAAGCTTTTGAAAGCCAAAATTATCTTTCCGGTCCGACATTCAAGTTGGGTCTCTAATATGGTGCCAGTCAGGAAGAAGAATGGCGACATTCGAATCTGTATTGATTTCAGGAACCTCAATAAAGCGAGCTTGAAAGATAATTTCCCGTTACCTACTATGGAGCAAATTCTTCAATCAGTAGCAGGTTCTGAATTGATGTCCTTTCTTGATGGATTCTCCGGATACAACCAAGTTTTGGTTCATCCTGATGACCAACTCAAAACCACATTCAGAACAAAATGGGGAACTTATGCATATCAGAAAATGCCTTTTGGACTCATAAACGCAGGAGCGACATTCCAGAGAGCCATGGATATAGCCTTCAAAGGGTTGATTAATCGATCAGTAGTCGTCTACTTAGACGATATTACTGTATATTCTAAAAAGAGATATAATCATTTGCATGACTTAAATCAAATCTTTCAGCGATGCAAAAGGTATGGTATTTCTCTAAACCCAAAGAAGTCTTTCTTTGCTCTTGATCAAGGAAAGCTCTTAGGCTTTATAGTATCCAAGGATGGCATTTATATTGATCCTGATCGGATTAAGGAAATTTCTGAAATCCCTTTCCCACACAATAAAAAATCGATGCAGTCATTCTTGGGTCAGATTAATTTTGTCAAACGATTTGTTCCAGATTTCTCTCAAATTGTATTACCACTTCAGACAATGATCAAGAAGAATTCAGTCTTCAAGTGGGGAGCAGAAGAAAAGCAAGCTTTTGATGTTATCAAGCAATCAATAATCAATGCCCCAGCCTTGAATACTCCCAATTTTTCTAATCATTTTACATTGTATACCGTTGCGTCCGATGTATCCTATGCTGCAGTTCTCACGCAGCCAAATGCTCATAACTTGGAAGCACCCATTTCATTTTTTAGCTCAAATCTTCAGGGTGCCGAATTAAATTATTCCGATGTGGAGAAACAAGCCTTTGCTGTGTTCAAAGCAGTTAAACATTACAGGCCCTTTCTTTTGAAAACTCACACGAAAGTTATAGTCCCTTTCCCGGCGGTAAGGCAACTTTTAATTCAAAAAGAACTAGGTGAAAGAAGGGCCAATTGGGTCACAGCACTTCAAGAATATGACCTAGAAATAAAGCCAGCAAAGATTGTTAGGGGCCAAGGTTTTTGCAGGATATTGGCAGGAGCATCAAACATTCCTGAATCAAGCGACATGGATCAGACTCAAACAATCAATCAGATAAGTGTCACTGATTCCGAATCTCAATATGCAGATTTGATATTTTATTTGAAGAATGGTTATGCTCCTCCAAATTTATCTTACAAAAATAAAAGGGCCATTAGGTTAAAAGCAAAGAATTTCACTCTCATTAATGATGTGCTCTTTAGACAAAATTATGATTCTATCCTGTTAAGATGTCTTGAGAGGAGGACATTTTGGGGCAGACACGACAGCCCACAAAGTTATTCATGCTGGATATTATTGGCCTACACTGTTTAGAGATGCTCATGAATACGTAAGAAAATGCTTCAATTGCCAAACTGCTAGTGGAAGACAACGGAAATCAGCTTTCCCCTGCAACCTGTCAACATTGAACAGCCATTTGAACAATGGGGATTAGATATCATTGGAGAGATTACTCCACCATCTTCCAAACAACACAGGTATATCCTCACTGCTACCGATTATTTTACCAAATGGGTAGAGGCTATTCCTTTGAAGGCAGCAAATTCAGAGGCAATCATCGAGTTCATAGACCAATTCATCATTACCAGGTTTGGTGTCCCAAACGCTCTCGTTTTTTATAATGCTTCCTATTTCTCAGGAAATGCTATATATGATTTTGCTATTAAGAGGGGGTTTAAATTGAAATATTCTGCTAATTATTATCCCCAGGGAAATGGTTTAGCAGAATCTACTAATAAAAATCTCATCAAAATCATTAAGCGAACTGTTGAACAGAATCATAGAAACTGGCACAAATCTCTAGTATTTGCATTATGGGCTGATAGGATTACACAAAAGGCTTCTATAGGTTCCTCCCCATTTAATCTAGTTTACGGAAAAGAAGCAGTATTGCCTACCAATCTTGTTCTACCCTCTTTAGCCCTAGTACAGTACATCGAAGAGACTCCTTCTTCCTCTATCCAACTTAGACATGACCAAATTCTCAAATTAGAAGAAGAAAGGGAGAAAGCCAGAATCACTCACGCCAAACATCAACAAATGATCAAAGCATCCTTTGACTTAACCTCATCCGATTCCAAACACTTCCAAGTTGGTGACTTAGTTCTCAAATGGGACAAGGCCCATGAAGATAAAGGTAAGCATACCAAATTTCAGAAAATGTGGCTTGGACCATTTCAGATCTGTGACAAGATAGGCCATTCAACCTTTATATTGCAAGACTTATCAGGGGTGAGAGATTCTCTCCCTGTTAATGGCCTGGTCTTGAAGAAATTCTTTAATTGAGAAGGTGATCCCTTCTCCTCTTTGTAGATTTGTGTAGTTTGTAGGATCGATAGGAAATAAAACTGTAGAGTATCTCCATTGACCTTTAGCTTGGTTTGAAAAAGCTGTCTCACAAAATAATCCAAATATTTGCTTTTAGATAGTAGAACCCTCAACCAAAAGGAATAATTTCTAGGGAACTAGATATCTGTTTGTTCTGAAATCACCACTTAACGTTTTGAAGACTCTTCTCGAAAGGTTAAAGTTCTGTAAATCATTCTCGGTTTTTAAATACTGGTCTCCAAAGGTTATTCATTTTAAGATAAAATCTAACCCATTTTCAGCATCTTCAACTCTTCACCTGTCATCCATTTGCTCTTAAGGAGAAAATTGTTCACCCCATTCACTAAAGTTTATGGTTACTCAGAGTGTAATTCTAAAATATAGAAGATTAAAGATAAGAGGTCTTATTACAAGCCTGCTTACCATGTTCATAGGAAAGTAGTTTGACTGACATTACCAATACTGCCTATCATAACAGGGTAATGGCTTGAAATTTCAAGACAAAGAGGTCTCATCACGAGCCGGCTTGTTCAGTTAAATTATTACCAGTGAATGGCATTGTCAATAGCTGGCCACCAAACCAGGACAATGGCTTTTTATCTTATCAATGACAAAGAATGAAAAAACGGATAAAAAATAAAATATGGCAACATATTTTAGTTTCATTCTGTTAACTACAATCTTATGTGAATGGAAAAGTGAATAATACTATGGTTAAAAGGTATCCCTGTCGAGACTATAAACGTTTGCTGGCAACAGAGGCTCTACCTATGACAGAGGGGTTAATTATAAAAGCTGATTTGGGAAAGTTTTTTGTTTTATCATTATAAACCAATAAAGGCCTATTTTCAGACTAAGAATGTATTTATTTTTCTCGAAACCAAAAGGATAGAAGTTAACAGAATTCACTTGGTTCAGAACGCGCGAATATCCAGTTAAATTAGAAGTTTTTCCCTTCTGATTGAGTTTCTAATTTTGAAAAGCTTAAGTGTTTGGATTACTTTCAGAGATAACTGGTTCTTCCAGCGAATCGCCAATTGTTGTGCCCTACAACAACCCCCCATTTCATATCATTCTTATTTTTCAAAAAATTAACATATGGAATGGGTCCCTTTTAAAATTTTGGCATCAATGCTTGCATGTTCAAAAAAGGCCGCATAATCAAATGAGCTTTCATGTACTTAAGCCTTTTTCGGACATTAATGTTTCAAATAACAAACAATCTTTTATTATTGCGATAAAGCGATCGCAAGATCGCATATCGCAACAACATGAGAGATGCATTCAAATGGCATTTTGGTTTCCGCCGATGCGATATCGCTATCGGCGATCGGCAATGTTACATACACACCAAGTAAAGGCACATAACTCATGTCCCGATGCGACGCGATATCGGCGATACCTCATGTGAAACCGCCTTGTGATTTAAATCCCGACCCGATGCGATATCGCTATCGGCCGTCGCGCACTTCGGTAAGGCATTCGGTTCCTACCCCCGATGCGATGCGATATCGCAATCGGTAACCCCAAACCATTGTATATGCGCCTACTTCTGTTTCCATGCGCTAGCCCGATGCGATATCGCTTATCGGCTATCAGCACGATCTTTTGGTAATAATTGTGCAGCACCTAATCCCCGAAGCGATGTGGTATCGCTCATCGGTGGTCGGCAGTCTTAAAAGCCATCACTTAAAAGCTTTAATTTTATATTCATATCCGGTTGACAAAGCGCGAATCCCAAAATTCTGTTAATACAAGGGATAAGGTAATGCGTGGGTATTTAAAAGATTTTGCCCCTTCGATTAATGAGCACCTGCGTTTAACCGCCAGAATATCTGTTGCACGCTTAAGTGAGTCATTCACCCGGATAACGGTATAATTATCACATTTAATGATTAGTAGGCCTCAAATCACCATTAATGCATCTGCAATATACTCTTAGCGATTGGATCCGCAGCCACTTTTGAAAATTAATCTTGGCACGCTTCAAATGATATATCTATCTCACTGTGTAGCGTCATTGTTATTATGTTGTTACGATTTCTCTTGCAATTGTGTAGAATTCGTCTTTTGAGAGAAGCTTAAGCATGATGGGGAAAAGATCCAAGAGGGCTACGGGATCTACTGTTACACCTGTAGGAGGTTAAGCTGCTGCAAATAGCAAGAAAGGCCTCGTTTCAGACACTACATGCACTGGTCTTAACAAGACTACATGGCAGGGCACATATAATCTATTAGAGGCCGAACAACCACAAGTTTCAGTGACAGTAGCTACTGCGGACCCACTCAAAAAGTCCGACGCAACTCTCAAGGAGTTGGCCGATTCCTTTCTTCACAGAATAGCTGCTAGAGAGCAAGTCCTTCCCTACACTGATGTAGTGCGATGGGCAATTGAGGAAATTCCAATCACTGACAGAACGTTCCACACAAGAGACGGACGGATTTTCGGGTCGTTCAAGCCAGAGCACCTGAGGGAAATGTATCATTTGCCTGAGCCAGAGAAAATCTACAAAAAAGACTTCGTGGAGAAGTTTGCAGCTGAAAACGATGTACCATCTGAGCCCATTCGGGATTGGAGGCAGAACCCGGCCAAACACAAGCACGAGAGCTCGGGTAAGTATTCTGTCGATTCCTTGGCTTCTCCCTATTGCTATGCGGGAATTATGATGTGTAGGCTATGGGGATTACATGATTCTGCCAATTTCGATATAGAAATGGTTCCCCTAATGGAAGCAGCTGTTAATAGTTTTATCATGGATTGGGCCACCATTCTTTCTGATAAATTGACTGTAGCTATTCGGGATTTTAGAGCTAAATCTGTAGTCACCGAAAGGAAAATCCCCCCATTTTATTATAGCGCCTACATTATGGACACATTGTGTTTTAACTCTGAGTTTCCCATCCTCGGTTGGAGATGGACCACCCAAGACCCTTCGCCCATTCATTTGTATCATCGGAAATTATGGAAGTCCTCTTACAAGGACCATTTGTATCAAATTTGCAATGGTTTTATGGTTCCCATTCATTATTCCATTTTTGATCGGCCTATTCCCAAAATCTCCTATCTCGCTTCCTTCGACTTACCAGCTATCGCAGGATGGTTTGGAGAAGAGCACTTTACCTATATTAGGGTTTATGGAAGCCAAGCCAAACCGCATGTTCTCCCTCTATATGTTCCAGATAAACTGTTAGCCCGAGAGATATCCTACCAAATTATGGCTGAGAGTGTAACCCAAACACTCAAGAAAGAGAAGAAGAGGGGTTGGCCCTCTTTTCCCTTAAGGATGGGTGTTTTTACTCTGCATAATCTCCAACATGCAGAAAAGGAGGCTATAAAGATGCAAGCTTTATCCCTGCCCACTATGCCAGCCAGACTCTATGATCCATATAAAACTGCTTACAATGCCCTAGAACAGGCCAAACTGACTAAGATTGACCATCAAGAGGATGAGTTTGATGACCTGTTCAGAGCTGCCGATTCAATAGGCCAAACCAAGCAGCTTGCCAAGATGAGATATAATGATGAGAGTTTAACTGAGTTCAATAAACTTAGAGAGCAGAGGTTGCAAACTATGCCTCTAGATTTATTGTCATTAACCTCAGCGTCCTCCTCAAGCGAGCCTGGTCAGAAGCATACAACCCAATCTCCTGTTGTAAATAAAGAACAAAATAAACAACAGGAGGAAAGACAAGAGAAGCAGCAGGCAGAGAAGCAGAAAAAGGAGCAAATGGCTAAGCAGCAGAAAGAGCAGAAGGAACAAGAGCAGAGAAAGCAGAAGCAGATAGAGGAACAGCGGAGGAAGGAAGAGGAAGAAAAACAAAGGAAAGAACTGGCAGATAGGCAGAAAAAGGAATTAGCAGATAAGCAAAGAAGAGAGCAAGAAGAGAAACAGAGAAAGGAGTTAGAAGAACAGCAGCAGAAAGAGTTGGAGGAGCAAAAGAGGTTGGAACAAGAAAAGGAGAAGAGTAAATCACAGACCTCCATAGATCCTGAATTGCTGAAACAATGGAATCAATTCGATTCCATTATCAGTGGAAAGGAAGGCTCCAAAGATGCACCAGACACCACTTCTTCTCAGGTTCTATGAGGAACCAGCGGCCCACCCATTTCAAAGGATCTCGAGGTAATCACCAAAGACCCTTCCGATCAGATTGTGCTCCAGGTGGAAGATATTCCTCCCCTGGACGTTTTCTACAGCTCGAGGCTCAAAGCAGTTGTTAAGCGCTCAAGGAAGAGACGAAGGCTTGATCAAACTTCCATCTTTCCTGAGCAGACAATCACAGGGAATGTAGTCTGGAAGGAAGAATTGGACCCCTCTGATGATCTTACCAAGCTATCGCAGTATGCGGGAGCTTATTCTGCAGCAACTATAGATAAAGCATCAGAGGTAAGTCTTTTGTTAAAGACTAAGGACCAAGAGATTTGTACATTGCAAGCAGAAGTAGCCGAAGCATGAAACAAGATAGCACAGGTAGAAGAGCAGTTGCTGAAGCAACAGCAAGCAAACAATGTATTAACCCAGCAACTGCAGACTGAAAAACAAAGGATTGATCAGAGTGCAATCCAGAAGCAGAAAGAATTAACGGAGGCATTGGCACAATTGAGAGAGGCAAACGAGCTAATGACGAAGTCAAAGGATGAGCAAATCGCTCAATTATTAGCACAGCTCGAAGATATCAAGGGCACTAAGAAAGTCGAGAATTTCAGAGCAGAGGCAGCTCAAATAAATAATGCATTAATCTCTCAGGTTAGACTCTTGTGCCAACAATTAACTGAGGCTGAGCCATTATGTGAAGTATCTACAGCAGTATGTCAGCAGATTGAAAAAGCAAGAAATGAGCTAGATCAGACCGAAGAAACCATAACTTCATATCTTGATTGGCAAGATACTGATATGGGGAAAGAAGCAAAATTGCCTAGGATCTATGAGCCATTCAAAGACATACTCTTCACGGAATGGAACACTCAGATGATGAAAGCGGAAAGGGCAGCTTCAAGGTGTAAAATGATTGCCAACAATATGATTGATTTGGTCAACAATACACTCTATTGGGCCAACATGATCTCTCAGTGTACACCTGGAAGCATAACCACGGCGAACATAATTGAACAAACAAATTATCATGGACTGGAAGAAAGGAGAAAGTTAATCGCTGGAGTAAATACTTTAACCTCCGACGCATATTGGCACTTTCTAATCAAGCCGCACACTCAAAGGTCGGCTCTTAAGTGTTTAACAGATGCTCTGAAGTGCCTAATCCCCGACTTTCAAGATGCCACATATGATGCCCAGCTCACGTCGCGTCTCAACACTCCACCGGAAGTACATCCAATGCTTACGATATGTCAGTTGAGGTTTAAAGGCAAAGAGCCCACCGAATGAAGCATTGCTGCCGACTGCTAGATCACCTAGAAAGATGGAAAAACATTTATTGATGCCAATTTCATAGTTGTTCAGTTTTTCTTAGATATTTAGATTAGATTAGTATTTATAGACCCTTTCATTGTTTTGGAAAGGGTCGTAAAATTTTGTAATAGACTTAAAGGCTGAAGTTTGCACTACTGTGCTTCAGCCTATATTCTTTTGTGAAACTCGACCAATAGTCCTTTATTTGACGAGAAGGTTGTTTTATGCATTTGTGCACTATTGTCTCTTGTCTGGAATGCTTTCTAGTTTGAAGAAAGGACTGCGACATAGCGATTTATATAATGGATTGTTGAGCAGCTTACATGGTACTTTTATCTGCATCTGTCCTCTTTCTTTTCATATGAATTGCTGTGTTATTATCTTTTGCTATTGTTGAATACGTGTATGCGCTGTAACAGCAAATCTTCATTTCATTCCACTATTGGATGTTTTGTGATATGCCTTTCTTTTAATCATGCATGTAGCAATGATATGAATGACAATGTGTAGTAATTCGCTATTATCGCTCTGCATAACTAATTATGCAGAGCAATCTTAAATGGTTTAAACATCTATGCTTTAGGGTTAGAGTCATCTATATGCCTGCCTTAAAGCACAGATTATCAAACGCTACGCTTTGAAAGATTGATAAGTCCCGGGATTAGATTATAGTTAATATATATTTCGCTGATAGTTTTAGTTGTTTATTCATCACTATCATACCTCACAAGTTATTCATCCATCCCACTTTTATCTATTATTGGGAAACTGGTCCCATTATCCCCAGTTGGAGCCACTATCCCAAACGGAAAAGGATCTGCTTTCAAGGTCCGGACCGGGTGGTTTCCCCTTTGTTGTGGCAGCGATTTTCGAGGCCTCAACAAGTTGAGAAACCCAACAGAGTGGAGGCATTATAGCATAAAGAGGCATGCAAATAGGCAATCCTAATACTTAAACTACTGAAGTAGGAAGAAGAGGCATTACCCAGAGGTCCTACATTTGAGGTCATTCCCGTAGGTTCCAAACCCTCTACCTCTTCCAATGCTTTAGAACCTGCAACTCATTCATGCAAAGCATATACAACAGTAGTAATAGAAAGCATGTTCATGATATAGGTGTTAGTTCATTTAAGCATGTAAGCAAATAAGCATTAACATAAGATTCATAAGAAAATCATAACATAGATTAATGCACTAAGACCTTAAATATCAGGAACAAAACAACACATCTTTATTGATGTAATCTAAAGAAAGTATGGAATAACTATAACCTGAGTCATCCACTGGCTCCAAGCGAAACTATCCTCCGGATCTGTCCTACCCGGGCCTTAGCAATCCTCCTCCACAGGTATACACAAGGATTTCATAAAGGGATGAAGAACATCTCAATAAGGAAATAGAGGTTTCCTATGACTTGGGAGTGCATAAGGCACAAGGATTTCTTCAGACTTGATTAGGGATGTAATCAACTATAATATCAATATCCAATATTTTCTCCTCTCTTAGGCCTTCCCATGGAGGTCTATTTATACTTCTCCAAATTATTTTTTTCAGTTGGGAAACAGTTGGGCCACGGGCTATAGTAGGTGAGTAACAGGTAAAACTCGTAAACTCCACCATAATTTAAGGAGTTTATATATTTTTTAATGTTTTAACACATATATGTAGGTTGGGTATAGACTGACCCACGTGTACACATGTTTTATAAAGGGAAAAACAACGTATGGGATTTTAAACATTGTTTTTTAGAATTTGGACCAAGTCTAGAAGGGAAGGGTTGCCCTAGGCCATAACACAAAGCATCAAATCAACCAAGGGTGTTAAATGGTGCTATAACAGATATATCTTGTGTCAATTATGGTTTGTGAGATTTTATTTTGATGTTATTTATTTTCTACATAATTATAATTTTCATGCATGCATAATAAACATTAATTAATAGATCCAATAATCTATGTTGAAATAAACCCTCATAGTGTAGATTTCATATTTTCTAATATATTTTAGTAAATTTGTTGTGAGGAATTGTCCAGTGGAATATCCATGGTAATTTATGGATCAAATAAGAGGTCTCTTATTTGGCTCATATCCATTTGAGAAAATGGTAATATCTTTCAAGGCAAGAGGTTATAAGATATAATTATAGTTATAAGTATTCATAGCTAATGGTTAAATAAACGTGTATTTAGGGGTTATAGAGGATTTGTGTTGGGGATTATATGTTAGAGGTTTTAAGGGTCAAGTGGTAAAGAGGTTATTAGAGTTTGTGAGTAATGTTTTATAATAATTAGAAGTTAAATTAATGATAAAGGTGTTGTATTATGGATTTGAATGATTATAAGCAGTAGGGGTTAAAGGTTCAAGGGTTACATTGTTTATGGATTATGTGTTAGCAATTATATTAGTTAAGGGAATTATATAGTATGCATGTTGGAATTTGTAAGGCTTATAGTTTCTAACAATTATGTGATATTGGTGTAATGGGTTGTATGGGTTATGGGTTCGAGTTATACGACATAGTTGCATATAGATTAACATAAATGTGTTTTAGTATCATAACCAAGTGTGATATATGGTGATGAATGTCACTACAGTTTCACTCCTTCCATTGGCCATTGACATCATAGAGAGAGATTTACTCCATAGAGAGTCTATTTTAGGTGGCAAAAATTTCCCTCAGAGGAAGTAATTCCAGCATGTCCTCCAGAGGTTGCTTGTCCATAATATGATCTATCCATAATATAATTTTCACTCCATTTCTAGGTATCTAGTAAAGGATTTTACTAATAATAGGGGCAATTTTCGAAATGAGATTCCATACCGTCGACCCTTTTCGTTTGGGATGAATTTGATCAATACTTCTTTCTCTCTCGAGTAAAATGTATTTTTCTATGAGGTCAGATTTCCACCAATCCTCATTTTGTGTCACGAACCTCCAAACTAGATTTTCCACTATTGCATTATTCATGAGAATAGGATCTTTGATTCCTAATCCTCCGTGAGTTTTGGGAGATCTAATTGTAGCCCATTTAATCATATGAAACTTCTTTCTACTTTATTTGCCTCCTTCCCACATAAGCCTTCTAATTTCCTTATCCAAATGATTCAAAATACTTTGAGGTGCTAGAAGACCAGAGAAATGATAGAGAGGTAGTGCTGGGAGGACTTCCTTTGTTAATATAGTGTGGTGATTAGAAATATTAAGTCACCTTTATCCCCATATATTAAATTTATATTTTAATTTGGAGAGGATTCCTTCCCAAGCTTGCAATGAGTGAGTTTTCAAGCATATGGGGATACCCAAGTATTTGAATACTTTCAATGTTTTCATAGTTCAGTAGCCTAATATTCCACCAATTTTTCTCTACTTTACTACTAAAATATTCCACGAGTAAATTATGGACTTGTATGAATCCATTTTCCCTCCATATGGAAAAAGGAAGTTATTTATCTCCACCTTAAACCTTCTAGCTATGATTGTTGAGGCTCCACTTAAAAGGAGTGTGTCGTCTACAAACAACAAATGGTTAATACTTCAAAAAACTTAGAAATATATTATTCACGAAAACCATTCAATGCTTATTTCATATTCCAACCTCTAGCTAATATTATCATTCATTAAAATATACATAAAGGGATATGATGGGCATCCTTTATGGGGTACCCTAGATGCTTTAAAGAACCCAATGACTTTGTCATTTACCTATAGAGCTATTCACAAGGAAATGATACTCAGGACCACCCACTTTATAAATTTATCATCAAATCCAAATTTGGAAATTACTTTGTAAAGGAAGGTATGGTTGATGCGATCAAATACATTTGTCATATCCAACTTGATGATCATTCCCTTATCTCCATATTCTAAATAGAATTGATTGCTTCTTAAACTAAGACTATGGTGTCCAATATTTGCATCTGAGGAACGAACCCACCTTGGCTATCAAATATTATGTTTGGAAGAAACCTTTTGAGTTGAGTCTTCTAGCTAAAAAAATTGAAATTATATTATAAGAAACATTATAGAGGGAAATGGGTTGAAAGAAAGGAAAATTGGATGGATTGGATTCTTTTGGAATCAGTGCTAGGAAGGAAGTGTTCATTCCACCTCCCATACAGTTCCTCTTTAAAGAGTATCCCACCATCCTACATAAATCATATTTTATCAGATCCCAAAAGAATTGATAAAAGTGAACTGAAAAACCATCTAGTCCCAGGGCTTTATTCGGGTTGAAGGAGAACACTACTTGTTTGATTTTATCTTCCCATAGTGGCTTTGTTAACCATTGATTATATTCAATTGAGATTAATTCTAGCACATTATCTAATAGGAAGGCCTCAACATCTAATGAGGAGATCGTTTGTTGGCTATACAATGATCAAAAGTGTCTAACAACCTCTTCCTTGATTTGTTGAAAGTTTGTTATTTGGTTCCCCATTACCATTATTTCTTTTTTATTATTTTTCCACTCTTAGTTTCTTTCTTTATTATGAGAGAACTATGTGTTCTTGTCCCCTACCTAGAGCCATATACTTTGTGGTTTAATCCTCCACTTCTCTTCTTCTTCTGTTAGAAGCATGTGATATTTTGCAAAGAGCTCTTTTTATTTCTAAAAAATCTCATTTACTACTAGATCATCCTCAATTATAGACTGCAACCATTCCATCTTTCCTTTATACTCTTTAATTGTCACCTAGTTATCTGTCCTTAAGTCTCTAACCCAAATTTAATCTTCTCCTTTCAATTTTTTTATTTTTTGCTCCCAGATCCTTATAGGGCTACTTGTGACCCATTATTCCCACGTTAATGCCACCAAAACAATGAATCTTGGTTTCTTAATCAAAATAGGACTGAACCAAAATGGGAGAGGTCTGTAGTTTAATATCTCAGTTAAGTCTAATGCTATTAGATTGTGATCTTATCCACTCCAAGGAATAATGCGGGATTGGATTATTAAATTTTCATAGAAAGGTGTCAAAGATCAGAAACCTATCTAGGAAGGAAGCAACTTTTCCTACTCTGGAGCATATGTTATTCCAAGTATGCTTGTGTTTGGTGGTTTTGATGCCTATGTGTTTCAGGTTTTGGGTGAGGTCTTCCACATTCTCTTGGAATTGGTCTCTGATTTGAGATCCCCATTTTTTCGCACTTGTGGATAATGGTGTTGAAATCCCCTCTCAAAATACAGTTTGAGCTATAATTAGTATATTCTAGTGCCATTAATGAATCCCATCATTCTTACTTTTCTCTAAATTTAAAAGGAATATAAATATTTTATATTTTATATACCTAGTTTGTGGGAATATGGAAAAAAATTATCGCCAACCAATGTAGAGTTGAAAAATGATTAATCATTTGAAGTTGTGTGGGATTCCACATTGTGCACACATCTTCTGAGGCTCCTCTTAAACTTATTGAAAATATCTCTCTTCCATTACATAACTTAAGTTGTCTTTGGAGGAGTTCATGATCCTCCATTTTTATCTCCTAGAGTTGGGCCACTGAAGGCATTTCTTGTTTGATTAATGACTTGATCTCTTCCATTCGTTTTTCTGATGCCAAGCCCCTACAATTCCATGAGATTACCTTCATCACTTATTAGATGCATGGGTTTACCCTTATGACGGGGTGACTTTATTCCCTTTTTTGGTGTTTCTGAATCCTTGCAGTTGAGTATCCAAAATGCCTTGTGTGCCCAATTCCTTTTCCTTTTTAGTTTCCCCCGTTATTATCTCCCTATTTGTTTTCCTTCCAACTCTTATTAGTTTCCTCTCTTGTCTCTTTCCTTTTCAACCTTTGACTTTTCATTCACTGAGTTGGAAAAGATTGAACTAGCTTTAACATCCCTTGGAGAAAGGAATTCATCCTCCTTAACTAACGAGTCTTCATGATTCAATTGGTTCTAGTCTTCTTCCATAAGTAGCATAATATCGTTGATTTTCTCCAGACAGTCCTTATTGTGTATCACCGAATCTGAAGGAGGAGGGTTTGGTTGTGGAATTTCACCTTCCTCAACCTCCATATTGAATGCTTCAAAAATGGTTCCTCATCTTTCAACACTTCTTAAGTTTTTGATTCCTTCTCCAATACCTTGTCCTGATTTCCTTGGAGAACATGGCTATGTTCCATTGTTCACCACATGATCATTTTGTTGTGGTTGGGTTTGTTGCTATAAAGGTATTCCTCTTCTCCTATTGGCTTGTTGCCATTGTTCACCTATATATACTTGTTTAGGTTCCTCATATTTTATTTTTCTTGCAATTTCATGCAAAGTGTCCATATTCATGCCACATTTTGCATTTTAAGGGGAGTTGATCATAATCTACCTCCTATCTATTTGACCAACTATCCAAGTTCAATTTGATTGCCATCAAGAGATGTTTGTCTAGATCCACCTCTACATAGCTTCATGCACATGAGAATAAACCTTCATGGGGTTCAGTTATATCAATGTATCTTCCTAGGGAATTTCCAATGCTTCTGAAGGTGGCATCATTCCAACAGTGCAAAGGAAGAAATGGGAGCTTTACCCAGACAAGGATAGTTGAAGAGATGTTGTTGTGTCGATTGAAGTTGTTGCACATAGTGTTGTAGTTGATGAAAATACGATGTCATTTATGTTAAAGGGGTGTATGGGACAATAGTAGAAGCATCGTTCTTGATGATCAAAGAAGTAGTAGGACTCTTTGTGAAGCAATATGACAAGTTGACCTTTCACAATATCTCATTACATGAAGGTATGGGTGCTTAAAGTTATTCAAGTTCTTGATGAATTTATGATGCTCGAAATATCCTACAAATAGCATGGTTATGTAGAGCTCGTAGATACCTTTCAAACAATATATTATGCTAAAATAAGTCCTCCTAGATGAGAAGTTATGGCCAGTTGAAAATCACCATTAGATTGGACCAAATTGCAAGGGAAAATTATAAGGCCAAACCCAAATTATTAAAGGGTAAAAAAGTGGGAAAGTTCCAGATAGATCCACCATAGATAGAATAAATCAATGACCACAATCCAACAAATATGTACATTATTTAACATTTTGAAAAGGCGTGCATGTATCGAACAGATCAATGGTATCTTAAACAAATAAATGTTTAAATAGAAGAAAAGTAGCATGATATTTAAAAGACCAACCAAATGTCGACACATGGCATCATTTTATTGCTTGATGATGTGGAGCATGCTAATATTAGCATAATGATGTGGCACCACCAGAGGACGCCACCTAGCCAAGTGGTTTTGCACTTTTTATTTGTAGAAATTCTAAAAAAAGGTGACCCATGGCATGCTCTCATATGGCCATGTGGCATGATGACATCATGTTGACATCATCGTGCAGAGAACCGGTGACCCTTATGTCACGTGGGGTGGTCACATGGCAGTTTGAGGGAGGAAAATCAAATTAAATTTAATAAAGGTGGGTCAACTCGAATAATGGTCACATGGAATGTTTGCAACGAAGTGTCATATGGTTCAAGTTTTATGCTTGATTTAATAGAGGTTCTAGTCAACTCGACCATCCCCAGGTCCACCTACAACTTTATGTGTGTGTGTGTGTGTGTGTGTGTATGTATATATGTATATATGTCACAACCAAGATGTGAAAGGCATCATTGAAGTGTTATGTTCTACGATTGAGTTCAGACCAATTTTGTCCTGAATGATTAAAGTCCTTCTTTTGTTTCAGCTGAATGGTCTATTAGAGCGAAAATGATTCTTGTTCTAGTTCGTCGAGAATTTGGCTATGGTTTAGTATGTAGGCTCTTGTTGTTGAATTTTGTAACTATGGTTGGTCTTCATAATGTATATTTATATTGATTATTGTAAAGAATATTTTAAATGCTAGAGTCAAAAGAAACATATATTTTGAGTCAAGTCCCATTTGGACTTTTAAAAGAAAGAAATTTGAATTTTTGAAATTGAAATTTTTCGCTCCAAGATTGTCAATTCAGCCTCCCTCCAAATCAAGTCGGCCCAGGAAAAGGACGCACCCACTCGACCTAGAAGAACTATATATATATATATATATATATATATATATATATATATATATATATATATATTTGACCTCCTCCATAAGGAAGCAATTCGATTTATCTCATCAAGAATCTTCTAGGCATCCATGTGAAGGACAAGAAGGATAAGGAGGATGAAAAGAAGGATAAATTTCATTTCTTTATCTCTCTCTCTCTCAATCTTGCATGTGCGGATAGTCTCTCTCTCCTGGTCCGCATATTTTATGGGTAGTTTTGTTGTAGGGGGCTGAAATTTTGGGCAATTGCAGGGGCCACAATTTTTGGGTTTTTAGGTAGAATAAGGAGGCCGAAATTTAGCCTAAGTCAGATTAGAAGGAAGAAGTTTGGATCATATTGGAAGGCTTGACTATAAGGGACAATACCATGTTTGATCATATATTTTTTGAAGGTTAGTTTTACCTAGTTGTTGACTAGAGGTCTAGGTGTGTCTCTTATTGATTTGAAGAATTTCTCTATTGCAAAAGGTTGTCAGGTTTTTCCCCTTAGTGGATTTTCCCAGGGTAAATATTGTGCTCTCTTTGTGCATTGTGATATCTACTATTATGTTACTTTTTGTATGTTTGAATATTTTTTTGAAAATGCAACAAGATGATGGAGCTTAGTGAAAAGAAGTCGCCTTCACTAAGGGGGCCCACAGACTATTTTTGGTGCAAAGTCTAGTTTAGACTATGTCTATTTTTAGACATATGGATCATGGTCTATGAGTTGCAGGATGCTATTTGTGGATGATTGGTCATGTTGGTAAAAATAGATGGACTTCTATTTTTAGACATATGGGCGGAGTCTATTTTTAGACTGCCAGTCTAAAAATAGAACAGTCAAATATTATTAGCTCTTAATAATATTTGGACTATAAACATTATCTTATCCTCTTGGAGCACTTCAATTCGAGCTACGGGTGTGGCACATGCAACTGCCAGAAGGAAATACGCTTTTCTTATGGGTCATTTGAGCTATTACATGATGGTCTTCAATTAGAACTCAAGTGATTAAGTTTGGTGGAGTTGATTGACGAATTGATGGAGTTGTGATTAGTTTGACTTAGTTGAACTAGTTGTATTTAGTCTAACTACCAAATACACTAGTGATGAGTGATGTGAATTAATTATTAATTAATTCACTAATTATTAACTCATAAATCAACTAAAGAATACATTAGTTAACTCAGTGCATGGACAGTTCAGTGGAGACAGGTGTTAGAGGTGGAGACTACTATCAGTTGTGACTATAGTTGTGCATGAGATTTGCACAATCAATGATTGAGATTGCCAATGAGGATTGCGCAGTACAAGCCAAGGGAAAATGAGCTTGGATCATTCCTATTCTCACTTTGGATTGCGCAGTAGAGGCAGGAAAACAGCGGAGGAGATTTGAACCTGTGACTTGATTCAGATCTGAGCTAGTTTGTGTGTAACAGGTGGAGATAGTACTGAGTACTTGTGAGGAGTATTGTACTATGTATTGTTACATGTTCTCTATCATTATAATATACAGATAGTTCGGGGTTTTCAGCTGTATGCTTTCCCCATTACATACTGTGTTAATGTGCGCATGTGATTGATGTTTCATTGGTTTTAATTCTGCAAAATTGATGATCAACGTAGAGGAGGTTATGTATTATGCATGCATTCTGCAAATAGTGTATAATCGGGATAATCTCTATGAATAAGTGTTATATTATTCAAAATTTCTACATGGCATCAGAGCAGAGTTGATCATCAAATCTATTATTTAGAAAGTGATTACATTTTATTTCTTCAGGCAAAGTCTGTAATCGGGCCACGTAGCCTCTGGATTAATCCTTCTTTTGGAAGGTGAGATATCTGATAAATGCCCATACAGTCAATCTCTGTACGAGAAATAATTTGTTCTCGCGAATTTTAGATCATAAGCGGTTGAGTTTTGAGCTGGTGGAATTCGAATTTGCAACAATGTTTTCTTGGTGTCAAAGTTGAAATGTCTTTCAATGGATTGCGATTGGAGTATGCTCTTGAAGGCAGCTCGAATTATATTGCATGGAAAGATAGGATGGAGGTGGTGTTAGATGACAATGGGTTGAAGGAGTTCATAGATGCTGAGGTCCCAAATCCTACTGATGCTGCTCACGTTGAGGCTTGGCAAAAGAAGACAGCAAAGTGTCGAAGGATTCTGTTGGAGGGCATGAAGGATCACATTGTATCTAGCCTACATGGAAAGGCTTCTCCATACTTGATGTGGAAAGTGTTGACAGATTTATTCCAAAGCAAGAGCGACCAGAGGAAGTTGGCACTCAAGGATAAACTCAGAAACATTAAGTGTGAGAATGGAGATAGTATGCCCAAGTATCTCACGAAGTTCACCCAATGCTGGGATGAGCTGGGAAGTGTGGGGGTGACTGTCGATGATGAGGACTTGGTGAGATTGGCTCTCCTTGGTCTTCCGAAGAGTTGGCATTCCTATCAGGACTCTGTCAATGGTTGAGAGAAATTGTCAGGATGGGAGAGACTTTGGTCAGATTTTGTGCAAGAGGAGATCAGGAGGAATACTAGGGACGGATCTTCATCAAAGGCATCTGAAGAAGAAAATTGCACTTTGGCTGCCAAAGCAAAGAAGGGGAAGGAGAAGGGTTCTCTTTCCGAATCCAATTCTTCCAATGATGGGAAGAAGGTTGAAAAATCTAAAGTGCGATGCTTTCGTTGTCATGAGGTGGGCCATTATGCTGCAAATTGTCCACGGAGGAAATCCAAGATGGGATCTGGGGAAGGATCTGAAGGTGATGCACTTGCTTCACAGTTTGAGTTGGATTTCACACTCTTTGCATGCATCGTTTCATCCATGGTGGGAAGTGGTTGGTTTCTTGACAGTGGAGCTTCTTTCCACATGACAGGTGACAAGAGTTTGTTCAGTACTTTGGAGGAGAAAGATCTCCAGATACTCATAGCAATGGGTAATGATGAGAAGTATAGTGTCTTAGGTGTAGGCATGGTTATTTTTCAAAGGGAGCATGGAGCTCGCCTTACCTTGACCGATGTCAAGTATGTACTAGGACCGAAGAGAAACTTGGTGTTGATCGCGATGCTGGAAGACAGAGGCTATGATGTAGTCTTCAGTAAGGGAAAGGTTTTCCTTGGACACATCATCACTAGACAGGTGAAGCAGATTGGTTCACGGGTCAAGAACCTGTATGCTCTTGAGGTTCAAGATGCATGCAAAGCCTTAAGCAGCGAGGCAACTGATGGAGACTTGGTGGTTGAGAGGGAGCGTATATTACCTCTCAACATGCAGAGCCAGAAGAAGTCTCAGACGATTGTGGAGGAGCCACGATTGGTGTAGCAGCTTCAGGGGGTTGTGGAGCAGCCACAACAAGGGAAGCTGAGAGGAGATCGAGTAGAGACATCTACTCATGCAGAGACCTCCAGTAGGGGGAAACTTCGAGCCACGTGGGCTGAGGGATCACATGCAGCCATACCTCTAGGTAGGAGGTGGGCCGATAGAGTGATCGTCCCAAGGAGGAGGGGCAGGATCCTTGAGGTACCCAACCTCTTGGATGAGACCTTGCTATAGGAGCCCCGATGTGGAGTAGCAGGAACTAACTGATTGGGTAGAGACAAATGCGGATGGAGCGGCATAGAGAGCGACAGTGTAGGGAATCCCAGGACAGTACATAGCTAGCAGGCTGCAGCAATGCGAGAGGCACAAGTGTTTTGCACAGTTCCAGGTGGCACAGAGAGGTGTGCAATGGTACGAGATGCATGGAGATGTTGCAGTAGCGCAGATGTCAGAGAGGGAGCACTTGTCAGCAACAGGTAGAGCTTCAACATCAGAGTATGTTCCTAGCCCAACAGAGTGGTCAGTTGGGAGTGTTTTTGTTCCAAGTTTTGTTGGAGCAAGTGGACCGGGCAAATGTGTTGCATGCAGAAAATCCCAGAGTTGCAGGATAGGGGTTGCAGATAATCCATATCTTGTTGAGAGGGAGTGTTGAAAATGCAACAAGATGATGGAGCTTAGTGAAAAGAAGTCGCCTTCACTAAATGGGCCCACAGGCTATTTTTGGCGCAAAGTCTATTTTTAGACATATGGATCATGGTCTATGAGTTGCAAGATGCTATTTGTGGATGATTGGTCATGTTGGTAAAAATAGATGGACTTCTATTTTTAGACATATGGGCGGAGTCTATTTTTAGACTGCCAGTCTAAAAATAGAACAGTCGAATATTATTAGCTCTTAATAATATTTGGACTATAAACATTATCTTATCCTCTTAGAGCACTTCAGTTCGAGCTAAGGATGTGGCACATGCAACTGCCAGAAGGAAATATGCTTTTCTTATGGGTCAGTTGAGCTATTGCATGATGGACTTCAGTTAGAACTCAAGTGATTGAGTTTGGTGGAGTTGATTGAGGAGTTGATGGAGTTGTGTTCAGTTTGAATTAGTTGAACTAGTTGTATTTAGTCTAACTACCAAACACACTAGTGATGACTAATGTGAATTAATTATTAATTAATTCACTAATTATTAACTCATAAATCAACTAAAGAATACATCAGTTAACTCAGTGCATGGAAAATTCAGTGGAGACAGGTGTTAGAGGTGGAGACTACTATCATTTGTGACTATAGCTGTGCATGAGATTTGCACAATCATTGATTGAGATTGCCAATGAGGATTTCACAGTACAAGCCAAGGGAAAACAAGCTTGGATCATTCCTATTCTCACTTTGGATTGTGCAGTAGAGGCAGGCAAACAACGGAGGAGATTTGAACCTGTGACTTGATTCAGATCTGAGCTAGTTTGTGTGTAACAGGTGGAGATAGTACTGATTACTTGTGAGGAGTATTGTACTATGTATTGTTACATGTTCTCTATCATTATAATATACAAATACTTCGGGGTTTTCAGCTGTATGCTTTCCCCATTACATACTGTGTTAATGTGCGCATGCGATTGATGTTTCATTGGTTTTAATTCTGCAAAATTGATGATCAACGTAGAGGAGGTTATGTATTATGCATGCATTTCGCAAATAGTGTATAATTGGGATAATCTCTATGAATAAGTGTTATATTATTCAAAATTTCTACATATTTGAAGCATAATTGCTTAATTCTATACTGGAAAAATTAAAATAAGATCAACATCATTAGAAGATATTATCATTTTTCATAAATATTGTGATAGTATCTATTGCACTTGAAAAATCAACACTTGTTATAGTTATAGTTATGGTTCATGCCCTATTGTTGAAACTTATTTTTTTGGTTGGATTTGAGAAGACATGCCATGAAATACCTCCCATTGTATCTTTGGTAATGAAGATTGGATCTGACATGGGCATATTACTCCATAACTTATACCAGATTTGATAGGGCACTCTCACTATATATTGTGTAATGGACCTAACCCTGGTTTCTACATGTTGATACCTAAGAAGGCTAGGCCATGGAGGTTGTTGATCAGGTGCTCAAAATTAGGCTCAAAAATTAAAGTGTCAAAATATTGATAAACTTAGCTTCAGATTGAAGATCTCGTCATTTTGATTCCAATGGTGTGAACAGCACTCAAATCCGATCTCATATGCAAAAGTTAGAGCAAGTCAAAGTTCAAGTTTGACTTGGACACATGGCAGGATTGGATGATGTGGCAAGGTCCTTCAGCGAATGAGGAGGTGCCAAGTGGCAAGCTTCCATTGGCCCATGCATGTCATAAATCGCAATCACAGTCAGGTCGGCATTAAAACTCGGCCCCGGAACACCAAGGTGCAATGCGATAAGGCATGCAGGAAGGCTTTCAAGAATCGGTCGAAGGTGCAATGCGATGGATCGCAACCGCACATCAGCGAAGGGAAGGCATTACGGAAAATTTTCCCTAGCATACCCCGATTTGCAATGCAATCGATCATAGATTGCAATTATACATCGCAAGAAAACAAAGTCCCACATTATGATTACCCATTGATCCACCGTCGAACTGCGATTTGTGATAAGTTCCCAGATGTGAGGTGTTTAACGGTTCCAGTTTATAGTGTCGTCGGGTCTGCCACATCACAATCACATAAATTTCCCATGAAAAAAAAAACCTTAAGCTCGTCAATCCTTGCCGACTGTGATTTGTGATGAACAGTCAGCCGACAAAATATGACCCATCGTGTGGTAAAATTTTCACCCAGCTAGCGTGTTTTTGGGGCTAATTTGTAGGATCATGCTGGAAATGGGGCAATTTGTGGAGAAAATAATGGGAAAACAAGGGGAAGTCATAAATTCTTCCTTTTTTCACCAATTCAATTCAAAAGAGGCTAGATAGCCATTTTTGGACATTCTGGACTGACTGGAGTAGGTTTCAGAAGCATATGAGCATTGTAAACGTAGATTTTTACACTTTTGAGCATAATGGAGAGGCCCGAGCCATTATAAGCTAGACCAAGGAGACGTAGCCCAGGAGGGGTGAAATCCTTTATCATGTGCTTGTTGTAATTTGTTTTTGATGATGTTCTGTACATGTTTATGCTGCTGTTCAATTTCTAGTTTATGTTAAATTGCTCATAAAATTAACATAAAAAGTTTTCATTTTGCTTGTAAAAATTGATGAATCCTTAAGCATAATGAAAGCATTTTGTTTATAATTTGAGGAAGATCTTAGCACTACAAACTAATATTCTAAATTAGATTAAATTTGGTATTGGAGCACTAGGTTTTTTTTGTGAAAGAAGGATTTAATTATTTGCAAGTTTATGTCATGCTTACAAGGTTAAAACTCAAAAGAGGTGAAGGAAAGCTAGTTGGAAGCCCTGAAGTTGGATCAAGGGAAATAAGAGCAATGTTTCCACAATATCCAACACCATTTTAGCGTCAAGTTGCAGTTGAGACTCCAGAGATCATGTCTCATGAAGGAGAACCTACAAACATGACAGAAGATGAGAAGATCTTCATAAAGGCTTTCTTTGATATGACAGAGATGGTGAAGGTCCTCTATGAAGAGAGGAATAGCAGTTTGCAAGGAGAAAGTTCCAAACCTCCCAAATGAGAAGGCTCTTCAAGAGGTGTTACAAATCCATTTGGGTACATCACTCCCATCATCCAAATCAGTGTTTTAGGGCTCATCAAAACCTAATTTCAGTTGCTACATGCCCTAAACAAGTCAACCTTTTGAATGCCTCCTTCCCAGACAGTTTCATGGCCTGAAGACATCCTGAAATGTCCTCTAGAGGGACCAGCACAGGTAGGCCCATGCAAGGGTGCGTTGCAAAGTAGTTAAGTCCATGCCAGGGTGCTCTGCAGAGCACTTAAGCCCTCTTTAACCTACGCTGGGTGAGTTTGAGCGAAATTCACATAGGGTTTGGGGAATATTCTTATCTTCTGGAGCCTTCTAGAAGATTCCCACACTTATCATCTCCTATGAGCTTGAAAATGGATGAGGAATGAGTTAAGATACCTCCTATCCTCTCATCCCTTCCTCCATGGAACTAATTCTAAGTATGGAAGGCCATTCAATACCTTCATTTATGACAAAACCTCCTCCATATTCCTATAAATTGAGCACTCATCTAAGTGTTCAAGGGCTGGATTTTGATGAATTGTAAGGAGATAATGTCAGTTTGATAATTGAGACTACTATAAGTGCTGTTATGTTGCTGTATTATCATGCTTATGATGTGATGTGGATGGAACAAAAGCTGGAGAAGTGACTTCGAATCAGGCTTCATGGTTGTAATTCTTCCTTCTATTCAATAAAGTATTTCCATATTTTTCCATATGCTTATCTTGATATGTGATGCTTATATGTGTGAATGTATCTGATTCCATTTACTTGTAACCAACAGATATTTTTCCTTGATTGGTTCTTTGTCTTCTGTTGGTGTTTACAAGTACTTCTCAAGTGTGTTAAGTATGGGAAGGAGCGACAGGACTGATACAAAGGAGGCAAGAGGAAATCAAAAGTACAAGTAGGTCCTCTCATTCTCTTTGTCTTATCTATTGTTTACAGAAAAAGGTTAAATTGCTTTAAACTGGTGTTCTAGATATAGCTACTTATTTATGGAAATAGTATTTATCCATAGATACCAAATTCTTCATAACAAATTGGCAACTCCGCTGGGGAACGATCATCGTTCCAAGTAGCTTATCACATCTTAGGACACTCTAGCAGCCCTTACTTCCTTTCATTGATTATATTTCAGCCTTGTTGAAGTGAATTTTGGTCAAAAACTGTGTTTAGTTGCCTCTTGAAATGGCTTACTGTCACCAGCACAAGCTTGTGAGGGACACAATACACTTCAAAGCGCCCTTGGCTTAGGGATAGTGCTCTGAAGTGCACTGTCTCCCATTCAGGGCTACGTTGATCCTCCTTGGGTCAGTTTTCCACCTTTGGATAGGGTTTTTACCAAATTTCTTTTGTTTGATTGCTTGCTGAATGATCAATGAATGTCATGTCTCTGAAATCAAGATTGTATCTCCTTTCCTAGCCCTACTTTGACTTGATTGATTAATTTTTCTTAAATGATTTCTTTTCCATTATCGATTCAAGTTCAAAGTTAGATTATAGTCGATTAATCCTTGTTTGAAAGAAAGTGTCGTAAAAGTCTTCTTTCCCTTCGAAAAATAACTGGCATAAAGTCTTCGTTCTTGTTAAAGATTGATTGATTGTATGTGCATTAGTTTCCTTTTTTGTTCATCATAACATTAAGGGAATCAAAAAGAAAAACTTGCATCATGCATTGAAAAAAGTTTGTGTATGCTCGTAGGAATAGTTTAGGGAAATTGCATTAGATTGTGCTCTTTGCTCTTTGATTGAAATAAATCTTATTGTTCTATCCCTATTAGCTAAGATTTTCATTGTTAAATTGAATGGAAAGAATGCTTATCATATTAGTTGAATTCTAGGAATTGAAAAGACATCACATGGTGAACCTTGAAAGGAAAATTCCTAAGCAAGATCAACTTAAAATTAACCTCAATTTACCTAATGGAGCATTGTCATCTAATGCAAAACATTTAGAGGTTCTAGGCTAGAGACATGTTCTAGCGTCGTAAAACATAGCAGTTGTCGCTAACTTCTCTGCAATACATCCCAAGTGTGATATCTCATTCCATGTACGTGAGTATATCGTAGCTCGTCCACGTACCTTCGAGTATATAGGGCAGTGTTACAGTACGTAAAGTATATGGGAATTCTCTCACTGTGCAGTTTTGCATTAGACAGTGCTAATACAGATTGGGCCTCCATGTACTTTCGGGTATATATGGGAGGAAAACACTAGGTTGCTGTCGATCCTTAGGTAACCAAGTCGACCGCCTTGTACACTATGATACACTGAACACAACATTTGGGGAGATTGCATGCCCGTACTTCTTGGTTCGCTAGGAGGTATTTTGCAGTTCATAGTTGCTTGGTAAACCTTTTGCCTAGCTTACCCCTTTTTGTTTATTTCTTTTTTGTAATAAAATCAATCAGCAATTGTGGAGGAAAATCAACCCTTACCCCATCATTCATGGAGAGCAGCGAGTAAACCGCCTTTACCGCCTGAAGCTACACCTATTCGGTCAAAGTGGTCTCGTTTGACTGGATCCAATAGTTCACAAGCATCTGGTTCTTCATCTAAATTACCAGAAACACCGATACTGGTAAGTACTATGACCCTAATTACTCCTACGGTTATTGGTACATATGTTACTAAAGTGGAATCTCCACAATTACCTGAGGAAACTAGAACTAAATCTAGTGAAATGGTAACCCAAGTTGTTCAACAACAAGTTGATTCTCAATCTGAAGTTGTTCAACAAGAAATTACTTCTGAACCTGAATCTGTTCAACCAAAACTAGATCCTGAACCCATCACTGTTCAATCAGAAGTTACTTCTAAACCAAAATTTGTTCACGAAGCCCAACCTGAACTTGTTCTTTTACCAGAACATTTGGATCTTCAGGTGGAACAATCAGAAGTTGTTACCTTACTGGAAGAAGATCGACTGGTAGATCCTCAGACATCTGTAACTGTCGAGACCTCCTCTTTACCTAAGCAACAACCAGAAATATTTTACGGACTAGACGGTGAAATTCTTCCACCTGGTTTGATTTCAATAGAAGAAGAACCTGAGGTAGAATCACCCAGAACTCCATTCCATTTTGGAACTGGACTGTATTTGTATCCTTGTACTCCTCGTTTCACTTCTTCTTTTGATCTTGATTACTTTCAGACACCTTTTGATTCGTTAGGAAACTTATTTGGACATTTGACTATGACAAAGTAAACATCCCAGACCATACCATCTATTACAGCTATGGCAAAATATTCTTTCGCAACCTCTTCAATGTTTACTACCACACCTAAGTCACACTTATATGGTGTTTCATCCATCCCATTGGGTTACCAATATTTATCGGGAACCCACTCAGGTGTTGCTTCTAGCCCTTGGTCTTCACCAATGTCCTCTACTGGAATTTTATCTGGTTCCTCATTTACGAGTACCGAATAGCTGGACCCATCAAGTTCACATCAAGCTGCTTCATCTAGTTACCATCCTATGTATCCGCTCAACACTGGACTACCCCCATATGGAGAACAATATGCATATTCTCCTTATCCTCCATATTCTGGGGGGCAACCATATGTTGGTATGTCGTTGTCTTTAGGTTAGCCTGGAATGATTGTCTGTCAGTGGCAGTCAACCATGCCCTTCATCCTCAGACCCCCAAGTTTCAAGTATACATATCGAGCCTTCTCAAGCGGTTTTGCAACAACCACTTGTGTCTGGAGTCCAAAAACTTCAAGCTAGTTTACCTTTTACTGGAATGACATAGACTTACATTGGTTTAGTGTATTCACAATCTAGTCAAACTTACATTGGTGGGCAACAAAAACCATTAAATCAACAACTGTTGTACCAACAACAACAGTTGATTCAACAGCCTTGGCAGCCCCAATATCAACAACAACTATTCCAGAAATATCAATCTCAATATGGACTTGGACAACAAGCTTATGTTGTGTTTGGTCAGCAACAAGTTTATCCAGGCCCTGGTCAACAAGCCTATGCTGGGTTTGGACAACAGAAAATTTACCCCGGTGTACAACAACAAAAACAACCTTACACTGGATTTGCTGAACAAACTTACCCATATCAAGTTTACCAGCAGTAGATGCCTTATGATTGTATGCAAAGGCCCATTGTTATTGGGTTGTGTTATATTCTTTCCACGACTAGCCCACGTAGTTAACCCGAGGGTTGGGGGGGGCAGAGCCCCCCTTCGTTGCGCTGATTATGTATCGGGGGGAGGTCACAGGGGGTTTGAGGCATACCCGTAACCCCACTTTATGGGATCTGGAGCAACACCCTAGAAAATTTTGTTTTGGACCCTATGTTAGGTTGGGAGGACCCACCTATGGTTTTGTGCATGATTTTCACACATGTTTTTTGGATGCAATGGTTTTCAATCCATGGTATTGGATGCTTCGGCATGTATAAATATGTATTGTAACATTGAAAGGAAAATAATGAAAAATCAATTTGGTAGTCCCGGTTTTGGGATCCAAGGGAAAATCTCGGTGTATATGTTATTTATGTGTTATGCTCTCGCATTGTTTATTTTCTGTGTTTTAGAATTTGTATGCAGGTAATTTCTGTACAGGGTTAAAACCTACATTTGGTATCGGAGCTGTTTTGGCTTCAAGGGGATGCCTTTGTTGCTGAGGGGTTTCGCTCGGGCTTGTGGTAGACCCTTTTCAGTGGGAGATCTGCGATATTGATTCTGGTGGTGAAAGAAGATGGCGAGCAGTGTAAATATAGAGATCGAGAAATTTAATGGTCAAAGTTTTGAGTTGTGGAAACTCAAGATGGAGGATCTGTTGGTGGATAAAGATCAGTGGATCACGGTAGATCCGAGTACTAAACCAATGGGTGTGTCCGATGAAGAATGTAAGAAGTTGGATCGGAAGGTAAAGAGCACAATACGATTGTGCATCTTAGATTCAGTATTGTTGAATGTATCAGGGGAAGCTATGGCGAAGGATTTGTGGGACAAGTTAGGGACTTTGTACCAATCTAAGTCTCTGGTGAATAAACTGTTCCTACGGAAAAAGTTGTATAACCTGAGGATGAAAGATGGAGACTCGGTGACAGAGCATCTGAACGCGTTTAATACTGTGGTAAGTCAGTTAGCATCTATTGATATTAAAATTTCAGATGAAGATAAGTGCATCAATTTGTTATGTTCTCTACCAGATTCATGGGACAGTCTGGTTATTGCAATAGGTAGCAATGCAACTACCTTGCAGTTTGATGAAATAGTCTCATCCTTGCTGATGGAGGAGATGAGACGGAAAAATATGGAGAGCCAGAATGGTGATGACTTGTCTGTACGAGGACGAACCCAGAACAGAAACAAAAATAAGTCATCAAGTGGGAGATCTAAATCTCCAGGAAAACCTGTAAAGGTGGTGTGCTGCAAATGCGGAAAGGAAGGGCACTACAAAAGGGACTATAAATCTAAAGCTCCTGACAAAGGAAAGGGATTTGATGATGCTTCTTCTGCAGAGGCAAAAACCACCTCAGATGAAGGTGGGGATGTGTACTTGGCTTCTTCAAGTATACATGTAGATCATGAGGCATGATTGATTGACTTAGGTGAATCCTTTTACTTCACTCCCCATAGAGAGTGGTTTTGTGAGTATGAGAAATACAATGGTGGTGATGTCTTCTTAGGGGATGATAGGAAGGCTAGAATTGTTGGTCACAGAAAAGTAAAGTTGAAGTTGCAAGGTGGAAGGGTTAGAACACTTCCCAGTGTTCTGCATATTCCTGCATTGGCCAGAAATCTAATTTCTGTAAGCAAGCTGGATGATTCAGGTGTAAAAACAGTGTTCGAGACAGATACCTGCAATATGGTTTGGGGGGCACTGGTATTGATGCAGGGAGTTCGGACTGGAACTCTGTACAAGCTGCAAGGTAGCACTATTGTTGATGGGTGCAACAGTTATGTGGTTCCTGAAAGTGGAGCAGAAAATCTAGTGGTCTCTAGAGAGAAGACCATGCTGTGGCATCAAAGGCTTGGACATATTGGAGAGAAGGGCCTTTGAATACTTCATGGTAAAGGTATGGTAGAAGGTATGAGTAATAGCTCTCTGGATTTTGATTTCTGTGAAAATTGTGTATATGGGAAGAAGAATCGGGTGAGTTTCCCCTCTAGTGGTAAGAGGGCAAAACAGATATTAGAGCTTGTGCACAGTGATGTGTTTAGACCTGTGAAGGTTCCATCACTGGGTAAGTTTGTGTACTATGTATCATTTATAGATGACTTCTCAAGGAATACATGGATATATTTCCTTAAGAAGAAATCTGAAGTCTTTGAAAGGTTTAAAGAATTTAAGGCTCTGGTGGAAAACCAGACAGAGAAGAAGATAAAGGTGTTGAGGTTAGATAATGGTGGAGAGTTTTGCAGCAAGGAATTTGAAGAATTTTGTAAGAAGTGTGGTATAGCACGGCAGAAGACTACTCCATATACACCTCAGCAAAATGGAGTTGCAGAAAAAATGAATAAGACGTTGATGGAAAGGGCGAGAAGCATGCTCAGTGGTGCCAGGTTAAGACAAGAATTCTAGGTAGAGGCGGTGGAGACGGCATGTTACCTGGTCAACAGATCACCTTCACAGCATTGGAGGATAAGACTCCACAAGAGGTATGGACTGGTAAGAAACTCTCTCTTTCACATCTGAGGGTATTCGGATGTGATGCATATGTACATGTTCCAAAGGAGGAACGAACCAAGCTGGATAATAAATCTAAAAAGTGCATCTTTATTGGGTATAAGGATGGTTTAAAGGGCTATAAGCTTTGGAACCTAGTAACAAGGAAGGTTGTGTACAACCGATATGTGGTGTTCACGGAAGTTAAAGATGTTATTAAACATGAATTCCAACCAAAGGAGCCTGAGAAGATACAGTTTGAGCTAAAGGAGGAAGAATCAGACTCTACATCAGAGGAGGAACCAGAAGATGAAGAGCTACAAACTTCGAGTGTGAGAAGATCAGTTCAAGAAAGAAGGCAGCTAGATACGTATAGTCCATCTACTTTCTGTTCAAATTTTGCTTTGTCTGTTACTAATGATGATCCTAGAACTGTGAAGGAAGCAGGAGATTCAGAGGATGGAAAACTATGGAAAGATTCCATGGTAGATGAAATGGCATATTTACACAAAAATAAGGCTTGGGATCTGGTGGAGTTGCCAGCTGGAAGGAAGCCCATTGGCAACAAATGGGTGTTCAAGAAGAAGACAAATCTAGAAGGAAAGGTGGAGAAATACAAAGCTCGGTTGGTAGCAAAAGGTTATTCCCAGGTGCTAGGAATTGATTTTGGTGATATTTTTTCTCCTGTTGCCAAGGTAACTTCTATTAGATTACTTTTATCTGTTGCTGTTGCTTTTGATTTTGAGGTAGAATAGATGCATGTGAAGACAACATTTCTTCACGGGGATCTAGAAGAGGAAATCTACATGAAGCAACCTGAAGGCTTTACGGTGAAGGGTAAGAAAGAACTAGTATGTAAGTTAAAGAAGTCTCTGTATGGGTTAAAATAGTCACCAAGGATGTGGTATCAGAAATTTGATACATTTATACGGGGACTTGGCTTCACCAAAAGCAAAGCAGATCACTGTGTGTATTTCAAATTAATTGGTGACCGTGTTATTTATCTGGTCTTGTATGTGGATGATATGTTGCTAGTTGGAAATGACAAAAAAATTATCCAGGATTTGAAGACCTAATTGTCCTCCAAATTCAACATGAAAGATCTTGGTGCTGCAAACTATATTTTGGGCATGGAAATTAAAAGAGATCGGGCAAAGAGGAAGCTCTGGTTAAACCAGAGGAAGTATGTCAAGACAATACTGCAGAGGTTTAATATGCATGATAGTAAACCGGTGAAGGTTCCTATTCCTGTAGGTGTGAGGTTATCTGTTGAACAGTGTCCCAAGACACAAGAAGAGGAAGAGGACATATCCCGTGTTCCATATGCAAGTGCAGTTGGTAACCTGATGTATGCAATGTTTTGTATTAGACCAAATATTGCACATGCAGTGGGAGTATTGAGCAAGTTTATGTCAAAACGAGGGAAGGAGCACTGGACAACAGTGAAGCGGGTTTTAAGGTATTTGCGTGGCACTAGCGATTATGGTTTGTGCTACCAAGGAAGACCAGGATTAGACAGAATGTTGGACATTCGTGGCTTTGTTGATGCAGACTGGGCTGGAGATTTGGAACAGAGAAGATCTACAAGTGGGTATGTATTTAACCTATTTGGAGGTGCAGTCAGTAGGATGAGTAAGAAACAATCTGTAGTGGCACTATCAACTATAGAGGCAGAATACATGGCAACCACTCATGCAAGCAAGGAAGTAGTTTGGTTGTAGAGATTGTGTTCAAGTATGGGGTTAGTACAAGGAGCTATAAGGATAGACTATGACAGCCAAAGTGCAATTTTCTTAGCAAAGAACCCTGCATATCATTCAAATACAAAGCGTATTGATGGTTAGTATCACTTTGTGAGGGATATGACAGAAGACAAAAAGGTGTTGCTAATAAAGGTGGACACTTTGAAGAATACTGTAGATGCATTGACAAAATCTGTGAGATCTGAGAAGTTCTCTTGGTGTAGAGAGACAATGGGCATTTCAGGGCTGGAAAAATGACTAAGCTCTCTTGTGGCCCCCAGTGGAAAGAAAACAACAAGTGGGATAATGTTGGGTTGTGTTATATTCTTTCCACGACTAGCCCAAATAGTTAACTGGGGGGTTAGAGGGGGGGTGGAGCCTCCCTTCGTTGCGCTAATTGTGTAGTGGGGGGGGGGGGGGGTCACAGGGGGTTTGAGGCATACCCATAACCCCAGTTTATGGGGTCTAGGGCAACACCCCAGAAATTTTTTTTTGGACCCTATGTTAGGTTGGGCAGACCCACCTATGGTTTTGTGCATGATTTTCGCACATGTTTTTTGGACGCGATGGTTTTCAATCCATGGTATTGGACGCAATGGTTTTCGGTCCATGGTATTAGATGCTTCGGCATGTATAAATATGTATTGTAACATTGAAAGGAAAATAATTAAAAATCAAGCTGGTAGTCTCGGTTTTGGTAGTCCCGGTTTTGGGATGCAGGTAATTTCTGTACAAGGCTAAAACCTACAATTACCCAGGCAATTCCATCTTACCCTGGATATGCTCAACCTGACCTCAATAGATAGTTGCCTTTCATTGCAACACTTGAGTTACCATATCTAAATCGACTCACCAATGACCCAATTCTTTATGCACCTTGGTGGCCGATGATTCCTCATAAGTTACCTTCCGATATTCCGAAATTCAATGGAAATCCTAGAGAAGACCTGTCCAACCATGTAATGACTTTTCATTTATGGTGTTCATCAAACTCCTTGAATGATGATTCTGTTAGATTTCGTCTTTTTCAGAGAACACTTATTGGTTCGGCTACGAAGTGGTACATCAAATTACCACGAGCTTCTTTATATAACTTCACTGCTTTAGCTACCACATTTTTAACCCACTTCCAGTTACCCATACAATATGAGACTTGAATGGAAATATTAACCATCTTTAAATAGACTACTTCTACTCATATCTTTGATTATATTCATGAGTGGCGTCATCATTGTCGCATGGTTAAAACTTTTGTTCCTCATTAACTTCTAGCTTAGTGGTTTACAAAATCCTTCTTGCCATCTATCACTGAGGATGTGGCGAAAGGTGGAGTTTTCACATAAGAGTAAGTAATTTCTCATGCCCAATATTTGGACTTGATTTATACACAGTCTGGCATGCTCTACAACAAGATTCCAAATGAACCCCGACCGGCTTTCACTATTCCTCCTCCACCATCGAGTAAGGAATTTCATGTCGGCGATGGTGTGATTGGGTCTTCAAGCACGCAAACAACAGGTAGACCATCTAGTCAAACACTTGCCATTACCAATCAAACTACAAATGCACCTGATAACACTTCCAAAATCAATGTTGTGTCATATGACAAAGGCAAGAATGAAAAGCAACCAGGAGGTAAGAAAAAGGGGAAAAATAAGAAGAAACAAAATAACTCCCCTCAAGAGAAATCATCTGATTCCTCTTCTTCGGCTAGGAAACCTTGTTACCCGTGTTTGATCTGTAATGATGAGCATTTTATGCGAGATTGTCTGCACCACTCCGAAGTCTCAAAGCTTCTGAAGACTTCTATATCCACGGTATTGATTGATCCTTCCCTGAAACCGGAGACAAATATGGTTGCTACAGACCAAGCTTCCACTTCGAAAGTGCTTAGGCTATCTGCCTCTAAGCATAAAGATGATGTTTTGGTGTCTTTGAATAACCAGGCTGATTGACCTAACCCTTCAACTACAACTTTGAATTATCCTATTCCACCACCTATTGCAGCAGAGTTAACAATAAAACCGCCTAAGGGAGTTGTACACAAATCGACGTTTAACCCTCGAGCTCGAGCTACACAGAATTATAATATAGTAGAAGATCTGGCTCAGTCACCTTCTTCTATGTCTATGCTCGAGGTACTTCATAATTGTCCCTCCCAAAAGCAGGCTTTGCTGTCAAAAATTGGTGGAATCGATGCAACTGATTCCAATCTTGTGGTTTTCAACCATGCGGGTTATACACCACAATTACCAACACAATTAGCATTTCTGATTCAAGTAAATTCCCTGAATAAACTTGTTCATTGAACCATTATTGACGAGGGGGCATATACTTGTATAATGTCTATGAGTTGCTAGAAAACACTTGGCTCACTGCCTTTTTCACGTTCACCAACAACATTAAAAGCTTTTGACGGTCGCACATATATGCCTTGTGGAATATTGAGTAATCTACAAATCGAACTAGGAGGAAAAACAGTAACGGTTGAAGTTGAGGTAGTTGACGGACCCCTTGACTACAACATTTTACTAGGAAGACCATGGGTTTATGCCATGGCTGTTGTGGTTTCAACATACTTTCGTATGATTGCATTTCCTCATAAAGGTGGAATCACAGTTATCGACCAACTCACCTTCTTCACCTCTAGTTCACAGGTTACTGGAAGCATTCCATTGGTACACGAACCCCCACTATCTCTCCAAAACATTGGTGTAGGTCTCTTTAAAGACTCTTCCCTAATGGGTACTTTTTCACTACCACCACCATCAAATTTGGCGGAAGTGGCAAAAGTTGAGACTTGCAACATGATATCTTCCACTTCATCTGACTTAAGGAGGATTACCAATAGTTTTGAAGTTGATAGTAATAATGAAATCATGCCACTAAGCCCTATTGAACTTGCATAGCAATCAATTTTTCTGGCTTACACGGCGAACCCAAATCCATTTTCGTCAACTATATGGGTAGATTGTTCATTAGAATTTGGTACTTCTTTCGATCCTTTTTCACATATATTTTCTATTGATGAAGGAATTGTCCAATCAATGATGATGGAAGGAGAACCATGGGAGCATTATCATCATCGTTCCCAACTTCCAGATTACATCAAATATTATTCAAATGAACTTAATCACCCTTCAGTTGTCGGTTTCCTTTCGAATTCCTTTTTCATAGACAGTAGATTTCAAGTGAAACTTGTCAAATATTGAAGAAACCATTTATGTAAATATTTCGACCAAACCTAATGTTGTAGAAAATATTCATGTTGGAAAATACTATTCTCCATCAAAACTTGATATTTATCGTGCTCTCTTTCATGAATTTCGAGATATATTTTCATGGTCATACGAGGATATGATAGGAATTGACTCTAGTATAGTTGAACATGAAATCAAAATTTATCTTGATGTCAAACTAGTACGATAGTGCCTCCGACCTGTTCATCCAAAGAAGGTTGCTTCCATTAAGGCAGAAGTTGAAAAACTTTTGCATGCTGGTTGCATTTACCCTGTTCCTCTTATCGATTGGGTTTCCAATATTGTTCCTGTCATGAAGAAACAAGGGACAATACGAGTGTGTGTCGATTATAGGGATGTTAAATAGGATTTTCCAAAAGACAATTATCCTACTCCCTTTATCGACCATATTATTGATGAATGTGTCAGATGTGAAATATTCTCGTTTATGGATAGATTTTCTTGCTACAATCAAATCGATATCCACCCACAGGACCAATATAAAATGCTTTTATTTGTCAATGGGTCACATTCTCTTATCGGAAACTCCCATTTGGTTTGAAGAATGCAAGGGAAACATTTCAGAGGGAAATGAATTATGCTTTCCATGACATCAAACATATTGTTCAACCTTACCTTGACGATTTACCTACTCATTCACGAAAGCAGTCTGATCACCCGCAACATTTGAGAGCTATATTTTTACAGTGCCGACACTACAAATATGACTTAATCCACACAAATGTGTGTTTTGTGTTGGTTCTGGTTGTTTTTTTAGATTCATAGTGTCTAAGGAGGGAATTTGACTCGATCCATTTAAGGTTCAAGCAATCCTTGATTTGCCTCCACATTCTAATCTACTACATTTACAGAGACTCCAAGGGAAGGCTAACTTTCTGAGGAGGTTCATTCCCAATTACGTTGAAATGGCTAAAGGATTTACTCTTTTATTGAAAAATGGGATACCCTTCCATTGGGATCAGGTTGCGCAAGCTTCCTTTGATTCTCTTAAATATACCTTGATTAGAGCCTCATTAATGTATTCCCCCAATTATTAAAACAACTACTTCCTGTATCTCACCATTGCAAATACAACCATTGGAATGGTTTTAGTCCAAGAGGAAGATGGGATTGAACATCTGATATATTATTTGAGCCACAATCTCAATGATACATTAAGTAAGTACCCTTATGTCGAGAAACTAGCTTTGGCAATTGTACAAGCTGTACAGAGATTTCGTCACTATATCCTACTCTGAAAGACCATTTTCATTTTAGATTGCAACCCTGTGACATATATTTTGTCACGTCAATTGTTGGGGGGGAAATACTCAAAATTGATAGTCATTTTGCAGGAGTTTGATCTGGATTTCATCAAGTCCAAATCAAAGAAATCTCTATTTTTCATCGAGCTACTTTGTGATTTTCCCTCGAATATCATCGATTCAACATCAGAACCATCAATTCTAGACGATTCTCTATTCCTGATTTCGTAATCTGACGCATGGTATGGAGATATACTGATTTATCTCTAGACCCAAACTTTTTGGTCGGATACCTCTCGCTCGCAACAATGACATATCTAATACCAAGCCAAAGATTATCTTATCGTTGGTGACACTCTTTATCGTCGTGGTATCGATACGATTTTAAGAAGGTGCCTCACTCATGAGGAATCCAAGAAAGTTTTGAATGATTGTCATTCAGGTGCTTGTGGTGGACACTTATCTGGTTATGCTACCACACAAAGAATTCTTTGTGCTGGTTAATTCTGGCCTAGTATATTCAAATATTTCATAATTTCCATCAGAAGTTGTCACGCATGCCAGATCTATGACCGTAAAGCTAGATTACAACCTACACCATTGCATCATGTCGTCAATGTTGGACCATTCGCCAAATGGGGCATTGACTTCATGACATGTAACCCCACCTTGGCCGGGGGGTATGGGTATATTATAGTCGTCGTTGACTATTTTACCAAATGGGCCAAAGCGATGCCAATATTAAACAACAGTGGCGAAATGGCTTCTCTTTTCTTTTTCAACCACGTGGTTTCTCGGTTTGGTGTACCGCAGGCTATATTTATAGATCATGGATCACATTTTCGCAATCACATGATGGTTAAGTTGACTGCTAAGTTAGGACTTTCACATGATAGTTCTACCCCTTCTTATCTACAAGCGAATGGACATGTTGAGTCCATCAACAAAGTCCTAAAGTGAATTCTTCAAAGAATGATAGGGGTTCATAAATGAAACTAGCATTTAATCCTGTACTCTCCCTTGTGGGCATATCGAACCTCGATGAGAAATGCAACTCGATTCAAACCCTTTTAATTAGTGTATGGTCTAGAAGCAATCTTGCTGCTATAATGCGAAATTTCATCTCTCAAACTCACGATTTACCTACTACCCGACACTTCTAAAGAAGAAGCACGTTTCTTGGAACTTATCCATCTGGATGAAACCCATCGTGAAGCTGCATTGGCTAACGAAGCGCATAAGAAATGAATGACAGAAATGTCAAGCCTCACATTTTCTCAGAAGGAGACCTGGTCTTGCTTTACGATCAGGAAGCTGATAAACTTGGAGCAGGGAAATTTGAACCGCTTTGGATGGGTCCTTATATTGTCAAGCGTGTTTTGGCAAAAGGAGCCTATGAGTTGGTGGATTATGATGGAATCTCGTTGTCACAGCCCCGAAATGGGTTGTACCTCAAACGTTACTATGCTTAATTGAGTGTAGTAAAAATCATTGTATATACGCTTTAATTGTATGTGTGTGTGTCAATGTGTCTTTTAGAGTTTTTATGTGGTTAAGTAATCTGATTTGCATTTGTTTCAGATGTCGGAACCTTTGGAACCATTTGTTGGTTACGTCGATGGTGCTAGTCGTAGTACACAGAACCTATCTTCTGCAGCATGGGCCATTTTTTCTCCAAGTGGCAAGTTAGTGAGTTTTCAAGGGATTTTATCAGTCGATCGACGAACAATATCGCTGAGTATAGCGCGTTGATCAAACTTCTCTCTGATTCCATTTCACTTGGCATCCACCGAAACATCATTAGGCTAGATTCACAACTCATTCTACTACAACTAACAAACATTTATATTCTCTAAAATCCAACAATTCTTCGCATGTTCCTTAGAGTTCGTCTTTTGGAAAGACATTTTGAGTACATTCAATATCAACATATTTACATAAGCTTTAACACATTAAGTGACTCATTAGCAAACTATGTGTTAAATAGACATTTGCGACACATGTAAAAGTAAATTTTCAATTCACATCATTAGTTGAATATGATTGCATATAGCCATACATATAAAAACTCTGAAAGTAAAATAGATAGTTGTTTTAAAATTTCTGACAAAATTTGTGTCCAAGACACATTTGGTCATCTGACCTAAAAACTCAAAATGCATGTAAAAACATCCTAAGTAGACCTAGTGATGCTCATGATTACAGGTCACAACCTAAGCTATCATGTGTAAGATCCGCATCTAATGGCATGGCACACAAATAGTATGGCGCTGCAACCTCATAGGTAACTCCTCAAACTGGACATCCGGAATACCAAGGGTTAATCCCTCCACATGATCCTGCAACTCTGCCAAGGTCTCGTCCAAATCCAAATCCTGGAGGACCGCTCTCCCAATGTTTCTCCTCATTGGCCCACCTGCCTCCTATTGGTTCATCATAGGTCGAATAGTACCCACATCTGCATGCATGAGAACAATTTTAGTTTAGTCTTGGAACATCAAAACATAAAAACATGTACAAACTTAAAAAATCAAAAAATATTTTGGTCAAAAATTTACCTATAGCACCCCATTGACCGCCCACTGGTAGAATCAAATTTGGATCTCCACGAAAATCCATCCCTGAGTATGGATGCTCCTTGACGACAATGTGTTGTCAATCGAGCCAACTAAAGAATGAAGTGGAAAAGGTGATTGTTGACTGACCCACATGTCTAGCCATCAACTTGACCCACCGATGCATCTGTGGATCTCTAGGACTAGCTACACCCAGTGTTACATGTTGTGGTTGCATCAATGGAATTTTTTCTAAGGAAAAAGCGATCAAGATCGAACCATAGCTAAAATTCTTCATCTTACCAATTTTTACCTTTGTCAGTTGTTCTTTCAGTGAAGAAATCACGGCCTCACACCAGTTGAATGCTTTTGGCTCAAGACACTCTAGTGCATACTGCATATATGATTTATTCGTCGGATGAAGTTTCACACTGCCAGCCAGCTTTGCGATAGTGAAAATGATAGTTCTCAAAGGAAAATCACTTACATCCCTGATGTTTATTTTCCCATCCTTGCTAGGCTGTGTACCTGGCCAACAAAATTGTTGAATATAATCCCTCACCAATTCACCTCCACGGGAAAATCCTGAAAGAGAGATGGGGACACCTCTTCTCAATAGCCCGGTAGGAAAGTAAACATCATCGATCATAATAGGGACCAATTTGTCCCCTATGTGAAAATTCTGATCTGTCGGATCCCATGCATGAACTAGGAACTGCAATAGTTCTATTTGTTGCCTCATTCTGGACAACCTGAAGTATTTGAGTAACTCATAGTTTTTTAGGGCCTCAACTGTACCCAGATTATTTAGGCCAATCATGTCTTGTTCTTCATGCTCTCTTTTGATAAGCCTCATCATTAGGTAATTATATGGGCCTTAATTCACCTCCTAGCTTAGTCAAACAAACTATTCTCACAACTTATTGCATACTTTTGATTATATTTTGTTTATGAGATGAGTTAGAGTTTGATATTTTGCTTTGTGGTCTAATGTGCATTTAATGCAGGATTAAAGGATAAAAGCAAGGAATTTTGGCAGAGACCTTGATCAAAACTTGAATGGGACAAGGGAGAGGAATTATAGGAGGTAAATCCTCCTCATTTACTATCCCCCCATTTAAATATTCCTCCATCAGCTCGGAGTGCAAACAACCAAATCATGAGGACTAGAAGGCAACCGAGCAAGTGAAAGTCAAAGCACCAGTTTATCTCGAGTTTGGGAGCCGAGCCTCCCTAATTTTAAGGAAGTCATTGGAGACTTCAGATGTATAAGTAGAGAGGCATAGGACCTCAATAGGATTTGAATTTTTTATTGTAAACTCTACTCTATTTTCGAGCTGCAAGACTTGTGATAGTTTTTGATGTAATCCATGGTTTTGATAATAAGAATGAGTTTTGTTTTGAGCCAGCACTGAGTTAACTCAGAGGGCTGAAGCTCTTGGGTTAGGACCCAACCCTAGCAGCCAAGGCTCCTCTTTATTGTACATGTATGCTAGCATAGATTCATGGTTTAATCATTTGTTTTCTTAAGTAGTTGCATTTCCATTACAACAGTGTAGAGTAGATTGGTTGTGGTTTAGTTTGCTTCCATTTGTGCCTTCTTTCAATTAGCAGGTTAGCGAGGAGAAAAATATCACCATAAGGTTGTCAACAGGTGTCTTGGCCTCACCTCCTCCCTTCGGGACCATGAATTAAGGAAGAGACCCTTCAGCAAACACAAAAACACAGATTTCTAGTTCTTTCATGAGCTTTGGAGTTTGTTGTCTTGATTTAGTATTGGGTTCATTTCATTGTCATCTTTTTCCATCACTCTCTTTTTGTAATAAGATCTCACTCATGTTCTCATTTCCTTCAGCACTTTTTTCATGCATAATATGGGCAGCTGATTCATGCTTTTCTAGTTTATGGGAATGTATCTTGTTGCATGTTCTTGGAAGACACACACGTTTTAGGCATTAATCGAGTTTAGGCTTCTGTGATCCATATCAAGTTAGAGAAAGATTTCGGCGAAAATCACATGGAATCTCATTTTTCGATGTGTTTCGAACCAACTAGTGTGGTTCATCGTCAGGACAAGATGAAGAAACAGATCTAGCTCCTCATGCTAAATAGTCTGAGCAGAGCCTCCAATAGCTAGCATATCTAACAGCTAGTTTGACTTAAGGACAAGGGTCAAATTTATTATAATATTTTAATTCGTAAAAATAAATAAATTAAGGTAAATGGTACGAGACCTAATACTTAAAAACTATAAGTTAATTAATAATTAGTTACAAAAAAGGCCTAAAAATATAAATAATTATAATTTACAAGTATTAAGAATAAAAGTTAATAATTAAAAATTATAATTTAATTAATAATTAAAAGGAAAATTAGTTAATTAAATGACCTAATGGATGAATAAAAATTATATGAGACCTAATAAATAAAAGAGTGGAGGAGGTCTAGACTTCATCACCAGCATCCATCTTTCACCTCATTCGCCTCTACCATCTCTCGGTCCACCCTCACCCTCACTAGATTTTTTCCATCCTTTTTCATTGAAATTCCCCTAGACACATTGAAATTCTTAAGCGAAAGCTAATAAATCACATCTTAATCATATTATACCCGTGGATTTCCTTATCATTCAATCCACAACAAACCTGACCAATCACCGTCAATCGCGTGTCATATAGCCGACGTATTCATTTTAATGTTTGACTTTAGGCACTCCAAATCTCCACCGTCGATATGTCTCGCTTAATCCAATGGTTATCGCATCACCCGCTTGCCAACTAGCTTGGCTGATCTCCACTATTGATCAATCCCACATGATCCAACGGTTATAGTGCAATCTCGAGTGAATTCTTGCACGACCGATATTCGATCGAGAGCATGCGAGAAAAGTGGTTTTCCCATGCTACGTGTCACCCACTTAGGCTAATCACGTGAAATTTAGGAATACCATTTACAGCTTTTAGGGGGCACAAGATACTGCTTACCGCCTATGAAGACCACTCCCTCATTCCGCACATTTTCCACCCTTCTATCCATACGTGACTTGATGTGATCCATCCATCTATTAACTTAATCTCCTACGATAATATCTCCACCGCTCATCTTCCATTAATCCTATTTGTTGATCCAACTTATCCAACGGTTCTTGTGCAATACTGCTTCAGTACGTCTTCCTTTCACTGATTTCGATCTTCGATTGCTCTTCCGCTTGACTCCTTCCCAAACTTTGTTCTACGTATTATTTAAACGCTGCAACTCCTGAGCTTTGATTTGGTTATTCAATCAGACTCAAACACTGTCCGATCATCGCAATACTCCTCTGAGCACTATCCTCTCTCAGGTTTTCTTTGAACTCCCTGAACACTTATGTTATGCAGAATTACTCTAGTCCACACACAATTCAGATTTCAATTACTCAATACACACCACACAAACTCAGAAATCGCACTTCTGTATTAATAAATAAATATTTACACAAAAAAGACCAAAAAAGTGAAAACAGATTTAGTTTAGTTTCCTTGCTTACACATTAGTATGGTTTGATGCTCTTTACTTTTGTAACTTAGATAGCAACATTAGGTTAGTGTTGATTTAGCAATTCTGCTTAGCATAGTTGTTTAAATGGTTAATTAGGATATGGTTTGATTTAGCATTACATGTTGTTTTCTTCATTATTACAGTAGAGTAGCTCTCTTAGAATAGATTTTCTCTTCTTCCATCAAAGAGTCAAGCTTTTCTAACTCTATAGAAATCTGGTTTGGAACCCCTGGGACCTCTTGCCAGATGAACAGTGACAATAGGCAAGACGTTCACTTTTACTTGTGCATATAACATTGTCACCTCCAAGTTTGTATGAACCCCGGGTTGATAAGTAAAGCTAGTAGCCTAGTAGTTGCAACATCCTTGTTGCAATACTGGCGCTCATCACTTTTGGTGCCACTGCCAAGGAGTTGTCTGAGTAGAATGTGATTTGCTTTCTTTTCTTCTATTTCTAGTATTCAATTTTCTGCCATTAGTTTATTTCTGCAAAAGTAATCTAGTAGCTTCATTTCTTTCCGTTGTCATTATCTGCTTTCCTTTCCATTCTGCAAGTAGAATTTCAATTCAGCAAGTATTTTTTTTTCTGTCAGTAGTTTTCATTCAATCGACAATTTCATTTCTGCAAAGTACTTTCTAGCTTAAAAAAAATATTATAAAAGCCAACCCAAAAACATTTCATTTCATGCCTCATAGGAATAGGGACAATTTAGGGAAATTCTTGCCAAATACCCCCACTGCATCCAACATGCAGCCTTCTCTATTCTTCGGTGGTTGTTAACTAGAGGAACCTTTAGGTGAGCAACCTGACATATTTGAAGAACCTACAGGGGAAGAAGAAGAAGAAGAACCCATTCCTACTGAACCAATGGCTGAAAACCGAAACGATAGAGGGAATAGGGAGAGAGTTGAGGGTGCCTTCCCCATCAGGGAAACCAACAAGGACACTAAGAGGAAGAATATAAGCCCCTCTGCTCTACCTCATTTCCATGGCCTGACCACAGAGGACCCCGACACTTTCCTATTTGAGTTTTCCATTATATGTCAAACCTATGACTATATAGATGAAGAGAAAAAGTTAAAATTGTTTCCATCTACCCTTAAGGATGCAACATTGCACTGGTTGATGGGTTTACCTGGAGATAGCATCACAACTTGGGCTCATATGCAACAGGATTTTAACAACAAATATCGGGACTATTGTAGGTCAAAGGATACTAAAGAAGAGATTTTCAGGATGATAATGGGCCAGGATGAATCCTAGAAGAGTATGAAGAAATATTCCAACTCAGTTACAAAAGGGCCAGGTGCACACTTGACCCCGAGTCACTAAAGCTGGTCCTACTCAGAGGAGAAATGGAAGATATTATGGATACCTTACATTTGTTAGTAGGAGGAGATATCTACCAATTACCCTATGAGGATATCAAGACTATCTTTAGAAACCATTCTAGAGTAGCCAGGAAAAAAAGTAGGAGTAGTCAACCTATGGCTAGTACATCATCGTCCAAATCATCCATCAAGGGTGAAATTGGAAATATGCTGGAAGATTTCAAAAATGAGATGCTACAAACCCTTGCCTTGCAATTGGACACCATGAATGTCAAAAGGAAGCAAGAGGAAGCAGAGAGAACCTTGGCCATCTTTTGTCCTAGATGCACCAGGAGGCATCTTAGGAACAAATGTCCATTGAATTGCGTTGAGACTTGCTCGGTCTGTGAAGAAAACCACTCCACAGACAAGTGCCCTTCTTTACCCAAAATCAAAGTTGTATATCAAGTAGCTGAAGGGGTCACTTAGTAGCTTTGCTACATCAACCAAAGGAGACCTCCTGGGCCTAGACCATACCAACAGGGTATGTAAGGGTCATCCCATGCATATTACAACCCCAACCAAACCACAATTATACCTTTTTGGGGACCCCCTGCTCATCCTTCCTATTCTAAACCCCTTCCTTGGTCCTATGCATCTCGGTATCACTCTTAGCCATCCAGCCAGTCATTTCAACCTTACGTTCCGCCACAACTTCGATGGAATACCCCACTCCAGGGGTAGAGGCCCCAATACAACAATGCTCCAGCTCTATTGCCTCCACCACCTACCCAACCACAACTCCTACACTCTGCTCCACCCAAGCAACCCCAGATGCCTGCCCAACCAAATCTCAACCCAAATAATAGGTAGGTTCAACAAGTATACATTGGAGAGACATCATACCCAATTTATGTTGTAGAAATCCAGGAGATCAACCTAAGATCTGGGAGAATTCTCCCGGACAACCAACCTCCCTCTCCACATAGGGAGGTTGAGGAAGAAAGAGAGGAAAGCAACCTTAAAGTAAATCCACCCTTTCCTGAGAGATTAACCCAATCACTCCAGCCTACCCCAGAAGAAACTGAACTTCTGTGAGAATTCTATGTGTAAAGATCCCCCTTCTCCAGGCAATAAAAGATGCCCCCATTTACAATAATTTGATCAAGGAGAAGTGCTTCAAGCATCCAGGAAGAAGAAAAAGGGATGCCCCTACCATTAATGTCATTGGGCAGCTGTCCGACTTAATGCTGGGGTAGATAATATGTATGAAATATTTGGACCCTAGAAGCCCTGTAGTAGATGTGCACATCAATGGCACCATCATCCCACACACTTTGATCGATCTTGGGACTATCATTAATGTGATTACCAAGGACACCATGCTCAAGCTCAACCTCCAAGGGTCATTGAGGAAGACCACAACAGTTCTGCAACTTGCAGACTGTTCCACAGTCACCCCTGAGGAGTTTGTGGAGGATGTGATGGTATCCATTGACTCCTGGGAGTACCCTGCAGATTTTCTAGTTCTCCAGTCTAAGGCTAAGCTTACTGGTTACCCTCTCATCCTTGGGAGGCCATGGTTAACCACATCCGATGCTTACATTAGCTACAAAGTTGGGATTATGACCATCAAGAATAGACATATGTCCAAACAGTTAGTCTTATACCCTCCTACTCAACCTTCTCTAGAGCATGATTTACCTTATGGTTGGAGGAGGAATAAGATGAGGTTTATTCCGCCCAACTTTATGCTTTGGAATCAACCATAGGAGGAGGACAGCAAGATGAGGATGACTTAATTGAACACCTACTCCAAATTCCAACTCCTATTTCGTTACCATTAGAAGAAGAAGTAAGGGAAACCCAGAACAATCATCCAATTGACTTATTCTTGGTCGATTCCAACCCATTCTGTGTCAAAACCATATAATTCAGCCCATAGAAAACTTTGAAAATTAATCCATCTCTTTCTGCTCTTGAAGAGGAAAAGCTATGAAACATGTTGAGAGAAAACCTAGAAGCCTTCTCTTGGAGTTACAAGGAAATGAAGGGAGCACACCCCTCAGTGTGTACTCACCACATATACATCAAAGAAGGTTGCAAGCCAGTCTAGCAACCACAAAGGAGGATGAATCCAGCTCTTAAGGATATAGTCAAGGAAGAACTGCAAAAACTGCTAGATGCAGAATTCATTTACCCTATCTTCGACAATGAGTGGGTCTCTCCTTTAGTGTTAGTTCCCAAGAAAAATGGTAAGTGGAGGATTTGTGTCGATTACAGGGAGTTGAAAAAAGCCATAAAGCAAGATAATTTTCCCCTACCCTTCATTGACCAAGTGTTAGATGGCCTGGCAGGGAAGAAGTTTTTTTCTTTCCTAGATGGATTGCGTGGGTACAACCAAATCCAAATCTACACAAAAGACCAGGATAAGACCACATTCACCTGTCCTTGGGATACTTTTTCCTTTAGGGTCCTTCCTTTTGTCCTATGCAACGTTGCTGCCACTTTCCAGAGAGCAGTCTTAAGTATTTTCGCCGAATTAGTACATGATGCAGTGGAAATTTATATGGATGATTTTACACCTTATGGTTGTGATTTTCAAGAATCCCTTACTAACCTAGGAAAATTATTGCACAAATGCATTGAAATTAATCTCTCTCTCAGTCCAGAAAAATGTAAATTCTCAATGACTGAAGGGACCGTGCTAGGTCATTCAATATCTCAGCAAGGACTGCAAGTGGACCTGAACAAAATAGCAAGAATCCAAAGGGTCCCACCTTCGTAAAAGCAGAGGGATGTCAGGAATTTCTTGGGGTTAGATGGATACTACCGAAGGTTCATAAAGGACTTCAGCAAGTTGTCCTCTCCTTTATTTAGGTTGTTGGCCAAAGATTTTGAGTTTATATGGTCAAAAAGTTGTCAAGAGGCCTTTTAAAGGGTAAGTTAACCACTGCACCAATTCTTCGAGGCCCAAATTGGGCCCTCCCTTTTCATATTCATGTTGATGCCTCACACAAAACCATAGGAGTAGCCTTAGGTCAGGTAGAGGAGAAATTTCCCTATGCCATCTATTTCATCAGTAAGAACCAGTCAAAGGTTGAGCTAAATTATACTGTGACCAAAAAGGAACTCCTAGTTGTTGTGCATTCATTAAAAAAATTTAGGCATTACATTACAGGCTACCAAACATTTGTGCATACTGACCACACTGCAATCAAATATTTAATGAACAAACCAGATGTGAATGATAGAATTATAAGTTGGTTGCTTTTATTACAACAGTTTGATCTAACTATTGTTGATAAGCCTGGCAAGGAAAATGTTGTTGCAAACTTTCTATCTAGGATGAATCTGCCTGCAAGTGAAGAAGGAATGGTCGATGACCAGTTACTAGACGAAAATTTGTTTTCTATTTTAGTTCTCTCCCCATGGTTTGCTAATATAGAAAACTATTTGGTATTAGCACAGTTCCCACCAAAATTTCCCTCCAAAGAAAAGAGCAAGATAGTCAGGAAAAGTGCCCCCTTCACCTAGATTGGGGTAATATTTTCAAACTTGGCCCAGATCAAATCTTGAGAAGGTGTGTAAGGGAAGAGGAAGCTTTTGACATCCTTTTACCCTGTCATGATGGGCCTTGTGGAGGTCACTTTGCAGCAAAGAGGACAGTATTCAAAGTGTTACAAGCGGGCTATTATTGGCCCACTCTTCATCAAGATGTGAAAAAGTACATTATTCAGTGTGATCGGTGCTAGAGAATGGGAAATCCTACTCCAAGAGATGAAATTCCCCTACAACCTCAAGTGGCTTTCAAGCCATTTGACAATTGGGCATGGACTTCATTGGGCCTATCAACCCTCCTTCAAAGAAAAAATAGTACATTATTGTGTGCACTGATTATTTGACTAAGTGGGCTGAAACCAAGGCGATTAAGGCAACAACAAAAGAGAAGGTGGTTGAGTTCCTAAGGGAGAATGTATTCTACAAATTTGGGTACCCTAGAGATCTAGTCACAGACCAAGGCAGCTAGTTTACCTCCAACATGATTGAAGAACTGCTCAGCCATCACAAAATCAAGCATAGGACCTCCACTCCTTATCATCCACAAGCTAATGGGCAAGTGGAGGTGACCAACAGGGCACTAGAGAGCATCTTAACCAAGGTAGTGAGCAGCAGCAGGAAGGATTGGGCAGAGAGACTAGTTGAGGCCACCTGGGCCTATAATACAACATGGAAGACCACCCCTGGATTTACATCCTATGAGCTGGTCTATGGGAAAAAGGCATTGTTGTCCATTGATTTTGAATATCACACATTGAGGATGGCAGCCCAACTAGATTTGGATCTTAGTCATGAACGTAAAGAAAGATTGTCCCATTTGAATGGCTTGGATGAATTCAAAATGTAGCCCCTCCTAAATATAGAGATAGTTCAGCTTCAGAGGAAGATCTGGCATGATAGACATATTAAGGAGAAGCAATTTCAAGAGGGTGATTGGGCATTGTTATATGATTCTAGGTATAAAGAATTCAAGGGCAAGCTAAGGACAAGATGGATCGGACCTTATGTGGTGGAAAGATGCCATGATAATGGTTCAGGAAAATCAGAACTATAGATGAAAAATCCATTCCATTGCTTGTTAATGGACACTGATTGAAAATGTACAAGAGGCCTTTATCAAAACAAGAGTTCATTGACAATATAAATAAGACAGTGATGATGGTGGAGCAAGTTCCAGCTCCTCCCTCATCAGGTCACTGAAAAAGAGAAAAAAGAATAAGGATTTAGGTGAAAACCTCCATGAGGCGCATGAGTCCCATCTTTGGGTTGAAAACCTCGTGAGGTAGCCCAATGATGAAAAAAAAATGGAAAAAAAGAATAAGAAGATCCCTGGGTGAAAACCTTCCTTAAGGCGCCCAAGGCAAACATCTAGGGTGAAAATCTCTCTGAGGTAGCCTAGGTGTTTTTCAAAAAAAAAAAAAAGAGAGAGAAAGAAAACCTAATTGTTGTTTACAGGTGGAGGAGAAAGACAATCAAGGAGCAAAGAGAAGATCCAAAGGGAACCCTGCCTCACATATATTCATCTCCTCCACTCCTTACCATGCATCCCTCCATCAATTCCATTGTTTTTTCACTTCATTGCTTCAATTTAGGCGAAGACTATGTTTTCTACAGGATCCCCTGAAAACCTACAGGATGATCCTGTAGGAATTACAATGGCCCGAAAAACCTACAGGAAGCAATCTGAGGGTGAATGGTAGGTTGGTTAGGTCCCCAAAATTCATTCTAGACATGATCTAACCCCTCACCTCATCCATTACCATCATCCTTGCACTCACCATTCAAAACAAAAAGAGATCAGTTTCTGCGAGTTATGAAGAAAAAAAGGAAAGAAGAGGAGAGTAAGAGCATTACCTGAATGTCCCTTGCTCCACACACACTCCTACTCCCTATGTCCATTCATTACAGCATCCTCACAGACCTAGCCAACACATGATTAAGAAATTCTAAGGGAGAAGCAGCTACAGGACATCCTGTAGGAAATCCTGTAGCAGCCTATCCCACAGAATATCAATCATCAGCTACAGGTCTTCACTAGGATGATCCAGGAGCTCCACAATAGCAGAAGCATCAGATATTTAGTCACAGACACCTACAAAAGCCAAGAAACCATCAACAAACAGCAAAGGAGGGAGAAGAATGACCATGCAGCAAATAAAAAACGCAGCACCTCTGATCTTCGACAACTGCAGCATGGCATCAAGACCACAGGTAAGTATCCCGCTCACTCACTCATATGCATCATTTGATCAAAAGTTGTAAGGGTTATGAGGTAGTTGGTTTATAAGTGAAAAGGTGGCCAGTTAACTTGGCCACCTTCGTTCAATCATCACATACAAAACTGGGTGTCCTCTCACACGTGGTTGCAGTCAACTCAAAGACAGAGGAGGAGTAGGACAAGAAGAGGTTAATTACAGATCTACGAGGTGGGAGCTAATTAAGAGGAGTGGGAATGATGAGGTGGTAGTGGGGACCAACATTCAAAAAATGGCAACGTACCTCTGCTGCCAGCACACCACCTCACCCCGAAAAGCCATAAAGGGAAACAAAACATCATTTGCATGCATTCATGCATTCCACCTCCTCGAAACTCCCTCACTCAAGTTGCTCTCATAACTCTGGCCACCCACTGGAAGCAAGGATCCATCGTTCTACAATAGAATTTCTACAGGAGCATGAACAGGAATTCCTACAGCAACAGTCCACAGAGGCAGTCTACATGATAGGCAGAGAGGGGTTCAAGAGGGAATATCATGATAATTATCCACTACCACCATTCTAAAGAGGTAGGATCTAAAAATGCATCCCCATTTACAAGGAAATGAACTAGAAATGCTCTAAAAGCTAATGAATATAACAACTGTGGGAGGTGAATTACATACACAAGAAAATTTGTTTTCTCCTGAATTTAAAATTCTTGTGTCAAGCCTCTCATTTCCTCCTCACGCCTCACAAGCAAGATGATAGGAGGGTTTAATAGGAGAGAACCACCAAACACTGTGAGGATACAACAACACCCCCTAGTGCTTGAAATCTTTATAAGACACCAATGGATGGGGTTTTTCGAAAAATTCACAGGGTATGATGATCAGGTGGCTCAAGAATTTGCTCATTCCCTCACTCCACACAACAGAAGCCATGCCACTATTATAGTTATAAGGCTCACTATAGATCTCACCCCAGAGCTCATTAATAGGTCACCACACTTCCCCTAGGAATTACATGGAGAAAAGAAGACAAAACAGACAATCAAGTGGCAAAAAGGAAATTCTTTTTAGAAGGTGAAGAACCCACAAAGGATAAAAATGGAGTAAGGGGGGACTATCTGCCATACCCATGGAGTGAGGTAGGTTACCAACTCATCGAATATATCTCATGTGAGGGTAGATACAGTGTTGTTTATGGCTACCATTTTAGGATGCTTGAAGAATTAAGATTTGGGGTAGAAACACCAGTTCACCAAAGACTTAGCATACCCTATTTCTTAATGCAATCACTCATAAAATCTAGCAACAAAGTAAAGGAAGGGGATTCCAAACAATTGGCTCACCATGGGTTGATCAGGATCCTCATTGAGGATGCCCTACAAAACCTTAGGATCCCTATAACATGGTCAGTATTCATAGACTTACTAGCAGAGGATGACATAAAAACCCTCACCTATGATGTTAGTCCTTCTATCAATGAGGAGGAGGCAAAACAAGAAGAAGAAGATACAGAGCTAGATGGGGATGAGATGGATGAAGAAGAAACTAATACAGAGGAACATGATGAAGCAGAAGAAGAAGGGGAGAAGAGAAGGAGGATGATGCTGAAACAGAGGAGGAAACAAAGGAAGAAATTAATGGAGATGAGAAAGAATAGCAAGAGGAAGAAGATAAGAAAAACAGAGAGGAAGAAGGCATTGAAACAGAAGGGGAAGAACACAAGGAGGAGTCACCTAGGGTGTCTCTAGAGGCCCTTGAGAGGGAGGCAGCAGCTTCCCTCACTACTCTCAACACCCCAGTCAAGCAAAAAGGGAAAAGAAGGAGGCAAACCCCTCTATATTTCAAAACAAGAAAGAGCACAAGAATCAAACAAGGGAAGCCACAAATATCAACAAAAATCCCTATTGAGATTGAAGATTCCCCTACACCAAGAGACAAAATGCCTTCCCCTAAGTCACCAATCACCTATGTAAGGAGGCCTAGTACCAGATCAACTTCCTTAAAGGGTAAGGCCATCCTACAGGATCCACAGCAAAAACTACAGGAAGCACAGAAATTGGAAAGCAAGGTAGGGGAGCAGCAAGAAACAAAAGAGGAAGACCCTGAGACAAAGGAACCAAGTCCCCAACCTAACCTAGACTCCTACTACCAGTTTATTGAAGGAGGCAGGGTGATACCTCAAAAAGGGGTGGAAGACATTGGGCACATGGAAGAGAAGCTCAAGGAAATGGGCAAAGAGCTAAGTGGCTTAAGGGACAAAGAAGCAATAATGAGAGATCAACTTGAGAGGGAAAATGCATGGCTAAGAAGACATCTGTAGGAAAGGGAAAACCAACTAGCATGTATGGCCAGCCTCTCCTTGGAATCCATCCAGTGTAGGATGCCAACTAAATCCTATTCTCTTTACCTCAGAGAACAAAGGCTGCAATTTGAGATTAAAACACTAGCACAAAGGGGAACCATGCCATTTCAGGACAACAGGAAGTTTATTGATCTTTGTGACCAAATTACAGTATAGGATAAGGCCAAAATGACTGAGTTTTACTTGCACAACATGGCCCTCACAGACATGAATGTTTGGGACTCTAATGTCGAGCTAGGAGAGCTACAATTAATGGCTTTGGCATCATGGATGAACCATGGGGAGTTAAGGGCTACAGAGATGCAAAGAATATTGGCCAGAGAGCAAAATGAACCTCTTTTCATCAGAGCTGAACAATCAAATCCCATGGCCCTAATCAGCACCCATAATCTAATTGCAAATGATCCTCAGCTGGCACCTAGATATCTTGCTACCCAAGAGCAAGAAATTTCACATTTTGAGGATATGTTTAGGCTTCTAGGAGATGATAGTATACATGCTTTCTTAAGGAGATGGAACACACTGCCACACAGCTTGAAGATCAAAGAATATCACTCCCCTCAAAGGTTGAGAAAGGCACTCAACAGGACACCTATGTATAAGAAATAAATGCAAAGGTTGAAGGTCAATTGGATAGGCCTAAAACTCAGTCCATCACTACTCCTAGGGATGCTAGAAGGGAGAAAAGAAGAAGAGGAAAAGAGGCAGTGGGAAGAAGTAGAAAGGAAAGCGGGCTTCTATGAACAAGAAGAATAGACCACAGCAGAGGCATGGGATGTCAGAGAGGCTACCAGATCCATGAAGGATATGGACATTGACTAAGTTGCTCAGATGATGAGCAACACTTTCAGTAGGGGGGTGATGATGAGCCTCATCATTGGGTAATTATATGGGCCTTAATTCACCTCCTAGCTTAGTCAAACCAACTATTCTCACAACTTATTGCATACTTTTGATTATATTTTGTTTATGAGATGAGTTAGAGTTGGATATTTTGCTTTGTGGTCTAATGTACATTTAATGCAGGATTAAAGGATAAAAGCAAGGAATTTTGGCAAATACCTTGGTCAAAAATCGAATGGGACAAGGGAGAGGAATTATAGGAGGTAAATCCTCCTCATTTACTACCCCCCCCCATTCGAATATTCCTCCATCAGCTCGGAGTGCAAATAGCCAAATCATGAGGACTTGAAGGCAGCAGATCAAGTCAAATTCAAAGCACAAGTTTATCTTAAGTTTGGGAGCCAAGCCTCCCTAATTTTAAGGAAGTCGTTGGAGACTTCATATGTATAAGTAGAGAGGCATAGGACCTCAATAGGATTTAGATTTTTTATTGTAAAACTCTACTCTATTTTCGAGCTACAAGACTTGTGACAGTTTTTTATGTAATCCATGGTTTTGATAACAAAAATGAGTTTTGTTTTGAGCTAGCACTGAGTTAACTCATAGGGCTGAAGCTCTTGGGTTAAGGCTCAACCTTCGCAGCCAAGGATCCTCTTTATTGTACATGTATGCTAGCATAGATTCATGGTTTAATCATTTGTTTGCTTAAGTAGCTGCATTTCCATTACATCAGTGTAGAGTAGATTGGTTGTGTTTTAGTTTGCTTCAATTTGTGCCTTCATTCAATTAGCAGGTAAGCGAAGAGAAAAATATCACCATAAGGTTTTCAGCAGGTGTCTCGATCTCACCTCCTCCCTCTGGGACCATGACTTGAGGAAGAGACCCTTCAGCAACCCCCAAAAACACAGACTTCTAGTTCTTGCATGAGCTTTAGAGTTTGTTGTCTTGTTTCAGTACTTGGTTCATTTCATTGTCATATTTTTCCATCACTCTCTTTCTGTAATCACTCATGTTCTCATTTCCTTCAGCACTTTCTTCATGCATAATATGGGCAACTGATTCATGCTTTTCTAGCTTATGAGAATGTATCTTGTTGCATAGTTCTTGGAAGAGACACACGTCTTAGGCATTGCAGGTACTTCAAGAGGAGGTCTAGACTTCATCACTAGCATCCATATTTCACTTCATCTACCTCAACCATCTCTCAGTCCACCCTCACCCTCACTAGTTTTTTTCTGTCCTTTTTCATTGAAATTCCCCTAGACACATTGAAATGCTTAAGCATAAACTAATAAATCACATCTTAATCATATTATACCCGTGGATTTCATTACCGTTCGATCCACAACAAACTTGACCAATCACCGTCAACCGTATTTCGCATAGCTGACATATTCATTTCAACGTTTGACTTTAGGCACTCCAAATCTCCACTGTCGATCTGTCTCACTTGATCCAACGGCTATCATGTCACCTGCTCGCCAACTAGCTTGGCCGATCTCCACCATTGATCAATCCTGCATGATCCAATGGCTATCATGAAATCTCGCGTGAATTATTGCACGACTGATATCTGATCGAGAGCACGTGAGAAAAGTGGTTTCCCCGTGTTACGTGTCACCCACTTAGGCTAATCGCATGAAATTTAGGAATACCGCTTACAGCTCTTAGGGTGTGCAAGATACTGCTTACTGCCTACAAATACTACTCCATCATTCCACATGTTTTCCACCTTTCTATCTACATGTGACTTGATGTGATCCATCCATCTATAAACTTAATCTCTTGCGATAAGACCTACACCACTCATGTTCCATTAATCCTATTCGTTGATCCGACTGATCCAATGGTTCCTGTACATTGTTACTTCATTACGCCTTCCTTTCACTGATTTCGATCTTCGATTCCTCTTCTACTTGACTCCTTCCTGAACTTTGTTCTGCGTATTATTTAAACGCTGCCACTCCTAAGCTTTGATTTGGTTATTTAATCAGACTCCAACACTGTCCAATCATTGCAATACTCCTCTGAGCACTGTCCTCTCTCTAGGATTTTCTTTGAACTCCCTGCACACTTATGTTATGCAGAATTACTCTAATCCACACATAGTTCATAATTCAATTACTCAATACACACCACACAAACTCAGAAATCGCACTTCTGTATTAATAAATAAATATTTACACAAAAAAGACCAAAAAAGTGAAAACATATTTATTTTAGTTCCTTGCTTACACATTAGTATGGTTTGATGCTCTTTACTTCTGTAACTTAGATAGCAGCATTAGGTTAGTGTTGATTTAGCAATTCTTCTTAGCATAGTTGTTTAAATGGTTAATTAGGATATGGTGTGATTTAGCATTACATGTTGTTTTCTTCATTACTGTAGTAGAGTATCTCTCTTAGAATGGATTTTCTCTTCTTCCATCAAAGAATCAAGCTTCTTCTAACTCTATAGAAGTCTGGCTTGGAACCCATGGGGCCTCTCACCAGATGAACAGAGACAACAAGAAGGACCTTCATTTTTACTTGTGCATATAGCACTGTCACCTCCAATTTTGTACCAACCCCGGGTTGATAAGTAAAGCTGGTAGTCTAGGAGTTGCAGCATCCTTGCTGCAATACTGGCACTCATCATATTTCTCGCCAAGTAATAGTCATTCTGATCCGATGAAAGCCTGCAATCAAACCATAAGTTTAATTAGGATCCTTTCCATGAAAAAAATAGGACAAATTGTGGAGAAAACAGGTGAAACAAACTTGGGAAACTCGCCCAACGCAACCCAGGCAAGGAGACAATGCACTGCAGAGTAGGCAGCCTTCTATCTAGGTGCTCTTCAGCACAATTTTCGACATGCAAGCCTGCGTTGATCCCAGGGTGAAAAAATATAACCCCAGAGGCCCCAAAAAACCCAAAAACTTGCATGAAACAGTAAAATAATGACATGAAAAGAAAGAGGGGTAGATCTCCTACCTTTTGCAAACGGCATGAGAAATGGTTTACAGAATCTCTCGCAATCAGCTACTGAAGTTCGAGGTAAAAAACTAGCCTAGAGCACAAAACTGAATGGTAAATATCAAATGGTAAAAATGACATGGTAAATACTTGTTTTATGTTTTTTTCATGTTCATTACTTGAATAAAATTTAGTATTTACCTATTTTTACTCATGAAACAGGTATGTTTAATCCATTTGGTGGTGTTTTGAGCAAGTTTTACAGATGACTTAAAGAATTTGACATGCTCGATTGTAAATTGCATTTTTGACCAAAGAGCATACTTTTATCTATTTTTCGAGCTCCGTTAAACATCGAAAAAGGAACCCCCTTGGAGTCCTCTTTAAGCTCTTTTTATACTCTCTAAATATGAAAATATTGTCGGGCGCTTGTTCTTTTCAGCTTGTTAACGAATTTGAAACGACATGTACTCAGTATAAGTTTAACCCTTTTTCGGGCTGAGATAGGTTATTTACGAAAAAGGAATACGTTGACCAAACATGGTCAATAGGTTCTCTCTCATATTATTTTACACTTTTTTGGGCTTGAGAGACAAATCTACGAAAAAGAACTTGTGGAGTTTTCTTTTCGTCCCTTTTCAAACTCTCTAAACATGAAAAGGACTGAGTTATATTTGTCGTTAAACTCATTAAACATCAAATAGCGACAAACTTGTCGATCATGACAAGACCGAGTTTCACCTTCGCTAGACTCGTTAAAACATCACATAGCGATGGATTCACTTGAAGGGTGGAATTATACAACAAGCATATGTTATCCTCCTCAAGCTTGATAAAAATAAAGAGGTACTAATTAGCAATGAATGGGGAAAATTGAAAAAGGGGTAAACCACTTTTAATAGTAGGTCGCTTTTGAACATAACACTTTCACTTCATCACCATGACTATTTAGGTTGGGTTATCAACTTGATCGTTATCATACCGTTGGTACATCATACCATCCATCACCTTGTTTTGGGTCAATGCTACCAATTCATTTCAATGTCACCGACATGTTCAAGAGAAGTCATTCAGTCAAAATTCATCCTTTGCAATACCATAAACCTTCATTTTCATTACCGCCATTCCTGAGCCTTGTGTCGTCAGTCAAATTTCATCTCCAAAATCATTACACTCGTTTCGTGTCATTGATGTTGGATACATCAAGGCTCTCCTACAATGAGTCGCTTCTTATCGACATCAGCACATTATCCAAGAAGTTGACTTAGAAACACCCTTCCAGTACCTTGAGGCTTGCATGCATCAATGGAAATTTTCTCACTTACGGCAATAGGTTGACATCACTGGCCTTCGACCGAAACACTTTGTATGGTGTTCGACATCAAAACATCTATTCACACCATGCAGAATGTACTACAGTGCCTTGAGGATCATTATCATTATCAGTTATTTCTCTCACGTCTGTTAATGGCTTACATCATTGGCTCTTAATCAGACGGTGTCTTCCCATGTTCGACTTCAGATCACATATTCTCATGGTTAGACTCGTACTTGAGCGAACGATTGAATGAGATAGAAGACCCCTGTTGCATAGCATTTTTTCATTGTCCTTATACTCCCCGTTCCTTGATCCTAGAGGACCTCTACAGTGAATCTCGCATGCTTTGCCTTCATGGAGAAACTCCCATTATTCCCCTCTTCATGAGCAGATCATTTCCCATTTGCACCATTTCCCCTTAAACTTCTATTTTTCCCAATTTACAAGACCGGCGCTAATGGCCTTTGTCTCCCCCACACCGATGTGCAAAGATTAACACTATTCCCCACGCCTATTGGTGCGACTGAGCTATGTTCCAGTCCCACCGGTCCTCTTATGTAAAATTTTTTAAATTAGAGCTGAAGCTTCCATCTCTAGAAGCTCCATGACAGAATTCTAGAAAATGGTTTGGCTGGATGGGGTCAAGGATGACAGTTTGGGCTCCTTTATCCTATAATGATGGAACTAACTCAAGGGATAAGTCCTTCTCCCATGAGAAGAGGATCTATCTCTCATCCATATTTCCTATATAAACCTCCCTTCTTCCCAAGCACAAGCTAGTTAGAGTGTTGGCTGAGTGTGAGTATACTATTTTGATTTGACAAGCAAGCTATTACTAGTTGTAGCCATCTAGTTGTGTGAGGGAGAAGTGTGTTTGGTTTGGAGTGAAGCCTAAAGGGAAGAGTCTTTAAACTATTTTTTTTTTTAAGCCATCATAAAGTGATAGCAGAAGTGTGTGGGAACCTGGTCTTGTAAGAGGAAGACTGCGATGTCAAGACGAATGGTTGTAATCTCTCTTTGATATTAATATATGCAACTATCGATTGATTTCCCACATGTTTTGTAATATTACATATTCATGGCTTGCTGCTTCTTGACTCATTAAGTAGGTTAAATTGCAATTTGTCTATTATTATGTTTGTGTGTTTTTATTGTTTACTTGTTTTAGGAGCTTGAAGAAGGAAGCAATAGATTGCTGGAACGAGCAAACGAGGACATCATCAAGCAGGATAAGCGACCAAGTGGTAGTCCCTCTTGATTGATTCTAACCTAAGGAAATCTTCCATAGAATGTATCTATTGTGGTTAGACCCATTATCAGGCTAGAGGAATTCGTTCGTATCCGCACTTATAATTTTACTTCACCATAAATTGGCGACTCCACTAGGGAGATACCATCTTTTTGTTTGTTTTTGATTTCATGATTTCGTGAGAACTTTGCTAGTTTCACGTTTTCCCTTTTGTTCTGTTGCTTTTATCCTGCTTACTGGCTTAAGTCTAAAAATCATAGTAGCATATCTCGTCCCTTTTTTGAAATTTTTTCATTTTTCTTAGTTTCCTCGGACAACACGTTTAATCGGTTGACAATCGCACCGATCAGCACAAATTGAAAAGGAACAGTCGTGTCAACCCACCTCTGGCATTTGTTGTCAGTTAGGTAGTCGCACCGATTCCTGTAAGTGAAGATTAGGGCTAGACCCCAATCTTGGCCAGTGTATTCTACTCTTGTGTTTTTTACCCTGTGATCCTTTTTACTGTTTTTCTCCTTGATTAGAAAGCTACTTTTCGTTTGGTTTTGCTTGCTTGTAGGCTTGCCATCTTGTTGTTTGATTGATCGAGTCATTGAGTGGCCAGCGACACTAGGACATCTAGCTAGTTGTCCATTCAGCAGCTTGTGGACTCATCGAGTCTGGTTATGGGTGTGTTTTCTCTTTGCATTTTTTTTGGTCCCTTGTACGACTTTGACCTCTTTTTGCACAAGTTTGAAAAAGTTTTGTTTACTAGATTGAACGTCTTTTCCCGACGTAAATAACATTGTCGGTCTTGTGTTTTGGAAAATTCGGTGCTTCGTCAATCTCAATGAACTTCTCTTTTCATGTTTTCATCTGCTTGAAGAGCTCATAGTCTCAAAAAATTTCTCATTGAAAGAATGTATGCAAAAGTTTGTCTCGTTGTTTTATGAGAAAATGTGAAATTCTAGTTTGTTGCTTCATTATGATTCGCATCTCTTCGAAACTAGAATTGCATCAACATTTGAAAAGGAAGCGAATTTTTTTCATTTTGAAAGGACTAATAGATAAGTTCTTGTCAGGAAATTAGGAATTGGAATGCATTTTTCAATAGTTTATTTTTCAAAAAGTGTAGTGAAAAATCATTTCGTTTTCAGTTGCTTGATTGTTTGCATTTGATTGAGTAGTTTCTACCCTCTATAGTGTAGGCATTTCATCGAATTGAAAGGATTTTGTCCCATTTAGTTGCATTTTAGGTTTTTCAAGTAGCATTGCTAAGACCTAAAAACTGAAACTTAACTCAAGATAAACTCTAAAATGAATTAAATTTACCTAAGGCGCATTTGACATTAACGATCACATCTAGAAGGTCTAGGCTAGAGACGTGTTCCAGTGTCTATAAACCTAGCAGTTGTCATTAGCTTCAGCGTTAGACAGTGCTAGCATGGATTTGAGCTCCCTGTATCGTTGCGTATATAACGGTAGACCCCACTAGGCTGCAATCCTTTTATCCTTAGGAAGTCAAGTCAATCGCCTTGCGAACATGATACACCAAACACAACATTCGAGGAGATTTCCTTCTCGTACTTCTTGGTTCACCAGGAGGTATTCTACAGTTCATGGTTGCCTAGTAATCCTGTTTACCTAGACCATCCAGAGTAGTCAATTGATCTTTTTGACTCATTAAACTTAAAAGATCATCCGAGCACTTATCCTTTCGAGCTCGTTTCTAATCGAAAGCGATAGAGTCATCTTTGTTTCTTTCTCGACTCTTTAAAAATGAAAGAACATCAGTCTTTTATGCATCTTAAATAATTGATTGCCCACGATCCAAAACATCTTGTTATATTTTTTTACCAAATCGTGAGTTCGCTTAAAAGGACATTTAAAAGCCTTGAATTTATTTGTTCTATCGGCTAAGACAAGATCATCATGGCTGAACCATCTATTCACCCATTTCCTCTTCCTCTCCTCTGTCTGAATGATTGTCCAAGGAGCCACTTCCTGAGTTATCAGAGCCATTTGAGGACAAAAATTTTGAACTTGCAATTGTTTTGAGTGTTCAACCATTATCATCTCATACTCCACCTACTTTCAATTCAGGGTCATCTGCTGGTCTTACCTGGAATCTCTGGATAATCATGTTCAAACTCCAGAGAACTCTTCTACCACTGACGATCAGCCTGGACTGGTTATCTATCCTCTGAACCCTCTCTTTGATGTTTTTGAGATATCACCATAGCACCCTTACAGTCTGTACGATCAACCGGGTGTTCCTTTGGAACTATCCCCTAGTACATGTTTAGTTGTCCGTCATTGTTTGTTTCCAAACATGGAACCCGAGGGCGATGCTCCAGTCACTTCTCCAGATGAGTCTAAAGACTCAACTCCACACACTGTTGAGGGGGAAGAATTGCAGTCGCAATTCCCTCCCGAGGGTTTCTCTTATTCAGAAGGTATTCCCGTGAGCTTGCCACCTGGCTATGTGTCTTTAGGGCACTTAGTTTTGGGCACACCGAGTGCCTCATCACTCTACCATAACTCTATTTGGGCATCAGGCGTCAGACTTACGTCAGGTCCATTCGTCACGAACACAACCTCCGAGCCATTTGTTACTTCAATCCCGGTTCAACCCACCATCCCGAACACCCTCGTACCATCAATCCTAGTTACGCAGCAGTCGCAACCGACGATTTCAAAGATTGTCTCGGCCAGTTCCTTTGTCTCGTTAGTCAATGGTCAGATTCTGCCACTGCCTGGGGGGTAGAATCTGAATGTCTCTATGGTGTCAGGTGCCACTAATGTGAGCGGCTCACAAGCTCACATGCTTGGTATAAACCATCCCTCTTCTGGTATTATTTACAACCCTACTGACCCTACTGGATCAAGCAATGTCCAGTACCAACAGGTTCAGAATCCTAGTGGTCTGTCTGGATCAAACAATGTTCAGTATCAGCAACCTTATGGGGCTCAGGTCCAATACCAAAATCCTTATATTCCATACAGTTCTCAAGGATTGGTTAATCAACCTTACACCATCCTGTCTGGGCAGTACATCCAGCCTGGCTACGGCCAGATTTAGTTCGGTAATTTCGTGGGCACTATTTAAGTACCCTTGCAACAGCAAGGGTAGCTTTTGTAACAACCAAGGCAACCTTTGTTACTGCAAGGGAAACCTTTTTTGTAGCAAGGGCTTTCCGCGCAACAACAAGGGAAGATTATCTTGCAAAAAGGTCACCTACAACAACCACAAGGTCAGTGCTTCCAACAGTTGTAGCAAATTGCGCAGCAGCAGATGTAATATGCTCTACATACCTCTCAACCCATACCCTCGCAAGGCTAACCTCTGCAAACCCAGGGACAAATTTTGCAACCGCAAGGTCAGAAAAACCAACCTGAGCAGCAACAACCATTGTATACCTATCAACAAGGGCGACCCTTGCAGGGACAGGTTCAAGGTCAAGTCCCACAGTAGCAGGTGTAAAATCCTCTTGTCCAAGGCCAATAGGTTCAAAATCCTACCAGTCAAGGGCACTAGGTACAAAACCCCTACATCTAAGGGAAACAAGTGTATCAACCTTATGCCCAAGGACTGCAGGTCCAGAACCCTCTTGTTCAGGGACAACAGGCCTAACAGCCCTATGTTCCAAGACAATAGGTCCCACACCCATATGTCCAAGGTCAACAGGCTCAGTAGCCTTTTAACCCATACGTTGCCTATCAGCAACCTGTGCATGGACAGTTTCAATGTATTCAAGGTCTGAATCTTTCCTTTGGTCAAGGTAATCCACAATGGGGGCAGCCTCAGATGCCATATGGCCAAAATCCCCCACTGTGGGGTCAAAATCCTTACCAGTAGGGATGGGCTCCTCCTTATGGGCCCATCTATCGACCTCCCATGTCTTTTAACACTCAATTACCTTTCTTGGCTACACTTGAATTGTCGGATGTATCACATCTCACGAATGATCTGATTCTTCATTCGTCGTACTGGCCTCCAGTGCCATCCAAGATACCAAGTGATTTCCCCAAGTTCGATGGGAAAGCTAAAGAAGATCCTTAGGCCCATATGATGACATATCACCTCTGGTGCTCATCGAACTCATACGTGTACGATTCCATTCGTCTTCGTCTTTTCCAATGAACCTATTAGACTCAGTCTTGTCAGTCCTCTGTCAGAGTCAAATTCACCAAGGTTCATTTCTCGTCATTTGCAGTCATCAAATGCCATTTTAGTCAACAAAGAGTCATTTAAGCTCCTAGGTCTAGGGTTAGTTGATTTGGTCTTCAAACATGTCCAACAATGCCAGCAGGGAGGTTCCTAATAAGTTTTCACTTCACAATTTTCATCACCAATAAAGCTGAGAATGTTTCTTCTTCAAAACCCTGTTTTGAAGAAGAAATCGTTAAAATTGTTTGTTGTAATAAATATGTAAATTTTCAGTTCTACAGCTCTTCATGCGCAGCCTCAACCCTCATTTTGCAATGTGGATTACACTCTTCAGGAAGCTTCATCAAATAATGTTGGATAATCCAAGCAGGAGCATAAAATTGCAAGTCATTTCTACAATGAATTTAATTGTAAGGAAGAGTCATCCAGGCATAGAACGAGAACAATTTGGTCAAATATTATTTTACAGAAGCTTGTCTGAAATTTTACGGAAGAAAGTTGGTGCAAATGTACAGTTGCAGGCAGTTCACATTTTGTTCCTCCTCTTAAATTGTCCAACGTTGTTTAAGCTCTTCTGTGGCTGCAAAGAAGATATTCAAATGCATTTCAACAATAGCAATATCAGCATGGGAATTTCAGGGATGGAAGGCACATGTGAAATGGTTTTGCAGGCTCTAGTCACCTTGCCAAACTTCATGCTAAACATCCCTGCAAGCAGACAAAGAGTCTCATCATTAAAAAAAAAAAAAATCAAAAATGAAAAAATTGTAAAACAGAGTTTGTATCAAAGTTGTCAAAGTGCCAAGTTCTGCAACGTAAACAATGGGTTTTGAAGAAGCAAAGATTAAACCATGTCTATATAAGATATTTCTTAAAGCCATTCATTCATTTGCACTCAATGAGATATCAAAAGCTTAAAAGAGAAGTCGAGTGTGAAGATCGGAAGAACAAAGCTGTGATATTAAAGCCATGACTGTGTGAAGATGGCGCGCGGCGCACACAACAGGTGGTGTTGCGCATTGAGGGAGTGCAGCGCACTTGGCGCTTTTACATAGTGCAAATATACACTAGCGTGGCGCACTCACCAGGCGCGGCGCACTAGGATTGGCACGCGGTGCATAAGCCTGTAACGTGAATTTTCTGCCAAATCTTCTCCGAGTTGGATTTTGCTTTCTATCTGTCTATTTGACAGTGTTTCTGGTGTTGAGCCGCAGTCAGAGACTGTATGGAGACAAGCAGATAGGTATGGTGTTCCCAGAATTTGTTTTGTTAACAAAATGGATCGACTTGGAGCAAACTTTTTCAGGACAAGGGACATGATAGTAATAAACCTAGGGGCAAAACCTCTTGTTCTGCAAATTCCCATTGGGGCGGAGGAACATTTTCAGGGACTTATTGATTTGGTGAAAATGAAGGCTGTGTTGTGGTCTGGAGAGGAATTGGGTGCGAAGTTTAGCTATGAGGATATTCCAGCAGACCTTCTAGATTTAGCCACAGAATATAGGAATCAAATGATTGAAACCATAGTAGAACTTGATGATGATGCGATGGAGAAATATCTCGAGGGAGAGGAACCCGACGAGAAAACAATCAAGAGATTGATCAGAAAGGGCACCATATCTATCAGTTTTGTTCCTGTTCTTTGTGGCTCAGCATTTAAGAACAAGGGTGTGCAGCCTTTATTGGATGCTGTTGTGGATTATTTGCCTTCCCCTGTTGACTTGCCACCAATGAAGGGAACAGATGTTGATGATCCAGAAGTAACCCTAGAAAGGCGTGCTAGTGATGATGAACCATTTGCCGGACTTGCTTTTAAAATTATGACAGATCCCTTTGTAGGATCTCTTACATTTGTCCGAGTTTACTCTGGCGTCCTCACAGCTGGATCATATGTACTTAATTCCAACAAAGGGAAGAAAGAAAGAATTGGACGTTTATTACGAATGCATGCAATTAGTCGAGATGATGTCAAGATTGTTGTGACAGGGGATATAGTAGCACTTGCTGGTTTGAAGGATACAATAACAGGAGAGACTCTTTGTGATCCTGATAAGCCAGTTGTGCTGGAGAGAATGGACTTTCCTGAACCTGTTATTAAAGTCGCAATTGAACTGAAAACAAAAGCTGATGTGGACAAGATGTCTATGGGTCTTGTCAAGCTTGCTCAGGAAGATCCTTCTTTTCACTTCTCAAGAGATGAAGAGAGCAATCAAACTGTTATTGAAGGTATGGGGGAGTTGCATCTTGAAATCATTGTTGACCGTTTGAAGAGAGAATTCAAGGTCGAGGCTAATGTCGGTGCTCCTCAAGTAAACTACAGAGAAAGCATCTCAAAGATTGCAGAGATCAAGAATGTGGCTATGTCTGAAATCGAGATCATTTTTGTCGAGATAGATGGTGTAAAGGTGTCTGAAACCATTACTTCGGTGCGAAATTATTCTGCTCAAGAGGTTCCAATCCACTCCGGTGCTACATCAAATGTTGTTTTTACTTTGATTGAGGGAAGTGAGTCTACCCTTCCTCCTATAATCAACGCTTTCGAGTATTACCAGCGACTTCAATCAGACTACCCAACATATTCTCAAGATATTGACGCTCTTAACGCTATCAAAAGTAGAGTCGACATAAAAGATTGGATTTCTGCTGACCCTTGCTATTTGATACTGTGGAATGGAATTCGCTGTGATAAAACTCTGGGGAAATAAGAATTTCTGAAATAGATTTGTCGGGAAGGGATCTAACAGGATCGGTGCCTAGCGATTTTGCAAACTTGACTCGATTAGTTAATCTGTCTCTCGACCATAATCTCTTCACGGGACCAATGCCAAATTTGGCCAATCTATCCAATTTGGAGCGACTATATTTACAAAACAGTAAACTGAAAGATACTTTCCAGAACCTCATCTTCTGGACGTTATCTTAACGCAGGATTACATTGAAAAGCACCGATGTTACATGCAAGATGTCATCATACTAGCAAATGACAGTGATGTAATTGCCGAATGATGAATGTAAAACGATTCATCTGCGTATTCATGATCCAAATTGAATGAAAGTGGCGTTATGTCTTAGGTGGCAGTCATTGCATACTTTGGCATTCGATCTAAAGAACATATGTGGTGGATTTGACCCAGATTTTAGCATTAAAATATTGGAGACCTTTTCCCTCCTGCAAAGTGGCAAATGCATCTCCAGAAATTTGAGGGCGGTTGTGCAGGTATGTGCCAAGCGGCATTCAAGAAAGAGAATTTTTAGGCCTAAAATCAGCAACTACACGATTCTAGGCTCAAATTTTAGCAGAGAAATAGGATTCGATTTCCTATTTTTGGACTTTAGTTATGATTCAAAGGGTCTACAGTTACAGTGTACACCTTTCCAGCTGGTCATCAGAGATTTCAATTGGAATAATGTAATGTTGTTCTGTCGCCATCATAGATAGACAGCTCTTTTCCTATCTTCTTCGATTGGTGTTCCAGCTCCCTATTTTTTATCGATTTGTTTTCCCACAAATGAAGTTTATTTATTGTATGACAAATCATTTGTGGAGGGTTCTGAGTTCTGGCAAACAGTGGGAGAGCTGTGAAGGAAAACTTCACTGTACAGTTTTTGACAGGGATTTAATGAAAAGATACAGCTCTGACTCCTGAGATTCTTGTGGTGTGAATTTAGCATTTGTCTTTTCCTTTGTTTCATATGTTGCTTGTTATGTTTCCATTTCATTTCATAATCATTTCTAAATGAATACTTTTAAGTGAGAAAGGCAGAATCCAGTTTGCTGCTCTGCCTTGGGAAGGTATTCATATTTTGTGTTTTCTTTTGTTTGATAAGGATTCATCTATTGCCCTTATCAACCTCTCAGCATTCTTTTCATTCCATATAATTTCAAAATTGAATGCTAAATTTATTGCCTATCTTGCCTCCTGAGATAATCTATGTCTCGGATTTAATCTCCCTACTCATGCTATTCTCGATCCCACGATGCCCAGAAAACCCAGCCATTTATCAAATTACCCCTTTCCTATCCATTTACTAGCCTAAAATCATTTCCCATTTTTAGTCATCTCACACCCGATTGCTCATTTTATCGATATTGACTGGAGAGAGCCCTCTCCTGTCCTCGTAGGGATAGCTACGAGGCTAAGCTTGGTTTGATGTTGCCTCGAGTTTTTCCTTTTTCAGCCTAAGGCAGATTCGAGCACTAACAGAACCCTTATAGGTGCCGCAGCAAAATGGTACATCGAGCTAGCTCAAAGTACTTTTCATGACTTCAATTCGTTAGCCATAGCATTTCTCACGCATTTTTAGCTGTCAGTTCATTATGAAATGGACACCTATCTGCTCACATCGCTTAAGCAAGACACTGCGACACACATCTTTGATCATATCCATGAATGGAGACATAGACATCGATTGATCAAGTTTGAAATAGCTTATCAGATGCTCAATGAATGATTTACCAAATCGTTCGTAGTCCCAATTGCTCGTGATATAGCCATGGGTGGATGCTTCACTAAAGAGAAAGCCATCACTCGTGCCCAGTACTTGGACCTGGTCTACTCTCAGTCTAGCACCTTATACAAATTATTACCTAATGCTCCATGGCCATCATCCGATCCCATGACATTGAAGTCACTTGATGTCCCTCCCGTTGATGGAGTTATTGGTTCAGTATCCCAGGACCCTGTCAAAACTTCTTCCAAACAGAAATCGGTCTCGAATACTGCTCCCAATAGTTCATCTCAAAACCCTCTAGGCCCTAGTAAAACCTAAAAGGTCCATGTTGTCCATTATACTGTAGCGGACAAATCCTCGAAAGGAAAAAAGAAAGGCAAAGGCAAGGCTAAAACCGATGCCCCGAAATAGGGTCCTCCCAAATTGTCTATCGGCGAATCATCGCAATGGAAACCTAAGTATCCTTGCCTCATTTGCGAGGAGGATCACTATACTAAGGATTTTCCACGACGATCCGAAGTTAATCGATTGCTCAAGGGGACTTTTGTTGTCCTAAAAGAGCCTTTCCATCTTAGCAAACTCAAATGGTAGACCAACCCTGATCTTCTTCTTATGGATCTCAATATCTTCATGATGAGCACGCCCATTAATGTGGCTACCTGATTGAAGGATTATCAAACTCCATCTCCCACAGTAGGGAGAGAAAAAGAAGTTCCACCTTCTTCTTCTACCCCGAGTTCTGGCCCTGTGCAAATCAAGTGCCCTAAACCTAATTCCACTCCACGGCCACCCTCTTGAGGTGTGCCAAGGAAATCATCGTACAATCCCAATGCCTGAGCCGCTCATCATTACAATATTGTTGAAGATTTGGCTCCGGCATCGTCAGCCATGTCCACTCTTGAGGTACTCCAAAGCTGCCCATCACAGTGGAAATATTTGTTGTCAGCTATCGGGGGCATCATCCAACTGATTCTAATTTGATCTGTTTTGATCTAGAGAACCATGTTCCGAGACTTCCTCATTATATTGCCTTTCTTATTCAGGTAATCATTAATGAAAAGACCATCTAGCACACTGTCACCGATGAAGGCGCTTCTACCTCATCATGTCAACTGCATGCTGGAAGGCTATTGGTTCCCCTGCATTGAATTAGTCTCCGAACAGATTGGAAGCTTTCTATGGGCATGATTTGTGCCCCTCCAGTGTTTTACCCAACCTTTCCATCACCCTCGAAGGCAAGACAGTTCAAGTCAAAGTAGAGATTGTTTACACCAATCTCAATTATAATCTTTTGTTCGGCTAAAGTTAGACTCATGCAATGCATGCTGTGGCCTCCTCTTTGTTTTTTGTGATCCATTTTCCCCATCAAGGGAGGATTTTCACCATTTATCAACTATCTTTCTTTGCCTCTTCCTCATCTAATGGCAATTTTTTGTATGTCAAGCACTCTGGTCCTCCCTTTGAGAGTGTGCGGGCAGGTCTCTCCAAAGATTGTGCCTCAATGGGGATTTTTCCACTCCCACCTCCTCATGTTTCCTTCGTCAACATGATCTCGGTCAAATCTGATCCCTGGGTCATACTTGTACCAGATCTAGTTGATGCTTGGGGTGACATCATGCTGCTTAGTCCTGCCGAAGTCAATTACGTGGAAATTGTTTCGGCTGCGAACTCTGCATCCTTTGATTCTCATATCTCGAAGACCTCTCTCGATATGTATTCTCAATCCCCCTGGCTTGGCACTTTGGAATCATCTGATCCCTTAGCCGAGACCTTCCTCACCGATGAAGGTATCATGGAAATCATGTCTCTCAAGGAACCGCCATGGATCGATACCCATCATCGCTCCTTGTTCCTGCCTCACCCAACGGTCATGTCTACCTCTTTCGAAGAGTCCTCTTCTCCATTTCCACCACCAACTATTACTCATGAAGTATGGTCGGAAGGAAATTTGGATAATATTACCCAAACGATGCCAACTGACATTTCTCTCAAACTTGATGTCATTGAACACGTTCATATCGGGGTATCTTGTTCTCCAGATGAGATCAAGACATATACTTGTCCCTTTCAGGAATTCCATGATGTGTTTGCATGGTCTTACACAGAAATGCCTGGGATTGATCCCAGCATAGTGATGCATGAAATACCAACATATCTGGATGTGAAACCCGTCCGCCAACGGCTTCGTCTGGTACACCCTAGAAAGGCCACTCCTATTAAGGGTGAATTCGAAAAGCTTCTCAAAGCTGGATTCATTTATCCCATTCCCCTTATAGACTGGGTGTCCAACATTGTCCTGGTGAATAAAAAACAAGGCACGATCCGCGTTTTCGTGGATTATCGAGATCTTAATCATGCCTGTCCTAAAGACAACTATCCTACTCCCTTCATTGATCAAATCATTGATGAATGTGTCGGGAGTAAGATCTTTTCCTTTATGGATGATTTTTCTAGTTACAACTAGATCAATATCGCACCGGCTAACCAAGAGAAGACAGCCTTTATCTGCCCATGGGGTACATTCGCATATAAGAAGTTCCCTTTCGGCCTAAAATATGTTGGGGCCACATTTCAGCGGGCAATGTCCTATGTATTTCATGACATTTGCAACATTTTCTAGACTTACTTGGATGACCTTCCTTCCCATTCTTGTAAGCGACAAGATCACCCAAACCACCTTCGGCAGATTTTTCTATGCTGAAGGCACTATAACATCCAGATAATCCACACAAATGTTTTTTCTACATAGAATCAGGATGACTCCTTGGCTTCATCATTTCCATGGACAGGATTCGCCTAGACCCACTAAAAGTTGAGGCCATTGTAAACTTACCCCCTCCATCTTCACTACACCAACTCCAAAGCCTCCAAGGAAAGGCCAATTTTCTTCGTTGTTTTATACCCAACTATGTTGGGCTAGCTATGGGATTTACTCGGTTGCTCAAACAAGGAACACCCTTTACATGGGACGAGATAGCCCAAAAATCTTTCGATGATCTTAAGGTTGTCCTCATAAATGCTCCTCTGTTGCATCCACCAGATTATTATCGAGATTACTTCCTTTACCTAGCCACAGCCCCTAGCACCATAGCTATGGTGTTGGTTCAAGATGACGATGAAGGCACTGAACACGTCATCTACTACCTAAGTTGGAATCTCCTCGACACTGAAATGCATTATGCACATGTCGAGAAGTTGGCTTTGGCCACCGTCTAGGCTGTTCAACATTTTCGACATTATATTCTCTTATGAATGACTACAGTGATTTCTGAATGCAACCCTATGACCTACATCCTAACTCATCAATTGTTGGGGGGCAAGTATTCTAAATGGATCATTATCCTGCAAGAATTTGATTTGGTCTTCACTACAGCCAAATCTAAGAAGTTACTTGTTTTTGCAGAATTGATCTGTTCCCTTCCCTCCAAATCTCTCCCTACTGGTACAGATGAACAACTCCCAGATGAGACCCTTTTTCTTATTAGTGCCCTTGATCCATGGTACAGTGATATCATTGTGTAACTCTAAACCTCCACATTTCGGTCCATGTTGAGCAAAGATGATCGTCGAAGGATTCGGCATCATTCTCAACCCTACCACATTATTGGTGATACTTTATACGGTGTCAGTGTTGATTCTGTTCTTCGTCGATGCCTCACGATTGAGGAAGATGAAAGAGTTATCAATGATTTCCACTCCAGGGCATGTGGTGGTCATATGTTGATCTAGATTTAAACAAGAATGCAACAAATTACAGAGATAACCATAAACACAAATATGCAGCAGAAATAATACTTCATTTCATTAATGTAAAATACTGAGATATGCTTACAAACAGAAAATGGAAATAAACAGCTAGGACGATGGTAGCTTATCTCTGAGAAGAGATGTGGTGGCTACTGTTAGGTCTGCTACAAATTTCGACATTTGAGGGTCAAAGACAGCTTGGCCGTGTTGTTTTATGCTAAAATGGAGCTCACAACAGTCTGTTTCCTTCTTCTCCTTCAGCTTCCTCGCATTCTATTAGCCCTCTGTATCTATTTTTTCTCCTAAAACCTCTTCATTCCCTACTTTCCCTGTTCTCCTTTGAAACTCTGCGTAATCTCGTGTTTCCTCTGAGCCTCGAGCACTAAGCTTTACCCACCATATGACCCAACCATGTGACTCGATGCTTTCATAATCCTCCGCCTTAATCCCCACTGTCGATCGTCCTGATCCAATGGTCCCCACCACCACAGTCCTGTCTTCCCGCGCGCTAAACCCTGTTCATTTCCCCACCGTCGATCGCATTCACTGTAAGATCTGATGGTGATCGCGCCTCCCGTTCCCTAACTTGCACGCTTGATAACCCATGGGGAAATCGGTTTCCCTGCCATCACATCCGCCACTCATCGCAATTTTATTGCATCGCACCCCCGCCTACGGAAACCACCGTAGCTCCATAGGCGGTGCGGGGAATACTGCCCATCAATGAAACCACTGTTCACCCGCTTGTTATCGTTCGTGCTATTCCTCCACCTGATAACCATCGGATCTGCTCGACTGCAATCCGACGGCCCACGTTCGCCCATCCACGTTACCTCTCGATACTCCTCATCAAACGATCTCTGCCATTGATCTGTGTGATCCGATGGTTGAGCTTCATTCCTCCGATCAGTCTGTCCCTGCCATACTCTCTGTACTACCCTTGGCTATTCTTTAATCCTCAACAATTGTATTTAAGGAAGGGGATGGCCGAGAAGAAAAAGGACGGCCTCGAGCAATCAAAGGCATTTACCAGTTATGGAGTTTCACTCATACAACACTCCACCTACCCGAGAAGGACTACAGAACATCAGAGAAAGTCGAATTCATGCGCAGACACAGTTAGATCGTAGCAGAGACTCCATCAGAGAGTTAAGGTGGTTGGTGGTCCATTATGACCCCTCCACGCATAGCACAGCAGAATATCTTTGTAAACAAACTCTATATATACCCAGAAAATAGATGTAATCAAGGTGGATGGATATTGTTTTGATGTAAAGTTCAACTTCTGGAGACTGTAACTACTGTGATACCTGCAATGTCTGGTCTTCATTTTCAGCTAATGTAAGCTTATTTTGTTGTTAATTTCTCACTTTCCACTTCTCCTTTGTTCCAGGTTGTGCCTATTATGCATTTTTCATGTGCTCTTGATATTTAGCATTAGAGGGGCTATCATCCCACCTATGTGTTAGAATCTACTATGTAATATTGAAGGTGTATGCAGGTTTCTGTTTTCTTGGTGCCAAATAGTTGTCATCCTGTCTGTGCATTAGGAAATAGATTTACAGACCTTTCTACTTGTTGCAGTCGGCCATCACATGGTCTTGTGCATCTGCTGGTGTGGTCAGTATTCTCCATGTTCACCTATTCCTTAAACTGTGAGTAATTGGTGGTCTAAAGCCTTGTAGTCTGGGTGTGTTCACCCATGTCTGGGGTTAAGCATAGTAGAAGTGGTTATCTGGCTTGAATATGCATCATTTCTTCTGTTCATCCACCATTTTCCAACATTTTTGTTGAGTTTGTAATGTTCTCGAGCATCTCTGAGATACAACCTAGGATAGTTTCTTGGGGTGATAACATTAATTGGCGTCGTTGCCGGGGAGAGGAGATTGAAGCTCAGCTTCCCCAGGAGAACGACATAGTTCCATATTTTGATGATAGAGAAGGTCTAGGCACATTTCTGGTTGTAATCATCTATCTGGCGACTCCACTGGAGGAAGACCAAAATTTGGCGACTCCACATTGAAGTTCTGGCTCAGTTTGTAAGACATACTCGAAGAAATCCTCAGAAATCACCCGTTGAACCAGTGTCTGATCTTGAGAAGATCGTTAAGCAGAATAAATCATCGTAGAAAGGAGCATCAGGACCAGGTAAGCCTTAGAAATCCTATGTATCTCTGCTAGTGAAACTCACCTTCAGAGATTCATAAATCTCCTTGTTCATTCATTTCCCTTTCGGATCTCAGTCCAAAGAAGCATCCATGTTGTCCATCATATTCCTCTGTCTCTGTCATTCTTTTCATTGATTCATACCACTCAGTCTACCAGTATCCTTCCACTTACCTCAGTCATGGCAGGCCAACAAGCTCTCACAAAGATAGAAAGAATAGTTGCTGCTAGGTATGGACCCCTGGTCTTGCCTATCCCTTTGAATGCCATGCCTGCAGGAGATTATCAAGAATATATGCCTAAGTTTACTGGTACAGGAGGAGTAACAGCTGAAGAGAACCTTGAATCTTTTTATAGCTATGTTGATAACCTGGATATCAATGAAGAAGATGTGTGGATGAGGGTTTTTGTCCAAAGCCTAGATGGGAAGGCTAGAAAATGGTTCAGAAATTTACCCCCTAGGTCTATTGCAGACATTGTGGCCCTAGATGATGTGTTATTAAAGCACTGGGGGGATAAGAAAGATATGCTCTTTTATTATACCGACTTTGGGAACTTGCAGAGAGAATATGGTGAGTTGTTGTCTGATTTCAACATCAGATTCAACCATATGTACAGCAGAATACCACCTGAAGTGAAACCCACCCCTACTTCTGCTATGCTCACTTATGCCAATGCCTTCAATTCTTAGTTCTGCCTGCTGTTGAGAGAAAGAAGGTGTGCTTCCTTGGCTGATATGCAAGATGCAGCCTTTGAAGTAGAATCGAACATCATTGCTGCAGAGAGACTCAAAGATGATGCTGAAAGGAGAAGACAGGGGGGTGAATCCTCATCATCCTCAGATCCTGAGATCGATAAATTGACCAAGATGATAGAGCTATTAGCCTTTGAAGTTTCCAAACTAAAGGCTTAGCAGTATTCTGAGGAGACAGGAGCTCATTGTTCCTTTTCTTTTCCAACTCCAAATCCATATAGAGGAGCAAGTGAGCATTTGTAGATTTTTCAAAGAAATAAAGTTACAAATGAAGATAAAAAGGTGAAGACCCTTTTACAAAATATAGTCATGGAAGAAGAGCAATATGAAGAAGAGGAGGAGGAGGTCCATGGTTTTGAAGACAAGGGTTGTGCTCCTTTCTTAACTAGAGCTGCCTATGAAGATGCATTATCTAGAGGCACTGCTTGTCAGTTTGTTGTGCCTGCAGAACAACAAGCTTATCAGCAGCAGCAACCAGCAAAAGGTCCCACCATCCTCGAAGAGCCCAAAGCCAGCTCAGCTTTTAATGACTATGCAAATCTGCAAATTAGCCAACCTGCTATTATTCCCAGCACAGTGATCAATAAGGGAGAGGAAAGCTCCCCATCATCTTTTGTCCCTCTGCCTCCTCAAAAGAAAATCCCTCAAAGTTGCCCCTTGAACTCTGAGGCAGGCCATAATTCAATGCTCAGGGCTGATACTGATCATCTTAGTCTTGATATTTTGACGCCTACCCATGTGGCCTCCACACAGACTAAAAAGGCAGCTTATCAGATGACAGAGGAAGAGGGTGCACAGTTTTGGGACTCCTACTTGGATGTGGACTGTTTTAAGAAAAATGAAGGAGCAGATAATGTCTCTGTGTCCCCTGCACAAGAATACATTGGTTCACCATTCATACTAATCGTGCAGGCCATGGATGACATAGATAAGTACACAGCAACCATGGTTATTCAGCAGGTGTACAGAGGCTCCCATAAGGAACTTCCGAGGAAAATACACAGAAAGGGGATGAAATTTGATCCATATCTACCTATTAAGCTCAAATGTCCTAAAATTTTTGAGGTAGATGATCAAATAAATCCAGTTTTGCAGCTCTATGATGAACCGGCCGAGAGGAGGAGAAACAATTTTGATGGCCCATCAGTTGGCCAGTTTTTGAATATTTATGTTGTTTAAGGTCCTCAGGCCTTAATGATTGTAAGCAGTTTCTTTTTCAGGTTTTAGTGTAGACTTGGTTTGACTCCATGCCCAATGGATACTAGGCAATGTTTTTAAGCTGGGTTTTGTATGAAGGCATTGGTCTGTAGTTCTTGAGACCTCACAGGGAGGATCTCATCCCCAGAAGGAGCCAGTGTTAGCTCTGCTACAAATTTTGACATTTGAGGGTCAAAGACAGCTTGGCCATGTTGTTTTATGCTAAAAGGGAGCTCACAACAGTCTGTTTCCTTCTTCTCCTTTAGCTTCCTCATATTCTCTTAGCCCCCTATATCTTTGTTTTTCTCTTAAAACCTTTTCATTCCCTGCTTTCCCTGTTCTCCTTTGAAACTCTGCGTAATCCCGTGTTTCCTCTAAGCCCCGAGCACTAAGATTTACCCACCATATGACCCAACCATGTGACTCGGCGCTTTCATAACCCTCCACCTTAATCCCCACCATTGATCATCCTAATACAACGGTCCCCGCCACCACAGTCCTGTCTTCCCGTGCGCTAAACCCTGTTCATTTCCCCACTGTCGATCACATTCACTGTAAGATCTGACGGTGATCGTGCCTCCCGCTCCCATAAGTTGCACGCTTGATAACCCGCGGGGAAAGCGGTTTCCCCGCCGTCACATCTGCCACGCGTCGCAATTTTATTGCATTGCGCCCCCGCATACGGAAACCACCGTAGCTCCATAGGTGGTGTGGGGAATACTGCCCGCCAATGAAACCATTGTTCACCCGCTCGTTATCGTTTGCGCTATTCCTCCACCCGATAGTTTTCAGATCTGCCTGACTGTGATCCGACGGCCCACGTTTGCCCATCCACGTTACCTCCCGATACTCGTCATCAAACAATCTCCGTCGTTGATCTGTGTGATCCGACGGCTGAGCTTCATTCCTCCGTTCAGTCTATCCCCGCCATACTGTCTATACTACCCTCGGTTGTTCTTTAATCCTCAACAACTGTATTTAAGGAAGGGGATGGCCGAGAAGAAAAAGGACGGCCTCGAGCAGTCAAAGGCATTTACCAGTTATGGAGTTTCACTCATACAACACTCCACCTACCCGAGAAGGACTGCAGAACATCAGAGAAAGTCGAATTCATGCACAGACACAGTCAGATCATAGCAGAGACTCCATCAGAGAGTTAAGGTGGTTGGTGGTCCATTATGACCCCTCCACACATAGCACAGCAGAATATCTTTGTAAAAAAACTCTATATATACCCAGAAAACAGATGTAATCAAGGTTGATGGATATTGTTTTGATGTAAAGTTCAACTTCTGGAGACTGTAACTACTGTGATACCTGCAGCATCTGGTCTTCATTTTCAGCTAATGCAAGCTTCTTTTGCTGTTAATTGCTCACTTTCCACTTCTCCTTTGTTCCAGGTTGTGCCTGTTATGCATTTTTCATGTGCTCTTGATATTTAGCATTAGAGGGGTTGTCATCCCACGTCTGTGTTAGAATCTAGTATGTAATATTGAAGGTGTATGTAGGTTTCTGTTTTCTTGGTGCCAGACAGTTGCCATCCTATCTGTGCATTAGGAAATAGATTTACAGACCTTTCTACTGGTTGCAGCGTCCATCACATGGTCTTGTGCATCTGCTGGTGTGGTCAGTATTCTCCATGTTCACATGTTCCTTAAACTGTGAGTAATTGGTGGTCTAAAGCCTTGTAGTCTGGGGGTGTTCACCCATGTCTAGGGTTAAGCATAGTAGAAGTGGTTATCTGGCTTGAATATGCATCATCACTTCTGTTCATCCACCATTTTCAAACATTTTTTTTGAGTTTGTAATGTTCCCAAGCATCTCTGAGATACAACCTAGGAGATTTTCTTGGGGTGATAACAGCTACATGCCTCTGAACTGTTTTAAACTGTGTTACAATGAGGCTTGAAGGCCTATTTATTGTTGAGAAACAATGAAAAACCCTTCACATCCCAAAACCTAACCCTAGAAGATGAAACGCCAAATTGTGGGCCCCGTTTGGGTAAATTGGTACATCAATTTCCCAGGGTCGTAAATTCGGCATACGATCTCCGTTTGACGCGTACAATATCTCGTTAGAAATATCCATCCGAGAACTAAAACTTTGGGAAGGGAACATCTCTCCATGCACCCATGTTGCCCCCATATTTCCCAAAAAACGTCGTTTAGGGCCTCAAAACAGCTCCAGAAGTTCAGAACCCGAAAAACTGCTAAAAATAGTAAATTGTGCTACAAATAAGGAAACTGAAAAGTTGAAAGAGATAGTTGTGGGGGTCCAAATGGGATAGGTGGGTGGCCACCAACATCCACCTGGATCATTCCTCCCCCCTTAGGAAGCAATGGTCCTCATTGCATTGAGTTTCACCCTGAGATGAGGAAGCTTCTGCTAAGCTAGGTCTCTGGTGAGCTGTTCTGCAATCTCTGATGTGTCCAATAATGATGGGAAGCATGGACGGCGACGGTCCACATTGAACACTCGGTGAAAGCAAAGGAATGGACCAATGTTGTGTTCCAAAGCATTATTTCCCACAGCCTTGGCAATGGTGTAAGGACCATGTCAGTGTGGTCGGAGCTTCTGATGGGCTCTTGTAAGGCATTCTTTCAGCAGATGCAACCAAATTTTGTTGCCCACCTGAAGCTTGTGTGGTACTCCTGTGGGTGAGGAGTTGTTCCTGTGTTCTGTCATGATCGTATTCCTTTGCTGCTGCTACTGCCTAGAGGAACACTTCGCGGGGTTCATGGATGTAGCAATGATCTTCCCCTTAATTTGGGAGTGAACCAGACAGAAAATAAATTTCATAGTTTGTGAGATGAGCTTGTTGCCTTTCTTAGCAGTGATCAAAGAGGGGGCGGTAGATGGGGCTACCTCCAGTATCCTGTATAATAAATTACCCAAAGAAATAATGACAGCACGAGGCCTTGACTCATACACAGCATGTCACCTCCACAAGTATGGCTGGCCTAATAGTACATCACAAACATCCAGAGGTGTAACATCACATAATACCTCATCTGTGAAGGGCTTGATGCTGTAGGGAAGGCGGCACTGCTGGTGAAATTTTAGATCTCGTCCTTCATGAAGCCACCCAATACTATATGGCTACGGGTGTGGTGTAGTCGATAGGCCCAACCGCTTCACGACCTCTGTTGAAATGAGATTCTTTTGGCTGCCACTGTCGACAATGAACTGCAGCGGCGAACCCTTCACCCACATCTGTGAGTCGAAAAGACGTTCCCCCTCCTCTGGATCCTCGAGTTCATTCTTCTGGATCTTGGCAATGGCAACAGTGGCATTGGGATCTGCATCAATGATTTTCTTCCCTTTGCCATTCCCTTTATCAGGTTTTGGCTCAGGGTCGAAACATGCATCTGATTCGAAAACCTTCAACTCGGCCACCAGGGACTGCTTGGTCCGACACTCACTTGTGTTATGATTGGGACTCTTGTGGAACTCACACCACTTTCTTGTGTCCTTCTTTGGCTTCGTGGTGTTGTTCTTTTCTTGTGGCTTCGACAGGTTATCTTGGGTCACCCCACCTTGGCTTTGTCCTTTGGGCTTCAGATTTGCAGATCCAAAGTCTCGCTTCTTCTATTTGAACTTTTGCTCGATTTTGACAACGTATCGGTACGCCGTGCCGAGCGAGGAGATGTTCAAGAACTCCATCTCTTCTTGGATGCATTTGTGTAGGCAGCCGCGGTATTTGAGTACCAAATGTAGATCATAATCTTTGATACCCAACTGTGTGTGCAGGGTATGAAAAATGTTTGTGAACTCCGGCACATCTTGGTCTTGTCCCTGCCATAGTGTGGTCCATTTGATGTATTTGTCCTCATAGCTTTTGACAGGGTAGTATTGCTCCTTGACAGCATCCCGGAATGAATCCCAAGTGGGTGCGGCTGAAAATAATGAGCCAATACTTTCATTCTTCTGCTCACAGTAGGTTTCCCACCAGTCCTTGACATGGGGGGCTGCTTTTAGAAGAGCGAAAACAATCTTTTCCCGACTCAAAAATTCATGAACGGAAAAATACCCATCTAGCATATTTAATCATTTATCTACGGCATCTGCGTCTATTTTACCCTCAAAGATGGGGATTTCAAAATTGACTTGTACCTTAAAGGGTGTGGCGTTTCCAAAGTAGTTGCTAGAAGCCAATGCGTCGCCTCTAGGTAGCCGCTGAAGGATTTGCGCAAAGTTATCCATCATCGCGTTCCTTTGCCGCTCGAAGGCTTCTTCAAGCAAGATTTTGATAGGATCTCCTGCCCCCTCATCTTTCTTCTCATCCGCCATGGGAGACCGTTGGGATTTGCAAGGTTGGTCTTGCAAAGGTTCGACCAGTTCAAGCCCTAACTCCTTATATCCCAACCTTGTTGGGGACATGCAAAGAAAAACAGAGAAAAAGCAGACTGCTCTAATACCACTGATCCCGATTTAAACAGGAACGCAAAAAATTATAGAGATAACCATAAACACAAATATGCAGTGGAAATAATACTTCATTTCATTAATGTAAAATACTGAGATATGCTTACAAACAGAAAATGGAAATAAAAAGCTAGGGCGATGGTAGTTTATCTCTGAGAAGAGATGTGGTGGCTACATGCCTCTGAACTGTGTTACAATGAGGCTCAAAGGCTTATTTAGTGTTGAGAAATAATGGAAAACCCTTCAAATCCCAAAACCTAACCCTAGAAGATGAAATGCCAAATTGTGGGCCCCGTTTGGGTAAATTTGTACATAATTTCTCGGGGTCGTAACTTTGGCATACGATCTTCGTTTGACACGTACAATATCTCGTTAGAAAGATATATCCGAGCACTACAAGTTTGGGAAGGGAAACATCAGTCCATGGACCCATGTTGCCTCCAGATTTCCAAAAGAATGTCGTTTAGGGCCTCAAAACGGCTCTGAAAGTTCAGGACCCGAAAAACTGCTAAAAATAGTAAATTGTGCTACAAATAAGGAAACTGAAAAGCTCAAAGAGACAGTTGTGGGGGTCCAAATGGGATAGATGGGTGGCCACCAACATCCACCTAGATCATATGTCTGGTTATGCTACAACTCAAAAAATCCTTCACGCTGGTTATTTCTGGTCGTCCATCTTCAAAGACTGCATTCTTGTTGTTTGCAAGTCTCATGAATGCCAAATCTACCAAAGCAAGATGCACGCCCCACCTGCTCACCTACACCTTGTCATTATCATTGGTCCCTTTGCCAAATGGGGCATCGATTATATGACATGTAACCCTCGTTCCGCCAGGGGGCATGGCTACATTATCGTTGTTGTGGATTACTTCACCAAATGGGCCGAAGTGATGCCTACATATTCGATAGATGGTAAGACGGCAGCTCAATTCCTTTTTAACCATGTTATTTCTAGGTTCGGCATACCCCAAGCCATTGTCACAGATCATGGCTCCCATTTCAGAGATTACATGATGGCAGAACTGACATTTGCATTGGGCTTGCACCACGATGGCTCGACCCCATATTACCCTCAGGCCAACGGCCAAGTTGAAGCCGTGAACAAAGTTTTGGTCACCATGCTTCAGCGTACTATTGGGATGCACAAGTCAAATTGGCATCTCATGCTTTTTTCAACTCTGTGGGCCTATCGAACTTCAACCAAAGACGCCACTGGTTTCACACCATTCCAACTAGTTTATGGTCTGGAAGCAACATTGTCGATCGAATGTAAGATTCCTTCACTTAAGTTAGTTGTTGAAATCCTCCCTGAAACATCACCTCAAGAGGAACGCCTCTTATATTTGGAACGACTGGACGAGACTCACCATCTCGCTGCCTTGGTCATTGAAGCACAAAAGAAACGGGTCAAATCCCATTTTGACCAGTCAGTCTCCCCTCGCGCTTTCTCTGAGGGTGATTTGGTCCTGCTATATGACCAAGCTAATGATAAGCTGGGGGCAGGCAAGTTCAAACCTATGTGGCACAAGCCCTATATTGTAAAATGTGTTTTGCAGAAAGGAGCCTATGAACTTATTGATTATGAAGGAAATCCTCTCGATAAGCCTCGAAATGGGCTTTACCTCAAAAAGTACTATGCTTAGGTCATCTTGCATGGTTACTTATGTACATTAGTGTGTGATTCATTTCTGTACAGTGTGGTTTTGTGTGGAAGTTTTCAAACAACTTTCCTATTTACTATGTTTTTCGTGCTTTGCAGATGTCTGTAGCTCCTCATGTTGGTTTTGCCAATGGTGCTTGTCGAAGTACCCAGAACCTATGCACGGGCTATCTACAACCCTAACAATGAGTTGATTGACCTTCAAGGTATCTTCCTAGGTTGTACAACCAACAACATTGCTGAACACAGTGTGGTCATCGAACTGTTATCAGAAGCCATCGCTCTGGGCATCAGATAATTGGTTTTCAACCTGGATTCACAGCTTTTTGTCCTTCAGCGCGATGGGCAATATTCTGTCAGGAACCCTCAAATATTACGAATGTATCTCCATATCCGTCTGTTGGAAAGACATTTTGATTATATTACATATCATCATATTCCTAGACGCATGAATACATTAACAGATGCATTAGCTAATTACGTGTTGGATAGACATTTGTGAAACATGTAAAAGATAAGACAAACCATTTGTACCATAATAAACAGGAAAATATAACATATATACATATATGATAATGTTTGATACATCAAAACCCCAAAAAATAATATGTATGTCCACAATAACATCGGCGGCTCGCAAGCCTCGTACATTTATGGCACACAGGCCTCAAAAAATATGTAAGTATTGGAACTAGGAACTACTCAGCATGGTGGTCATGATAGCATGAGACAACTCATACTACATGACTCAGTAATTGGCAGAACTGATCTGAGACTCCCACTGTGTGCCTCTGGTACTGTCGAGGCATGTCTCCTATCCGAACATACTCAGGGATACCATGAGTCAACCCCTTGAGATTCCTTGCAATCTCCTCCTCGTTATTGCTCCCTTCCTGATAAGGAGTGACAACATCAATAGGACGAGGATAGCACCTGGCTATCGGGGACATCCCGGTTGGCCGCTCTGGTCCAACATCTACATACATAAGAAAAATTTTATAAGCATGCATATACTAAAAACAATTAAAAAACATCAAAATCAAAATTTGGTTTGGTTTTTTACCTTCATCATCAAATTCCTCCCCATCTGGAAAGGGCATATCCGAGTCTCCACGGAAATCAGTGTCGTTGTACAACTAGTCCTCCATGATGATTTTCTGTCATCGTAACCACGAAAAGAATCTTGGTCGGTAGGACATTTGCTAACCCCCAGTGATCCTGGGCATTAAATGACTCCAGGGGGCCATCTGCACATCGCGTCGTGCAAGAGGATCAACCTCAGTCAACTGATACTGGAATAGTGGCACTCGTTCCAGGAAAAAGGTCACAAGTACTGATCCAAAGCCAAATTGCTTCAGATTTCCCGCCTTTGCCTTGGACAACTGGCACTTAATATTCATCTTCATGGCGTCTACACAGTTGAAGATCATAGGAGTTGTGCAGTCTATAACGTAAAGGAACTTCGAATTATTAGTCTCATGTTCCGCCTGGTATCCCGCCACTTTATTGATGGTCAACAAAAGCACCCTCAGTGTCAAATCCCGTACACTAGAAATCTCAATCTTCCCGCTTTTGGATTTCAAGCCCTCAGGACAATATGCAGCAAGCATGGAAGATATGCTTGCGCCGACCGGATGTGACCCATACAAATTCACTAGCTCACCTCTGCGATACAGCCTAGTGATGAAGTAAATGTTTGAATTTGTCAACTCCAGCTCCTGGTCCCCAATAACAAAAATCTCACGATTGATGTCCCAAAGGCTTATCAAATACCGAAGCAATTCGAGCTGGGCTCACATCCCTGGTGTAAGGAAAAATTTGAGGAGCCCACAAGCCCTCAAAGCCTCTAGGAAATTTGGATCATTCATTGCCTGGGTGTCCACATCTTCATGTTCTCTTTCCTTCCAATCCACCATTTTCAGCGATTTCTCTCCTGCAAAAGCCATTTATTTGAGTCAATCATCAATTTTGGTACATAAAAATCAAATTTTAATGGTCAGTTCTTGAGAAAACTTGTTTTTTCCCTATCCACAATGTTGGTGCTCCTGTTTTAGAAACAGTTGCACTGGTCGGCGCGGATGGCCATGCAAATAACCCTCGACTAGCATGATCCCATGCCCAGAAATCGCACCGACCGAGGGCGAAAAAATTTCTCAAAAACCTCCCTAAAAATCCAAAAAAATGGTTAAAAGCATAAATAAATAGCATGAAAATGGAGCTCATTGCTTCGGCTATTACCTGGAACTGACGGCTCATCAATTGGCCTCCTAGATCTCTTGCAATCTGCTCCGGAAAAACTAGGGCAAAAGTGGGTAAAAGTCTTCACTTCAAAGGTAAAATGGTAAATGGTAAAAATATATTTACTTTTCCCGTATTTATTCATTTTTTCATGAAAATATTAGGTTTTGTAAATTTTTTCATCTATTTTGCCTCAAGGACTTGATAATACGCTTTGCCTTGCTTGTACAACGACAGGTTGTGGACGTTTGACGATGGCGATGAGTCATATTTCAACTCTTTTCTCGACTCATTAAACTCATATGAAAAGATCGCCAAGTATTTTTCCCTTTTTGACTCATTAAAGAGAATAAAAATGGGGGTTCCACTTTCAGCTCTTTTCCAACCCTTTAAAAACGAGAAGATGGTTGACACCTTGTCATTTTGAACTCGTTAGCGGATGCAAAACATCATGCGCCCAGTATAAGTTTACCCCTTTTTCAGGCTAGGAGGCACTATTTACGAAAAAGGTACTCCTTGACTAAAATGGTCAAGCGGTTCTCTCAAGTATTGTTTTCTACCTTTTCGTTCTTGAGAGACACAAATCTACAAAAGGGGACCATGTGGAGTTTTCTTTTACGTGTCCTTTTCAAACTCTCTAAACATGAAAAAGATACCAAGTTACACCTTTGTCGAACTCATTAAACTATTAAATGACATCGGATTCGTCACCATGACGAGCACAATCTTCTCCTTCCTAAGTCTCATTAAACTTACTAGTTCGAATTCGTCCGAAGGATGAACTTACAGTACAAGCACATGCTATCCCCTTCATGCTTGTGATCAAAAATAATTGGGGTACTTGCCAGAAATGGTGGGGGAAAAATTTGGAAATCTATCGAGTCATGTCAGCAGCTCACTCTTGAACATGACACTCTTTGCTTCGTGTCGGGTTGGGACATCCTCCTTTACATCGTTGACCTTCTTGGGTTTGGGCTGTTCATTTTTTCCTTCCATATGATCTTCGCTATGTCGCCATGACCACCGATCCTATGGATCCAAAATCTGCCAAACTTCCAGTTGTGTTGCCGATATGTTCAAGAGTTATCCTTCTACAGTTACACTTACCTTTGTTTCTCTGTATCATCCAAAATCATTTTTCATCCTCTCGTCTCGCGTCGATGATGTGGGATTCATTATGGCCCTCCTTCGACACGGTCATTTTTCGTCGACGTCAACTCATTATCCAGGAAGTTGACCGAGAGACTACCTTCCAATAACTTAGAACTTACATGCCTTAATGGCAAGTTCTTCGCACTTGACGACAAGTTTGCATCATTGGCTTTCAATCGAGTGATTTCACGGATGTTCGACTTTAGTTCCTGTGTTTACATTCCATGAATTGTGTTGATAGTACCTTGAGGGCCATTGTCATTATTGGTGGTTTCTCTCGCGCTTGTTAACAGTTTACATCATTGACTGGTAATCAAGCAACTTTCTAGCATGTTCGACGTCAACACACCTATTCACATTTTAGAATCTGTACTTTGATCAGGTCGTGTTGGAGCCCAAGACCTTGGACTCAGATTACAAAAATTCCAGGTTGCGAAGTGCTGTGACATTGTTATGATAATATGCATGTATCTTTTAGATGGTTGGCTGCGACCAAACCATGAGTTATCATATGTGATTCTTCTCATTATTGGATGACTATGACCATACCTTGGTTTTGTTATGGTCCTCTTTGAGGAATGGTTGCACCCATACCTGGATCCATTTACATGATCATTCTTTGGATGGTTGCGTCCATGCCACGATTCATGTATCATTTGACAGAGATCTTAGTCTATGTATATGTATTTGTACTTGCTTGTAGGTCTTCTGATAGCAGACCGGTTCCCCACACTGATTTATAAAGAATTTCATCCCTCGCTCCAGCTCAACCTTCATGCTTTAGGGGGCATTTGTTACACAGCGTTGTGTCATTGTCCATGTATTCCCCGTTCCTTGATCCTGGAGGACCTCTACAGTGAACCCCGCATGCTTTGCCTTCATGAAGAAATTCCCATTATGTCCCTCTTCATGAGCATATCATTTCCCTTTTGCACCATTTCCCCTTAAATTTCTATTTTGCCCAATTTACAAGACCATCGCTAATAGCCTTTGTCTCCCCCGCGCCGATGTGTAAAGATTAACACTATTCCCTGCACCGATCGGTGAAACTGAGCTATGTTCCAGTCACGTCGGTCCTGTTATGGAAAGTTTTTTAAATTAGAGTTGAAGTTTCCATCTCTAGAAGCTCCATAATTGAAGTCTGGAAAATGGTTTGGCCGGATGGGGTCGAGGATGACAGTTTGGGCTCCTTTCCCATATAATGATGGAACTACCTCAAGGGATAAGTCCTTCTACCATGAGAAGAGGATCCATCTCCCATCCATCTTTTTTATATAAACCTCCCTTCTACCCAAGCACAAGCTAGTTAGAGTGTTGGCTGAGTGTGAGTATACTATTTTAATTTGACAAGCAAGATATTACTAGTTGTAGTCATCTAGTTGTGTGAGGGAGAAGTTTGTTTGGTTTGGAGTGAAGCCTAAAGGGAAGAGTCTTTAAACTATTGTTGTTTGAAGTCATCATGAAGTGTTAGCATAAGTGTGTGGGAACCTGGTCTTTTCAAAGGAAGACTGTGATGTCAAGACAAATGGTTGTAATCTCTCTTTGATATTAATATATGCAACTATCGATTGATTTCCTACATGTTTTGTAATATTACATATTCATGTCTTGATGCTTCTTGACTCATTAAGTAGGTTGAATTGCAATTTGTCTATTATTATGTTTGTGTGTTGTTGTTGTTTACTTGTTTCAGGAGCTTGAAGAAGGAAGCAAGAGATTGTTGGAGTGAGCAAACGAGGACATCATCAAGCAAGATAAGAAACCAAGAGGTATGCCCTCTTGATTGATTCTAACCTAAGGAAATATTCCATAAAATGTATCTGTTGTGGCTAGACCCATTATTGGGCTAGAGGAATTCGTTCATGTTTGCACTTATAATTTTACTTCACCACACCCCAGATCTAGTTTCATTCATCCGGGCTGCAATTTCAGGAAATGTACCAAATCATCGTACAATGGCTTTACATTGATGGTCATTCCGATCATGGGTCTATATCTGTAGACGACTATCTATGTACTTGTAATGAAAGTTTATATGTTGAGTATGGGTATGCCTTCCCTCAGCAATTCATGAGAAGAAGTCAAAATATCATGATATTGTGCATTGTAATCAATGTAACCTCCTTATCACATCGTAAAGCATTTCACTCGACATTACATTTTTGACTTCATGCTTTAAGGGGCAGCTGTTATAGATCCATTTGGGCACATCACTCCCATCATCTAGATCAGTGTTTTAGGGCTCATCAAACCCTAATTTCAGTTGCTACATGCCCTACACAAGTCAACCTTTTGAATGTCTCCTTCCCAAACAGTTTCATGGCCTAAAGACATCCTGAAATGTCCTCTAGAGGGACCAATGCAGGTAGGCCCATGCAATGGTGCACTGCAGTTAAGTCCATGTCAGAGTGATCTGCAAAGCACTTAGGCCCTCTTTAACCTGCGTTGGGTGAGTTTGAGTGAAATTCACATAGGGTTTGGGGAATATTCTTATCTTTTGGATCCTTCTAGAAGATTCCCACACTTATCATCTCCTATGAGCTCAAAAATGGATGATGAATGAGTTAAGATACCTCCTATCCTCTCATCCCTTCCTCCATGGAACTAATTCTAAGTATGGAAGGCCATTCAATACATTCATTGAAGACAAAACCTCCTCCATCTTCCTATAAATTGAGCACTCATCTAAGTGATCAAGGGCTGGACTTTGATGAATTGTAAGGAGATAATGTTAGTTGGAGAATTGAGACTATTGTAAGTGTCATTATGATGCCGGATTGTCGTGCTTATGATGTGATGTGGATGGAAACAAAGCTGGAGAAGTGACTTCGAATCAGGCTTCATGGTTGTAATTATTACTTCTATTCAATAAAGTATTTGCACCTTTTTCCATATGCTTATCTTGATATGTGATGCTTATATGTGTGAATGTATCTGATTCCATTTACTTGTAATCAATAGATATTTTTCTTTGATTGGTTCTTTGTCTTCTGTTGATGTTTACAGGTACTTCTCAAGCATGTTAAGTACGGGAAGGAGCGACAGGACCGATACAAAGGAGGCAAGAGGAAAGTGAAAGTATAAGTAGGTCCTCTCATTCTCTTTGTCTTATCTATTTTTTATATAAAATGGTTAAAGTGCTTTAAACTGTTGTTCTAGATATGGCTACTTATCTAGGTAATTAGTATTTATCTGTAGATACCAAATTCTTCATAACAGGAGGAGGTAATGGAAAAGGAGGTAATGGGAATGGAGACAAACCTCCACCCTCTCCACCATATTCTTCATCTTCTTCTTCACAAGCATATTCACACTCTTCCACTAATACAACCCCTACTCATACTCATCATCATTCTTCAAAAGGAACTGGTAAATCACCTTTTTTAAAACTTGATGTTAAATTCGAGTTGTCCATGTATAATGGTGAAGTGAATGCAAATAAGCTTGATAGTTGGATACGTGAGTTGGAGGTATATTGTAGGATTCAAAAACTTCAAGAGGGTGACATAAAGATTTAGTTAGCTTCCTTGAGAATGGAGGGTGCAGCACTAGTATGGTGGGAATCAAAGACCCAAGACGAGATTAAAAAACATGGTAAGATCTCTATTTCTTGGAATGATTTCATTGTTGCAATAAAAAGACAATTCTACCCTCTAGCTTATATGAAGAAAGCCATCATGAATTGGCAGAACTTTAGACATCTTAAAGGTCAAAATGTGCAAGATTACACCCAAGAATTCAGAGAAAGGTCTCTGATGTTAGCTATCGATTTTCAATCACAGGACACATTGTTGAAGTACATAAGGGGTTTACATAGTTACCTTAGGCATACTATCTTAATGTTTAATCCCAGTAATCTAGATGATGTGTGTATGCAAGCCACTCATCTTGAGGCAACAGGGAAAAACACCCAAGAAGAAGGTAGTAAAAATCCGTTTAATGGTAAAAAAAAGAAAAGGGTTTCAAAGGAAATAAAAATGCATCCATTAAAAAAGGAGAGAAAACAATCTGTAAACATTGTTCCAAAGAGGGTCACGATGAAGCTCACTGTTGGAAGCTTTATCCCGAAATGAAACCAAAGAAATTCAACAACAAAGGAAAATAAAAGACGGCTGCAACCACTCAAAAGGATTTCGGATCTGAATCGGGTGATGAAACGAAAATCACAGCCAAGGGATTTCAAGGAAGGGAATCCATTGCCAGCACTAGTTCTTCGGGCTCACAAAATGAAACTCCAAATGAAAAGAGGAGTATAGAACTGTTTTACATAAGGGTGATCTCAAACATAACAAGATTGATATGTTGTTTGATAGTGGCTGTCAAGCCAATCTTATCTCAGAAAACATGTCAAGAGTTTAAATCTGGAAATTGTTCCACATCATAAACCATATCCACTTGGATGGTTATGTGACAATGCGCAATTGCAGGTTACCAAAAAGTGTAAACTGAAATTCACAATCACTGCAAAATTCATAGATGAAGTGGATCTTGACGTCGTGCCATTATATATCTGTGCCATCGTTTTGGGCAGCCCATACCTTTATGGCAAAAAAGTTATTTTCCATCGACATGAAAAAAAAACTATCACATATTAAAAAATGGAGTAGAATATATTGTGAGAGCTTACAGCAAAAAAACAAATCTTTCGATTGTTAATGCAAGGCAGATGAAAATACTGGTGAATTCGAGCAAGAATCTTGTGCTTCTCATGATCAAACCCGAGAACGATGTTGATTATGAAGCATTTGATGGTTGTAATTTGAATTTGAAAACTTACTTGGTTGACGTTGTTAACAAATTTAATGGAATGTTTTAGGAATCAAAGGGATTACTTCCCAAGAGGGGAATCCAACCTGAGTTACAGTTGTATCAAAAGTGTCTTCTTCCCAACATTGGCATGTAGAAGATATCAGTGATGGAAAGCGTAGAAATTAAGATGCAAATCCAGGAATTGTTGAATAAAAGGATCATTCGGCCTACTCCTTTATCGTGTGGTGCACCTCTTGTTTTGGCACCCGAGAAGAATGGTAAGCATTTCCTTGAATGGGATTCAAGAAGTGGTTTTCATCAAAGTAGAGTTGTTGAAGGAGGTATAGGGAAGACAATATTCAAAACTAGGAAATGTTTGTTTGAATGTCTTGTTATGCTTTTCAGTGTTTGCCATGGTCCTACTACTTTTACACATATGAAGAAAGATGTGTTGAAGCCATTTCTAGACATGATAGTCTATTTGGATGACATTTTCACTTTCAGAAAATTTCATTATGAACATGTCATGTGTGAGAAAAAAATACTTAATGTCGTATGTCAAGAACATTTGTTTCTAAAAATGTCAAAGTATATGTTGGATAAAACTTCTTTAATGTACTTGAGCCGTGAAATTGGTACTTCCAAATGTGTTCAGGTTCCCAAATGTTTTTTGGCAGTCTGCGTGGGATGTGGAGAAGGTGAGTTGAAGTTAGACCTCTCCAAGATTGATGTCATAACAATCTGTGGTGGTATTGACTCCCTTCCTACAGACACAAGTGAAAGAATCATACATCCCCGTGAAGCCACAGATGCCTTTTCTCTACTCGCAATTTACGCATGCAAGCTCAACATAGTCATTTGGATAAGAGGCTTTTTTGGAGCAGCCCAATGTTGGAGGATAAATTTTGTTATTTTTTCTTCCATTGTAGTTCATTTGCATTTGTTAGCAGTTATGAAAAAGGTATTACAGTGGGGAGGCAAACAACGAGAGGCATTTGATTCCTTAAAACAAAAGATTAGTACAGCTCCAGTACTTTGTTTTCTAGAATTGAGACATTCATTTAAGTTTCAAGTTGTTGCATGAGACTATGCCATGGGCGCAGTCTTTTTTCAATGTGCTAAGCCCATTTCTTTTCATTCAGAAATTTTCAATGATAAAGTGTTTAAGTTGCAGTGACAAAGGCACTTCCATTGGATGGGTTTTCTTCTACTATTCCACTTGGTCAAAAAGTATAAGAAAGGTATAAGTGACAGGTTTGTTGATGTACTATTCCTCAAGCATCATTTTATTCTACATGAAAGTTATGTTCAAAAGAATACATACTTTCAAGATGTACATTCAAGCTTGAGTCAAAGGAATCAAGTGGGGGAATTTGTTTACCATTTGCATCATAATGTACTGTATCATCTCGGTAAGAAGGATGTTGCTACTGACAATAACATGGACAAATCCAAAGAGTTTATTTGAACGACTCCAAATTGTACATCAAACAGTGCAAGAACAGCATGAACAGGGCAAAGGAAAGTACAAAGCAAGGCAAGACAAGCATCGTGCAGATCACAAGTTCCAATTCAGTGATCAGCGGATCAAAATTGGAAAGGTGAGGGAACTATAACCTCACCTGCTGGTGAATTGAAAGTGATATATTGGGGTCCAAAAGGCTTCCAGTGGGGAGGAGTGATCAGGTGCTTAAAATTAGGCTCAAAAATCAACCTGTCAGAATCTTGATAAACTTAGCTTAAGATCGAAGAGTTCATCATTCTAATTTCAATGGTGTGAACGGCACTCAAATCCAAGCTCATATGCAGAAGTTAGAGCAAGTCAAAGTTTAGGTTTGACTTGGACACATGGCAGGATTGGATGATGTGGTAAGGTCCTTCAGCGAATGAGGAGGTGCCAAGTGGCAAGCCACCATCAGCCCCTCATGTCGCAAATCACAATCGCAGGTGGGTCGGCATTAAAAATTGGCCCCAAAACAACCAAGGTGCGATGTAATAACGCAGGCGGGAAGGCTTTCAAGAATCGGTCGGAGGCGCGATGTGATGGATCACAATCGCACATCAACGAAGGGAAGGAATAACGGAAAATTGGCCCCAACATACCCCGAGTTGCGATGCGATGGATCGCAGATCGCAATCGCACACCGCAGGAAAACAGAGTCCCACATTATGATTACTCGTCAATTCACTACCGAACTGCGATTTGCGATAAGTTCCCAGATGAGAGATGTTCATCGGTTCCAGTTTATAGTGTCATCGGGTCTACCACATCACAATCGCACAATCACCCGCCGCATACACAAACCTTAAGCCTGCATGTCCTTGTCGATTGTGATTTGTGATGAACAGTCGGCTGACAGAATATGGCCTATCGCGCGGTGAAATTTTCGACCAGTTAGCGAGTTTTTGGCGGTAATTTGTAGGATCATGCCAGAAATGGGGCAATTTTTTGAGCGAATAATGGGAAAATAAGGGGAAGTCATAACTTCTTCATTTCTTCACCAAATTGGATGAAAAAAGAGGCTAGATAGCCACTTTTGGACATTCTATACTGATTGGAGTAGGTTTCAGAAGCATTTGAGCATTGTAAACACATATTTTTTCACTTTTGAGCATAATAGAGAGGCCCAAGTCATTAGAAGTTGGACCAAGGAGATGTAGCCCAGGAGGAGTTAACTCCTTTATCATGTGCTTGTTGTAATGTGTTTGTGATTATGTTCTATACATGTTTATGTTGTTGTTCAGATTCTGGTTTATGTTAAATTTCTCATAAAATTAACATAAAAACTCTTCATTTCACTTGCAAAAATTGATGAATCCTTAAGCACAATGAAATAATTTTGTTTATAATCTAAGGAATATCTTAGCACTGCAATAATATTCTAAATTAGATCAGTTTTGATCCATAAATTTTGCATGCCCTATTACACAAGCCATGATGGATGAGCCCGAGTACAATTGAGCCATGGTGACCCTAATCCTCAAGTCACAGTAGATGAGCATGAGTACAGTTAAGCCATGAAGGATTGGAGGATTGATGTGGATATTTTAATATAAATATCCCACTATAAGTAAATGTGTGTCACACATTGTCTTAAGTTACACTGGGAGCAGAGTTGGTAAATTGTTGGCACATTATATAGGTGGTCGTGAGTTCGACCCACAACATTGAATAGGTTGGTATTTTTTATATATACATTTTTCCTTTCTATAAAATAATTTACAAGTTATAGTGGCCTACATCAGAATCCAAAGGATTGTTCAAAATCATCTAGAAAAGGGATGTCTATAAAACATTTAAATGAATTTAAAGTTTTATATGTTTATTTTGGATTTATGGGGCCAATATTGATCCAAATTTGATTATGGAAGAAGTTGAGAAAGTAGGGTTAAGGTATGTATGAAATTATAATGGTAGTACACTCATTTGACTATATATTACATTCATTTTGAAGGGATATGAGCATGGTGTAGGTGTTTTCGATATATGAGGTGAACAGGTTCTGGGAAGGGGTTTGAATGACCAGATTAGGGAACTAGTTGATGCAAAGTATGGATAGCATTATGACAGCCAACAAGAGTGATTTTTGCAATGATAGTGATAGTGACAGCATTTACAGGTTGTAGTGACAGTGTGTTGACGTTGTGGTCAAAACTTTCCAAAAAATTTCCTACACGTGAATTTTGGAGCCTACTGAGGATCTAATGATCTATTCACTTCATGATTAATCAATGTAATGATAAGTGCTTAGGTCTTCTTCTCGGTTTTTGAGTGTTGAAGTCACTTGCATATACATGTTCAATCTGTAACAAGTTCATGAGCATATTCTTTTACGCAAGCTTGAACAATCATAGCATAGTCCATGAAGACAATGTTTGTGCAATGTTCAACCTATGACAACATTCAGTACACACTTTCAATTAACAATATCTCACTTTTGGTAGCGATTACACTTCTATTTTGGTGAATTTTTCCAACCATCGCATTTGTGCACCTATGCTTTCACAAGTGTCACTTTCATGTTTACGGCTGTCGCTTTTTCTTTCCTTCACTTTGATAAGTGTCTTTTTCATGTTTTCTTCACTTTGGCATGTGTCACCTTCAATGTTGTTTGCATTTCACAAGTGTTGTTTACATGTATCAAATGTCATCTTTTGGCATGGGAAGTGTCACATATTGCATAAGCATAGTTATGGTTCATTTTAAGGGGTACATTTGGTTTCAATGAGTTTTTTTAATCATATAGAGATGTTTTACACTCATTCCCAAAGCTTTATGAATTATCGTACTAGTGTTGTCACTGTCGTCGCAAAGTGTATCGTAAGTGTCGCACCTAGTCGAAGGGGGTCAATTGTACATTCTTAAAGGGTAGATCTGTTGCATTATCCTACACTATTGTGTCTTTTTTATGATGATGGACCCTCCAACATGTAAGGGGATCTCCTCGATAAGAATTCCCTATTAGACCTCAGACCATTTGGTGTGGGAGTCCCAGTAGTGGGTCATAAAGCAATTCCTTGACTGTGATGTCGCACAGAGGCAAGTAAGATAACTTTGTCAGTAGCAAGGGTGTGACTGATGCAGTGACTCAAGGAAGGTGTATGAGAGATTCTAATGCAAGTGGGTTGAGATGAGGGTGAAGGTGAGTTCCAAGTTGAAAGCGATCATTCCCAACTCAGCTAGGAACACACAACACACGAGACATACACAGCTTCTAGTGGAGCAGTCCACTCGGATGCAGTAGTACAGCACTCACGGATCAGTCTAAATAAGTGCAATGGTTGTTATAACAAGGTTCATGTGAAATGTCTGTCTGATGTCCAGCAAAGCAGTCGACATGGATGGGACAACATTAACAACATATACAACACATTTCCATTAACAGATTATGCATTACAACAAGTGAATCAGTTCAGATGTAGAACACAGGTTAAAACAAAATGCATTACAAGTGTTAAAGATCAGTCTTACAATAGATACAATACATGTGTGAAAACGTGTTGGCTCTTATTATATAAAGAAGTGTAAGTTCCCATCATACAATACATCCATGTAAACCCGCTAGCCCCAATAGTGGAACGTTACAACCACATCCTCCTGCTCCTCCAAAGAGATGAACAAGCTCCGTGCATTGGAGAAGTGAAGGCACCTTACAATATTGTCCAAGATCTTTCCAAGATAGTCTTATTAGAAGCTTGGCTAACCAAAAACCTATACAATGAGTTATGAGGGACTATTTATAGCAAAGGATGGGGCAACCCTTGACATTCCCCTTTGTGGCAGTTCAACTACACTCGTGACTCTTCACCTACTCTATGATTGTTACATCCAACTATTGATACTTGACTTACACTTGACATGACTCAACATTACAATGCACATGTACTCATGTGAGACAACATGGCTTGAGAAAGCATTGCAAGACATTGCTGGCATTGGTCCATTGTGATGACACCAACTCCTTGACATGCTTGTGATGGTGAAGGTGGTGAGTTGATGCCAAGCTTTGTCATCTGTGATGGTTTGTATGCACCTCATGGTGACATCTTGCTGAAGCAAACTCTTGCCTCTGTTGCAACCGGTGCATTGGTTCGGCCCCTTCATCGAACACGTCTGCTAACATGTGCATGGTATTCTTATGTGCAGCTGAACTGGAAACACATTCATGCATAGTATTTGTGTTGATATTCAAGTGTGTGCTGGTGATCATGCGCATCAACTTGCCGAAGTACATGTTCAGCTCCAATTGGACTTGCTTCTTGTCTTCGCCTTGGTGAGTGTGTTGAATGGGTTGGATTGCATGCATGCACACAATGAGATGCATGCTGTTGAAACCCTTACATGTGATCAACAACATTGCTCACCATGTCTACTCTGTGTCAGCTACTAGGATGGATCTTTAACTTGTACATGCGCAGTTTCATCTGTGAGTGAAAGTTGTGCCCACTTTTGTTCATGTTCCTGCTGAAACTCATTCGTCTATCTGTGCAGCTTCATGTTCTTCCTGAGTTGTTGCTTCAGCACATTCAACTCCTTCTCTGTTCCATTCTTTGTCTTTGCATGATCTTCATGTCGCGTCATCACCTCATAGCCTGAGTCTCCAAAGTTTCTTTCATTATCAATGGATATGCTTGATCTTGCAACTTTGTTCCACCTCTATGTTGTCAACAACCTTCCTCTTACATTCATCGCATCCACTACATTCGTTGCGTTCGGTATGTTGCCTTCAGTTGTTGTTCATGATGCTGCTTGTTGTGATATCTTGATGTTCTTGTCTACGAACAACTTGATATCTTCGTGAGTAGGCAAGATCATAGACATTTGATCGACTGCATCTCCAGGTGTGCTCTGAATGGTGTCTTCAACTTCGCTTTCTTGGAAACCATTGTACCTACACTGCTGAGAGGTAGATGAACACCTGCAATACCTAGAGACATGGAAACACTCATGGCAAGCAATATGTCAATCGAAAACCAAAATGAACTTGAGAACTAACTTGCAACATACATGTGTGGCTGATCATGAAGGTTGCGCAATTTCGGCCGAGAGGTTGGGAGACCGACTGCCAAGACTGCACAAGACATAGTCTACGCTGCTGGGAGACTAACTGACTGCTAAAAATGCACAATGCACAGTCCAGTCTGGCTACTGACTACTGGAATTATGCAATGTGTAATCTCAGCTAGCAATGGTTGCAGGCTTAGTGACTTGATTGCACAATTTTCTTGGCCAACAGTCATTGTCCCACAGGATTATGCAAAGCAGGCTTGGGGAACAGTTGTTGGGAAAAAATGCACATTTCTGGAGAGGAAGGCAAAGCCTTCCCTCTCAGGATTGCGCAATGTTGTCTTGGTGAGGCTCTTGGTGGGGCAGAGTCTAGACCGAGGTTGGCCAAACTCATCGACGGGCAACTGCAAGTGAATGTGAGTGTGAATGCATGTTGATACTGAGTGTAACCATAAGTGAATGATCATGCATGCAAATGGTGAATGAAAAATTCAAAAAATGGAACAACACACATGTGGGTGAGGTGAGTCACTGATGATGACCATTCGAGAAAAGCAGTTTCAAATATGTGACAGCAGTGAGATGTTGAAGAAAATTGAAATTGTGCTAGGATAACCTAATATACATGTAAGCGACACCAAGCGTTCAAATAAATCAAGAAAACAGTACTCATACAAGCGAAAACATAAAAAGTGACAGAAATGCAACACAAGGCATTAGAAGCGAGCTTACCCCAAAACAGTGGAGCTAAATGTACCTACTGCACATAGATGTGATGTGGGATGTTAGAGCTACAAGGTTGATGTGAGGAATGAGCTCTACAGTGTCTGGTTGATGAGTTTTGATAACATCGAGGTTGTGACACACATGCCACAAATCTAGGGAAAGTGACACTTGGTGGGAGGTTTCTGAAATGATCCTTGCATGTAACCTCCAACTACTAAACATAGATCCTTGAAACAAGGGATTCCTTTGCATGCTACCTTGGGAGAAGCAGCACATGCATGCAAGTCCGTTTTTCTCAGTCCCGAAGGGAACCACTCAACTCAGCTCCACATGCAAGAGGTTGTTCGACTGCTTAAAGGAAATGTGCATTTCTGGCTGGGAGTTGGGTTGAATTTCCATGAGATTTGCGCAATTTCTGGGCATAGCAGCTAATTGTTACCCAGATTTGCGCAAATTCTGGGCTGAGCAGCCCTGCTGGGGAAAATTGCGCAATTCCTGTTGGGATTGTTGACTGACAGGATTGTACAATCCTGGAGCCCAACCGGTTTCTAGATAGGATTGTGCAATTTCTGGAGGGAAGGTTGGTTTCCCTCCATAAATGCACAATTTTCTAGGGGAAGTTGCTCAGCCTGCAGCTAGACCAAGTCTGGGTGAACAGCCTGTGAGGGGAATGCATCAAGTTGTGATCAACAGGCTACCTTTGAGCAAGAAAAACACCAAAGTTGGTGAACTTGATGAAGTGAGGCAAGCTACTGTGAAGGTTGGAAGCGAGGCTCTAAACTAAAGCTAAGGCAAAATTTTGGAGGATGTTTGTAGCCACTACAACACTTGGTGACACACTGGTAGGACTCCAGCTCTCTGAATGGACCCTGTTCGTGAAAAGCAAGTCTAACACCTTTGGAAGTATTATTCAGTTCTCATCTCCTCTTGGTTTCCACACTAGGTTGATTATAAGATGTAGCATCTATTAAGATCTTGGTCTATTGACACACATTCTAAGCCCAGGAAACAAAGTTGTTTCGATTGGGGTTGAGGGGCACATTGATGCACTAGCAGCATAGTCGCCAGAGTCTTAGTTTCATCTCTAGTGTTGCTTTGCTGTCAACAGGCCTGGATAGTACCCCGGTGGAGTCACATAGGAACACAAGCATGGCTCTGCTGCCATCGAGCCTGATCAGTACCCCGACTGAGTTACTTGCATCACCTCCCTACACAGGATGCCTTTCTCTTCTTTCGTCTTATTCATTTTCATTTTGAATTTTTTCATTTTTTAACTACGAATAGCACTTACTCATTTCATAGGCCGAAGAGGGATCCTAACTTATTGAGATAAGAAGAGGTTGTTCCTGCAAAGAAGTATTTTATTATACCTCTGATGTGCCTGTTAAGGTTTTCCCCCTCACCTTACTCTACTTGACTGAGATGACAAGGGTTAACCCAAAAACAACCGACTAGAGTAGGTGACACTAGTTAGCACGCAAGCATTGTGTTTTCACCAAGGTTCACTTTGAACAGTACGTATTTTCCATCGACGTATCATGGACTAAAAGTAAAAAGTTCTTCATATAGAGGCAGGATGATAGATAACCAAGTAGTGATAGCAGCACAAGGCCTCTTGTACTTTACCCAGCTTGCTTCAAGAGTCATACATGGTTTCATGTGAAACTATCCTATGAAACGAAACAAGCGAACTAACAAACAACAAATCAAAGCAAAAGTAGAAGCAAAAGTGAAAGTAAAGCAAGTAAGCAAACAACTCAAAAACAAACACTACTCCTACTCCTAAGCTAACAGTGCATGGGTCATCTCACGTGAAGTGATACTTCCAATGCAACCACCGACGCATTGGTTGACCCATGTTGGTGAAGGCATGGTTCACGAACAAGACAATTGTGTGATCTAGCAAACAAGAAAGATATAACAGTGAATACAAACACACTCTGAGCTTACAAGTGACCACAGAACAAAGATGAGTGAAAGTGCATGGCATGAATTTTGTGGTGCTGCCATGATTTTGTGCACACCGCGTGCAGATGTTAAGTGTATGCATTCTCTTGACTATGACATGTAAGCAAACATGAGAAAGATAGACCACTTGTGTTGTGCATGTGTGCTTGTTGTGTAAGATTCTTTCAATGCATGAGTGATGTGATCGTGTAGTCCGAGTGGAGGAAGTGAAATTTGGGTGTTTGGTTGATCTTTTATGCAAAGCAGAGAGTGATGAGGAACCTTGAGTTTTTCAACAGTTTCCTAACCAGAAGTGAAACTAACCTTAGGATAGTGAGGGCCTGACATAACCATTAGCTCGAGCTGAAGTGCCTCAACAGTCTGGGGGGTTTCAACTTTGTTGACCGATAGATCATTGTAGACCAGTGCCTTGGATATATTAACAACAGTTGAATCAACATCGTGATCAGATGAGGAAGTGAATAGATCACGACAACCAAGATCATAAAATTTGAGATGTTCGTTGGAATCCTCATGCTTTGATGAATCGGGCAGAGGGGTAGATGAGAAGAAAACATCTTCACCCTCTGTGTGTTCAACAAAGATAGATGACAGATTGAACGGATTTTCCAAGGAAGATGTGTCCTCTCCGCACTGTAATGACATACTGACATCCGAGGTGCCTTGTGAATGATCGGAAGTAGAAGCATCCGGAACTGAGATTTCACAGTAGAAATCAGCAGTGGCAGAATCACAAGGGATGTCAGGATGAAGCTGATGAGGCGCGGCTAGAAGGGAGTCATCCTTCACCGCGGGCTCTTCTTTATATCCCAACACACACTCATCATGAATGATGACACAGGTTGGCTACATAACACCAACTCCATCGACAGCTTTATCCTCGTTCACAATAGGTGAGGAGTCTGGAATGGGAGAACACAAGACAGTACAATCCGTAGGATCAATAGAACGCGATGACGGAGGTTGAGGGAAAGAGTCCACGTGACAACCAACAGGCTTGCTAGCCAAATCTATGCAAATCTCAAGAGTAGGTGGGCTAGGAGAGTGTGACAATTCAAGGCGTGTGCAAGATCTCCCACATCACTCCGCGGTGGTGGAGTTGTTTGATGAGGTGAAGGCAAACAGTCACTTGTGACAGCGATTGTGCCTGCCTGTGATTACACAGCTCCATCACCTAAGTGTGCTGAGCAGGGTTCGGATATGTGAAGAAGATACTCAAATCATCCATCAAGAAATTCCCAATCAATATCATCTTCGGGGAATCGGTATGCAATATTACAAAAGTGTGTGTGAAAATGTTCATCGGATTCATCGGGTGCTTTTCGTAATTTCTGAATTTTTGTGTTGAGTGCTTTACAGCCATAGTGATTGAAAGCACTGTCTATCTTTGCGACCAGATGAGCAAGAGAATGAATATATTTTTTGGGCAGTGTGGCACACTAGTGTATTAGGTTCCCTCAAAGCGTGGATATGAACAGAGCGCAACTCATGTATTTGTTGGAAATAATACTGAGAGGGGGGGTGAATCAGTATTATCAGATTAATCAAACTTTTCAAATGCCCAAAAACATATACGCTACTTCAGTTAAGTGAATCAGCGTGTACACGCTACTGTGACGAAGTAAAACAGCGTATAAGCAGAAAACTCACAATTTAGTTGGCTTATTCTTCAATTAAGTGCATCAGGACATTATTCATCATATTAACAGTAAACATGTGCAGTATAACAGAACAGATAAAAAGCCACACACATGAACACCAAGATATAAGGTGGAAACCCAATGTGGGTGAAAACCACCTGCTGCAAGTTGTCTCTATCTTTCTTAATATGAAACTTCAGTTTACAATCTTTTGTACTGGTGCAGCCTTATACCAGTACGCAGGCTACAACCTGCAGAAGGCTTCAACCTTCTCTCGTTCTCCAAACTTCCTTGGAAGGGAGCTCCAACCCCCTTTTTCTTTTGTACTAGCCAAGATACTAGTACGTAGGTGCTGACCTACAATCTTCCTTCTTCCAGGTATCACTTTTCATACATTTTCAGACTTGGATATTCCTGAAGCACAACATTACAATCTGAAGACCACAATTCATTCAATTTTCACAACAGATCATTGAAGCATAAAACAACCCAACTTTGAATCACTAAACCACTGAACCCTGTCAATCACCAGTTACCAGAACACAGAGCAGACTACAGAACTCTGTAATAACAGTCAGACCCCACTGTAAACTCAAATCAAGCTTCAAAAGATATACGCTACTTTAATGAGCAGAAACCGCGTATACACGCGCTTTTACCGAATCCAACCTGCGTACAGATCTAAAAATAAACTTTCTCAATTTGCAGCTGTACCAGATATTAGTTAGACTCAGAACGTAACATTGCGACAATATGCAGATCTAGAAATACGCATAATCAACCATATCATGATAGTGCATTTCAAACCATTTGATCCCGATCTCTCCTTAGATCTAGTTCTCCATCAACCGATGAGATCTCTCCTTAGCTCAGATCAACCAACTCAGAACCTGCATATCAGATCTCTTTCTCTCTTAGATATTCATGCCTTGTCGAAAGATGATCTTTGCCTAATGATCTTCTTCTCCTTATATAGCCTTAGGCCTTTCTCAATACCAAGAGCCAAAACCATAGTAACACAATACCATCAACTTTAAAACTAGGGATCGACACGCCCGTCGAGACATAATGGTCCGAAATCATAGGCACAACTTCCAAGGTCTAACCACCATGAACCAAAGGAACCTTTCCACATACACGCGCTTTTTCTGAATCTAACTTGCGTGTACACGCGACTTGGTCTTAACGAAAGAGCGTGTATGAGCTTTCTTGCCATGCTGTACTGAGATCTGTCTTCTGATTGAGTTGCCATCACCTGTACTAATCTTTGAGCACCTGTACCATCCACTGAGTGATTTGCCATCAAGGACAACACTTGAACCATAATGCCAACAATCTCCCCCTTTGGACTTGATGGCAACCACCACACCAAGTCACTCTCCCCCTTTGACATCAAGGGCAAAGGGAGGACCAAGATATTCTCTTCCTTGGTAATCCTTCTGCTGTCCATACTGATGTCCATACTCCCCCTGAGTACATGCTGAAATCTCCAAGTGTGCTCCCCCTTTGTGAATGCCAAAGAGTACCAATCTATCCATCCTGCTCACCAAGTGCTGTTCATGCTCCCCTTGACTGTAGGCAAGATCTGCAAAAGATGTTCTTCAAGAAGAACATGACTCTATACATCATAAAAGACCTTCCTATCACCAAAGACTCATACATACATCCATTTCTCAACTAAGTGAGGATATACAAAAAAATGACTCATCCACCCAACCAAGTGGGGATACATCAATATTGACTCATCCACCTAACCATGATAATACATGAACATTTCATCATTCATCCCAGGCATAGTGGGGAAACCAACAAAGGCCGTTACATGACCTTGACACCATAAAAGAGACAAGAGAGATACATGACATAGAGACAACAGATCTAGACCAAGACTTAGGAAAGACATCAGCAGCATCTGATAAACATCTTGTTAGATCAGCAACTAGAATTTCTTTCTGAGCTCCTTCTCCTGAAACCAACAACCAAAAACATCTGAATGCCAACAATGCTTTATGAGACTTTTGAGCTGCTCCCCCTGAACCTGTGCCTGTTGCACTCCCTGAAACTGTGCCTGAATAATTCTGACATTCCTATTGCTGTTCAGAACTTCAGAGTTTTCCCTTGCTGTTCAGAACTTCATATACGCGTTTTCTCCTGTATAAAACAGCGTATGTACGCGGATATTCTTTCTGCAACAAGCGTCCATCATACACGCGACTTTCCCACCATGAATCCGCGTGTATACGCTCATATTACTTCCGTAACCTGCGTATACCAACTTTTCTGTAGAACAAACAAATTTCAACAACAGGATGAAGCATTAACTACTCCCAGCTTTTGTCTGAGATATTCAAAAGTTTCCCTGGGCAGTGGTTTTGTGAGAATATCAGCAACTTGCTCCTTAGAAGGAACATACTCCAACTTGACCTTCTGCTCAAGCACTTGTTCCCGAAGAAAATGGTACTTGATTGGTATGTGCTTGGTCTTTGAGTGCATGACTGGATTCTTTGAAATGCTGATTGCACTTGTATTATCACATAAGATAGAGACAGGTGGAGTGCAAGTGATTTGAAAGTCCTGCAAGGTCTGCATCATCCAAAGAAGTTGTGTGCAACAAGATGCTGCAGCCACATATTCTGCTTCAGCTGTAGATAAGGCAATCGAACTTTGTTTCTTGCTGAACCAAGATACTAATCTGGAACCCATGAAGAAAGCACCTCCACTTGTGCTTTTCCTATCATCCACACTTCCAGCCCAATCTGCATCTGTGTAAGCATGAAGAGTGAGATCAGTATTTCTAGGATACCATAAGCCATAGTTTTGGGTCCCTTGAAGATATTTGAAGATTCTTTTGACTGCCTGAAGATGAGTTTCCTTTGGGTTGGCTTGAAATCTTCCAACCATTCCTACTGCATGTGTAATATCTGGTCGAGTACCTGTCAAATAAAGCAAACTCCCAATCATGGATCTATAAGTGGGTTGGTGGACTGCTGCTGATTCATCATTTGCACTGAGGCTGCATCCTGTAACCATGGGTGTACATACTGGTTTTGACTCTTCCATGCCATACTTCTTCAAGATCTGCTTGAGGTATTTGGTTTGAGACAAGAAGATACCTCCTTCATTTTGTTGGATTTGCAATCCAAGAAAATATGTCAATTCTCCAAGAAGTGACATTTCGAATTCTTTCTGCATAACCAAGGCAAAGTTTTGACTCATAGTCTCTTCATTGCTGCCAAAAATAATATCATCTACATAAACAACAAGAATTAGCAATTTGTTATTTTCAACTTTTATATAGAGATTGCTATCTGCTGATCCTTTTGAAAAGCCTTGTTGGTGAAGATATTTGTCCAACCGATAGTACCAAGCCCTTGGAGCTTGTTTGAGCCCATAGAGAGCCTTTTTCAATCTGCATACAAGGTTTGGATCATTCCCAAGAATGAACCCATCTGGCTGCTCAATATATACTTCTTCTTCTAAGTCTCCATTCAGGAAGGCTGATTTCACGTCCATTTGAAATACCTTGAAGTTTTGAAAGCTTGAGAGAGCAAGGAACATTCGGATGGCCTCTAGTCTTGCCACAGGAGCAAAGGTCTCTTCAAAATCTATTCCTTCTTGCTGTGCATACCCTTTACAAACAAGTCTGGCCTTGTTTCTAATTACTTCTCCATTTTCATTTAACTTATTCTTGAAGACCCATTTTGTTCCTATTACATTCTTATCTTTTGGTCTAGGAACTAATTCCCAAGTGTTGTTCCTTTCGATTTGCTCAAGTTCTTCATCCATTGCTTTGACCCAACATTCATCTTTGCATGCTTCTTTCACATTTTGTGGTTCAATGGAGGAGAGTAGAGCCAAGTAGCTTGAAGCTTCTGCAAGTGTCCTTCTTGTTTGTACTCCTGCTTCTTTCTGCCCCACAATCTGAGTTTCTGGATGATTCTTTTGGACATATCTGGATGGAGTCTTCTCTTCTATTCTTGTCTGCTCCTCTGGTTCTTCTTGAGATTCTTCTTCTTCTTGAGGTTCTTCTTCATCATTTCGCCTTTGAGAGTAACCTTCATCTTCTTCATGATGAACTTGCCTAGGAATATATCCCTTCTCATCAACCACTATATCAATACTGTCAACAATTCTGCCAAGTCTTTTATTGTAGCACTTGTATGCTTTGCTATGTGGAGAATAACCAAGAAGAATGCCCTCATCTGCTCTAGGTTCAAGTTTGCCAAGTTGCTCATCAGTATTCTTAATATAACATTTGCTCCCAAAGATTTTGAAATGCTTCACGGAAGGAGTTTTACCACTCCAAAGCTCATGAGGTGTTTGAGTGCTGTTTACTCGGACATTTGTTTTGTTAAGAATGATAACAGCAGCATGTGCGGCTTCTCCCCAGAAGGTTGCAGGAGTACCTGATTCATCGAGCATAGCACGAGCCATTTGTTGGATAGTTCTGTTCATTCTTTCCACAACCCCATTTTGCTGAGGAGTTCTAGCTGTAGAGAATTCTCTTCTTATCCCATGTTCATCGCAGAAATCAAAAAATTCATTTGATGTGAACTCCCCACCTCTGTCAGATCTGAGGCACTTGATTTTGTGTCCTGATTCATTTTCAGCCAATGCTTTGAAGGATTTGAATTTTTCGAATGCTTCATCTTTGTGCTTCATAAGCCCTAACCAAACAAACCTTGAGAAATCATCAATGAATAATATCAGATATTCTTCCCCTCGAGGTGTCCTTTTCCTAAATGGACCACATACATCTGTATGGACTAGCTCAAGAGGCAAGCTAGCTGATCCTTCCTTCTCTGGAAAGTTAGTTCTGGTCTGCTTTCCAAACTGACAAGATTTGCATATGGTGTTGTCTGGAATTTTGATATCTGGAAGATCGCGAACTGCCTGATATTTGCATGCTTTCCTTATTTGTGAGAAGCTTAGATGTCCCAACCTTCGATGCCATAACCAGTGCTCTTCATCCTTGCTAAGATAGCATTGTTGTTGTCCTTCTTCAAATATGTACAGATTATTTGGAGTTCTTTTGCCTTTGAGAACTGTTTTACCTGTATCAAGATCACGAACAAGACATCCATTCGATCTGAAAATAACCTCTGTTTTTTGATCACACATCTGGCTGACACTTAGAAGATTATGCTTCAATCCATCAACATACAAAACATTTCCAGCCTTGACCTTTTCTTTCAAAGGAGCAATACCTTTTCCTTTTATAGTTGCAGGAGTATCATTTCCAAAAGAAACTTTCTTTCCCTTTTCTAAAGTAGAATAAGATTCAAGTTTTTCTTTATCACCTGTCATATGTTTCGAACATCCACTGTCAATGTACCATAGATTTTCCTGTCCTTCTGCATAAAATGCTATCCCACATCTTTCTGTTTGAGGTTCCTTTATTCTCCATGTTTTGGTGCTTGTGGCTTGTTCCTTTTTCTCCTGAAACCTGCTCCTGCATTCAGAGTCTTTATGACCAAAATTATTGCAAATAGAACATTCAACTTCATTTTCAAGCACCGAAAAGTTGTTATAGGTCCTTTTTGTAATCCCTGTCATACTTCTTTGTTTTTGAGCTTCCCTAGTCATGATTGTTTTATATGCAACACATTGAGCTGCTCTGTGACCAAAGTTGTGGCAAGAAAAGCATTGTCCATTGAAGAAGCTTCTGCGGTTATTGAATCTACCAGCCAACTGATTGTAATTTCTATTTTCATCTATTCTTGAGCCAAACTGAGAAGATTTTACCTGTGGTTGGTTGTAGCTTTTGTTCATCCTTAAGGAGGATTGTCCCTGATAGTTTCTGTTTGTAACTCGTCCCTGCTTTACCTGATTATCTTCATTGTTCTTCCGCTCATTTCCTCTTGCTGCATCAAGATAACTTTTTGAGGTGGATGCTTGAGAGGTTTCTCCATTATAGCCCAAACCTGTCTTGTTTAGAGGAGACCGCTGCACACTGATAATCTCATCCAAAGTTTCAGATCCTTTGACAAATTTAAGATTAATAGCTTTTGTTTTCTCAATTTCTTTTCTGAGACCAACAATTTCACCTTCTAGTTTTTCAAGATGTTTTTCCTTTTCATCAATTTGAAATTGCAAAGTATCAATGATCACATTCTTTTCTTCTATGCCTCTCTTGAGTCTAGTGATTTCATTATAGAGATTATCCACATCTATAGCATCCTCATAATCATCATCTTCAAATGCCATTAACAGCTTATATTTATTACCTTGTTCATCTTCATCACTGTTTGATAAGCCATCACTATCTTCATGGGTGTAGTAGCTTTTCCTATTTGCACTTTGTTTCTTGTTCCATCTAGCAGGTTCTTTTCCTTTATCCTTATAAGGACATTTTGCAGCATAATGACCTACTTTCCCACAAGCAAAGCATTTGAAAGGTAGCTTACCTCTGAACCTTCCAGAACCCCTTTGAAGATTTCTGACAAAATTTGATTCTTCTTCCTCTTCTTCTGGAACATGGCTTGCTTCATAGTAATCTTCTTTTCCTGATGCCTTAAAAGCAGCTTCCCTTCTGTCAGATGGACCTCCCTTTCTCATTTCATAAGCGGTTAGAATTCCATGTAGCTGAGACATAGTGAGAACACGGAGATTTTCTTTTTCTTCTATTGCAGATACTTTAGATTCAAACTTGGGAGATAAAGATCTTAGAATCTTTTGAACTACTATAGTTTCTCTTATTTCTTCACCCAAATTTTTCATACAATTAACAATCTCATCTACCCGAAGAAAATAATTAGCCACACTTTCATCATTATACATCTTGAGAGTCTCATATTGAATCCTGAGTGTTTGAAGTTTAGCTTGCTTTACCTGTTCATCTCCTTCATAGCTAGTGATCATTTTGTCCCATATTTCTTTTGCTGATTTGAAGTGCATGACCTTCATGAATTCTGTTTGAGATATACTTCCTAATAGAGTACTGACTGCTTTTGCATTTGTTTCATATGCCTTTTTCTCAGCTGGATCTGTAGGAGTAGCTGAAGGAAAAGCATAGCCTGTTTCTACAATGTCCCAAACTTCTGTACCAAGAGATTGAAGATATGCAGTAACTCTTACCTTCCAATAATTGAAATTTGTTCCATCAAAAACCGGTGGCCTGATTGATGCTTCTTTCTCGTAGTTGCTCATGATGAATGATCTTCCTTCAAGCGATCAAGCTTCTCTGAAGGACCTGCTCTGATACCAATTGTTGGAAATAATACTGAGAGGGGGGGTGAATCAGTATTATCAGATTAATCAAACTTTTCAAATGCCCAAAAACATATACGCTACTTCAGTTAAGTGAACCAGCGTGTACACGCTACTGTGACGAAGTAAAACAGCGTATAAGCAGAAAACTCACAATTTAGTTGGCTTATTCTTCAATTAAGTGCATCAGGACATTATTCATCATATTAACAGTAAACATGTGCAGTATAACAGAACAGATAAAAAGCCACACACATGAACACCAAGATATAAGGTGGAAACCCAATGTGGGTGAAAACCACCTGCTGCAAGTTGTCTCTATCTTTCTTAATATGAAACTTCAGTTTACAATCTTTTGTACTGGTGCAGCCTTATACCAGTACGCAGGCTACAACCTGCAGAAGGCTTCAACCTTCTCTCGTTCTCCAAACTTCCTTGGAAGGGAGCTCCAACCCCCTTTTTCTTTTGTACTAGCCAAGATACTAGTACGTAGGTGCTGACCTACAATCTTCCTTCTTCCAGGTATCACTTTTCATACATTTTCAGACTTGGATATTCCTGAAGCACAACATTACAATCTGAAGACCACAATTCATTCAATTTTCACAACAGATCATTGAAGCATAAAACAACCCAACTTTGAATCACTGAACCACTGAACCCTGTCAATCACCAGTTACCAGAACACAGAGCAGACTACAGAACTCTGTAATAACAGTCAGACCCCACTGTAAACTCAAATCAAGCTTCAAAAGATATACGCTACTTTAATGAGCAGAAACCGCGTATACACGCGCTTTTACCGAATCCAACCTGCGTACAGATCTAAAAATAAACTTTCTCAATTTGCAGCTGTACCAGATATTAGTTAGACTCAGAACGTAACATTGCGACAATATGCAGATCTAGAAATATGCATAATCAACCATATCATGATAGTGCATTTCAAACCATTTGATCCCGATCTCTCCTTAGATCTAGTTCTCCATCAACCGATGAGATCTCTCCTTAGCTCAGATCAACCAACTCAGAACCTGCATATCAGATCTCTTTCTCTCTTAGATATTCATGCCTTGTCGAAAGATGATCTTTGCCTAATGATCTTCTTCTCCTTATATAGCCTTAGGCCTTTCTCAATACCAAGAGCCAAAACCATAGTAACACAATACCATCAACTTTAAAACTAGGGATCGACACGCCCGTCGAGACATAATGGTCCGAAATCATAGGCACAACTTCCAAGGTCTAACCACCATGAACCAAAGGAACCTTTCCACATACACGCGCTTTTTCTGAATCTAACTTGCGTGTACACGCGACTTGGTCTTAACGAAAGAGCGTGTATGAGCTTTCTTGCCATGCTGTACTGAGATCTGTCTTCTGATTGAGTTGCCATCACCTGTACTAATCTTTGAGCACCTGTACCATCCACTGAGTGAGTTGCCATCAAGGACAACACTTGAACCATAATGCCAACAGTATTCCTCAAAGAATCCATGTCTTTCGCATGAGCCTAAAACGTCAATTGTGTACCTTACCAAGGCTATGTAGCCAAATGTTTTATGAGACAATTTATGCGAGAGCCTTTTCGGAATAATGAAATCATTTCCATAAGACATGCATTCCAGAAGAGCAACTTGGTAGTTAGTCATGATAGATGTGAAGAGATTCAAAACAGATGTCAGGACTCAACTTGTCATCGGGCCCTCCTTCTAGCGCCAAAATGTTGACGGTGATAGACCCGCCAACATGTAAGGGGATCTCCTGGTAAGAAGTCCCAATTAGACCTCAAACAGTTTGGTGTGGGAGTCCTAGTAGTGGGTCGCAAAGCAATGCCTTGACTGCGATCTCGCACAGAGGCAAGTAATATAACTCTGTCAGTAGCAAGGGTGTGACTGTTGCAGTGAGTCAAGGAAAGTGTATGAGAGGTTCTAACACAGGTGGGTTGAGATGAGGGTGAAGGTGAGTTCCAGGTTGAAAGGGATTAGTCCCAACTCAGCTAGGAACACACAACACACAAGACATACACAGCTCCCAGTGGAGCAGTCCACTCAGATCTAGTAGTCACAACATACAAGGTAAGATAACACGTACAGCAATCATGGATCAGTCTGAACGAGTGCAATGGTTGTTACAGCAAGGTTCATGTGAAAGGTCTGTCTGATGTCCGACAAAGCAGTCGACATGGACGGGACTACATTAACAGCATATAAAACACATTTCCATTAATAGGTTATGCATTACAACAAATGAATCAGTTCAGATGTAGAACACGGGTTAAAGCAACATGCATTACAAATGTTAAAGATCAGTCTTACAACAGATACAATACATGTGTGAAAACATGTTGGCTCTTATTATATAAATAAGTGTAAGTTCCCATCATACAATACATCCATGTAAACCCGCTAGCCCCAACAGTGGAACATTACAGCCACATCTGCCTACTCCTCCAAAGAGATGAACCAGCTCCGTGCAGTGGAAAAGCCAAGGCATGTTACAATACTGTCCAAGCTCTTTCCAAGATAGTCTTATCAGAAGCTTGGCTGACCAAAAGCCTATACAATGAGTTATGAGGAGCTATTTATAGCAAAGTGTGGGGTGACCCTTGACATTCCCCTTTGTGACAGTTCAACTACCCTCATGACTCTTCACCTACTCTATGATTGTTACATCCAACTATTGACACTTGACTTACACTTGACACGATTCAACATTACAATGCACATGTACTCATGTGAGACAACATGGCTTGAGAAATCCTTTCAAGACATCACTGACACTCGGTCTGTTGTGATGAGACCAACTCTTTGACATGCTTGTGATGGTGAAGGTGGTGAGTTGATGCCAAGCTTGGTTGTTCATGATGGTGTGTATGCACCTCATGGTGACATCTTGCTGAAGCGAACTCTTGCCTCCATTGCAACCGGTGCATTGGTTCAGCCCCTTCATCCAACTCGTCTGCTAACATGCGCATGGTCTTCTTGGGTGCAACTGAACCGGCAACACACTGATGCATAATATATATGCTAATCTTCAAGTGTGTACTGGTGGTCATGAGCATCAACTTGTCGAAGTACCTGTTCAACTCCAGTTGGACTTGCTTCTTCTCTTCGCCTTGGTGAGTGTGTTGAATGGGTTGGATTGCATGGATGTGCACAATGACATGCATGTCGTTGAATCCCTTACATGTGATCAACAACATTGCTCACCATGTCTACTATGTGTCAGCTGATGGGATGGATCTTTAACTTGTACGGCACAGTTGCATCCGTGAGTGAACGTTGCGCCCACTGTTTTTCATGTTCCTACTACAACTCATTCGTCTATCTGTGCAGCTTCATGTTCTTCCTGAGTTGCTGCTTTAGCACATGAAACTCCTTCTCTATTCCATTCTCTGTCTTCATGTGATCTTCATGTCGCATCGTCACCTCATAGCTTGAGTCTCCAAAGTTTCTTTCATTATCAGTGGATCTGCTTGATCTTGCAACTTTGTTCCGCATCTATGTTGTCAACGACCTTCCTCTTGCATTCATTGCATCCACTGCATTCGTTGCATTCGGTATGCTACCTTCAGTTGTTGTTTATGATTTTTCTCGCTGCGATAACTTGATGTTCTTTTCTACGAACAACTTGGCATCTTCGTGAGTAGATAAGCTCATAAACATTTGATCGATTGCATCTCCAGGTGCGCTCTGAATGGTGTCTTCGACTTCGTTCTCTTGGAAACCATTGTACCTGCACTGTTGAGAGGCAGATGAACACCTGCAATACCTGGAGACATGGCAACACTCATGGCAAGCAATCTATCATTCAAAAACCAAAATGAACTTGAGAACTAACTTGCAACATACCTATGTGACTGATCATGAAGGTTGCACAATTTTGGCTGGGAGGTTGGGAGACTGACTGCCAAGACTGCACAAGGCACAGTCTGGGCTGCTTGGAGACTGACTAACTGCTGGAACTGTGTAATGCACAGTCTAGTCTGGCTGCTGACTGCTGGAATTGTGCAATGCGTAATCTCAGCTGGAAATGGTTGTAGTCTCAGTGACTACATTATGCAATTTTCTTGGTTAGCAGTCACTATCCCTCAAGATTGTGCAAAGCAGGCTTGGGGAACAACTGTTGGGTAGAAATGTAGATTTCTGGAGAGGAAAGCAGAGCCTTCCCTCTTAGGATTGTGTAATGTTGTCTTGGTGAGGCTCTTGGTGGGGCAAAGATGGGGACATGGTTGGCCAGACTCGCCGAAGGGCAACTGCAAGTGAATGTGAGTGTGAATCCCTATTGATAATGAGTGTAAGCATAAGTGAATGATCATGCATGCAAATGGTGAATGACAGATTCATAAAATGGAACAACAAGCATGTGGGTGAGGCGATTCGCTGAGTCAACGATCGTTCATGAAAAACAATTTCATGCATGCGACAGTAGTGAGATGTTGATGAAAACTGAAACGGTGCTAGGACAATCTAATATACATCTAAAAAATATTAAGCGTTCAAATAAATCAAGAAAACAGTACTCATACAAGCAAAAACACAAAAAGTGACGGAAATGAAACATAAGGCATGGGAAGCTAGCTTACCCCAATGCAACTGCACTAAATGTGCCAACTACACCTAGATGTGATGTGGGATATTAGTGCTGCAAGGTTGATGTTAGGAATGAGCTCTGCATCATCTAATTGATGAGTTTTGATAACATCAAGCTTGTGACACGTGTGCCACAAATCTAGGGAAAGCGACACTTGGTGGGAGGTTTCTAAAATGATCCTTGCATGTAACCTCCAACTGCTAAACATAGATCCATTAATTAAGGGATGCCTTTGCATGTTGCCTCAGGAGAAGCAGCCCATGCATGCAAGTTTGTTTTGCTCAGTCCCGAAGGGAACCGGTCAACTCAGTTACACATGCAAGAGGTTGTTCTACTGCTTGAAGGAAATGTGCACTTCTGGCTAGGAGATGGGCTGACTGCCCAGGATATTTGCACAATTTCTGGGTAGAGCAGCTAACTGCTTCCTATATTTGTGCTAATTCTAGGTTAAGCAGCCCTGCTAGGGAAAATTGCACAATTCTTGTTGGGAGTGTTGACTGACATGGTTTCGCAATCCTTGAGCCCAGCAAGCTGCCAGACAAGATTGTACAATTTCTAGAGGGAAGGCTAGTTTCCCTCCAAAAATGTGCAATTTTCTAGCAGAAGCTGCTAAGCTTGCAACTGGACCAAGTCCGGGTGAATAGCCTATGATGGGAATGCATCAAGCTGTGATCGACATGCTACCTTTGTGCAAGAAAAACATTGAAGCTGGTGAACTTAACGAAGCGAGGCAAGCTGCTATGAAGGTTGGAAGGGAGGCTCCAAAATGAAGCTAAGGCAAAATTTTGGAGGGTGGTTGTAGCCGCTACAACATGTCCATTCATCATAAGGAAATACATCATACATATTCTCTAAATATTGAGCATTTTCGTACAAGTGTCATCACTATCGTCGCAAAGTGTACCCTAAGTGTCGCACTTGTTGTATTATTGTCACATTAAGAGGATCATGTTGTTATTGTGTACTGAGTGTTCAATGTTGTGTCAACAATTGTTCTGAGTGTGTGTGATCATTCATAGGTTCACCCTATCCTCACTTCTACCTTATTGATCCCGCACATAGCCAAATCCTGAAAAAGCTTTATGTATGGCCAACTTGACCCAGCTTAGCCTCTTGAACTGTGCACTGTGTGGTAGAAACGCCCAAGCTTCCCCCTTTCCTCCTAGAACTATTCAATGCACAGTTCCTACCTCCAAGGACTATGCATTGCGCAATCACAATGCTCAATTATTACGTCCCTACCCTTAGAAACTGCACAATCCTACCTCCCAACTACTCTCTTGTTGCGCATTACGCAGTCACAGTCATCAAGTTGTCTCCCTAAGTCCTTTAATTGTAAAACTATGCAATCGAATGTTCACTCTCCCTCTAGAGCTACACATTGCATAATCTCAAGGCTCAAGACTGCCTCCTTGACCTCCACAATTGTGCATATCAGCCTCCAATTCATCCTTATTTTGTACACTTTACAGTGTCAAGCCTCAAGCTTCTAGCCTAACTCCTTGAACTGCGCAACTACACAAGCACTAGGCCTCTCTCATTCCTGAATTGCGAACTGTGTATTCTCAAGCCTTAGTCTTGGCCCCTAACATCCTGAGTTGCCCAACTACACAATCCCTGAGAATGCCTCTAAGTCCAACACCCAGTTCCAACTCAGTCTGTGATTTTCATGAAGCATGATAGACTAGGATTTTTCAGACTGATGTTGTCTTGTCATGAGTGGATTTCATTTGCAGGTATTATATCTTGTTATGACATGATGATGATGAAGGATATGAAGAAGGAGACCCTTCCAGAAGAAACCTTTGTAACTGCAAATACAAAGTTGATCATTGAAGAGAAGATGAAGAGACACTATTTTTGACAAAAGATCAAGGATCATGATCACATAAATACTCCATATCAATCAACCCCTTGGAGGATGAATACAAAGGATATGTAAGTGTTGGGCAATTTAATTTCTTAAATTGCTTGTGATGATGCCAGCAAAATATATGCAGGAGTAGGCAACTAACTCTATGTCTAACTAAATTATTTACGATTCAATATAATATGCAAGGGAAGAGGCTCCTAATTAAGGAGGTCCTGGTTGTCCTTCCCTACAGTATCATAGAGAAATCATTGATTACATAAAACCAGAAACTTGAAATAAAGACAAGAGAATGAACTTTAATTATTGTTCAGATTCAAATAGAGAGAAAGACTAACTTAGTCCCTTGATTGTCCCCTCATATACTAATCCAAACTAAACTAAGATTCATTCATAAGCATAAGAAATGAAATACTTGAAACATAAAAGCAAAAGAATGAATTTCAATTATCATGCAAATCAAATGGAGAGAGAGCCTAACTTAGACCCTTGGTTATCCCCTCATATGATACTTGAAACATAAAAGAAAAAGAATGAATTTCAATTATCATGCAAATCAAATGGAGAGAGAGCCTAACTTAGACCCTTGGTTATCCCCTCATCTGCTGATAAGATTTAAAACTCATTCATCAATCACAAACAAATCCTCAAACATCTAAGCAATTAAATGAAATAAGATCTATTATGAAATAAAATGTTTCTTTCATCCTTTTAGAGTGAGCTCAATTCTCTTAAGAACAAAGTGACAAATTATTCCATTTACTACACTAAGACAACTTATATCTAAAACTATATAATGGAAATTTATGTAAAATGAAGCTTTATTCTATTCCATCATAAGTTGGATACATGCTCCAAGAGTCCTCCCTTTGGAATGGAGGAGGTACTCCTATTCGTACAATGGGATGAGATAACAAACTCATAATGATGATCCACTAATCTCTTTTTAGTTCCATACATTTCTCAACCATCTAGACACATAACCCCCTTTTGTCCTTAATCTTCTCTATGAGATCATGATCTTTTCCATGAGGCTTATCTTATCAAATTCGAATTTGATCCTTCAAGGCCACATAAAGGTGTCTTGGAAGCTTCCTTGGAACCTACACATGTCACAAAAACAACCCACTTTCCATATATAAAGTAAAATATATTATTTTCTAATATTTAATCAAGAATTTCTCTCAAAAATGCTTAAAAATAAACAATATTTGGAAAATATAAATGAGACCCATTAATGGTGAATAGTAGGGAAAATGGAGTGACAAGGTGGTGAATAGTGAGTGATATAATGGAAGCATAGGTGAAAAATGTATGGTAATGAGTGATATTTGTATGACATTTTTGGAGCCCAACATACTCCCCAACTGAAGCTCTTGCATGTCCTCATGCAAGCTACTACAATGACTTATTTGATTTGATTCTTAAATGAGCTTCCTTTTACAAGATGTTTGGTTCTTGTGTAACAAACATCTTTCAATCATGGACTTCCTTTTAACTTTGCACATCTTTGGATAACTTTTATTTGTTTGCAAAGCATTTACATATTTTAATGATTGGTTCTTGTGTTACAATCATTATTTACTTTGTTGAGATCTCTTTTTAATGATTGGTTCTTGTGTTACAATCATTATTTACTTTGTTGAGATCTCTTTTTAATGGTTGGTTCTTGTGTTTACAATCATTATTTACTTTGTTGAGATCAATCATATGCTCATCATTTTGTAGTAGTTTTTATTGGGGGAAGACTATGTGGGTTAAGATGTAATATGAATGAGGAAAAAAAATGAAGTATGAAATTCCCCCCTCCCCAACTGATGGTTTTTTGGCAATTTTAGGAAATAGTGGAATAGTGGAATATTTTCCAAATATCATCATTTTAGCATCTAAAAAGAATTTCAAGATTAAAGGTTAGAAAACATCATACCTTACGTACCTAAGGAAGTGGATGAATCATGCATGTTCAGCTGCCACAATTTTGATCTGAAGCTTCTTCTTCAAGTTGTGGATGAAAGATGGATCTATATTGTCGTATCGGTTGTTGGATCCTCTGCTACTAGATGATGAATCTGAGGAGTCTGTTGAACATGGCTGAAAGTCGTATCTGCTGCTGGATCCTCTGCTGTTGGATGATGAATCTGATGAGTCTGCTGAATATGGCTAAAAATCTATAAGGCTTGGAAGGTATACAAAATATAGAAGTTACATTTCCCCCAGCCTTATTTATTGACTTGTCCTCAAGTGATGACAAACTGAAAAACAATGAAAGGAAATTAGCTTCATCTGCTACAAAATATGGGTCTTCAAGTCTTCAACGCTCGATGGCACAAATCTTACTATGTGATTAAATGTGTCGATGTCAAACATAGCAAGAAGTTGTTGACTTAGTGGCCATTAATGAATGCCCCTAGCCAACACAAGAGCTCCCACCATTGATTCCAATGGGAGTCAGGATGCCTAACACATCTTTGTAGGTACGAATAAATTTGTCGTGGTCGAGTCACCTACAAGATCCAATGAACAAGGGATATTAATGTACTCCCATTTATCATTGGCAAGAGTACTTGCCATTAAGGCATGCAAACCTCTAGGTGTTTTTTACAAAGTTAATTGGACTCTAGGACTTTATATCCATAGAAGCAGGGTTTTATTTGCGGAAATGAAGGGGAATGGTAATGACATGGAAAATGACAATAAGCTTGTAAGGAATGGATGTAAGGAAATGCATGGTGTATGAATAAGAACTCTTGCTGTGAAAAATGGATATGGAAAGGTCATGCTTTATGGTTTGACAATTGGTGGAATTCAAAATCTTTTGCAAAAAGGGAGTTGCAAAGGAGTGGTTGTAGAGTTGGATTTGTCTTTAGAATTTTTCATGAATTTAGTCTTTGGAAGACCAATTGTCGTCACAATGTAATCTCCTTATGATCACTTGATTATCCTGTAACCTGTAAAAAAACTTGGTACAAAGAAAACATAAGTGTGCTCTAGAAGAAATGGCCAGTTTCTTCATGATTCTTACGCAAAAATTTCATACCAAATAAAACAAATTAAGGACAGACAAAGTGTTAAAATTGTCTTAATCATGATATTAATATCAATCCATTTTTTTTAAATCACCATGAAAAGTAATACTCCTTGTTTGTGTCAGATGACTTTTGTGCATGGCGAAAAGTTTGGCATTTGTTGTGTCCTGCGGATTAGTACGTTATAAAAGCATACAACAATATCAAATTGCCAATTCTAAGCAAGTTAATCAGCAAATCCACCAAATGTTCTTTTAAATTATTCTTCCAAATGTTCCATTATTTATTTTCAAACCTGCGTGAATTTTGTGGAAATTTTTTTAAATTTTTTTTAATTTTTGTACTTGTACCAACTCTTGCAGTTTCATCCAATTTTTGTAATTCTCATGATTCTCTCAATTTACATGCCACCAAAATTTTGTTTTATGCCAAAAACAATCACAAAACACTTAACAAATTTTTTTATTTTTTTTTAACAATGTATTAAGACAATCATATATTATAACAACATAATAAAAAAAATCAATAACCAACATAACAATAATCAAATAACAAGAAATTATAACTATATTAATTAATGCAATTATAAAACATATTAATATAATTAATATATTAATACAATTTTTATATCAAACATTAATTAATAATTAAATAAAATAATTAACAAATATATACAACAACTTATAAAAAAAAATATAACAAATTACAATTAACAAATACTAATATATACAATGAATTTTAAAATATAAATAACAACAAAATACAATTATAATAATATATTAATATATTAATACAATTAATATATCAATATATTAATTATAATAACAAACATTAATAAATTACAACAAACATGAAGAAATTATGTATAATGAAATCAAAACAAATAAATACAATAACAAAATTAAGCTAAAAATACCAAATGCACAATAAAAAGTGGGATTTGGTGGACTCTTACATTTCAACTCAGGGAAGAATATGTTCCAGAAATAAATTTGGATGTTCTCAAATCCAAAATCCGCGAGCTCTTAAAATTAAACCCTAATGCAGACATTTCCATCACATACACAGATGAAGACGGTGACGTGGTCACCATGGCAGACGATGGGGATTTCTTAGGCGCTGCCCGTCAAGGTTCTTTACTGTTGCAGGCACAGATGAATGTTCATAGTGTGAATGTGGAGTAGGCCCATTTGGTTCATGGATGACTGTTCCTTTTTCAATCCAAGGAGATATCAAAATGGTTGGCACGCGAACTCCAAGCCGATCGAAGGTAAACTAATAAGGCTCGGGACCAATTATACCATCCGGATTGGGCACATGGGTAACTGGAGTCGGTATATGATCAAAGAATCCTCCATGCTCATCATAAGTGATGAGAAACATCATTTCATTCCACTGAGGACTGGCTCTTAGCGTTTCATACACTTCTTTCACAAATTTTTGTCCCTCGACCACATCATGAGAAGGGTGATCGTCATTGGCAGGTAAAAGGTGGACATCAAAGTATCTTTGCTCAATCACAACATAGTTAGGCAGAATGCCCAGCTTGGCATGTAATTTGAATGAGGCCATATAATCATGAAACTTTAACACATGTTTCAGCCTTCTAAGAGACTTGAAAAACAGAGTTGTAGGGATGTTTTGATAATAAATACCAAACGATAGTCTTGCTTCTTTAAGAGAATAAAAAATGGTATCCTGTGGGAATCCTTTCATCAAAGCCTTCTTGACATTGCTGCACGCACCATGAGAAGTTGCAGAATGGACATAAAATCTATTGGGCTGTGCTGAAGTGGGCACAGAAGCAAACCACCTATCAAATAACGCAAATTCGGTGGCAAGGGTGGAATAGACAGGCAGATCCTCCGGCCTAAACCCCCTCATCACATGCGTTGACATGCCCTCACTCATGTTTTCCGCTTGTTGGGCAAATCCATTCATGGGGGCTGGCCTTGCTGAGGTATCCTCTGACCCAAAAATCTGCTCCCTTATGGCCTGAAAGCTGTGGCCTGGATCACAATGAATGTAAAAAAAACCGTTTTTATTCACGCAGTTACCAAAATAGGGTCTCGAAGAACCACGATTTACTCTTAGACGGTTAGGAATTTAAGAAAACGATTTCTGGGTTATATAATTCATTCTATTATGGAAAAAACCCATGTCTTCGTTTGTCCAGATTTGCCTTGGTTGGATCACAAACTACCTTTCAAAACTGACGTTTTTAAGGGGTTGTGTTTTGAAGATGATCTTTTTCTCATTCACAAAATTATTTATTGTCGCATTGCAAATTAGTTCTCCAGCAAGAGTATTTTTATTTGGAATAAATCAATATATTTTCTGATCTTCCTGATCGCACGAAGCGCAGGAAGAGAGCATACTAATCGCTTGATTTGTTTTTATTTATGCAGGGGGTTTTAAAAAACTGAATTTAAAACTAGCTAAATACTAAAACATCAAAAAACTCAAACTTGAACTCCTTTGTGAAGATCCTGCTGTCACCAGGTTTCACAAGTTAGTTTTTCTAAAGAAAAATACTAGTACTGAATTAAATTCCTAATGCCTAATCCCTTAGCACCATCCCCGACAACGGCGCCAAAATGTTGGGCAATTTAATTGCTTAAATTGCTTTCATTAAATTATCAACCAGGGAAACTTGTAAGCTTGTGATGATGCCAGCAAAATATATGCAGGAGTAGGCAACTAACTCTATGTCTAACTAAATTATTTATGATTCAATATAATATGCAAGGGAAGGGGATCCTAATTAAGGAGGTCCTGGTTGTCCTTCCCTACAGTATCATAGAGAAATCATTGATTACATAAAACCATAAACTTGAAATAAAGACAAGAGAATGAACTTTAATTGTTGTTCGGATTCAAATAGAGAGAAAGACTAACTTAGTCCCTTGATTTTCCCCTCATATACTAATCCAAACTAAACTAAGATTCATTCATAAGCATAAGAAATGAAATACCTGAAACATAAAAGCAAAAGAATGAATTTCAATTATCATGCAAATCAAATGGAGAGAGAGTCTAACTTAGACCTTTGGTTATCCCCTCATATGATACTTGAAACATAAAAGCAAAATAATGAATTTCAATTATCATGCAAATCAAATGGAGAGAGAGCCTAACTTAGACCCTTGGTTATCCCCTCATATGATGATAAGATTTAAAACTCATTCATCAATCACAAACAAATCCTCAAACATCTAAGCAATTAAATGAAATAAGATCTATTATGAAATAAAATGTATCTTTCATCCTTTTAGAGTGAGCTCAATTCTCTTAATAACAAAGTGACAAATTATTCCATTTACTACACTAAGACAACTTATATCTAAAACTATATAATGGAAATTTATGTAAAATGAAGCTTTATTCTATTCCATCATAAGTTGGATACATGCTCCAAGAGTCCTCCCTTTGGAATGGAGGAGGTACTCCTATTTATACAATGGGATGAGATAACAAACTCATAATGATGATCCATTAATCTCTCTTTAGTTCCATACATTTCTCAACCATCTAGACACATAACCCCCTTTTGTCCTTGATCTTCTCCATGAGATCATGATCTTTTCCATGAGGATTATCTTATCAAATTCGAATTTGATCCTTCAAGGCCACATAAAGGTGTCTTGGAAGCTTCCTTGGAACCTACACATGTCACAAAAACAACCCACTTTCCATATATAAAGTAAAATATATTATTTTCTAATATTTAATCGTGAATTTCTCTCAAAAATGCTTAAAAATAAACAATATTTGGAAAATATAAATGAGACCCATTAATGGTGAATAGTAGGGAAAATGGAGTGACAAGGTGGTGAATAGTGAGTGATATAATGGAAACATAGGTGAAAAATGTATGGTAATGAGTGATATTTGTATGACATTTTTGGAACCCAACGGTAAGTTCCATCATGAAGATGCAAAGAAAGAATAAAAAGGATCATCTTGGTAATGCCACATCATCATGAAGTTTCATGTCATCGTTGTCAAGGGTCCTCTCAAGAGTCACATGGGTCATAGTTTCTTGCCACATCATTTGTGGAATGTAATTGTGTAATTCTCCATATGATAAAATGTAAAATGTATGGAAGACCTAGGGTCCCACATGGAATATGAAGAGTCACTAATGAGTTCTAAGGTCATATAGAATCTCAAAGGTCATGTCAGAATTTGAAAAGTCATTGTAAAATCTCAAGAGTCATGAGGGAGGTCAACAGTCACATGGGAGGAGAATAGTCACCTCATTTGTTATAAATACACCATTATAACTCAAGCACCAGGGACTTTTGGGACTTGAACTTTCACCTTGAATTCTCTAGCATTGGCATAGGAGAGAATATTTTTCTTTGGAGAAGAAAGTGGTGACTTAATGTTCCACTATTGGGGCTAGTGTGGTAGCAGTTTACAAGTATATCTGAGCACTTCCACTTAATATATGAAGCTCAATGAGCCAGCACATTTTCATGCATGTAACATGAATATCGTAGGAATATTACTTAGATGTTTGCGGTATGTGTTTTTTCCATATGTACTAAGGAAATTGAATAATTTCAGTGGCTTTGGTACTTATCTTGTTGAAGGTTTTGTTCATTTGGTTTTATGATCGCGGATGGATTTTGAACTACTTTTCATACTAACTTGTGATGTTCTTATGCTCTTATATGTCTCTTTTAGGATGGTACTATTACTTTTCTTCTAGATGCTCACTCTCTTTCTCCCTGTCGTGTAAGTACCTTGTATACATTGCAACTTTATGCCTCACAGTGTCAACTTACTTTCTTGTTTCAAAGAATGTTTGTATAACCTCTTATGTTAATAATGGCACCCAAGGAAAATCCCTAAGGACAATGGAAACCGGTCATTTTTCTGGGTGGGTCTCCTACTCCAAATGGTGTGAGGTCAAATTGGGACTTCACATTGGGGAAACCCCTTTGGTTGACGGATTTCCAGCACTATCAACGCAATGATTGTGGCAGTGATAGTTTGTGAGGTTAAGTTGATGGTATAGGTTGTGATGGTGACAACGTTTTTCATATTATTATATTTCATATAATTTAGTAATATATTATGAGAGTGGACCCAGTTTGAAAATGAGATGAAATAGAGGTCCACAAGGAAGTTGAAGAAGGAGGTTGGTTCCTCCATTAAGGTTGGAGCCTACTCATTGACAATTTTGGTGCCTCAATTAGGTTATATTCTACAGTGAGCAACTACTTGCATCTTGATAGGTTTGTGCCTCAATCAAGTTGTAACCTACCACAAGTGGAAGCTTGCATATTTTTGGGGTAGTTTCCTCCAGTAGGTCATGGTCTACAAATTGATGTAAATAATTAAAGACAGAGCAAAAGAAGAGTTGGAAGTGTTCTCCCATTTGGGTTTCCACTTAAAAATGTGTGTCTCCTTATGATGTGATGCCTTCCTATGTTCTTTATAGTTATGTTGATTATGTGATGAAACATCATGATAAATGATGATCTAATGTTTATGATCATGCTAAATGAATGTTTAATTAATTAAGAATGAGACATTGTAAAATTGACTTCACATTGATTCTCTCCTGCCCCCAAGTGTGAATTTTGAGACAACAAGTGGTATTAGAGTAGGTGCCTTTAGGAACAATGAACTGTTGGAAGGTCAAATATAAAGAATAAATAGCCACTACCAAGTACTGGGGAATCCCCTTATGTTTGATGGAATCAATTATGATTTATGGAAGATAAGGATGGCGACATATCTCATCTCTTTGGAAGTATAAGTTTGGGAAATTGTGAATATCGAATGTAAAGTTTTCAATGTCATTCCAATGGATGTAGTGGAGAAGTAATTTTAAACATATAATGCACAAGCTAAGCATGCTATCTTAAGTGTCATAGTAGAGTCAAAATTCATCAAAGTAATGCAGTGCAATTAAGCTCATGAGGTATGGAATAAACTTCAAACTTATTATGAAGGATATAAGAAAGTTCAAGAAGTTTCATTGCAAGCTCTTAGGATAAAATTTGAAAGCTTAAGGATGTAAGATGATGAGGACATTGCTTCATATTGTCTTCGAGTATACAACATAGTCACCTCCATTGCAGGTCTTGATGAAGAATATTATCATAGTTATGTTGTTCGAAAATTTTTGAGATCACTTTTTTCAATATTCAATCCCAAGGCTTCAAATCTTGAGGAACTAACAAAAGTTGACAAGATGGCCGTGGATAAATTCCATGGAAATCTTTCTGCATATGAGTTAAAAATCAAGAAATACAATTCATGAGTCAAGGAATCAAAAGAAGAGAAAAAGAAAAAGGATCAAGATCACTTAAGTTCTGATGAAGAAGAAGCCAAGTTTGTTTGTAAACTCAAAAGAGGATCTAGAAAGTTCAAAGGTAAGATTCCTTTCAGATTTTTTTCAATGTGGAAGAATTAGTCATCAAGCATCTAAATGTATTTATGATAAGATGAATGAAAGTGATTATGAGTCAAGATTCAAACCCAATTATCAAAAGAAGAAAATAGGAAAGAAAAAAAAACTTTTATACAAAAGAACAAAGTGACAGTGAAAGCAATGCAAGTGTGATCAATGATTAAAAGAATGAAATATTATTCATTGTTAAGGTTGAAAACCCAAAGAAGAAGTGGATTTTGAACTAGTAATTAAAAGTGCATTAAAGCAAATTAGGATTCTCAGGAAAAGATAAATTCAATTGATGCGACAGCTTCATGGCAAGAGTCTAAATGAAGATATTATTGTTGCTCTCAAAGTCAAACTTGAAGAAGCAAAAAGGGTAAAGGGGTTTTTTAATAAATAGCTAAATGAGAAGGAAGAAATATGTTAAAGGCTGGAAGATGAAGTTTTACTCTTAAGAGAAGAATTTGATCAGCTTAATTCAAAGTTCAACAATGGGATTGAATCCCTAGATCATATTCTTAGCATGCAAAGGTTTTTGCTTATCAAGATAGGTCTTTGCTACCAAGAAGGTGAGGCATCCAAGATCAATGGTCCCCCAAGCTCATCAATAGAAAGTCATTCCAAGAATATTGATCATACATTTATAGCATCTAGTAGCATCTCACTTGAAGATCCAAAGCAAGTAGTACACCAAGCTAAGCATGTTCACTTTAACGATACTCAAGGAATACCGGAAAGGAGCTAAATGCAAGAAATCAAAATGAAGAAAAAGGATCCACGAGTAGGAATAATGAAGGATAAACTATGAATATGACTCATCATAAATAATCCACCTACAACATTAGAACAAGTGTTGGAAATCAACAAATAATTATGACTCGTGCAATATTTCAACAACAAGGATACATGGCTCCTCCAAGAAGTAATTTCAGAAGATCAAGATCTCCATCTATGTCTAGTTATCAAAATAAGTTATTTGGTTATTATTTCTTATGCTCAAGGTTTGGACATAAATCAGTGGATTTCAGAACCTATGAAGTGGTCAGGTATAGAGGATACGATCATGTACTGAGATGGAGACATATGGACCAACTTAGAAGAATGAATTAGTCATTTCCACAAATGTTGAAGCCCAATGTTTAATTAAACAAATGTCATTTAGCTTGAGATTGAAAATTTAAATTTAAATGGCTCAATAGATAAATATTTCACATCAATGTTAGCAGATGTAGAACAGGTTAAGGAGGACCTTGATTAGGTTTGATTCCTCAAATATAATCCTTTGGAGAAAGCTTCTCCAATATCACTATTTGTCAAATCAAAAACTTGAAGAAGCAATTATTGTATGAAGGTAGTATGTGGACTATGATCTAATGGTGATATATTAGATGTAAAAAGAAAGAAGGAATATAACATGTACCTATAGATGAAGAAAATAACATAATCTCGATAGGAGTACAACGACCATTAAATCATGATCTCAAAGGGAGTATGGGAATAGTGTCAGGCGGAAAGAGTCGATTGTGCGGACACAACCAACCTCCCTAGGAGCCTAAGACTCTCTAGTGACAAACAAGACAAATAAGATCTATCCTTCTCTAAACATGCGTTATGATATGAGATATCAAGTGTTTCGTTCTTACCTTTGTCCAAACGTTGTTGTAGAAGTCCAAGCTTTGTTGATCTGGATGAGCTCCTCCTTTTCTCCAAAACCTGTAATCACCAACAGTCAAACAATTAAATAGCACCTGATTATAACATAAAACAAAGCATATTCAACATGTAGACCAAGGAGTACATGAAATAACTCATAAACAACAAGTTATTGAGAAGAATGGACTCATTTGCATTAATAGGTAACAAAAAGAACAAATACAACCTGAGCCTTGGTGTTGTGCAAGTCCTTCCCAGGGTCCGTCAAGAGTTCTCCTTTACTTTGACAAAGCACACCCACTTCCAAATAGAACAAGCAAAGATGGAAATCTCTCCTCACAAGCTTCTAAATGGGAGTCCTAATTCCTGCAGCATTTACCCTTAGAAAATGTATAGCTTCAACCTCCCCTCCTTCTGGCCCAATGCCTGTATTTATAGTGCTCAAGAGGAGGTTAATCAGGTCCACCATCAATGGGATAATCCCCTCTTTGGGTGGGATAGCTCCCTTATTGATGGGATAAGTTCCTCTTTGATAGGAGTGCATGAACCATCTGGAGGCGCCCAATACACGTCGAACAACCTTCTAGAATGGTCTAGAAATGACCACAAGTAACTTTTTAAAGATGAAACTTGCGCATTCTAACCTTTACAGGGGGACGCACCTGTCCCTTTACATACAGAGCATCTTTGGACGCAGCTTTTGTGAACGTTGGGAGCGTCCCCGCAGGTAAGGTTGAGAGAACCTGCGTCCCCAGAGATAAATACATTTATACAAGACTTTCTCTCTTTTTTGGAGTTTGACATGGAGAGCAGAGGCATAAGACTTGCCTAAGAGGGTAGCATGACTGTTAATTGAGCCATACTAACTGTAAATAGTCATGGTGACATTTTTTAGTGTAACAGATTGCCCCCTAAAGTGCGAAGCCTGGAATAGATTAGGGTTTGTAATATCTAGGAAGGGTGAAGTGCTTTATCATTTCAAGGATTATCCCGTGGAGAGCCTGGTCAGAACCTGCAATTTTCAACACAAAATACATGTATAAGATTATATCATCACTGAGGTAGGCATTCCCATACTCAGATCAAAACTTTAACTAACAGACTAACTACTCTGATACAGGAATGATCTTGCAGTACATCACAATCATAGACTTTTGTAGACACAGTATGGACGCAGACATCTGTTTATGATTAGTCTACTTAGATAATGAATACAAAACTCCTCGCAGCCTGGATGGTGGAAACTAGATCCAGGGTCTTCATTTCTACTTCCCGAATTGGTACGATTCTAGCCATGCGAATAAATGAGTTGATGTCGAACATGGTAGAAACCACTTGATTACCAGTCGATGATGTAAACTGTTAATAAGCGTGAGAGAGACCACCAGTAATGTCAATGGTTCTCAAAGTACCCAGTACAATCCATGAGATGTGAATGAATGAGTTGATGTCGAACATTTCACGGAATCCTTCGATCGAAAGTCAATGATGTAAACTGACGTCAAAGGCAAGAAACCTGCCATTGATGCATGCAGACTTCAAGGTACTGACGATTTCTAAGTCATCTCTCTAGATAATGTGCTGATGTCGATAGAAAGCGACCCGTTGCAGGCAAGCCCGCAACACGAAATCATTGTTCAAGTTGAAGAAATGTTGCTGTAAGGACTGACTCAGGGATGGTCAAATGGATGACAAGTATTTTGCAGATGAAAGTTTTGCTTGCAGACCTCTTGAACACATAACGACACGACAGATGGCTTGGTGACGAATAACTCAAAGTTAATCCCCAGAACCCGGTTAAAGACTTTCAAAGTGGTTTGATCAACTGTGAGGTAAAAGATTTCCCAACCCAGGTGAATGAAAAGTGTCGTGTTCAAGAGTGGTAATAAAGTTTCTTTTGAGACAAAAGGTAACAAACAGGTTCATTCTTCTCTCTTTTCCCCCACCATTTCTGGCAAGTACCTCTTTATTTTTAACAAGCTTGAGGAGGATAACATATGCTTGATTATAAGCTCATCCTTCGGATGAGTCCAACCTAGTTTTGATTTGAACCCTAGGAAGGAGTGGTTCGTTTCTGTTTGTAATTGAACAAGTCCTTTACTGTGAAATGTTTAACGAGCCCAGTATAGGAGAAACTCGGTGTTTTTCAATTTTAGAGAGTCTGAAAAACTTAAGAAGACTCCAAGTTGAACTTTTTCGTAGATTTGTGTCCCTCAAGCCCGAAAAAGTATAAAATAATACCTGGGGGAACCGCTTGATCTTGCGACCAAGGAGTACTTTCATAATTAGTGCCACTGACCTGAAAAGTAAAAAGCGATCAAGGACACGTCGTTTTATTTCCGTATCGAGTTTGAAACGACAAAAACCCGGCAATCTTTTCCTGATTTTAAGGTCAGAAAAGAGCTATAAGGGGACCGTCTTTTAATTCCGTTTTAACGAGTGTAAAAGAAACGCTCGGCAATCTTTTCATATTTTAGGAGTCAGAAAAGGGCTTAAAAGATGACTCTGATATTTTGGTTCGTGAAAAATGACAATTTTCCCTCTAAATCCCTTTGTCCTGCACAAAAAGCAACACATTACTCATACCTGTTTAAGATAGGCAAAAATACATCGAAAAACATCTTTTCATGGTGAAAAATGAACAAATTCATCCAAAAAACCTATAAAAAGACTTTTTACCATGTCATTTTTACCGTTTTACTGTTGAGGTTGAACAAAGGGCTTTTGGGCAAGAAACTTCCCATGGTCGCTGCGGAAAATCCGACCGTCAGAATCGAACGCCGTCTCTTCCAGGTATTTTACAACATCCTACTCTTCATTTCTATCCGATTAAAATTGTTTTTTAGGTTTTAGTTTTGTTTTTTGGGAGGGTTTAGGTTTCAAAATGCGCTCCTCGGTGGACGCAGGTTCCCTTCGGGTGACCTGCATCCCCCGACTTTTTTCCTATACAGGAAAATGGTCGGGGGACGCAGCCCACCTTCAGGCCAGCTGTGTCCCGACACCCTGTGTTCCAAACGCGGGGTGCATCCTCCGTGGAACACGGAATTTGAAACCCCAATCCTCACAAATAACCAATCAAATTTCCCCAAATTAATTCTAATCATTATTTCTTGGTGTGTAGGGCACTCACCATGTTGGATTGGAGAGAAAGAGAGCACGAAGAGGTTGATGAAGCTGCAATAGAACACCAACCTTCCCTGGATGCCCTAAAAGCATGCGGGTTATACAAATACTGGGCCATACCGGGCATGAGGGCTCAGGTAAGATTCATAGAATGGCTGGTTGAGAGATGGAATGTTCAAGAGCAATGCTTTTACATAGGAGGGCACCAGCTCGAGATAGAGCCCTCGGATGTATACTTTCTCACTGGCTTGCCAAACAGAGGCGAGCAACTCAATCTAGCCGGGACTAGGCCGGGTGGCCAATCCCTTGTTAGTCTCCGGGAAGATTGGTGCACACCTGGTGCACACCATTCGAAAGGCGTGGAGATCAAACACATCTCTCTGCGTGAGCTCAAAGTTATAGCGTTCACGGTTACCAGAATTTGCGGCGCAGCCGCTTTACACATTGCTTCTGGGTCCCAAATGCGGATGGCAATTGACTGTTACCAAGGCACCATTTTCAACTGGTGTGATGCTGTGTCGGCTAATGTGAAGATCCAACTGACTAGGGCAAAGAACGGACGACTGAAAACTTTTGGATATGGGCCTTTAGTCGTGAGCTTTGCCTTAGAGAGAGTTCCGATGCTGATCCCTCAGCAACTCACTGTTGATATTTTGGGTCCTCGGGAGCCAAAGCTGGTACGATGGGTTGCGGTGATGGCCCGGCATCCTGACGAGGGCGCGGCAGTTGTTCGATTTTCTGATAGTTACTTTCACTGGTTGGAGGACCAGGTTTTCTCGATCCAGGACTTTCCGTACGCCGGAGTAGATTTTCGACATGATCCGGACATGGTTCTTCCACAAGGAGAACAATGGGATGACAGAGGTACCTTATTTTTCACAAGTTTTCAAATTATGTATTTTTTTTTTGTTTTTATATATATCGTCTCAAAACTGACAGTAAAAATTTTCAAAATGCAGATGTTGGTCCACAGCGCCCAGCCAACCTCCGGCCTTTTGAGAGGAGACACCCAGTTGCACCGGTACCGGCCCCACAGGACGCGGCTGTAGAAGTACTGGCTGAGTTGGAGCATGATCTAGAGCGTCTGACGGCAGATATGCCTGAGACTACTATGGATGACATTCCTATCAGGCTTCAGCGCTTTGTAGTCGCAGTCCCTGGACCGTTTAGGAGATTTTTGCGTAAGGTAGCCCGTGCAGTGGTGTCGTATAGGGAGCACCACCAGTGATTGACTAGTCACTTTTGTAGACACATGTGACATTTTTGGCTTTTTATACTTATCATTTTTTCCGATCATAAGGTGTTTTTCAACCTATGATCGAAGACGATGTATATTTTTTGACACACTCCTATCTATATATATATCACTATTACCGGCTTATCTTGTTTAACATATGTGATGAAATGTTTTTAAATTTACTTGCATGATTATCGTAAATGTATGTCCAACATTCGAGAAGCAATTGCATCTGCTAATGTATTTAAAGACCTTGGAATATGCTGATATTCAATGTAATCAAATTCACGTTCCAAGAGACGCACTCTCAAAAACAACCTTAATAACACAGGATTTCTAATGGCATAAACTCTATTAAGATGTAATACAACAAGTTCAGAATCTAACCTCACTATCAAACGTCGAATTCCAAATGAAATAGATTCGGATAATAATTCAACCACTGCACTGTATTCTGCAATGTTGTTCGTTGTTTGACCGAGGCTTACCCCATGCATAGAAACTAACTCGTCAGAGGGCGAATAGATAACCCAAGCTGCGGAAGAGATATTCCGTGTACTACGACAAGCACCATCAGCAAATCCAATGTATGTTTGGAGAGGCGTCGACATCTGCAATATCAAGAGTAAAACCAAGATAAGCCAGAATAACGACGAAAAACACACTCTCTAAGCTAAGCACACTGACTAAACTAACAAACACGCTAGCTAGAAAGAAAATCTATCCTAAAAATTTCTCCATACCCACCATTTAAGCATAATACCTCTTTAGGTAAAGTCCATTTCTGGGTTTACCCAAAGAGTCCCCATCAAAATCAACCAGCTCATAAGCCCCTTTTGCTAGCTTTCGCTTTACAATGTAGGGTCCATGCCACATAGGAACGAATTTTCCAGCACCTAGCTTATCGTTAGCTTGATCATATAATAGCACTAGGTCTCCCTCCGAAAAACTTCGAGGGGTTACATTTCTATCATACTGAGCTTTCATTCGTTTCGCATGAGTCTCGATTGCCAATGTAGCGTCACGTCGAGTCTCATCTAATTTAGCTAAGTACAATAAACGTTTCTCCTCTTCGGAAGTAGCTGGAAGTAATTCGACAGCCATTTGAAGTGATGGGATTTCGCATTCAATGGGTAACACAGCTTCCAAGCCATAAACTAGCTGGAAAGGAGTGAACCCTGTTGAATTTTTCACTGAGGTTCGGTATGCCCATAGCGCTGAAAATAACATGTTGTGCCAATTCGACCGATGAACACCAATGGTTCGTCGGATCATGATAACCAGAACTTTGTTGATAGACTCAACCAAACCGTTGGCTTGCGGATAATAAGGAGTAGAGCTATCGTGGCGCAAACCAAGCTGGCTTGTAAGCTCAGTCATCATGATGTTTCGAAAATGGCTCCCATGGTCAGTAATGATTGCTTGTGGGACACCAAACCTAGTTATGATATGATTGAATACGAAAACTGCAGCTGTTTTTCCGCTTGCGTCGAATGTAGGCATCGCCTCGGCCCATTTAGTAAAATAATCAATCGCGAGGATGATATACACATGCCCCCCGGCCGAGTGAGGGTTACAAGTAATAAAGTCGATACCCCATTTGGCGAATGGACCAACGGAAATTATAGGGTGGAGAGGAGCAGGTGGAGCGCGCATCTTGCAATCAAACACTTGACAGTTGTGGCACTTCCTGACGGCAATGATACAATCTTTAAACATAGACGGCCAGAAATAGCCAGCGCGCAACACCTTCTGGGCGGTGGCATACCCAGACATATGACCGCCACATGCTCCAGAGTGACAAGCATTCAAAACCTTCGCAGCCTCTTCGTGTGTTAAACAACGTCGAAAAACTAAGTTTGCCCCCCGGCGATAAAGTGTATCTCCAATAATTTTGTATTGCTGGGATTGAAACCGAATTTTTCGACGTTCTGCCTTGGAAGCTTCAGGCCGAAAGGTTTGGGTTTGGAGATAGATGATTATATCCCCGTACCACGGATCTACAGTACTGATAAGAAACAAAGATTCGTCTGCAATGGACTCTTCTGCCACAGTCTCTGTGTCAGCACTCGGGAAATCACACATCAATTCCGCAAAAACTAAGGATTTCTTAGACTTGGACTTCTCGAACTCCAAGTCGAACTCTTGCAGGATAACAATCCATTTAGAGTACTTGCCCCCTAGCAGTTGTTTTGTCAAAATATAAATCATAGGGTTGCAATCCGAAATAACTGTAGTTTTACGGAGAAGAATGTAGTGACAGAAAACGCTGGACATCTTGAACGGCTGCCAGGGCCAATTTCTCCACATGCGAATATTTTAACTCAGTGGGATTTAAGGTCCGACTAAGATAATATATCACATGTTCCGCTCCGAATTCATCTTCTTGAACTAACACCATTCCAATGGTGGAATGCGAAGCTGCGAGGTATAAGAAGTAATCCTGGTTGTAGTTGGGAGGATGCAACAACGGTGCATGGGTCAACGCGTGTTTAAGTGCATCAAAAGATTGTTGAGCAATCTTGTCCCAAAAGAATTGTGCGTTCTGTTTCAACAACCGTGTAAAACCTTTAGTGACCTCGGCGTAGTTTGGGATGAATCGGCGTAAAAAGTTCGCTTTCCCTTGCAAACTTTGGAGTTGGCGCAAACTCGAAGGAGGAGGCAATTTGATGATAGCTTCGACTTTCGAGGGATCGACACGAATGCCGGCTTTTGAAACAACAAAGCCCAGTAATCGACCTGTTTCTATACAGAAAACACATTTGTGGGGATTCAACCGAATTCGATAATGCCTACACCTCATAAAGATTGCTCGTAGGTGGACAAGGTGATCAGCTCGATGTAAAGAATGAGCAGGCAAATCATCGAGATACGGTTGCACAATGTGCTTGATGTCATGAAATGCATAAGACATCGCCCGTTGAAAAGTGGCCCCGGCATTCTTAAGCCCAAAAGGTAATTTGCAATAAGCAAATGTCCCCCATGGAAAATGAATGTCGTTTTTGGTTGGTCGGCAGGTAGAATATTGATTTGATTATAGCCCGAAAAACCATCCATAAAGGAAAACATTTCACTTCCGGCACAATCATCAATAATTTGATCGATATAAGGCGTAGGATAGTTGTCTTTTGGACAAGCTCGATTTATATCCCTATAGTCGATACAGATTCTTATTGTTCCTTGTTTCTTGTTGACCGGAACAATATACGATACCCAATCCGTTAACGGGATCGGATATATGAAACCTGATTTCAACAGCTTTTCGACTTCTGCTTTAATCGTAGCCGCTTTTCGAGGGTGAATCTGACGCAACCGTTGCCGGACGGGTTTAGCATCCGGGTAGGTCTTTATTTCATGAACAACAATGGCAGGATCGATTCCCGACATTTCCTCGTAAGACCAGGCAAACACATCGTGGAATTCTTGGAATAGGGCCTTGTAAGTTTGGATTTCTTCTTCTGTACAAGCGGCACCTATATGAATGTTTTCCTCAATTCCGGGCTTCACCGAAATATCAATGGGAATAGTACGTGAAATATTCCCTAAATTCAACTCTGAATCAGAATGTTTCGTTGGATCCTGAGCGTCTTTGACATATTCAGCGGTAAAGATAGATGAAAAATCATTTTCAAATGCATCATCCTTAGGTAAAAACAAAGATCTGTGATGGAGATCCTCCCATGGTAGATCGTCTACACTTAGGATTTCGCGAAGTTGTTCGTCAGATGACACGACTTCGGGAAACGCTATCCGTTCTAAGGGTGAGGTGAAAAGTGACTCTTCACTGACCACATTCATTTGGTCGACCTCGGTCGAATGAAAGTCGGTAAAAGACATGAGAGCTTCATAAGCAATTTCATATGGACTCAAGGGCATAGCATTACCGAATGAGTCTATCTCAGAGTCAGATGGGACGAACCAAGGATCATCATAAATAATGTTTTCTGATGTAATCATATGAATTGTTGCAAACGAAGGATCTACGCTGAGTGGAGGGAGAGGAAAAGTTCCCAGTAAACCGGAATCTTTAACTAAACCTACACCAACGTCCCTATAAGGGATTGTCGTCTTACCGACATGCTGGATACTCTCTGAAGAGGCTGGGTCGGATGAAAAGTATGTCAGCTGATCAATAGTCACGATCTTACCGTTATGTGGAAACTTGATTATTCTGAAGACCGATGAAACGACCGCTATCATAGCATATTACCAACTTCGACCCAAAAGAAGGTTGTAGTCTAGAGGGGCATCAACCACTTCCACATCCAGACTAACGGTTTTACCTTCTACCCCTATAGGAAATTCTTGTAGAATACCAAACGGACGAAACCCACAGCCATCAAAGGCCTTAAGGATGGTGGGGGATTGGTTCAACGAAGGAGAACCAAGGGATCTCCAACATTGAATCGACATAATACACGTAGAAGCTCCCTCATCAATCACAGTCCGATGAATAGGCCTGTTTTTTACTATCACTGGAATTTGGAAAGCCATTTGATGGGGGAGACGCGGTGTACTATTTTCTAGATCAAAGATTATCAGGTTCGGGTCCTGAACATCAACAGCTCCGATAGCCGACAAAAGTAATTTTCGTTGTGCTGGGCATGATTGCAGCACTTCTAACGCCGACATTGCTGAGGGTGAAACAGCTAAGTCCTCAACAATGTTGTAATTCTGGGCTGCTCTCGCATGTGGATTGAAAGCAGACCTTCGAAGTACACCCTTGGCGGGCGGTTTAATTACTAAGTCCGGGTTAGGTTTTCCGATCTGTAGTGGATCGGAACCAGGAGCTGAGGTTGATGGGTTAGAATGAGAAGATTCTGCTTCCTTACCATCAACAGGAGCCTTACTACCATAATCTTGCGATCGAGTCGCAATCCTCACATGAGACATCATCAAAATGGGTTCTTCACTGGCATTCGAAGAAGAACCTATCATCTTATTCTCCTGCTCCGGAAATGGATTTTTTAACACAGCAGGAGTGGGAGAACCTTTGACTATTTTCACAACCTCGGCCCGATGAGGGCAATCTCTCGTAAAATGATCCTCTTCACAAATAAGACAAGGATATCGAGGTTTGCGCTTTTCGTCAGTGGTTTCCGACTTTTCAGTTTTCTCCTTTGGAGCCTTGTCTGCTTTAGCCTTCTTCTTTCCTTTCTTCTTTCCACCGTTTTTTGATTTGGCCGTAGATGACTCTACAGCGTGAATATCGGCGGTAAGTTCAGGAGAAGACTCTCCTGTCGGAGAATCAGGCAAAGTGATAATTGGAGTAGTTGAAGCCTTGGAAGACTTCTTCTTGCTCTTTGTATTCACGATACCAATCATACCATCAGCGGCATGAGATCCGAAGGAGCAGCAGCGATTTGATTCGAATTTGGAAGATCCGGAATCTTCTCGTGTAACGTACCCGACTGAGTGTAAACTAAGTCAAGGTATTGTGCCTGAGCAATGACTTGCTCCTCAGTAACTACTCCGGCCTTAGCTACATCTTCAGTAATCTTCGGTAATAATGATTTGACAAACCATTCAGCTAAGATTTGGTCCGGGATAAAAACTTTCACTAGTCTTCTTCGACGTCTCCACTCATGAATGTGATCAGAAATATACGTGGACGTCGATTGTTTTAGTGAAGTTAATAACTCCTTGCCGTTATCGTATCTGACCGGCAACTGAAAGTGAGTTAAGAACGAGGTAGCTAACTGGCTAAAATTGTAAAAAGAGGCCCGTGGTAACTCAATGTACCACTTGGCCGCGAGACCAATGAGTGTACGCTGGAAAAGACGTAAGTGGATCGAATCATCCGAGATAGAATTTGAAGCACACCAGAGGTGGTAAGTCATCACGTGATTGGACGGATCCTCTCCAGACTTACCTTCAAACTTGGGTATATCACTGGGCAACTTATTTGGCATTGGCGGCCAGAACTGAAGATATTGAATTGGATCGTTCGTTAGGCGCGTCAAGTCTGGTAAATCCAAAGTTGCGATAAACGGTAATTGCCGGTTAGGATCTCTAAAACTCTGGGTCACAATACCAGCCCCAGGAGGAGGATATCCAGGATAACTAGGAACAGGAGTCGCATTTGGGATATTATATCCTCCTGGAAAACCAGGATTAACCGGACCGTACTGGGGTTGTTGAGGTTGTTGATAAGTGTACCCAGGATACGGTTGATACTGGTAAACCGGGCTTGCCTGCAACGAGTCGCCAATTTGTCAGGCGGAAAGAGTCGATTGTGCGGACACAACCAACCTCCCTAGGAGCCTAAGACTCTCTAGTGACAAACAAGACAAATAAGATCTATCCTTCTCTAAACATGCGTTATGATATGAGATATCAAGTGTTTCGTTCTTACCTTTGTCCAAACGTTGTTGTAGAAGTCCAAGCTTTGTTGATCTGGATGAGCTCCTCCTTTTCTCCAAAACCTGTAATCACCAACAGTCAAACAATTAAATAGCACCTGATTATAACATAAAACAAAGCATATTCAACATGTAAACCAAGGAGTACATGAAATAACTCATAAACAACAAGTTATTGAGAAGAATGGACTCATTTGCATTAATAGGTAACAAAAAGAACAAATACAACCTGAGCCTTGGTGTTGTGCAAGTCCTTCCCAGGGTCCGTCAAGAGTTCTCCTTTACTTTGACAAAGCACACCCACTTCCAAATAGAACAAGCAAAGATGGCAATCTCTCCTCACAAGCTTCTAAATGGGAGTCCTAATTCCTGCAGCATTTACCCTTAGAAAATGTATAGCTTCAACCTCCCCTCCTTCTGGCCCAATGCCTGTATTTATAGTGCTCAAGAGGAGGTTAATCAGGTCCACCATCAATGGGATAATCCCCTCTTTGGGTGGGATAGCTCCCTTATTGATGGGATAAGTTCCTCTTTGATAGGAGTGCATGAACCATCTGGAGGCGCCCAATACACGTCGAACAACCTTCTAGAATGGTCTAGAAATGACCACAAGTAACTTTTTAAAGATGAAACTTGCGCATTCTAACCTTTACAGGGGGATGCACATGTCCCTTTACATACAGAGCGTCTTTGGACGCAGCTTTTGTGAACGTTGGGAGCGTCCCCGCAGGTAAGGTTGAGAGAACCTGCGTCCCCTGAGATAAATACATTTATACAAGACTTTCTCTCTTTTTTGGAGTTTGACATGGAGAGCAGAGGCATAAGACTTGCCTAAGAGGGTAGCATGACTGTTGATTGAGCCATACTAACTGTAAATAGTCATGGTGACATTTTTTAGTGTAACAAATAGTCACAAGCAAGCAATGGAAGCATGGTTTTAGGGGGAGAATAGGAACATTCACTAGCGAGCAGCGAGAGACTATATGTTAGCAAGTAGGTAGCATGTTACAGTCATCTCAACAAGATTATTTAGGAACATGTACTCATATAGGATCATCAGCTTGGCAGCTTTCTACAGACATTTGTGACCATTTTTCATTGATGTCAAAGGGGGAGATATTGCAGACATTGATACAAATATTGAAATTGTTAGGGAAAGATTGTAGACACTTTCACTAGAGCGGGGAGATATTGCAGCTCTTTAGGAGGAAATCTTTATTTGTTTTGACATCCAACAACCATCAATATTTAGTGGTGTTTCCATCAATGACAAAGGGGGTTATCGTTGCACATAGTGTTGTCATTGATGTTAAAGGGGTGTATGGGACAGCATTATCAAGACCATAATAGATGACCAAAAAAGAAATAAGACTCTTTGTGAAGCAATATGACAGCTTGACCTTTCGCAAGATAACATTACATGAAGGTATGGATTTTGAAGTTATTCAATTTTTTGATGAATCTGTCACAATCAAAAGATCCTATAAATAGCATGGTTGTGTAAATCTCGACTATTCCTTTCCAATGGTATATCCTACTTACAAATACTCCTCCTATATGAGAAGTTATGGCCAGTTGAAAATCAACATTAGATTGGGTCAAATTACAAGGGAAAACTATAGGGACAAACCCCAATTATTAAAAGGTTAAACAATGGGCAAGTTTCGTACAAGTCCACCATAGATAAAATAGATCAACAACCATGATCGATCAAATATGCACACTATTTAACATCATTAAACGGCATGCATGTTTTTTATATATCAACTATATCTTCAACAAATCAACTGACATATAGAAGAAAAGTAGTATGATGTTTAAAGGACCATCCATATGTTGACATGTGGCATCATTCTATTGCATGATGTTTTGGATCCTGCTGATGTTAGCATATTGATGTGGGGCCATCAAAGGGTACATGTCACTAGGTGATTTGGCTCTTTTTTATTGGTAGAAATTCTGAAGAAGAAAAAAATGACACATGGCATGCTCTTAGACGACCACATGGTATGATGACATCATGCGGAGTATGGTGACCTATAGGTCGCATGGGGTGGTCTCATGGTAGTTTGAGAGGGCCAAATCAAATTAAAAATTAAAAAAATGGGAGTTGGTTGAAAGGATGGTCAAATGGAATGTTCACAAAGGTTCATATGGTTCAAGTTTTATGCCCAATTTAATGGAGGTTCTAGTCAACTCAACCATACCCAGGTCCACATACAAATTATATATATATGGTGCAACCAAGAGGTGAAAGGGATCATTGAAGTGTTATGTTCTTTGGTTTATTTCGAACTAGTTATGTCTCGAATTATTAAAGTCCTTTTGTTTTGTATGAATGATCTGTTGGAGCGGAAACGATTTTTGTTCTTGTTCATTGAGAATTTGGTTATGGTTCAATACGTAGGATATTTTTATATTTATGGTTCACATTCTATTTTTGAAACTCATTTTTTTGGTTGAATTTGAGAGGGCGTGCCACAACAGACCTCCCATTGTATGTTGGGTAACGAATATTGGATCTGATGTGGGTGTATTATAGCATAACATAGACTAGGTCCGACATGACACTCTCATTGTATATTGTGTAACAGACCTACCCTAGTTTCTACATGTTTATATCAATGAAGGCTAGGCCACAAAGGTCGTGATCCAAAACTCTTGCATGCTTGGTTACACAGGCCACAGTGGATGAGCTAGAGTACAATTGAGACATGATGGACCTAATCCTCAAGTCAAAGTTGATGAGCATGAATGAAATTAAGCCACAAAGGATTGGAGAATTGATGTGGATAGTTTAATATAATGATACCTCAGTAAATAAATGTGTTTTTCACAGTGTCCTAAGTCACACTAGGAGTGGAGTTGGTAAGTTGTTGGCAGAGTATATGGGTGGTCGCAAGTTTGACCCACGGTGTTTAACAAATTGGTAGTTTTTATATATACATTCTACATTTCTCTAGCATAATTTACAACTTCCGGTGGCCTACATCAGAATCTAGTGGAATATTGAAAAGTGTGTAGAAAAGTAATTTTTTTAAAACATTTAAATGAATTTAAAGTTTTATATGGTTAGTTTGGATTTATGGGTTCAATATTGATCCTAATTTTATTTCATAAGAAACTGAGTGATTGGAGTTCAAATATGGATGCAACTAGAATGGTATGACACTCATTTAACTCATATTTTATGATAAGAAGCTCTTATGTTTGTTTTGAAGGGATATGAGCACGTTGCAGGTGTTTTGGATATATAAGGTGAATAGGTTACAATAAGGGGTTTGAATGACCAAATTAGAGAAATGGTTGATGAAGAGTATGGATAGCAATATGATAGCCAATGATAGTGATTTTTGTAGTGATAGTGATAGTGGCAGTGTTTGCATGTTGCAGTGACAGTTTGTGCAGCTTAAGTTGATGGTATGAGTTGTGATGGTGATAATGCTTTGCTGATTATGATATCTTATAATTCAGTAGTATATGATGAGAGTGGATCCAATTTAAAAATGAGATGAAATAGAGGTCCACGAAGAAGTTTAAGAAGGAGGTCGGTGCCTCCACTAAGGTTGGAGCCTCAATCAAGTTGGATCCTAGAGTAGGTTGAAACCTACTCATTAACAAGGTTGGTGCCTCAATCAAGTTGTAGCCTTCAATGAGAAATTGCTTGAATCTTCTGAGGTTGGTGTCTCAATCGAGTTGTAGCCTACTGTAAGTGGCATCTTGCATATTTTTGGGGTAGTTTCCTCCACCATGTCAAAGCCTATAGATCGATGTAAATAATTAAAGACACAATAGAAGAAGAGTTGGTGGTTTTCTCCCATTTGGGTTTCCACCTAAAAATTTGTGTCTCCTTGTGATGTGATGCCTTCTTATGTTTTTTCTAGTTATGTTTCTTATGTGATGATGCATTATGATAAATGATGATATAATTTTTATGATCACTACTAAATGAATGTATGATTAATTAAGATAAATAAATTATAAAATTGACTTCACATTGATTCACCCCCCCCCCCCCCCCCCCCCACCCTCTTAGTGTGAATATTGGGCCAACATAAGTATTGGCTCCAATGATCCCGGTATAGGCCTTGAACCCCAATAAAGTAAGTCCCATTTCGGAAGATCGGGTCTATCTTCTTTATTTTCAAAGAAGAAGGTAAAATATTCTTTGCCACAAAAGGAGGAAGATATCTCACCATTTATTAAGGGTTTCCAATTTTTCTCCACCCATTAATGAATTGAGCGTGGAGATGGCCAAAGGCCCATGAACTAGTAAACTAGACTTAACTCTACAAGTTTTAAGGCCCTCCATCTAGCCTATATAGCAAATAATTCTACTTTTAGGATCTCATCCAATTTCTTGAGAAAGTGAGAGGGCTTGATCTTTGATATTTGGGTCCATTTGAGATTAGAAGGTTGAAATATTCAATCTCTGGTGAGGTGGTTGGTGGGTGATGGCTCGAGCCACTCAAGGCATTTTACATCTTGACCTACCTACCAAGAGGCAGGCAGGTCAAATTTCCTCCAACCAATCCAATTTGTGCAGGGCTTCAGGCATTGGTCAAATTCGAGCGCTTTTGGTGGAGGAGGGCTGAAATTCTACTATATATTTAGATTTGCAGGTCACACACTTTTCTTGATCTGCAAAGCAAGCCTTATTCAAACTCCAACATTTATTATAGTGCAATAAAATAATTATTTCTTTTAGTTCAATGTTACACTCAAAATATATTTTGTTTTTCAATTATCAGCAAATTACAACAACTCGAAGATTACTTGTGAAACATCTAATGTTACTAATACCTCTTGATAAGTAATGCAATGAACACACAAAATTTGACACATATTTCTTTGATAAAATGATAAATCCATTTTTATTTTCAATCATAGAAGAAGCATTATCTACAAAACAGTTTTCAATTTTTTATTTCAAATTACACTTTCACTATTTCCGTTTTTATTTATGCTTACAACTATTCCTAATCGATAACCATCTACCCATCAATTATGGACCCCTTACTTTCCTTTTTAGCTAAAAGGGTAGTTGCATCTTAATTGGAACCTCTGCAATCCTTACTCCTACATAGATCGACTCTAACTATGATTCCTTCTACAATAGGTCGATAAAGCTTGTGTTATAAGTGATGTGTCTTCTCTACGTTCATGCTCACCAATACAAAATGTGGTTTAATCTAAATCTTCCAATGCTTTTGGTATAGGAATCACTATTACGGTGCCTTGGATAAGCCAACATGGCATAATCAACACTTTAGGTCATAGGGGGGGTCAAGGAACAATCTTGGTCTATGGTGGGGATGATGTGCCTGTAATATATCTGACCTGCAAATATTATAAGAGAAAATATATTAGAGAAATAATGCTAAGATAGAGGAATAATGCCATAAATGCTTCTTTATTGATAAAACCCAGGAGGTAAGGTAACACCATACAATCACTCCTTAAGTAAGGAGAATACTCCACAAGACAATGCTTGTCAATATAAAACCAATACTTAACATCTCTCAATGGAGAGTCTCTAGCCTCTATATAGGCTTCATACATACAATATCATGGGTCTTTCAAAACCATACATCCAATACAATGGGCTTATCACGTTATTTCCTAACTACTTGTGGTCCCTTTCATAATGTGGGTTAACCACTTTATGTATTAATTATGGATCGTTTATTTATCATTTTTACATTATTACATTACATTATTCCCTTGGGTACCCACTTTTGTACCTCATATTATCCCCCCCAGGTATATTACATTTGTAATATATATGACCTGCAAATATTATAAGAGAAAATATACCAGAGAAATAATGCCAAGATAGAGAAATAATTCCAATTATTTATTGATAAAACCCTTGAGGTAGGGTAACACCATACAATCACTCCTTAAGGAAGGAGAATACTCCACAAGCCAATGGTTGTCAATACAAAACCAATACTTGACATCTCTCAATGGAGATTATTTATCCTCTACATGGGCTTCATACATACAATATCATGGGTAATTACCATGGGTCTCTCAATACCATACATTGAATACAATGGTCTTATCACATTATTCCATAACTACTTGTGGTCCCTTGCATAATGTGGATTAACCATTTTATTTGTTAATTATGGCTCATTTATTTATCATCCTTACATTATTACATTACATTATTCCCTTGGGTACCCCCCTCTATACCCCATACTATACCCCCTAGGTATACTACATTCCACCCTTCTTAAGCATGTTTCATCCCCGAAACATGAGAAGAACACAAATAATAAGATCTACTCAAAAGAGTAGTCCACTAGTACCATGCATGTGCATCTATCCATCCAAGAGAAAGGTGAACACTCTATCTAGTCAATACCTCGCTCGCTTAAGATGGAAGATGCTTCTTGTAGTTCCTTTGTATTGATGTGTTTTGGGTGGATCATCACACCTCTTTGTGTGTCCTCCAGGGGTTTTCGTTCTTGTTGTTAATTATTTTCCACCTTGTTGTCTTGCTCGGTGGTGTGGGTGGTAATAAGCTGAAGTTTTAACTGATGGTGTATCTTTCTTCAATCCCCCACTTGATGGAGCCTCAGTGGTATCGGGTTCCTTTTGTGGTACCTTCATTTGTTTCTTGTCTTCCATTATTACTTTCACCACGGACTCCTCATTTGATATGTCAGTACATGTAAAGTTTTCAGCTTGGGCCTCCTAGGACTCTACTTGTTTACTAATGGAAATATCTTGCAATGTAATTTTCTTCTTTTTATACTAGATCTTCAAGAATTTATTTTGCACACTAATGTTGATAGTACCAACAGATTATATCCAAGGGTATCCCAAAACAACATCCACATTATCCATATCTGAAGTATAAAAATCAGGATACAACACATACTTATCCATAGAAATATTCAAATATTTATAAATTTGAACATCCTCATTATCAACCTGTGTTTTCAATATGTTTTGTTGGAACTTGCAATTTTTTTTGTCAAATTAACATTGACAAAACTATGCTTGCAACTAGTATTGATAGACACAATGATATTCTCTTTATGAATACATCCATGAACCTATAATAAGGAGATACCAGCAGAAAATAACAATTGATGTTTCTCATTATCTTGTTTTCTAGCATGATAACATTTTTCCAAAAGAACTTTTTCAAATTCTTCATCGAGAAGGTTTACCAACTTCTTTGTGTCAAGTGAGTTCCACCATATGGTAGCCTCATCTCTAAAATGAAGCCATAATAAAGATTTCCAAAATGTCAAATATTCTGACTTTTGCATTTTTAGTAATTCTTCAATAATAGGACCATGATATTTTCTTGTAAAAAACTTATTGTTGGAACCCTTAAAATAGAGTAAGGGTTTTGAAGAAAATCACCGACTGTGGAAAAAATTAAAATAGGCATAACTCAGTCAATATAACTCAAAATCCTTATTATAATCACGATCTAAGCACTCTGGAAACTCAGATTCACACTGCAACTGTCCTATTGTCACAAAAAAAAGAGTTGATTTAAATCAACGATAGATCCCTCATCCAGAGTCTGATTTGACCAATTTATTTTTGAAATTGGGTGATTTTCAAGAGGAACTCATATATGCAATTAGTTTTATGATTTTAAATCAACGATATATCCCTCATCCGGAGTCTAATTTGACCGATTTATTTTTGAAATTAGGTGATTTTCAAGAGGAACTCATATATGCAATTAGTTTTATGAAATTATGCACAAAAAACTACAAAAAATTATTGGATAGATGTCATCCACGAATTTCTGTCAAAAAAAATTCTACACAATAGCTTATTTTAAATCAGCGATATCTCCTCCTTCTGAACTTCGATTTAGACAGTTTATTTTTTGAAATGGGTATCTTTTCACAAGGAATTCGTATATGTAATTTTTGTTTTATTTTTTCACCAAAACTCTCAGATCTGATCTGCAAACTCGACGCCCTGATTTTTCCAAAAAAAAATCCTGCAAAAAAAGAAAAAGAAAAAACTCCCCACTTTTCCCAAGAAAGAGCTCTAATACCACTTGTAATATGTCTAGCATACAAATATTATAAAATAAAATATACTAGAGAAATAACGACAATATTGAGAAATAATGTCAGAAAATGTTTCATTGTTGATAAAATCCTTGAGGTAGGGTAACACCATATAATCACTCCTTAAGGAAGGAGAATACTCCACAAGCCAATGTTTGTCAATACAAAACCAATACTTGACATCTCTCAATGGAGAGTCTATAGCCTCTATATAGGTTTCATACATACAATACCATGGGTAATTACCATGGGTCTCTCAATACCTACATCCAATACAATGGGCTTATCACATTATTCCCTAACTACTTGTGGTCCCTTGCATAATGTGGCTTAACCACTTTATTTAATAATTATAGTCCATTTGTTTATCATCCTTACATTATTAAATTACATTATTTCCTTGGGTACCCCCCTCTATACCCCATATTATCCCCCTAGGTATACTACATTGCCAACCTCAGTTGCTTGGGACTAGAGTTCTTTCTGCAGCTATATCATCAAGGAATTAAGTGTTCCACTTTACTAAAGAAGCATCACTTGATATTTCATTGTAGAGCTAGGAATTCTTGCCTATTGAGATGCAATCAAGTTATGTGTTGGATGAATGTTTGACACCCCTATCGTGGGAGAAGACGAAGATAACACCATTCCATTACCAAGTCATATGTTTTCATGTACAATAAATAGAAATATCTTCCTCTACATATTTGGGTCATTTTATTGAGTAGAATCAAATTAGGCTTCCCCCACCCCTACTTTGCCCTCACCCTATGTTGATCTAAGGTCTCTTTCCCACACTTTCTTCCACCACTACTCCTGCTAATCGTGGCCACTTTCCCTATTTATTTTGTTTCTCTTTTATCCTTGCCTATTTTTTATGGCTTGATATATGAGCATTGGTCTAAACATTAATCACAATGTTCACACCTCTTCTTATAAGGTCATGCTACCATCTAGTAGCCATAATTTCATTGCATAATAATGACGTACCACTTCAAATTGTTTTTTACTTACCATAGGATGCATTTATAAGATTCACCAATAACCAAATAGGTGCTCCTCTAATAATAACATTGTTTACGAAGCCAAAATTAGTGTTTTTATCCAACATAAAAGAGATGCCAACATTTTTTAATTGTATCTCATTGAGATACACGAAGGTGGCAAAAAAAGTTGATTTGTTTCCCTCTAATTTTAATGTGATAATTTATCTAACTTCTTATTATATATATAGATTTAAGAACATTCTGAAATAACAAATCAATTATATATTAAAAAGACAAACCATGTCATGTCACTCGTATAACCAATTTCATAATTGTGATAATCAATTCTTTATTAAAATTATTGATTTAGATTAAATACTATAAAATTTAATTATATTTATTCATTTACACAAATCCATTATACCTAATTTATATAGATAATTGAAAATACAATCATAACATAACCCAAGTTCCTTAGAATTTTCACACCATACACATTTCATAAAAGAATTCATTCCCTATAATATGTATTTTAGTTAAAGATATTTGTCTTTACACATCTCTAAAATCTATTTATTTTGTATTTATTATAATAACATTCTTCATTTAATTTATTTAAATATATTAACTTTTTTATTTTCATTAATTATTTTATTTAAATATATTAGCTTTTCACTCAAATTAATTTAAAGTTTCACTTGATTTTCCTCTGAAGTTATTTGATTTCAATTTATTTATTTATTTTAATTTAACCTTACACTTTAAAGCATTTAAAGCATCTTCAAATTGTGGGAAGTTATTTGATTTCAATTTATTTATTTATTTTAATTTAACCTTACACTTTAAAGCATTTAAAGCATCTTCAAATTGTGGGGGACATAATTAATTGCGGGCATCTTCAAATTGTGGGTGACATAATTAATTGTGGGTTTATACATATTAGACATAACTAATCCAATTCAATGAAGGTTTATGCGATATTTGATACATAATATTTTCATATCAACCAACAACAAAATGATAGAAATAAAATAGCACGTGCTCATTCTTAAAAAGTGGTTTTATACCTATTGAATATAAAAAAATTCAAGTCAATGAAGGCTAGTGAGATATTTGATATATAATATTATATAAATCATATCAACTAATAACAAATGGTAGAAAAAGTGCTAATTTTTAAAAAGTGTATATCTTGTTCCTAATGTAAATTCAACGGTGGTGTGTTATATTGTGCTAATCACGAAAAGGAAACGAAATAAATGTTGATTTGCTTTTTTCTTAATATAATATTATGTCTAGTAAAACTGTATATTCCTTAATCTCAAGACTTAAATCTCCAACATTTGCTTCCCTTAAAGTTTTATCATTGTTATTGTTACTACATTCAAATTATTTTGTTGACATGAACATGTTGAACCTTCTTAGAGGTGCTAACAAAATAATCTGTTACTCAATGACCAAGTGATCCTCCAATTTTTGTGTGAAAATATAAGTGTGGTGTAGTAGTTTTATAAGTTAATGATCACATGTGGGTAATCATTTTATCAAATACTACCAACTTTAAAAGTCATGGTTAAAAAGTGAGTTGCTGTAATGAAATTGATTTTTAACTTTTTGGGAATGTATGTTGATGAACCTAAAAAATCAAAATAATTAATATTAAATTAATCAGCAACAAGTAGTTCCGAGGATGATACTAGAAAACATATACCTTGTTAATTTGTTGCTAAATTAGTTAAGAAGAAACATAGAGACAACAAAAAGAACAATAATGAAGAAAACGAAACACATTTTTGTGAAAGGTTTTGGGCAACCCTAATTCCATTCAAATCAGAATGCTCCAATATACTTTAATAACTCTTGCCTCTAACCTCCAATTTCTCTCAAACAAGTAAATTGGAAATTTTTCCCTTTCAAATTCCAAGCTTGAAAATAGTTAGCAATTTAACAATGTAATGACAAATTCCAATTTACTTCCATGTATCAACTTTTGAACATGAGTGAACCAATAGTTTAACAAAAATAGTGTACACTACTTGGCTTAAGTTTTGAATCGTACTTCATACCCCAGTTCCAAGTATAAACAATTTTCCAAGCTTATTACCATAGATAAATCAAATAGTATGACATAATATCACATTTAAATGTCATGTGTTTTAAATCAAACTTGGAAGGTTCTCCGACCTGGAACTTGATTTTAAGTAATGGAAAGAAACTTGGCAAGATGAGTCAAGTTTCAAAGACTCTAGTGCTCTAATGCAACACTCAATCTAAGGTGCCCAATCATTTTCTCCACCATTCGTACTTTAATACAATGTTCTTCCTTCATATCAAATTTGTGCTCTTTACAATTATGTGTCATCTTTTAACTTCAAGAAGAAAAGGAAATGTGTTATTTAGAGTTTGTAGAAAAGGGTCAATTGTTGTTATAAAACTTTTTATCCACAATTTCTTTCAATGTTTATTCTATATGTGAAATTTGTTGGCATCCATAAGTGCCCCAACAACATCCATGACATAGCTCACTCAACAATCCCACTTCCAACTTTTATATATATATATATATATATATATACACACACACACGCACAGGTTCTGCTAGGTTTTTTGTCATACGAAATATCTATTGAAAATTCTAACTAGGTTCAGTCTTCATTATGATGTAATTGTAATCACGACATTGTATATTATTCATAAAGAAAGAAAAACGAAAGAAAGAGAAATTATATTTTATTCCTAGAGTATGGGTTTCATACTCAAGTTTGATTCAAAAGCATGTTCTTTGTGCTTTTAGGACTTCTAGGTCTTCTAGGTCTTTCTAGGTCTTTTTAGGATAAAGAATAATATTGGCCATATATCATAGTCCCATTTGGACTCATTATAATGGAGAAAAATATGTATTTTATCATGTAAAATCCATGGAAAAACCCAAGACCAAGTCAGCCTAAAGGAGGGTTATTTGACCCTCAAGAAAGGCTATAAATAGAAGAGAGATCAACCTCATTTGGGAACTCATCTCAAGCTAGTTCAATCTGCAACAGTGAAGGTGAAGAAAAGCAGTTGGAGGACAAAAAAGAGAAGAAGAAGCCAAAATTTTCCAAGGGTTTGTGAAGTTGCCAACTACAAGAAGCCAAAATTTTGAAGTAGTTGTAGGGGGCCAAAGGTGTAGGGCCAAATTTTTGTAGTTGGGGTCAAAGTTACAGTAGCAGTGTAGTAGTATCAAAGTACTGGAAGCTATCTCAAGGAAGTTCTTTCTAGGGACTGAATTGTGTCTTGGAGGGCTTTTTGGCTTGAGCCTTTGGGTCTTCGAAGTTTCTTTTGTAAGAAGATTCTAATGAAGATGACAATAATTTTTTGAGTTTTCCCTTGGAGGGGTTTTGTACAGGCTTGGAGCCTATATCTTTTGTACTTTGTCTCTTCGTGATCTTCTTTTTTTTTGTAATTGCTTGATGAACATAATTAAATAAGTAATAAAAGAACATCTAACATCACAATTAATTATCAAGCTAAGGAAAATAAGATATAATATGAAAGTCTCCACATTTTCCAACATGGTATTAGAAATAAGGTGCAAGAAGGAGACTGGAGATCACATCTTTGTTAGTACTATGGCAAGGGTTATAAGTAAGGGTTTCAAGATTCTTGAAAATCTCGTTATCTCTATCAAGAACAACATATCGAAGATCATTTCCAAATTTTGAAAGGAAGTAGAAAATGAAATCTTGTTCTATGCTTTATCTAGCACAATCAAGGACGAGAATGTATGGGTTATTGATAGTGGTGCCTCCATACATATGACAGAAGAATGTAGTCAACTCCAAACTCTATCTAAGGGAATCTCATCTCACTCTATCAAACTTGGAGACAATAACTGTTATCTAGTGAAATCCTATTGGGCCTACATCGTTGGAGCTTGAGTCAGGTGGAAACATTCACCTCAAGAACATCTTATATGTTCCAGGTTTGAAGAAAAATATACTTTCTATTTCTTATCTAGAGGATAAGGGTAATAGAGTTGCTTTTGTTGATGGAAAGGTTTTTGTTTGGGATAAGGGCTCTAGTATTAATGAAGCAAGGGTGATTTGGGTTCATGAGGGAACATTGTATAGACTCTATACACCTCTAGCTCAAGCCCTAGTTCACTTAGAAGTGAGTCCTTTTAAACTATGGCATAGAAGGTATGGGCACCTTCATTATAATATTTTTCCATGTATGAGTCAAATGGTCAATGACATCCCCTAAATAAAGGATGATCATGAAGGAACTTGTAAGGGGTGTGCTCTATGCAATAATGTAAAGAAACTATTTGCAAGTAGTGAAACCAGATCTAATGAAATTTTGGATCTCATACACTCAGATTTATGTGGACATATAGATTTTAAGTATCTTGGTGAGCATCAGTATTATGTAACCTTTTTTTGATGGTGTTGTATGCCACCAACATTGTAATGGGATCTCCCCGATGTAAATTCCCAATTAGACCTCACACTGTTTGGTGTAGGAGTCTCATCTGGTCATATGGTTTGGCCATTGTTGGAAAGGTTCAAAGGTATGCCTTGGTTACAATTATACACAAGAGAACACAATACCTCTTTGGGGCAGAAAGTATGTAAGCTTTGCACGACACCCAATGTAAGGTGCGCAAGGGAAGATCCACGAATGGTAAAAGGAAAATGAACCTCTGGTTAGAAAATTAGTAGTACTATCCTAAAGGGGGACCTAGGAAGGAAGAGAAAGACTTATTGAATACCTGCAAATTAGTCCACATAATAAACAACAATCATGATAGAATAACAACACTTATCCAATAATAAACATAGCTAAGAAACAAAGTAATTCATTAACTTAGTATGTAACTAAAGCAACATATATCATAAACATAACAAGAATAGTCCTACTATATCTACGGTACATTTATGAAGAAGTGTTAGCTCATATAGATTTTGATTAAGAGTGAAAGATCCGAAGTATATTGTTACATGAATAAAACACTATATCTAGTAGTGGAACATGAAGCCACAACTTTCTTCTCCAAAGAATGATCTATCTCTTATGCACTACAAGAGAAGCTAAGGCAAGACTCCAAGAATACCCCTTTCCTTGAGTTATGAGGATCTATTTATAACAAATAACAATTGCCTTTGAGCTTCCTCGTGACTCTTCAACTCCTATGACTATTCATTTTCTATTCATGACTTATTGCATTCCATATGTGACTATTAACATTCCACATGTGTCCCTTGGACTCCATTACATACCATTTATTACATAAGATAAATTACATATGAGAAGGTGGCTATATAAGACAAAACTGATGATGGGATAGATGCTCATCAAATTGATATGTCATTTGCTTCCTCATGGAGACCATTTGTAATGTAAATGTGTCATTCCCTGAAATCCATTCAGGTGGCTTTGACCAAACTAGTGAGTCCCCTTATGTAACGCATCTTCACCTCCAGTGCCTCTATCAATATGGCCTTGGAGTTTGACTGTACATTATTCCATAGCCATGAAAGTTTCATATGAGCGTTGACTAGTGTGATGGCGTACTAAAGAATAATGTCCTTGGTGACCTCCAAGCCTTCCTGTTCTATTGCTTGCTTGATCTACTTGATGTATTGACTGATCTCCTGGAAGATGATTTCTCTGCCTATGATTGCTTCAAGTGTCCCTATTGAAGGCATCCCATGATTCTGTGTTAAAGACTCAAAAAAATTGTGTAGTCGATTATAAACAAAAAATGTACTAATCGATTGTTCTCTAAGACATATGCAGTTCTAATGGTGGAGTCTCAGTGGAACTCTATCTATCTCAGTGAAAATCTTGTCTTTCCTTTCCAAATTTTGCAGAGTATCCGGATACTTGGCAACCCACTCCTGAAGATATTCAACTTCTTTGTCTACTACTTTCAGGAGTTTTACCACTTATTGTGCTTTCTTTTGAATGCCAATGATAGGAGCCACCACTTGTTGTAGAAGTATCATCTCATCATATAAACACACCATGGTGTCCTCCATTGACCCAAGTTCCTCCTACGTCGCTTACTGCCATTCTACGATGTTGAAGCTCTGTGATGATAACCGTTGATTCTTCGTCACAATATGTTCCTCCTGTTGCTTCATCGCAGTAAGTTCTCTCCTCAATATAGCATTCTCATTCAAACAATATTAAAATTTATCTTGTTTCGTTGTAGCAAAAGAAAAATTTGTCGCCATTATTTCTCTAGGATTCCTTCTAGTGTCGGTAGTTATCACCTTCTCTGTAGAAACTGAGACCTAATTCCAAGGATAATTTGGAAAGTATCTATGCCTTTGTTGTATGATCCTCTTATTAAGATGATCAAACATTACACTGCACACATCCATGACTTTGTTTGTGGATGGAGTTGTGATTCCCATTTCTCTGAAGGGAAGATGACCACCTGTGAGGGGAGGTTCTTCTAGAGAACCCGGTTCATCATCTATGGGTTGGATGGTATCTTATTCCTCCAACTATTCCTCTTTTATATCCTAAGTCAACTATTCTTCTTCCGGTCTTTGTATTGCTTCTTCCTCCTAGGACTACCTTTGTTGTTCTTCTTCTATTCTTCTCTTCTCCTCTTCTTCTTCTTGTTACCTCTGATACAACTCATCTTGCTTCATATTCTCCTCTTCTTCTTCTTCTCTCCTCTCATATTATTCTCACCTATCACTTTTGTTCAAAGGATCATCTTTCCATTTCTTGTTGCTTTCCCCTGTCGAATCATTCATGATCCTCTTCTTAGGAGCACTCTTTACTTGAGGGGTTATATATTCTGCCTCTTGTACCTTCATGTCTTGAGCTAGTCAATCTTGGGGTGAACTAGTGTCCATCCCTGGATTTTCCTTTGTGTTTTCATTATACCAGTTCTTTACCTTCTCATGTTTTGTTGTAGATATCGATGAATAACCCCAATTAAAATTGGTCCTTTCACAATGCTTCCTACACACTGTCCTGGGAGCATATCCATGAAAGTATTTGGTTGTGAAGTGCAGGTGATCCAACTCTTGTATTTCTATTGTTGTAGCCTTATGGCTCTTTAACTCATATAATTTGATCCTCAAAGGGAAGGTGGGTCAAGGGGCTTTCTTCCTCCCGTGAAGGAAACCTGGAAATTCCTTGTCTAGCTCATTTTCTACTTCTTGCATGACCACCTTATTAGTCACATATTGCAGCATGAGATGAGGGGATAAATGACAACCAAAACATTTTATGTATGTACTCTCGGTAGCTACAAACCAATCCGTGATATCCCATAGTGACTCCTTCACCTGATCGGTCATGTAAGGAGGATTGATATGAAATATCATATGAAAGATAACTACAAAGAAGTTCTCGGCCAATTTGTCATATGTGTCTCTAAATCTTGATTCTGATAAAACTTTGTAGTGGAAGTACACCAGAAACTTGTCCTTAGGGGTCAAGATCCAGTACAATGTTGGGAAAGCATATTGTGCGTGGATTCCATCAAAAAGAAACATAGACATATAGAATTGTGGTTCCTGGTTCGCCCTTAAAGATGCTTTTACCTACCCCACATGATGTTCCAATTCAAATGACAATATATTTTCCCAATTGAAGACTTTACCACGGGATACCACTATATTGAGCATATATATCTAGTTTTCCTTAAACACCTCGGCATTCGTGCACCCATGCAACTGACAACACATGGTTATTAGATACTGATATACATCTCTGAGAATCTTAGTCAAATAGACTACAGGTGGGCAATGGTGAAACCTAGTAGGCTCTCAACACCATGGTTTTATGATGTCACTTGTGTCGAGGTCATCCCTTCTAGTGTAAAATTCAGTGTTTTCATATTTTATGGGCCTAAGCATCTTATAGTATGTATTCATATCTTCTCCATAATAGGTGGCAATTTGACCGCCACTCTCACTTCGAAGCACAAGATAAGAGTCATCCATGTGTGTGATAATCGACTCAATCACCTTTGCACAAGGGATTGCTAGAAATTTGCATGTGATCTTATGCATTCTTCACCTCTTAATATTGGTGTATGCTTGACATCTTCCAAGTTCCAACAAACCTATTTTGCATGAATGTGTCTTTTATACTGCCCCATGTGACCTTGGTAGACTTATCAATGAAGCATTGTTTGTCTGCATAAATGGGAATGGTCACCTTTGTTGTTGTAACTACTTCCTCAGTGCTTTCCTCTAAAGTTTCTTTGGAGGTCACTTTACGTGTAGATGGAGGCATGGCTCCAATAGATGATGAAAGGGCGACAATACTTGTAGCTTGAACACCTGTTTGTGGCAGCACACTCATAATGAAAATATTAGCTTAATGCAACCTAACTATCCAGCAATATCTCATAAATCATGTACAAAGAGCCATCAAATGTAACTAAACATGTAAATCTATCAACAACAATATAAAATCACTTGCATGCATAAGAAAATAGGCATGAAAACTAGGAGGGCACACTTTCAAAGCATAAAGGAGAGTCAAGGATCATTCATGGATTCGCAGTGTGCTCATGTGCTCAAGTAAGAGAAGAAAATCATCAAGGGCACACTAGCACACTCCAAAGGGGTGAATGGGTTAGTTTTCAGGCCTTAAGGGCTTCACAGTGCGCTCATGTGCTTAAGAAAACAGAGAGGGTACATTGACACACTATGAAGGGATGAAGGAACATGTCTTTAGGCCTTCAGGGCTTTAGGGTGCGCTCATGCACTCAAAGGTAAGGGGGGCGCACTATCACATACCGAAGGGACAAAAGAAAATCATTCAGACCTTTATGGTGCACTCATGCACTCAAGGAAGGGCACAGTTCTTTGTGATGAAGGAGTGTTCTCAAGAGGGAAATGTGATTGTTTTGGGCACATTTTTCAAGGCTGATCAGGCTTCGAGTTCTAGAAGTGTGATCTGCCCAAGGAAAGCTCAAGAACAATTTTGACAACAAGATTTCATGATAGGAACAAGAAGAAGAAAGTTCTGCAAGCTTATATGGATCTTGTCGTATTCATGGTGGAATGTGAAAGCTCGGGGAATGTGCCGAGTCTCAGCATGTGATAAAAAATTAACACTTGCATAATCAAGATTGAACAAAAATGCCAGTAAATAAATTGAAAAACAAAGAAAATGCCAACAAGAAAAGCAATATCGATGGTGAAATCATGAAAGGAAATGAATAGATTTGACATGCATTTGATGAAGAGTTTCTTGATCCAAAGTCGTACAACCAACCTAGATGATAATTTTTATGCAAATGAATGATTAACTAGGTTACTTTAAAATATTTCACATGCAAAATTGTTTCATGCATGATCGCCACTTGTCAACACGTGAAAGGGTTAGTTAAGAGAAGTTAAGTGGGCTCCTATTTTCTAGGAGTGCACCCACATGCAACAAACAGGCTCATCCACGCATCCAGTAAGAGTGCATTTATTCATCATGAAGGAGTGCGCTCGAGGAGGGCGCACTTGCTTAGCATGAAGGATTGCGCTCAAAGGAGGGCGCACTCCTTCAGCCCGAAGGAGTGCACTCAACAAAATCACCTGTCTTCATAAACTTGAAGTGCTATTTTGCCTTAAAGAGCACTTTTCTTGATTTTGTTTGCTTTTTATGTTCTTTTGAGTGCTTTTTGAGTGTGTGCATGGAAAAAAGGCTAGTTTCTAAGTCAAGATAAGTCATGAGTTCACCTTACCATGAACTAGATAACATAAATTCTTCTAAGGTATAGGTGACGACACTTATTATACATTGACACTAGGAGAAAACACACAAATAACAAATCAAACAACATGACGACACTATGGGGCTTGAAATGATGGTTCATGTAGGGTCCAAAATTTATGATTACTCAAGAAATACTTGGCTATATGATCTGATTTAGAATATTAGTTTGTAGTGCTAAGATCTTCCTCAGATTATTAACAAAATTCTTTCATTGTGCTTAAGGATTCATTAATTTTTGCAAGTGAAATGAAGATCTTTTATGTTAATTTTATGAGCAATTTAACATAAACCAAAAACTAAATAGCAGCATAAACATGTACAGAACATCATCAAAAACACATTACAACAAGCACATGATAAACGAGTTCACCCCTCCTGGGCTACGTCTCCTTGGTCCATCTTCCAATGGTTTGGGCCTCTCTATTATGCTCAAAAGTGTAAAAATTTGTGTTTACAATGCTCCAATGCTTCTAAAACATTCTCCAATAAGTTTATAATGTCCAAAAATGGCCATTTAGCCTCTTTTTGCATCCAATTTGGTGGAAAACTGAAGAATTTATGACTTCCCCTTGTTTTACCATTATTTGCTCCACAAATTGCCCCATTTCCAGCACGATCCTACAAATTATCCCCAAAAACGCACTAACTGGGTGAAAATTTCACCACGCGGAAGGCCATATTCTGTCGACCGACTGTTCATTGCAAATCACAATCGGAAATGACCGGTGGGCATAAGGTTTGTGTACGCGGTGGGCGATTGTGCCATTTTGATGTGGCTGACCCAACGAAACCGTAAATTGGAACCGATAAACATCTCGCATACAGGAACTTATCGCAAATTGCAGTTCGGTGGTGAATCGGCAAGTAATCATATTGCGGGACTCTTTTTTCCAGCGGTGTCTGATTGCGATCTACGATCCATCGCATCGCAACTCTGGGTATACTAGGGTCGATTTTTCGTAATTCCTTCCCTTCGCTGATGTGCAATTGCGATCCATCGCATCACGCCTCCGACCGATTCTTGAAAGCCTTCCCGCCTGCCTTATCACATTGCACCTTAGTTGTTCTAGGGCCGATTTTTAATGCCGACATGCCTCCGATTGCTATTTGCGACATGTGGGGGCCAATGGAGCTTGCCACTTGGCACCTCCTCATTCACTGAAGGACCTTGCGACATCATCCAATCCTACCATGTGTCCAAGTCACACATGAACTTTGACTTGCTCTTACTTTTGCGTATGAGCTTGGATTTGAGTTTCATTCACACCGTTGGAATCATAATGACGAGCTCTTCGATCTAAAGCTAAGTTTATCAAGATTCTGACACTTAATTTTTTAGCCTAATTTTGAGCACCTAATCACTCCTCCCCACTGGGAGTCTTTTGAACCCCAAAATATCACTTTCAATTGACCAGCAGGTGAGGGTACAGCTCCCTCACCTTTCCAATCTCGATCCAGTAATCGTTGAATTGGAACTTGTGATCTGCACAATGCTTGTCATGCCTTGCTATGTATTTGCCTTTGCCCTTTTCAGGTTGTTCTTGCACTATTTGATGTACCATTTGGAATCATTCAATAAACTCTTTGGATTTTTCCATGTTATTGTCAGTAGCAACATCCTTCTTAACAATATGATACAATACATTATGATGCAAATGGTAAACAAATTCCTCCACTTGATTCCTTTTACTCAAGCTTGAATGTACATCTTGAAAGTATGTATTCTTCTGAACATAACTTTCATGTAAAACAAAATGATGCTTGAGGAATAGTACATCAATAAACTTTTCGCTTATACCTTTCTTATACTTTTTGACTGAGTGGAATAGTAGAAGAAAACCCATCCAATAGAAGTTCCTTTGTCGCTGCAACTTAAACAATTTATCATTGAAAATTTCTGAATTAAAAGAAATGGGCTTACCACATTGCAAAAAGACTATGCCGATGGCATAGTCACATACAACAACCTAAAACTTAAATGATTGTCTCAAGTCTGGAAAAGCAAGTACTGGAGTTGCACTGATATTTTGTTTTAAAGAATCAAATGCCTCTCATTGTTTGCCTCCCCACTAGAAGACCTTTTGCACAACTACCAACGAATGAAAATGAACTACAATAGAAGAAAAAATAAATCTATCATCCAACATTGGGCTGCTCCCAAAAAACCTCTTATCCAAATGACTATCTTGAGCCTACCTACGTAAATTGTGAGCAGAGCAAAGGCATTTGCGGCTTCATGAGTATGTATGATTCTTTCACCCGTATCTGCATGAATGGAGTCAATACCACCACAGGTTGTTACGGCATCAATCTTGGAGAGGTCTAACTTTAGCTCACCTTCTCCATGTCCCACGCAGACTACCAAAAAGCCTTTGGGAACCTGAACATGCTTGGAAGAACCAATTTCATGGCTCAAGTACATAAAAGAAGTTTTATCTAACATATACTTTGACATCTTCAAAAACAAATGTTCTTGACGTACGACATTAAGTATTCTTTTCTCACACATGACATGTTCATAATGAAAATTTCTGAAAATGAAAATGTCATCCAAATAGACTATCTTGTCTAGAAATGGCTTCAAAACATATTTCTTCATATGCGTAAAAGTAGTAGGAGCATGGAAAAGACCAAAAAGCATAACAAACCATTCAAACAAACCTTGCATGGTTTTTAATGTCGTCTTCCCTATATCTCCTTCAACGACTCTACTTTGATGAAAGCCACTTCTTGAATCCCATTCAATGAAATGCTTACCATTCTTCTCAGGTGCCAAAACAAGAGGTGCACCACATGGTAAGGGATTAGGCTGAATGATCCTTTTATTCAACAATCCCTGGATTTGTTTCTTAATTTTTGTGCTTTCCATCACTTACATCATATACATGCTAATGTTACGAAGAAGACATTTTTTCTGCAGCTGTAACTCAGGTTGGATTCCCCTCTTGGGAAGTAATCCATTTGATTCCTAAAACATTTCATTGAATTGGTTAACAGCATCAACCAAATCAGTTTTCAAATTCGAATTACAACCATCAAATGCTTCATAATCAATATCATTATCGGGTTTAATCATGAGAAGCACAAGATTCTTGCTCAAATTCACCAGTCTTTCATCTGCCCTGAATTAACAATCGAACGATTTTTTTTTTTTCTATGAGCTCTCACAATATATTCTACTCCATTTTGGAATATGTGATATTTTTTTTCATGTCTATGGAAAATAATTTTTTTTTTTCATAAAGGCATGGGCTGCCCAAAACGATGCCATAGATATCTAACGACACAACATCAAGCTCCACTTCATCTATGAATTTTGCAGTGATTTGCAAATTTAAGTTTACACTTTCTTGCAACCTACAATTGTGCATTGTCACATACGCATCCAAGTGGATACGGTTTATGATGTGGAACAGTTTCCATATTTAAACTCTTAACAATGTTTTCTGAGATAAGATTGGCTTGGGAGCCGCTATGTTTGGAGTTTCATTTTGCGAGCCTGAAGAACTAGTGCTGGCAATGGATTCCTTTCCTTGAAACCCCATGGTTGTGATTTTTGTTTCATCACCTGATTCAGACCCAAAATCTGCTTGAGTGGTTGCATTTGTCTTTTCTTTTCCTTTGTGTTGAATTTCTTTGGTTTCATTTCGGGATGAAGCTTCCAACAGTGAGCTTCATCGTGACCCTCTCTAGAACAATGTTTACAAATTGTTTTCTCTCCTTCTTGTTTAATGGATGCATTTTTCTTTCCTTTGAAACCCTTTTCTTTCTTTTTACCCTTAAATGGCTTTTTACTACCTACTTCTGAGATGTTTTTACCTCTTGCCTCAAGATGAGTGGCTTGCACACACACATCATCTAGATTATTGGGATTAAACATTAAGATAGTATGCCTAAGGTAACTGTGTAAACCCCCTATGTATTTCAGCAAAGTGTCCTATGATTGCAAATATACACCTAACATCAAAGACCTTTTTCTTAATTCTTGGGTGTAATCTTGCACTTTTTGACCTTTAAGTTGTATAAAGTTCTGCCAATTCATGATGGCTTTTTGCATATAAGCTAGAGGGTAGAATTGTCTTTTGATTGCAGCAATGAAATCATTCCAAGAAATAGAGATCTTATCATTTTTTTAAATCTCCTCTTGGTTCTTTGATTCCCACCATACTAGTGTTGCACCCTCCATTCTCAAGGAGGCTAACTGAATCTTTATGTCATCGTCTTGAAGATTTTGAATCCTGCAATAGACCTCCAACTAACTAATCCAATTATCAAGCTTCTCTGCATTCACTTCACCATTATACATGGGAAACTTGAATTTAACATCAAGTTTTTAAAAAGGTGATTTACCAATTCCTTTTGAAGAATGATGATGAGTATGAGTAAGGGTTGTATTAGTGGAAGAGTGTAAAGATTCTTGTGAAGAAGAAGATGAAGAAGAATATGAAGAAGATGGTGGAGAGGGTGGAAGTTTGTCTCCATTCCCATTACCTCCTCCCGAAGATACTTCTCCTTTGGGAGGTTTGGAACTTTCTCCTTGCAACCTGTTATTCCTCTCTTCATAGAGGATCTTCACCATCTCTGTCATATCAAAGAAATCTTTTCTAAAGTTATTCTCATCTTCTGTCATGTTTATAGGTTCTCCTTCATGAGACATGATCTCTGGAGTCTCAACTGCAACTTGAGGCTGAACTGGTGTTGGATATTATGGCAACCTTTCTCTTCTTCCCCTTGACCCAACTTCAGGGCTTCCAACCAGATTTCCTTCACCTCTTTTGAGTTTTAACCTTGTAAGCATGACATAAACTTGCAAACAATTAAATCCTTCTTTCACAAAACAAAACCTAGCTCTGATGCCAAATTGATCTGATTTAGAGTATTAGTTTACAGTGCTAAGATCTTCCTCAGATTATTAACAAAATTCTTTCATTGTGCTTAAGGATTCATCAATTTTTGCAAGTGAAATGAATATTTTTTATGTTAATTTTATGAGAAATTTATCATAAACCAGAAACTGAACAGCAGCATAAACATGTACAGAACACCATCAAAAACACATTACAACAAGCACATGATAAAGGAGTTCACCCCTCCTGGGATACGTCTCCTTGGTCTATCTTCCAATGGCTCGGGCCTCTCTATTATGCTCAAAAGTGTAAAAATATGTGTTTACAATGCTCCAATGCTTTTGAAACCTACTACAATTAGTTCAAAATGTCCAAAAAAGGCCATTTAGCCTCTTTTTGAATCCAATTTGGTGGAAATTTAAAGAATTTACGACTTCCCCTTATTTTCCCATTATTCGCTCCACAAATTGCCCCATTTTCAGCATGATCCTACAAATTAGCCCCAAAAACAAGCTAACTGGGCGAAACTTTTGCCGCGTAGCCGGCCATATTCTGTCAGTCAACTGTTCATCACAAATCTCAATCAGCAAGGATCGATAGGCTTAAGGTTTGTTTACATGGTGGGAGATTGTGCAATTGCGATGTGGCGGACCTGACAATACTATAAACTGGAACCGATAAACATCTCGCATCTGGGGACTTATCGCAAATCGCAGTTCGAAGGTGAATCAACGAGTAATCATAATGCGGAACTTTGTTTTCCTGTAGTGTGCAATTAAGATCTTTGATCCATCGCATCGCAACTCTTAGTATGTTGGGGTCAATTTTTCGTAATGCCTTCCCTTCGTCGATGTGCGATTGCGATCCATTGCATCGTGCCTCCGATCGATTCTTGAAAGTCTTCCTGCTTGCCTTATCGCATTGCACCTTAGTTGTTCAAGGGTCGATTTTTAACGCCAACCTGTCTGCGATTGTGATTTGTGATATGTCAGTGTCAATGGAGGCTTTCCACTTGGTGCCTCCTCATTCGCTAAAGGACCTTGCCACATCATCCAATCCTACCATGTGTCCAAGTCAAACCTGAACTTTGACTTTCTCTAACTTTTGCATATGAGCTCGTATTTGAGTGTCGTTCACATTGTTGGAATCATAATAACGAGCTCTTCAATCTAAATCTAAGTTTATCAAGATTCTGACACTTTAATTTTTGAGCCTAATTTTGAGCACCTAATCATTATACCTTCTTAAGAACAAGGATGAGGTATTCGATAAGTTTCAAGAGTTCAAGAATGAAGTGGCAAAATAACTGAGAGAAATATCAAAATTCTAAAGTCAGATAATGGTGGAGAATACACCTCCAAATAATTAATAGGTTTCTGCAAGGAAGTAGGGATCGAGAGAGAGCTCATTGTTCCCCATGATCCTGAACATTATGGTGTGGCAGAAAGGAAGAATCATACTATTGAAGAATGTGTGAGAGTTATGTTGCACGATCAATATATTCCTCAATTCCTATTGGGTGAGGCATGTATGACTTTTTTTACTTGCAGAACCAAAGTCCTCATAGGATCCTCAATAACATGACTCTAGAAGAAGAATTTACAGGAAATAACCCAAGTGTAGATCATCTTCATATATTTGGGTGTCATGTGTATATTCATGTACCCAAGGATAAAAGGAAAAAGTGAGATCCTACCAGTCTAAGAGGCATCTTTGTTGGGTATAGTGCTTCATCTAAATCATACATAATCTATATTAAGGAGAATCGTCAAATTGAGCTAAGCAGAGATGTCATCTTTGATGAAAACAAATCTTACAAGAAATTGAAGGATGTTCTAGTTGACTCCGATGAAGAAGAAATTCATATCTTTGAGGATATATCTAGGGACAATGATGGTAAAGAAGTGGGACCTATTCAAGAATATGTTGAAGATCCTTTAGAGCCTATCCAAAAAGTAATTATTCCAGAAAATCAGAAGAGGCTTGTTTAGTTGAAAACTACTCTTCAAAAGGAAGGACATACAGCATCAAGGAGATCTAGGGAAATTAAGAGACCAAAGAGGTATTATGGATATGTTTCATACATGAAAAGGTTGATTGAGGAAGAACCTTCCTCCTATGAGGATGCATCTAAGCATCAAGAATGGAGGAATGCGATGCAAGAAGAATACCAGTCCATAATGAATAACGATGTATGGGATATTTTCCCTAGGCCTGCTGACAAATTGATATTCAATTCAAAATGGATTTATAAAATAAAGCACGTTGTAGATGGGAGCATAGACAAATATAAATCAAGGTTTATAGAAAAGTCACAGAAAGAAGAGATTGATTATGAGGAAACCTTTGCTCCCACAGCTAGGTATACAACAACAATATCGCTTGTTTCATTGGTTGCTTCTATGGGTTGGAACATTCATCAAATGTATGTCAAAATAGCTTTCCTGAATGGGAACACTGATGAGGAGGTCTACATTGAGCAACCTCAAGGATTTAAAATAAATCAGAGGGAAACTCATGTTTGTAGGTTGAAGAAGGCTTTATATGGCTTAAAGAAAGCTCTAAGAGCATGGTATTGAAGAATGGATGCATAACTCCTAATACTTGGTTTTACCAAGAGTACTGCAGATCCTAAACTATATATTAGGGTGGTCTAGGACGAGTCAATTATAATATTCTTGTATGTGGATGATCTACTAGTTATAGGTGTAGAGCATCGAATTTAGGAATGCAAGAAGCAATTAGAAGCATAATTCGATATGAAGGATCTAGGGATTATGCACTATTATTTGGGACTAGAAGTATGGAAAAACCCAAGACCGATATATCTTGGTCAAGGTAAGTATGTGATCAAGATGCTTCAGGAATATGGCATGATGGATTTCAGGCCCATGATGACTCCTATCATGTCAAATTTGAAAAGATTGAGGAGTTCAGAATCTAGTCCGGTAGATCCGACTTGCTATAGAAAATTGATTGGGTCCTTGATGTACTTAGTGAATACCAAGCCTGACATTTGTTTTGCACTAAATTTCCTCAATTGGTTTCATATGGAGCTAAAACATGATCATTGGATTGCAGCTAAGCATATCTTAAGGTACTTGCATCGGACTACACACCACTGCTTCAGGTATATTGGGAATTAAATACAACTTCTAGGATATATAGATTCAGATTGGGTGGCAGTGAAACAGATGGAAGGAGCACAACAGGAGAATGTTTCAGTCTTGGATATTCCATGGTTGCATGGATGAGCAGAAATAAGGATATGGTTTCGTTAAGTAGTGTTGAAGCGGAATATGTTATTGCAAGTGAGGTTTGTCGAGAGGTAGTTTGGCTCAGGAAGTTACTATTAGACTTGTTTGAAGGGCTGCTTAGCCCTACATGGATACATTTTGATAATCAAAGTTGCATAATATTGACAGAAGACTCGGTGTTTCAAGAAAAGATGAAACATATAAACAACAAGTACCACTACATCAAAAGCTTGGTATAAGATGGGATCGTAGAGTTACACTATCTACCTATAGATGAACGTGTAGATGACATATTTACTAAAGAATTACCAAACAAGAATCTTGAGTACCTGAGAGGCAAGCTTAGTTTAGTGAATATATCTTTCCTGGTTGAGAGGGAGTGACATATGATAATTCTTGTGTTTATGGGTCAGGCACTAGACTAGGATTGATAGCCATAAGTCTTAGTGAAGGCCATAAAAAAAGAATGGAGCCCAAAGGAATAGATATGCATCTAGATTGAAACTTCTTATGGATTGGAGAATCCACAGAAAGAATTTGGTGACCGATATTCTTTGAGGATGAGGTAGGGCATCGAGATAGAGTAGTCGAAGAGGATCGATATTCTTTGAGGATCCAGGTTTGGAATCCAAGATAAGAATATTCCTAAAAGGACATACCTTGTGGACATTCGGATGGGGTATGTACCTTGAGAGGTAGTGTGGCAGCTCACATAAAGCCTCCCAACATAATGCTCATAATTAAAGATGAGGTTGTCCAGTTAAGGCCTTCAGGGACATTGATGGTTATCATATAAATATGCTTGATAAAATATGGCTTATCAATATGATTCTTCTCATGGGAATTCTTCAAGATTGATATTCCTTGTACCATGAAAATTCCCTAGTTAAGAGGGAGTGTTGAAAATTGTAATTAGGTTTGGTCTTCATTATGATGTAATTGTAATCATGACATTGTATATTCTTTATAAAGAAATAAAAATGAAAGAAAGAGAAATTGTATTTTATTTTTAGAGTATGGGTTTCATATTCAAGTTCGAGTTAAAATAATGTTCTTCATGCTTTTAGGTCTTCTACATATTTCTAGGATAAAGTGTTGGAATTTCTAATTCTATCCGTCGGAAATTCTTCATGTACAATTTGGTTTATTTCTTCCTACTTGTTCATTTACTTAACAAGGTATTTACCATGTACATATTAAAAATAAATACAACTACAGTATCAACACATACAAATCATCAACTGAAAGAAACAAGAACACAAGTGACATAGTTATTTTTGGACTAATGTCCCCGGAAAAACCCAATGTGGATAAATCGGTGCAGCTATCAAAGTGTTTTATTATTAAGCAGTTTCAAAAGACAATCTGGGTGCCAAAAATGGCTCACCCAATAGAGAATTCCCTCGGTAGTAGTACCTCTCATTCGGAGACATATATCAGCTCCAATCTGCCCCACGAAATCTCCCAGCGTCAGCCTCTAGGGTCTGCATCAGCCTCTCTGGCCCAACGTCAGCCTCTCGGGGCTCTGCATCAGCCTCTGGAGCCTCTGTGTCTCCCACGTTGGCCCTCTTCAGGCTCTGCGCAGCTCCTAGCTGCCTCTGTGTGGCTTATAGCTGGCTCTGCGTCAACCCTCTCCCTGCTTCTGCATTGATTCTCCATGTACTATCTCTGCCTCTTTGTTACTGCACTCACTGCCCCTTGCTACAAACTGATCACTGATTCGATTTCACTTAGCAAACCCCGCTCTAGAAAATTGAATGACTGGTCACTCTGACGTATTCTCCAACTGACCCTCAAGCCTCTTCTTATACTTTTTCTGTTGGTCCTTCAACAGTCGAGATTAAATCTCTAATCAATGGCTAAGATTAGATTTGGCTTGATCCATGTCATTTGGAACCTCCTAACCCAATTTTATATTAATATCCATTAATATTTTATTTTTCCTAAGTTTAGACTTAGGAACTCCATTAAAAATATTAATTATTCTAATATCTCCTTAACTGGGTAGAATCTGCCCAAACCATTTCTGGGTCTTGGATATATCATGTGCTTTAGCCTCTCTACCAATTTTCATGGCTATAGAACATCTGATGCTACCCCAAATCAACATAAAGAATAATATTGGACATGTATCATAATCCCATTTGGACTCATTTTAATGGAGAAAATTATTTACTTTATCATGTAAAAGCCATGGAAAAACCAAAGACTAAGTCATCCCAGGAGAAGGGACAAGTTGGCCTAAAGGAGGGTTATTCGACCCTCAAAAGAGGTTATAAATAAAATAAAGCCCAACCTCATTTGGACACTCATCTCAAGCTAGTTTGGTATGCAATAGTGAAGGTGAAGAGTAGCTAGAGGATGATGAAGAGGAGCAGAAGTTGAAGTTTTTCAAGGGTTATATTTCTCTCTCTATCTCGCTATGGTTTTTGAAGATTCCAGCTACAAGAAGCCAAAATTTTGAAGTAGTTGCAGGGGGCGAAGTTGCAGGGCCGAAATTTTGTAGCTGGGGTCAAAGTTATAGTAGCAGTGTAGTAGTATCAAAGTACTGGAAGTTATCTCAAGGAAGATCTTGTTGGGGGATTACTTGGGTCTTGGAGGTTTGTTGGCTTGAATCTTTGGATCTTGAAAATATCTTTTGTAAGAAGGTCCTAAAGAAGAAGAGAAGCATTTTTTGGGTTTTCCCCTTGGAGGCATTTTTCCCAAGCTTGGAGCTTATATCTTGCGTACTCTTCCTCTTTGTGATCTTCGTGTTTTTGGTAATTGCTTGATGAATAGAATTAAATAAGTAATAAAAGAACATATAACATCACAAGTAATTATCAAGCTAAGGGAAATATGATATAATATGCAATTCTCCACATTTTCCAACAATATCGACCTTCCTAGATTGGTCAATACCTCGTCCTTTTTTGGCAGTGTTTCAATGCTCCCCTAGTCCTGAAAACCCTCTTCTTCAGTCATCAACTCATCATGGATAATTTTCTGGTAGATTAATTTGCATGCCTCACTCATGAAACGATATTCCATGCTCAATATGACTACCTCCATGTTTCTCCCACATCATCCCTCTCACACTTCACACTTTCTTGTTACAACAAACCTGGACATGCTCTCGAAGTCTTGTGGATGGAAAATATGGATCACCTCATTCCTTGAATCTCCCTCACTCACTAGCACCAACCACAAATCACATATTCACACCACGTTCAATAATCATTTACTCATCTCCCCCATGTAACATGCACTAAACTCTTCCCCTCAACTTCCTTCTCCCCTACAACATTCCTCCCATTCTTCTTTTGAATAGTCCACTCAAGTTTCGTTGGACTTAGTTAAAAGGACACATAAAAAGTTTTGTGGAATTAAACCTAAGACATCCAAGGTCTCCACATTGGTGGGTTGGCTTATATACATGGAGGTCATCCCCCAAAGTTTCGATAAATTCCTTGCGTCTGGTAGGTTCTATGGGAAGGATGTGGGGGGGAAATCCCTAACTAAATGGCTCTCATCCTCCTAGAAATTGGTTATTGGTAATGTCTCATCCTTTCACCTGGTGGCTCGTGCATGGTTAGATTTCACTTTTTCATCCAAAGGTGTCTATAGTAGGATTCTTGAATCAAACAAGAATTAGGCTCATTAAGGGCTTCTCCATAAGCCTTGTTTTGTCAATTTTGACACTTCGAAGGAGTTGTTATCTACACAATAGTTTCAATTATACTCCCTAATATCCCCCTTATTTTCTAGGAGAATAAATTAATCATCTAGAATGGATCATTGTATTATTTTCCAACTATATTGATGTTTTTAGAGTGGAAAAAGTGGAGGAATTATCTCACAAGACCATTTTTACCAGCAAGTCCCAATTGGGCGATTTGGGGTCTAAAACTTTTCAAAAGAATTTTGAGGCATTAAATGGAATTTTTTGGGGGTAAAAATTGTATGCTTAAGAATTTCACCCCAAGTTCCATTCTACACGCATATACCTTTCCAATGGAAAGAATCACCTCAATCTAAGTTCATATTGAAAATGTTATGCCACCCAAAATTTTACCTTCCTATTTTGACCAGCATGATTCAAGATGATGCCATGACATCCCAAATTATTCACGGAAAAGGGATTAGCCACATGATCATGATGAGGAAGACTCTAAAATAATTGATATTGTAACTCTAGTTAAGATTTGAAAGAGTCAAACTTAACCATTAGTAGGCTATCAGGATGTATTATAACTAGGCCTCTAGGAGGAAAAGGGTTTACATTCTATTCGAGTGCATTTTATTCAATAAATGAGCAGAGTAGCCGAGAGTGGATAGGGAGTGAGAAAACAAAGACAGTTTTTACACTATATCATCCCATGGGCCACAGGCCTCACTTCTTTATATTGGCAACCATTTCCATTCAAAGAAAGAGAGTAGCGAAGCCTCACCTTCCAATTGGGTTTTCTCCCAAAAGGGTTTTTCCCAGTTATATCTTGTGTAATTTGTGGTTTGTGAATTTCATTTCAATATTTTGTATTTTATGAATATTTTATCTATTGTGTGCATAAACATAACATAATAATTAATGAATCCAAAAATATAAGGAGAAATTAGCATACCCTCATAGTGTATATTTTGGATTTTAAGTATAATTTTATCAGATCGATTGTGATGAACTTTCCAGTGGAATATCTAGAACATTTTACAAATCAATTCTCATGGTGATGGGAAAGAAAATAGGGTGTTTGATCCAAATGAAACCAATCTAGGTATAAAAATGGATCATAGGTGGCTTTGGATGCAAGTTGAGGTTAAGATCAATGAGAGCATAGTGGGGTACATTGAAATAAATCTTGGTACTTTCATATGGTCTCAAAAGGTGGAGTATCGTGCCTCACCTTATATTTTTATATCCGCCACAAGATCATACATCTATAAGCACATTGTGGAAAAATTACCCCCCCAAAAAAAAAAACTAAGTGATTCAAAAGACAGTGGAAGACAAAAATTGTACCTACCACCCCCAAGGAAGCCACTGCTTCTTAGCCAAAGTATTCACCAGTTGCTCCACATTTCTCACCAACTTCATTGTCTAGTCAATTTGCTTTATATTCTCTTCAAAAGCATGCTTCGATTATGGTGTTTTCTTCTAAGCTCTCTCCTTTCCCTTTTATTACTTCCATGTACTCTACATCTACTTCCAAGACATTTTCTTTTCTAGGGAAGCATCGCCTAGCCCTCTTGAGCCTACAGAGACCCAAGCTCCCTCATACCTCCCCCTCGAATCTGACTCCTCTTGGTGACAAAACCTATTATACTTCTTCCCCATTCCCACTCCTATTGCTCCTCCAGCAGCCCCTCCCCTCCATCACCCCCCGCCCACCTCTTTGGGCCCCTATAGAATCTCTATTCCCTTCATCTTCATGCCCACCCCAAAGAGGCCTCCTCCTCACATGACAATTTAGCTTCATATTGTCCTCACTAGTCTTGTGGGAAGGAAACCAAATTTACTCACATCCCAACAAAAATTTGTCTTATACATTCAAAAAGTAAAACAAGTGACCATTTCGAAGACCTTAGAGCATGGACGGCCCCCAAATCTATTATCAATTGATTATTCTCACCTTTAATGCTCGTGGGATCAGGTGCACTTAAAAAATCTAGTCCTCAAGCATCCACTATACACATATAAACCTAATATTATCTTAATCTAGGAGACTATGGTGGATGGGGCTCGAGTGAGAGAGGCTTTCCATCCCTGGCTTTAGAATTGGTCTTTCTCTATTTCAAACTCAGCTAGCTTATCTATTGTATTATTGATGGGTTGGAACCCCACCTTCAAAGAAATTTCCACTTCAATCTTCAAATCGACAATATTTGCTTTCCTTAATGCGGAGGAGCTCAGCCTCGAGATATCTATTTTAAATGTAAACAACCCCTATGCATATTGTATCTGTTACTGAGATAGCCTCGCAACTTCAGGAGCTCTCTCTAGGCCAAATCTCATTCTAGGTGGTGATTTGAATTTCACCCTAACACTACAACAGGTCTAAGGTTCACAAACCCGATCTGATCCACTTAGTGGTTACTTCTCAATGCTCCTAGAAAAATTCCACTTGGTCGATTCTGCCTTCAAAAATTTCTCTAACATGGAGAAATTTTCACACAAATGATCATGCTATTTCCAAATGACTTGATTGATTCTTGGTGGAAACTAAGCTCATAAAATTTCTATTATTGTTCAAATTTTGGATATCATTGGGAGGAATGTTGGGTCATCCTACTATTATCCTCAGTATGGTTTTGGATAAGGATATACCTCTCCTACCTCTCAAATACAATCACTCTTGGTTCCATGAGGAAGAGTTTCAGAAATTGGTTAAGGATTCATGGCTTTGACTGGAAGCCTCCCCCATAGTCTCATTCATGGCACTACTCACTACAAATAACTCCAAGCTAAACTCTACCACTAAGAAATGGTTCATATGTTTTAGAAAGAAACAACATTCTAGACTTGCTAAAGTTGAATATTGTATTTCCTCCATATACGATGTGTCCTCCTCTAATATTTTCACATACCATAGTGTAGCCCAACTCCACTCTCTTGAACCAAAAATAATTAAAATTCATAACCAAACTCTTAATTAATTAATAAAATGATGGTACATATAAATACATGAATGATTTTTCAAGATATGGAAACTATCTTGATCACACAATGGCAAATAGCTAAGTAAACCTCTCAACCACACATTGTTATATGGAGCTAGTTAGCTAGTGAATATCTCTTGACCTAACTAAATCTAACCAACTCCTAAAGACTAGGAATAGACTCCTTCTCGACCTTATGATCACACCTAAGACAAGTAGGAGTTACATATTCTAACACTCCCCCTCAATCACTACCTACCTTAATCTTGATCAAAAGGTATTCATCAATATGTTCTTTGCAACACTCATAATCGACTATGAAATAAAACATCTCCTAATTAGCAAATTCTATCTATGAGCCAACCTAGTACTGACAAAAAGTACCAAAATATTGATATCCATATAAAGAAACAATCATCCAATATAATGCATAGATAACCAACCGTTATAACCATCACTCTACTAGGATTTCCTTCATGTACATGGTTCATTCAACAGTGATATCTCCATACATGTACAAGTACCTTTAACTCCCCCGCATCACCATCATCATCATCCTAGATTTTTTCAGCTTACTTGTAACCATGCTTTGAGTGGTTTCAACTTACCCTCAACCATGCTCCCAATGATCCTGCATCAAACTCATAAGGAACAAACACTTTACAGGAATCCCTACCTATATTTCCTTTGTCTCTCACAAACTTTTGTTTCTTAATCACATCCTCCCGTGATTTATGCTTACCACAAACAATGCATCAAGTGGTTTTGGATGGCCAAGTAGTTTCTAGATTGCCACTAACTTCCCTTTATCATGTGGTTTTTATCTTACCATAAATTAACACTACAAAGTGGTTTTTATATTACCACAAACTACATGGGGATACACATTATCATTTATTCAAGTACATAAAACTCGCCCATGGAGATAATAGGTACACACTCAAAATTTCTCTAGGACCAATACATTAACTCAAACATGATACTATAGACTTTCTTACAGTCAATATGTGTGACTTACATTACAATATGATCTTGAGTCTATTACACAAAGTCACAAAATTTTACTTTTAATATCCATCTCCATTTGATATTCATTGCTATCATAACCAATATTCTCTATTGACGTCCTCATTGCTACAACAAGCCCTATCATGAGATATTCTTTTATGCTACTTCATGGATAACATCTTTACTTGCACTTTCTTCACTATGGTATTTCTTCTTCTTCCTCCTATCCCTGCATGCACAATATTTCTACTTCTTTATGCAAATAATTGATCATTGATGTCCATATAAAAATAAATCCATTTACCAAGATACATGGGTACCATCCATTGTACTCGCCAATTCTCTAGGAATCCTTTTCACCTACATGGTTCATTAATCATGTTAAACTCTCTTTAATTTGGTCCCAACTTTCTCAAATTCTACGATTATTCCATCTCATATTCTGTAATGTTCCCAAATGATAAACAAAGTAAAATACCATACAACAACGAAATATTTAAATAACAATGAAACACCCACAATTTACACCGGAATTGCACCAAAATTCAGCCATTTTATTATATATGGAGAAGAGTACAATGCGTGAAATGTGTGTACCTAGGCTTTCAAAAGCAAGCTAAACAATCCCCAAGTGAGAAAGCTTCTACCCGATTGCAAAGGAAAGGATTTTCCTCAATGTTCTACGTTGGCCCTGGAAATTTTGCAACCGTTGGCCGGAAGAAACCCCTATTTGAGCCTACAAAAGTGCTCAGAAAATTTCGCCAAATCAATCTTGAACTCTCCACCAAAAACCTAGAAAAAACCAGAAAGGGTTTGACCTATCACCAAACCAAAGACGAACCCACAAAATGGTGCAAATTCCTCAGCTAACTAGCAATTCACCCTGGTATAAGAATTAGGATTTTAGGCTTGAATATCGTCTAGAAATTCTGTAAAATTAGTCAGAGACTCCTCTCAATAAACCGATTAAAACCCAAAAAGTCTTTGGGTTGAATCAACCGACCTCCAGTGACCATCAACAAGTACAAATTGCCCAATTTGGCTAGAAAACACCCCACAAAACTGATATTGTTGAATTAAGCCTAAATCCACCACTGGAAATTTCTCCGAACTTTGGCTAAATTCACCCCTAAGGAATACCTCAAATCTTCGACCCTTATCTCTCCTCAACCTCTACTCCTCCATCCCCTCTGCACTGCCAGAAATGTAGAATTTCGACCCCAATAATTCTCTCAACGCAACTTTGCTAATCACCACAAAATATTTTAGCTAAATTAGGGAAAAGAACCCTACAAATCCTTCGGTATTCTGCTCCTCCGTAATTGATCTCCCCACAAGCAATTTGAACCACTTTTGTACCCTCAAAGAAAAACGTACCAGCTAAAATAACTAGAAAATATGCCTTATTGGAAACTCTGAATTGAGCTCCCCAAATTGCCTCACTATGGAGACACTCCAAGTTCTCCGAAATCAGGGTGGAATTCACACTTCGAAATTCCTTGTGCTAAACATCACGATTGTCTTGGCTAAGAAGCTCAAGAAAACTAATGTTGAATTGTCAAATGATCAAAGATAATCCACAAAATGAGTCCATCCTCCTTTTATAATTTCTCTGCATGCCTCTAGACTCCTTTTTTAATATTATTTTATTTGTGGGGGTCATTTTCCACTAAGTCACTTTTGCTACCATTTAATAAAAAATAATTTTCGGCTATTCTCCGATAAAAAATAATTTACCACATTTCTCCAATAGTATTTACCCCTTTTAATTAATATTAATAAAATTAAGTAAAACTCCTTAGTGACTCTCATGCTCACAAAATTGGGGATATTACAGTCCTCCCTGCCAAAAATTGCTTGTCCTCAAGCAATGCTCGAACAAGCGCTCCTCTCTACTAACCAAATTGTCACTGCAAGCAATATCGAGGTCCCAAATGTGTCATTGAGTCACTATAAATCCTTGCACCACCTTGTCATAAATAAATCCCTCGATACTAGTGTCCCATGCTAATCTCAAAAATATGTCACCATGTCGACATTGCACCACTTTGATTATAAATGACTTCCCATCATGCGCATACCAATCCTCCTCTCCTGGAACCTAGTGGTGGAAAACTGACAAATGCCAAATACATCTTTCCCAGGCATCTCCATGACGCCAAAGCCTACACATCCAAAGCTAACCCCAAACCTATGCAACAATAGGGAAAGCCTGCCTGGCCATACGATGAAGGCCTCTGCGAACCCTCATGTGTCAACCCAAGAGTGAACTAGGTCACTCTCTGCCATGACTCCGCTCATCATGGGATAGAGTGATCTATCAACTAATTGAATCCCTAGATCCCATAGATAGACCTGCTGCTACATAGATCTGATAGTTGTTGGAATCCATCCATGCCTCATCTCTAGTCCTCGCATGCAATCAATATATATGCTCCATATATCATGAACTAATAAGATGCATGCTAAACAGTCATGTGTCTGCGATTGTGTAATATTGATGACCACTGGAAACCGCATGTGAAAAATAGGTAATCGTTGAATGCAGCCAATAGATGGGTTTCCAATACTCGTAATCGACTCAATGTATATGGATCCATCCTGCTCCTACCAACCATCACCACTAAGTCTATCATCCACCCTCTCGATAATGTTCCAATGCAATGTCTGGAGCCGGGTATCCTCTTCTCATGCAGGATCTTGACATGCCCTATCGAAAGAGTGGCACATGTCTCCCCTGTGACCAGTTCCCCAAGTGTAGGCTCAGTGATTAACAATATGCCACCCCTACAGAAGATCACCTCATCTCCCAGCATGTGGTTTTCAAATCATACACCAACCCTGCTCCTCCATTGGAGAATATCTATCGTGCCCCTGAGGCACTGAATCTCATAGCATCATCTCAGGAAAATCCCCCAAGTCCTGTTATCCACATTGTGGGTCTGGATCGAACACAACAAGGCTCCCCTCAACTACACATGATGCCAACGAGTGGAAGATATGTGGGTTCCAATGGGTATGATCAAGAACTTGTGTGGATGCTCTCGGCCTGTCCCATGACCGATCTGCTCTCCCAACCTGGATATGTCCACCCCAGTGACATGCCTAACATCCTCGTCAAGGAATCTCCCTGCTAGTAGCACTCCCTCAATCCCCAGTGAAACCCCATACACTACTGCATATAACCATGTATCCTCGTGTATCTTGGCATACAACTGCACCCAATCACACATCTTTGTGCACCGTTGAACCCTGCTACATGTTGTTGCATCACCCAAGATCAACTGGTATCCCTCCTGTATCAATGTGTCTTTCACTCTATGATGGAATGCACTAAGATTTGAACCGCTTCTCGTACACCACGATGTAACCCTGGACACTAATGTGAACCACTGCACACCTCTATGCTCCTCCGCATACTAATAAGCATTGTTGCATACCCCTATACACCCCTGGATATCAAGGTCTAAGACTGAGTCCATAGGAAACATCTCGCATCCTATCAGGATCGCCATCTCTACTACCACTCTGCTGGTAAGCCCTCCATGATGTGAGCTATATCTCCTTATCTGCCTAGATAGACCTAAGCGGCCTAACTCCTCACATGTTAACGGGAATGATACTATTGTGCCTAGTCTCAATATCTCATGTGTCTCATATGTCAATAAGAGAGCATTGTCTCCATACAATGCCATGTTTGATAGGGCGTTGATGCCACCTCCTCATACTAGCTCCTACCAGAGTAATTTAATCACCCTGTGACTCCATGCACAGTCAATATGCTAACACAACTCATGAAATCTATTTGTTCCCCTGTCAAACCATTCTGTCACTAGTGTTGACTGGGGCTCTGATGGAGATCTAAAAATGTGTGTGCGCCCAAACGTTGAATCCATCAAGTGGTTACTACTATTGGGTTGTGTTATATTCTTTCCATGACTAACCTACATAGTGTACCAGGGGGTTAGAGGGGAGGTGGAGCCCCCCCTTCGTTGCGCCGATTGTGCAGCAGGGGGGTCATAGGGGGGCCAGCAGCCTCCCCTGTCCAAGGGTTTGAGGGGGGCAGGTAGCCCCCCTCTACAGGGTCTGAGGCAGCGCCTCGAGAAAAAAAATTTGGACCCTATATTAGGTTGGGCGAACCTACCTATGGTTTTCAGTCCATGGTTTTGGATGTGATGGTTTTCGGTCCATGGTATTGGATGCTTCGGCATGTATAAATATGTATTGTAACATTGAAAGGAACATAATGAAAAATCAAGCTGGTAGTCTCTGTTTTGGGATCCAGGGGAAAATCTCTGTGTATATGTGTTTTATGTGTTATGCTCTCACATTGTTTATTTTCTGTCTTTTAGAATTAATATGCAGGGAATTTATGTACAGGGTTAAAACCTACATTTGGTATCAGAGTTGTTTTGGCTTCAAGGGGACGCCTTTGTTGCTGAGGGATTTCGCTCGGACCTGTGGTAGACCTTGTTCAGTGGGAGATCTGCGAGATCGATTCTAGTGGTAAAACAAGATGGCGAGCAATGGAAAGATAGAGATCGAGAAATTTAATGGTCAGAGTTTTGAGTTGTGGAAACTCAAGATGGAGGATCTGTTGGTGGATAAAGATCAGTGGATCGCGGTAGATCCGGGTACTAAACCAACGGGAGTGACCGATGAAGAATGGAAGAAGTTGGATCTGAAGGCAAAGAGCACAATACGATTGTGTGTCTCAGATTCAGTATTGTTGAATGTATCAGCGGAAGCTACGGCGAAGGCTTTTTGGGACAAGTTAGGGACTTTGTACCAATCTAAGTCTTTGTCGAATAAATTGTTCCTGCAGAAAAAGTTGTATAACCTGAGGATGAAAGATGGAGACTCGGTAATAGAGCACCTGAATGCATTTAATACTGTGGTAAGTCAGTTATCGTTTGTTGATATAAAAATTTCTGATGAAGATAAGTGCATTAGTTTGTTGTGTTCTCTACCAGATTCGTGGGACAGTCTGGTTATTGCAATAGGTAGCAATGCAACTACCTTGCAATGTGATGAAATAGTCTCATCCTTGCTGATAGAGGAGATGAGACGGAAAAATATGGAGAGCCAGAATGGTGATGCCTTATCTGTACGAGGACGGTCCCAGAACATAAACAAAAATAAGTCATCGAGTGGGAGATCTAAATCTCCAGGAAAACCTGTAAAGGTGGTGTGCTGGAAATGCGGAAAGGAAGGGCACTACAAAAGGGACTGTAAATCTAAATCTCCTGACAAAGGAAAGGGATCAGATGATGCTTCTTCTACATAGGTGAAAACCACCTCAGATGAAGGTGGGGATGTGTACTTGGCTTCTTCAAGTACACATGTAGATCATAAGGCATGGTTGATTGACTCAAGTGCATTCTTTCACTTCACTCCCCATAGAGATTGGTTCTGCAATTATGATAAATACAATGGTGGTGATGTCTTCTTAGGGGATGATAGGAAGGCTAGAATCGTTGTTCGCAGAAAAGTAAAGTTGAAGTTGCAAGGTGGAAGGGTTATAACACTTCCGGGTGTTCTGCATATTCCTGCATTAGCCGGAAATCTGATTTATGTAAGCAAGTTGGATGATGCAAGTGTAAAAACAATGTTCGAGAAGGATACCTACAAGATGTTTCGGGGAGCACTGGTATTTATGCGGGGAGTTCGAACTGGAACTCTGTACAAGCTGCAAGGTAGCACTATTGTTGATGGGCGCAATAGTTCTGTGGTTCCTGAGAGTGGAGCAAAAAATATATTGGTCTCTGGAGAGAAGACCATGATGTGGCATCAAAGGCTTGGACATATTGGAGAGAAGGGCCTTTGAATACTTCATGGTAAAGGTATGGTAGAAGGTATGAGTAATAGCTCTCTATATTTTGATTTCTGTGAAAAATGTGTGTATGGGAATCAGAATCGGGTGAGTTTCCCCTCTGGGGGTAAGCGGGCGAAACAGATATTAGAGCTTGTGCACAGTGATGTGTTTGGACCTGTGAAGGTTTCATCACTGGGTAAGTCTGTGTACTATGTATCATTTATAGATGACTTCTCAAGGAATACATGGATATATTTCCTTAAGAAGAAATCTGAAGTCTTTGACAGGTTTAAAGAATTTAAGGCTCTGGTGGAAAACCAAACAAAGAAGAAGATAAAGGTGCTGAGGACAGATAATGGTGGAGAGTTTTGCAGTAAGGAATTTGAAGAATTTTGTAAGAAGAGTGGTATATCATGGTAGAAGACTACTCCATATACACCTCAGCAAAATGGAGTTGCAGAAAGAATGAACAAGACGTTGATGGAAAGGGCAAGAGGCATGCTCAATTGTGCCGGGTTAGGACAAGAATTATGGGCAGAGGCGATGGAGACATCATGTTACTTGGTCAACAGATCACCTTCATCAACGTTGGAGGATAAGACTCCACAAGAGGCATGGACTGGTAAGAAACCCTATCTTTCACGTTTGAGGGTATTTGGATGTGATGCATATGTACATGTTCCAAAGGAGAAATGAACCAAGTTGGATAGTAAATCTGAAAAGTGCATATTTATTGGGTATAAGGATGGTTTAAAGGGTTATAAGCTTTGGAACCCAGCAACAAGGAAGGTTGTGTACAGCCGAGATGTGGTGTTCAGAGAGGTGAAAGATGTTATTAAACATGAAGTCTAACCAAAGGAACCTGAGAAGATAGAGTTTGAGCTAAAGGAGGAAGAATCAGACTCTACAGCAGAGGAGGAATCAGAAGATGAAGAGCCAAAAACTCTGAGTGTAAGAAGATCAGGCCGACAAATAAGGCAACCAAAAAGGTATATTCCATCTGCTTTCTGTTCAAATTTTGCTTTATCTATTACTGATGATGATCCCAGAACTGTGAAGGAAGCAGTAGATTCAGAGGATGGAAAACTCTAGAAAGAGGCCATGGTTTATGAAATGGCATCTTTGCACAAAAATGAGGCTTGGGATCTGGTGGAGTTGCTGGCTGGAAGGAAACCCATTGGCAAAAAATCGGTGTTCAAGAAGAAGAAAATGCAGAAGGAAAGGTGGAGAAATACAAAGCTCGGTTGGTAGCAAAAGGTTATTCCCAGGTGCTGAGAATTGATTTTGGTGATATTTTTTCTCATGTTGCCAAGGTAACTTCTATTAGATTACTTTTATTTGTTGTTGTTGCTTTTGATTTTGAGGTAGAACATATGGATGTGAAGACAACATTTCTTCACGGGGATCTGGAAGAGGAGATCTACATGAAGCAACCTGAAGGCTTTGCAGTGAAGGGTAAGAAATAACTGGTATGCAAGTTAAAGAAGTCTCTTTATGGGTTAAAACAGTCACCAAGGATGCGGTATCAGAAATTTGATACATTTATATGGGCACTTGGCTTCACCAGAAGCAAAGCATATCACTGTGTGTATTTTAAATTAATTGGTGACCGTGTTATTTATCTGGTCTTGTATGTGGATGATATGTTGCTGGTTGGAAATGACAAATAAATTATCTAGGATTTGAAGACCCAATTGTCCTCCAAATTCGACATGAAATATCTTGGTGCTGCAAACTATATTTTGGACATGGAAATTAAAAGAGATCGGGCAAAGAGAAAGCTCTAGTTAAACCAGAGGAAGTATGTCGAGACAATACTGCAGAAGTTTAATATGCAGGATAGTAAACCGGTGAAGGTTCCTACTCCTGTAGGTGTAAAGCTATCTGCTGAACAGTGTCCCAAGACACAAGAAGAGGAAGAGGATATGTCCCGTGTTCCATATGCAAGTGCAATCGGTAGCCTGATGTATGCAATGGTCTATACTAGACCAGAAATTACACATGCAGTGGGAGTATTGAGCAGGTTTATGTCAAAACCAGGGAAGGAGCATTGGACACAAGTGAAGCGGAGTTTCAGGTATTTGCGTGGCACTAGTGATTATGGTTTGTGCTACCAAGGAAGACCAGGATTGGACAGATTTTTGGATATCCGTGGCTTTTTTGATGCAGACTAGACTAGAGATTTGGATCAGAGAAGATCCACAAGTGGGTATGTGTTTAACCTATTTGGAGGAGCAGTCAGTTGGATGAGTAAGAAACAATATGTAGTGGCACTATTAACTACAGAGGCAGAATACATGGTAGCCACTCATGCAAGCAAGGAAGCAGTTTGGTTGCAAAGATTGTGTTCAAGTATTGGGTTAGTACAGGGAGCTATAAGGATAGACTGTGACAGCCAAAGTGCAATTTTCTTGGAAAATAACCCTGCTTATCATTCAAAGACAAAGCACATTGATGTTTAGTATCACTTTGTGAGGGATATGATAGAAGACAAAAAGGTGTTCCTGGTAAAGGTGGAAACTTCGAAGAATACTGTAGATGCATTGACAAAATCTGTGAGCTCTGAGAAGTTCTCCTGGTGTAGAGAAACAATGGACGTTTCAGGGTTGGAAAAATGACTAAGCTCTCTTGTGGCCCCCTGTGGAAAGAAAACAACAAGTGGGAGAATGTTGGGTTGTGTTATATTCTTTCCACGACTAACCTACGTAGTGAACCGGGGGTTCGAGGGGGGGCGGAGCCCCCCCTTCATTGCGCAATGGGGGGGTCACAGGAGGGGTAGCAGCCCCCCCTGTTCAGGGGCTTGAGGGGGCCAGTACGGGGTCTGAGGCAGCACCCCGAGAAAAAAAAATTGGACCCTATATTAGGTTGGGTGAACCTACCTATGGTTTTCGGTCCATGGTTTTGGACGCGATGGTTTTCGGTCCATGGTATTCGATGCTTCGGCATGTATAAATATGTATTGTAACATTGAAAGGAACATAATGAAAAATCAAGCTGGTAGTCCCGGTTTTGGGATCCAGGGGAAAATCTCTATGTATATGTTTTTTATGTGTTATGCTCTCACATTGTTTATTTTCTGTGTTTTAGAATTAATATGCAGGTAATTTCTGTATGGGGTTAAAACCTACAACTACCATCACCTACCGGCTCTATGATGTAATGGGAAATCCCACCTGGATCCAAGCAACAATCTAGCCCTCGATTCCCTCTAGTAATCTATAGCCTTTGATGAATTGTGGCCCTGGATGTATCCAACCACCTAGCCTGCTCCACTAGGTACCATATTAATACCTCTCGCCATCAAATCCCAAAGGAGGGATTGAATGTATAATCCCCTATGGAAGGAACAAGCCCTCCAAGTTGATGTAATGTCATGCTCAGCTCATGTCGCTCAGTCCTACTAACCTGGCCATCCCCTCGGGTATGTCTAGACAAATCTACCTCCCTCAACCCAATGCGTAAAGGTGGGATAATAACGATGTAGATCCCATCAATGTGCCTCTGAAGTGAACCATGTTGAAATCTCAATGTGTGGTCTCTATGCTACTCCTTATCAATGGCTAGCCCAAAGGATGGATGCACATCCTCCTCCATCATGGACTCAACACAAGCCTTCGTCTGCTCCTCCATAGAAAACCCAACATGCAAGACATGCTCAGCAATCAGTTGTAGGTGACTATCATCTAGAAACTTTGTCATAGATTTGGATGCCTTTGTACCTATTGGCTCATCATCAACAGTGGATATTTCTCCTGACACTTCATCAACCTATGGTGCACTATTATCAACTAAGAACTTAGTCACAACCCAGGATACCTCATCAGTGGTTACCTCAACAACGGATGGCATCTCATCAATGAATGTATGGTCAAATGTCTCCTTTGCAACCAAGGACCCTTGAACTACTCTCTCGTCTTTTTCCTTCATCCTCCTCATCATGCCTACATTATTCCATTGAATCCCCACTGATTTGTGCATGCCTCTTAGTTCAGAGAACTTCCAAAAAGAGAGGGATTTCTGAATTCCATGACCCAATGATTGGTATGCCCTCCAATTTGCTTCCAATAACTCCATATCAATTGCAATCATGCCTTGCCATCTTTATGCATTACCCATAATTTTGGGCATAATGGATTTTCTATATAATTGAGAATGGTCCTGATTCCCAATTGTGAAATGAATCAACTACTTCCCCACATCAATCATCATTTGTTTCATCCTAATCATCTCATTCAAGGTTATTTCCATGTTGTTTGATTCTAATCTTTCTTTGGATCCCATGATTCCTTAGTTTTTTATTCTAGTCTTGTCATAGAATGAAGGGTTTCCCATAGGCTGAGCCAAGATTATGGATCTGATACCATTGTAATGTTCCAAAAAGGAAATAACAGTGATAAACAAAGTAAAATACCATACAACATCGAAATATTTAAACAACAATCAAACACCCACAATTTACACCGGAACTGCACCAAAATTCAGCCATTTTATTATATATGGAGAAGAGTACAATGCATGAAATGTGTGCACCTAGGCTTGCCAAAGCAAGCTAAACAATCCCAAGTGAGAAAGATGCTACCCGATTGCAGAGGAAATGTTTCTCCTCAATGTTCTATGTTGGCCCTGGAAATTTTGCAACTTCTGGCTAGAAGAAACCCTTGTTTGAGCCTCCAAAAGTGCTTAGAAAATTCCGCCAAAATAATCTTGAGCTCTCCACCAAAAACCCAGAAAGGGTTTGGCCTATAACCAAGCCAACGTTGAACCCTCAAAATGGTTCAAATTCCCCAACTAACTAGCAATTTTCCCTACTATAATAATTAGGATTTCAAGCCTGAATATCATCCAGAAAATTATGTAAAATAAGTCAGAGACTCCTCTCAATAAACCCCCAAAAACCTAGAAATCGTTTGGGTTGAATCCACCGACCCCTGGTGACCACCAACAAGTGAAAATTGCCCAATTTGGCGAGAAAATGTCCCACAAATTTGATATTGTTGAATTAAGCTCAAATCCACCACTGGAAATCTCTCCCATCTTTGGTTAAATTCACCCTTGAGGAATACCTCAAATATCTAGCCATTATCTCTCCTCAACCTTTATTCCTCCAGTCCCTGTGCACTTCCAGAAATGTAGAATTTCGGCCCCAAGAATTCTCTCAACTCATCTTTACTAATCACCACAAAATCCTCTGGCTAAATTAGGGAAAAAACCTTGCAAATCCTTCAGTGTTCTGCTCCTCTGTAATTGATCTCCCCACAAGAAAATTGAACCACTTCTGCGTCCTGGAAGAAAAATGTACCAATTGAAATAACTAGCAAATTATGCCCAATGGTAACTACGAATTGAGCTCCCCAAATTGCCTCACTAGGGAGATACTTGAAGTTCTCCAAAATGAGGGTGGAATTCCTGCTCAGAAATTCCTTGTGTTGAATAGCACGGTTGTCGTGGCTATGCAACGCAAGAGAACTAATGTTGAATTGTCAAATGATCAAATATAATCCACAAAATGAGTTCATCCTCCTTTTATAATTTCTCCTCATGCCTCTAGACTCTTTTTTAATAATATTTTATTGGTGGGAATCATTTTCCACTAAGTCACTTTTGCTACCATTTAATAATATAATAATTTTCCGCTATTCTCCGATAAAATAATACTAGCCACCTTTCTCCAATAACATTTGCCCCTTTTTAATTAATATTACTAAAATTGGGCAAAACTCCTTAGTGATTGTCATGCTCACAAAATTGTGTGTATTATGTATTCCCCTTAAATCGAAGACTAACTTCCCTTATTCTACATCAAGCTTAAATCTAACACTTTCCACTCTCGTACCTATCAGAGTGGTTGATTCCACAAGTTGATGCCACATTCTCTCTCTACATAAGGAAAATGTGCATAGTATGATTACATGTTATCACACTAACCTGTGTAGGCCTGACTCAATAGGACTTACAAAAATTCTTAGGGAAATAAACTTGCCTAAGTCTAAGTTTTACATCTTGAGCCAAAGACTTCCTCGATGTCAGGTATAACCAATCTTGCACCCCTTACAACACATTATTTCAAATCTAGTACAATAAGAATTCTAACAACATAATTGTTACCATCACTCCTTTTTGGTAAACATATGCCCAAAAAAATTACAAACCCTTTACATTTTCTCAATATATAAATTCATATAACTATTTACAAATATACCACTTACTGAGCTTTGAAAGCTCACAATGACTTTGAATCATATCTTAATTAATATGATGAGGCTAATTTATTTTTTTACTTTCATTCTATTACTTCCTCACAATTTATGAAAATGCTTCAATTATCCTTTACCACTTCATGTTGATGTGAAACCCATCTTATTATTCTATGGACTCTCATTTATTTTTCCTTGAATTCGACTTCAACTAAAATATACGAAAATACCATTCACTTTATGTGAAAGGAAACACCCAAAAAAAAATACCATGGTAACTTTACCATGTCATTGTCACTTTATACTTCCCTCTTTATTACTTGCCATGTGCATGCCAAACATTATAAATTAAAGGAAACTATCTCCTTCAATTTAGTCATTGCCACTTCAATTAGCTCAAAATTTGTGTTGATGGTTCAACTCATAAAATTGTTGACAACTTGGCACTAGCTCATTCTTACACTAGCATCCAACATGGTGATCATTCCTTGGGTTGCATCCAACTTGGAATTATTGGGTTTCTTTGGGTTGTTAAATTTGTTCACTGCACTACACCCTCATGAACGCTACTCTAATTCTCCATCATTTCCTTGGTTCCATATCTATGGCTAAATGTGTTCATTCTAGGATTCAAAATACAAGAATTCAATGCATTCTTCCGAACACAAGCAATGGTCCCATGCTTTCTTCCGAACACAAGTAGTGGTCCCAAGCTTATTTACCCCATGAACAGTAACACATGGGACAAACAATTGTCAACAATGACCCCCAAGAAAATATTTTATATATGGTGGCCTCATGTGCTCTGCTTTTCCTTCAAATACAGGTTAACAACAATATCTAGAGTTTCCTGCTCACATCTATTCCCTTGGATTTGAAACCACACAAACACCATGTTCAACACAAGATAAATACAAACTCTTATCATTGCTAGAACTTTAGATTTGTCTCTCATATTTGCATGCAATAGATTTTCATATTCACGTTGTAGCAAGAAAATGCTATCTGGGTAGATCAATTACAATTGGTGTGTTCGAGCTTAATTCTGAAGTTATATGCCACTTCATGCAACTCCTTTCTTTTTAACGGTGTATCTTCTCTTTCCATGTAGTAGGTTTATTTGATTGGCAAGCAACACACTAATTTCTCTCTCTATGTTCTTGAGCCCTCCTATGAGGGAGATGGGCCTAGACCAACTCTAATACCAAATTGAAAATGCATAAACACACTCTTAAATAATAAATCAAACAATGTTACATATAAATACATGAATAATTTGTCAAGATAGAGAAACTACCTTGATTTCACAATCAATTGGTTGAGAATATCTCTCAACCACGCACCAATATAGGAAGCTAGTTAGCTAGAGAATATCTCTCAACCTAACTAGATCTAACCATCTCCTAAAGACTAGGAACAAACTCCTTGAACCTATTATCACACCTAAAACAAGTAGGAGTTACACACTCTAACAAGAAGGGGATAATGACACAAAATAAAATCATCATTGTGCATCATATAGAAAAGATCTAAATTACATCTAGAATATTCAAGGCCAAGATGAATACTTGATGTATTTCTTCAAAGACAACGTTTCAGAGGGAGTAAGGCATTTTGTGTCACTTCTTAAAGACCTTTTTGGCTTCCCTATTCTGGAGATTCTAAAGGTCACCTCGCTCTTCTCGCAATTGATCACGGAGGACATGAACCTCACCCTTGAGGAAGATGTATCAAAAAATAAGGTAAAATTTGTTATTTTTTCAATGCAAAAGGGAAAAAAAACCCTAGGCTTGATGGTCTCCTTGTATAATTATATGTTGACTTCTATGATTTCCTAAAAGAATATATCCTCAAATTTGTTTGGGAGTGTCATCAATACAAAAAAAGTAGATGTCTTCAACTCCACTTTTCTTGCTCTTGTCCCAAAAAGAATACGATGGGATCTTTTTCAACAACTATAGTTCGATCTCTTGTTGTGATGTAATATATAAAATTATATCAAAAGTCATTACCCGGAAAGTCAAGCCTATCATCAGTGACATCATAACTGAAGAACAATTTGGGTTTTTACATGGTAGGAAAATCCACAACACAGTGTCTCTAGCTCATGAAGTTATTCATGCCATTATCACTCGGAAATATCCAGTTGTAGCACTCAATCTAAATCTTACAAAAGACAATGCCCAAGTTAGCTAGAATTTCCTTAGGCTAGTCTTACTTCAATTTGGAATGAGCCTCGGTACTATAAATTGGATCATGGGTTGTATTCAGTTTGCATCATTTGTTGATGTTAGTAATGGACCTCCCTCCCCCTTTTTCAAAGCTTCCTATGGTCTCCATCAAGGATGTTCGTTCTGTCCACTCCTCTTTCTTCTCATCACTGAGGCACTCAGTGAATTGCGCATGGATGCGAAGGCTAAGGGGGACTTACATGGCATTATGGTTCCCAACAATCAGCCCCTCTTACATCTATTTTTTTGGATGACATCCTTATGTTCTTTGTTGGCTCTCAAAGTGACATTTCTACTCTTAATTCCATTTCAACTATCTTTTGCACTACAACAGGATGAAGAAACACTACAACAAAAATTGTCTCATTACAGGAAATTTCAGCCTAAAAGTGGCCTCCTAAGGAAAAATAATAAAATAATAGTTAAAATAATAAAATACGAGATGAATTTTGGAGGGAAAAGAAGAAAACTGCGTTTTTTAATGAACACACTTTTTTAATGTATCTTCAATTTTTATCAGTGTGGGTCTTGTCAAAAGTATGCATAATGGGTACTCGTTGGATGTGGAATTTAATTATGCATCCCACAAGTGTCTACACTTGAAATTTGAGTAAACTTGTAAGGAGATAAGCCAAAAATACAATTAAAAAAGTGGTTTTTCTTCTTTTTCCCTCCAAAATATTTACATGTACCTCTTTTTAAATTTAAAGAATTTTCATTGGTTTACATATTATGACAAGGAAATTACATCAAAATCTCATGGGCACTTTTAGGCTGAAATTTCCTCTAATGCATCTCTTACGCTCTCCCTGAAAACATCAACATTCATGCAACTATTTATTTTCCCTTCAAGCAACGACAGTTGACAAATGGTCTTAAATACCTTGGTTTCTATCTCAAACCAAACAACTACAAGTTTGAATATTGGCTATGGCTCTGAAAGAAATTGAGTCTCGCATCTTCATTATGGATCAATTTCCCACTCTGTAAAGGTGGTCGCCTTACCATTCTCACAACTATCCTCCAAAGCATACCTATATATTGGATATCGATTGCATATATTCCCAAAGGAATTCTAACAAAATCTAGAAAATATGTTTCTATTTCCACTAGGCCGAATCGAGGAAATATGGTGGTTTGCCCCCTAGTTAAATAGGAAAAAGTAGCTAAGCCAAAAAAGATGGGAGGGTGGGGCATAAAATGTATCTTCTTTTTTAGCAAAGCACTAGTTGTTTGCAACCTCTAGCGCTTGAAATAAACCTCCTCCCTCTGGGGCAGGGTCATGAAAACAATATACATTGACTAGTTTCATCAACCTCAAAAATTTACAAAAGGATCCAATATGTGGAAAGCTCTTGTTTGGGTGCTTCCCTTGATTAGTTCTTAGACTACCTAGCACATTGGCAATGGCATAAAAGTAAAGTTGGGTTTGGAACCCTGGCTTAGTGCTGGTAATGAATTAATATTGTCTCTGACCTCCTAAACCAACAATATTTGGCTAGCACATGCGCTCTTCTAGTTGCTAAGGAATAATCTACACAATTATGGGGGCGAGCAAGATGGAAAACATCTGATGATCTTGGTGTCTTCAGAAATGAAGCATCCAAATGGGACACTTTTGTTGGACTATTCATCTCTAATTTTATTAGGTTGAAAGAGGGCATCGCAAATGACATGATATGGAAAAAAAACTCCCATAATGGAAATTTCATAGCCAAATTCAATTATTCCACCTATGTTGAATCCATTTGCTGAGGCTCTGATATGGTGGTGAAGAAACATATGGAAACTACATGCTCCTTTAAAATGAAAAATCTCCTTTTGGTTGGCTATAAATAACAAATTTCTCACTTGGGATAATGGTCTAAAACGAGATTGGGTTGGGCCAAATAGATGTCCCCTTTGCAATATATATGATGAATTGATCACTAATTTATATGTTTCCCTTACACATTGTAGGTTATTGAGAAAGTTTCTACAAATCTATATACTCACATTAATCAGGCACTGTGGTGAAGTAAAATTATAAGTGCGGACACAAACGAATTCCTCTAGCCCGATAATGGGTCTAGCCACAACAGATACATTCTATGGAATATTTCCTTAGGTTAACATCAATCAAGAGGGCCTACCTCTTGGTCTGCTTATCCTGTTTGATGATGCCCTTGCTTGCTCACTCCAGCTATCTCTTGCTTCCTTCTTCAAGCTCCTAAAACAAGTAAACAACAACAACACACAAACATGATAATAGACAAATTGCAATTCAACCTACTTAAGAAGTCAAGAAACATTAAGCTATGAATATTTAATATTACAAAACATGTAGGAAATCAATCGACAGTTGCATATATTAATATCGAAGAGAGATTACAACCATTCGTCTTGACGCTGCAATCTTCCTCTGACAAGACTAGGTTCCCACACATTTCTACTAGCATTCCACGATGGCTTCAAACAACAATAGTTTTAAAGCTCTTCCCTTTAGGCTTCACTCCAAACCAAAACACACTTCTCCCTCACACAACTAGATAGCTACAACTAGTAATAGCTTGCTTGTCTACTCCAAACCAAAATAGTATCAACACTCAACCAAAAACTCTACAACTAACACTAACACTAGTTTGTGCTTGGGAAGAAGGGAGGTTTATATAGGAAATATGGATGGGAGATGGATCCTCTTCTCATGGGAGAAGGACTTATCCCTTGAGGTAGTTCCATCATTATAGGGGAAAGGAGCCCAAATTGTCATCCTCGACCCCATCCAGCCAAACCATTTACCAGACTTCCGTTACGGAGCTTCTAGAGCTGGAAGCTTCGGCTCTAATTTAAAAAACTTTCCATAACAGGACCGGCGCGACTAAAACACAGCTCATTCGCTTCGGTTGACATGAGGAGTAGTGTTAATCTCTGCACATTGGCGTGGGGGAGACAAAGGCCATTAGCGTCGGTCTTGTAAACTGGGCAAAATAGAAGTTTCAGGGGAAATGGTGCAAAAGGGAAATGATCTGCTCATGAAGAGGGACACAATGGGAGTTTATTCATGAAGGCAAAGCATGCGGGGTTCACTATAGAGGTCCTCAAGGATCAAGGAATAGGAAGTATCGGGACAGTGACAAAATGCTATGTAACAGATGCCCCCTAAAGCGTGAAGGCCAAACTAGAGTGAGGGATGAAATGCTTTATAAATCAATGTGAGGGACCAGTCTGCCGTCGGAAAACCTGCAAGCAAGTACATATACATATACATAAACTGAGATCTCTGTCAAATGATACATGAATCGTGGCATGGACGCAGCCATCCAGAGAATGATCATGTAAATGGACCCAGGTATGGGCACAACCATCCGTCAAAGAGGATCATAATGAAACTACGGTATGGTTGCAGCCATCCAATAATGAGAAGGATCACATATGATAACTCATGGTCTGGTCGCAGCCAGCCATCTGAAAGAGACATGCATATCATCATAACCATGTCACATCACTTCGCAACCTGTACTTTTGTGATCTGAGTCCAAGGTCTTGCGCTCCAACACGACCCGATCAAAGTACAGATTATAGCATGTGAATAGATGTGTTGACGTCGAACATGATAAAAAGTCGCTTGATTACCAGCCAATGATGTGAATTATTAACAAGCGCGAGAGAAACCACCAATAATGACAATGGTCCTCAAGGTACTATCAACACAATCCATGGAATGTGAATACAAGAACTGAAGTCGAACACTCATGAAATCACTCGATCGAAAGCCAATGATGTGAACTTGTCATCGAGTGCGAAGAACTTGCCATTAGGGCATGCAAGCTCTAAGGTACTAGAAAGGAGTCTCTCGGTCAACTTCCCGGATAATGAGTTGAAGTCGACGGAAAGCGACCGTGTCGAAGGAGGGCCATAATGAATCCCACATCATCGACGCAAGACGAGAGGATGCAAAATGATTTTGGATGATATAGAGAATCAGAGGTAAGTGTAACTGTAGAAGGACAACTCTTGAACATATCGGTGACACAACTTGGAAGTTTGGAAGCTTTTGGATCCATAGGATCGGTGGTCATAATGACGTGGCAGAGATCAAATGGAAGGAAAAAATGAACGGCCCAAACCCAGGAAGGTCAACGATGCAAAGGAGGATGTCCCAACCCGACACGAAGCAAAGAGTGTCATGTTCAAGAGTGAGTTGCCGACACGACTGATAGATTTCCAAATTTTCCCCCACCATTTCTAGCAAGTACCCCAATTATTTTTTTATCGCAAGCTTGAAGGGGATAGCATATGCTTGCACTGTAAGTTCATCCTTCAGACGAATCTAACCTAGTAAGTTTAACGAGCCCTAGGAAGGAGAAGCTCACGTTCGTCATGGTGATGAATCCGATGTCGTTTAATAGTTTAACAAGTCCGACAAAGGTGTAACTCGATATCTTTTTCATGTTTAGATAGTTTGAAAAAGACATGTAAAAGAAAACTCCACATGGTCCATTTTCGTACATTTGTGTCTCTCGAGCCCAAAAAGGTAGAAAATAATACTTGAGAGAATTGCTTAACCATTTCAATCAAGGAGTACCTTTTTCGTAAATAGTGCATCCCAACCCGAAAAAGAGGCAAACTTATACTAGGTGCATGATGTTTCGTATCCGTTAATGAGTTTGAAACGACAAGGGCTCGGCCATCTTTTTGCCTTTAAAGGTTCGGAAAAGAGCTTGAAAGCAGACCACCCATTTTAGTCTCTTTTACGAGTCAAAAGGGAAAAATACTCAACGATCTTTTCATATGAGTTTAACCAGTCAAGAAAAGAGTTGAAACGTGACTTGTCCTAGAGGAACAAGTGGTATAAAGGGTAGCAACTGGTTCCGGCAATGGAGGAACTGCTCAAAACATGGAATGGTCAAGAGGTTGGCTAAAAAAACCACTCATCACTGCGGTTCCTCAGGAAAAGAAAAACAACCAAGTGAAAGCATATGATAGGCCAAAGAGATGGTAATGATGGAATGAAACAACCAAGGTTCATCAGAAATTAGCTGATAAAAATGGCAATCACGGAATGTAAATCTGGCATGGGTTCATTTTTACACAAGCTTGAACCATGGAGAACTCTGCTTGGATTTGGTTTCATGTTTATACAAGCTTGAAATGAAAAACTATGCTTGCTGTAATTTCGCATGCCCCTGGCATAATGACTCAAACGAGGTACATGCCCCCCAAGCTTCATTTCAGTCAACTAGGTGGATGGAATGAAGGTTCAGTTTCAAGATCTGGGAAAGACTAGACTAGGATTTTATGAGATCTTAATCAAAGACTAGATTTGGAAAAGGGAGGTGCTTAATTTTTTAATGAGGTTGACACAGTAAAATAATTATCCTCGAGACTCCTTGATTCATTTTGTAACGAGCTTGACACAAGACAAGGAACTATGCTCATACCCTTTGTTTCATTTTTTAACGAGGTTGATACAAGACCGGGATCTATCCTCATCCGTTGTTTTATTTTTTAACGAGGTTGACACAGAAACAAACTATCCTCAAAATCTGATCATGGACCATAAGAGAACATGGCTCCCAAGAGGTCTTCACTAGATAGAAGAATCACGCTCTGGGAGGAATACATGTCATTTGGTACCAAAGACAGATCGGGTTCCAATTCCCCCAGTACATAGTGTACTATACCATCTGTGTGATCATTAGAAAATGTGGAGACGAAATGGGTAGCCACATAATTGACCTGTGGCGGGGAAGGTACTGCTTGCAAACAAGAGCCGATAGGGGACAATGGTTGCAAAGGAGGCGTCTGGTGACCAATGAACGACAGTTGATCAATAGTCACAATTCTCCCTTCATGTGGAAAACAAACCACACAAAAAAGCGAAGAAATAAGAGCTCCCATGACATAAACATGGTCGCGTCCAAGGAGAATATTGAAATCTAAGGGACCTTGGACTACCATTATGTCTATATAGACGGTCTTTCCTCCCAAAGTAATAGGCAACTTCGGAAGGATCCCTAAGGGTTGACTAGTTCCTCCATTGAAAGCCAACAAATTCTGGGTGACAGGAAAAAGTTGTGGGGAACCCAAGGCTTGCCAAGTAGTAGAATACATGATGCTAACAGATGCGCCTTCATCTAATATAGTGTCATGTACTACCATATTATAGGCTTGTACTGTGATCTGGAAAGGCACATAAGATGGGAGGCAGAAAGCAGTCAATGGACCCCAATCGAAAGAGACAATAGAACTACTTGGTGGGGGCATCATATGATTGCCCCCATGCTATACAGGAATAGGAGAAGGACTCTCCTAAACAACTGGGATGGGAGGCTCACTCTTCGATTCATGAGAATCTGAGGAGATGAGAAGAACATGAGCAGTATGATCACCACTCTCTTCCAGAACAGAGTTGGAAACTGGTGGCAGAACCAAGTCGACACTCTTTTCGACCAATGGTTGGTCGGAAATGGACACAAGAGAGTCTCGCTCAGGAAGAGCAGGATGGGAAAGAGATGAATCCAATTCAATCTCTTTACCAACTAGGAGAGGGTTAGAAGAAAGCCTCTGATAACCAACAGGAAGTTGGGGTTGAGGAGCTGTAAGGTTTTCCAAAACTTTGGAAGCTTTATCCATAAGAGGACAAAGGTGAAGAAGATTCTCTCCTTCACATAACCTACAGGGGAATTTAATTTTTCCCTTCTTCTTACCATCACTAGCCGAGGGTGTAGCATCAACATGATCTCCAGAGGTCGACGGGATGGTCGATTCAGGTCTTGAGACCATACCTCTAAGACTCTAGGAATGCCAGGATAGTCTCGAAGGAGATGGTCACCCTTACACAACCTGCAAGGGAATTTTACCTTCCGCGAAGGATCAGAAGGTTTGTCGATGAGGAGTGCATTTATAGAAATAGTTGCACGATTGGCCTCTCGCTTATTTGACTTATTCTTCTCCGTCTTCTTCTTCTTCTTCTTAGCCTCCTGATTACTGGATTTCAAGCTTTCACCAGGCGAAGTAGAAGAGGAAGAGGAAGAAATAGGGGAAGAAGGGGAGAGATCAACCTTAGAATCAACGTGATGTGATTCAAATGAAGGAGATGGTGGGGTAGGAAATGGGACACTCAGGATCACCGAGCTCAAAAACAACCAGACAGGTAAACCAATGGTTAAACCGGGGAGGAACAACGTTGCCATATAAGGAGCACCAACATTTCCAAAAGAAGGAAAAGGACCAGGATTCACATCCGAGGGGAACCCTTGACTGATCGACCCTGGAAATGTTTCCATTCAAATCGACTTTTAAATAAACAACAAGGAAGATAACTTTAACCAGGAATATTTCGTGGGTAGATAATTTTAAGACACTGAAACAAAACTTTTCCTTTTCATATTTTAAGAGTCGAGAAAAGGACGAAAGGTGACTCTAGTTGCTTTCGGAATTAACGAGCTTGAAAGGACAAGTGCTCGATGATCTTTTCAAATTTAAAGAGTCAATAAAGATCAAAAATGACTGCTCTAGATGATCTAGGTAAAAAGGATTACTAGGCAATCGTGAACTGCAGAATAGCTCCCGCGAACCGAGAAGTACGAGCAGGAAATCCCCCCGAATGCTATGTTCGGTGTATCACGTTTGCAAGGCAGCCGACTCGGCTTCCTATGGATAAAGGATTGCAACCTAGAGGGGTCTCTCATTATATACTCAACGGTACAGGGAACACAAATCTATACTAGCGTTTTCTAGTGCCGAAGCGAACCATAGTTGCTAGATTTAAAGATGTTGGAACGCGTCTCTAGCCTAGACCACTAAATGTGAGCATTAAGTTTCAATGCTTCCTTAGGTTAATTCAATAAATTTTAACGGTTGATCTTGAATTAGGTCTCAATTTCAAAGCCCTACCGCTGTCATCTAAAAAACTCCTACATGCAACTATATGAGAAAAGAGATCTTTGTCTTCGATGAAAGTTATCACTAATTGAGAGATAGAGAACAAAAAATTAATGCAACAATCGAAGAATGAAATCTTTCACTACTAAATGTCCTAAATGCACTTAATCTTCCTATAACAACAAAAGAAGTTTCATTTCATTTCCAATGCTTATGATGATGCAATTCTAGCTTCTCAATAACGCTACTAATGCAATATTTTCGCTTAAGTAAACTAGAATGATGTTCTTCTTTTCATAAAATGCAAAATGAATCTTTCACATAAAACACTTTAATGAAAATTTTCACAATTCTGAACAAACAAGTATCAATCAAATCCAAAGCATTATAAATGAAACTAAAAGCAACTTCTTCCCTAAATCGAACAAACCAAACGCATAAATGTTTCAATCGACAAATCAAGCAATGTAATATATGCTTGGAAAGAGAAAAGAGACACTCAAAATAAGAGAACAAACGAGACTCTTTCACTCATTCAATTGAAAACAAAACATCCTAGTCACTTTTGGGTGGAAAAAGAGAGTCTGAGGGTCAAGACACACTAGCACTAGAATGGGAGAAATTCCAATTTTTCTTAACTCATAGACCGGAGCGAATTTTGGGCCAAAAGTAGTGCTAATCGGGACGACTGACCAGTACTACAGCTAGCGCTAATGGCTAATCGGCGCGACCGCCTAATTGACAACTAGCGCCGATCGAGGGATTCAAAGAAAAAATAGAAAAGAACTTCACACAGGTCCAGACTTAACACATCAAAGGATAAGCTAAACCAAGCTAGATGAAGCTCTCTAGTCAGGGAGAAGATGGTCCAAAAGGCTCACGGGGTCAAAATCACAAGAGTAGAACACACTGGCCAAGATTGGGGTCAAACCCTAATCTTCACTTACATGCATCGGCGCGACTACCTAACTGACAAGCAGCGCCAAAGGCTGGTCGGTGCGACTGTTTCTCAACAAATCGCGCTGATCAACGCGACTATCAGCAAATTAAGCGCGCTAATCGAGGGAGAAAAGGAAAAAAAATGAAACAAGGACTAGATCTGCTACTATGAATTTGACTTGGGCCAGTAAGCAGGAAAAAAGAAACATAACCAAAGGGAAGAAGTGGAACTAGAAAAGTTCTCACGAAATCATGAAATCCAAGACAAACAAAAGGATTTGGATCCCCAGTGGAGTCGCCAATTTGTGGTGAAGTAAAATTATAAGTGAGAACACGAACGAATTCCACTAGCCCGATGATGTGTCTAGCCACAACAAATGTATTCTATGGAAGATTTCCTTATGTTAGAATCGATCAAGAGGGCCTACCTCTTGGTCCGCTTAGCCTGTTTGATGATGCCCTCACTTGCTCGCTCTAGCTATCTCTTGCTTCCTTCTTCAAGCTCCTGAAACAAGTGAACAACAACACACAACAAACATGATAATAGACAAATTGCAATTCAACCTAATTAACAAGTCAAGAAACATTAAACCATGAATATGTAATATTACAAAACATGTAGAAAATCAATCGGTAGTTGCATATATTAATATCAAAGAGATATTACAACCATTTATCTCGACGTTGCAGTCCTCCTCTGACAAGACCAGGTTCCCACACACTTCTACTAGCATTCCATGATGGCTTCAATCAACAATAGTTTTAAGGCTCTTCCCTTTAGGCTTCACTCCAAACCAAATCACACTTCTCCCTCACACAACTAGTAATAGTTTGTTTGTCTACTCCAAACCAAAATAGTATCAACACTCAACCAAAAACTCTACAACTAACACTAACACTAGTTTGTGCTTGGGAAGAAAGGAGGTTTATATAGGAAATATGGATGGGAGATGGATCCTCTTCTCATGGGAGAATGATTTATCCCTTGAGGTAGTTCCACAATTATAGGGGAAAGGAGCCCAAACTGTCATCCTCGACCCCATCCGGCCAAACCATTTACCAGACTTCCGTTACGGAGCTTCTAGAGCTGAAAGCTTCGGCTATAATTTAAAAAACTTTCCATAACAGGACCAGCGCAACTGAAACACAGCTCAGTCGCTTCGATCGGTGTGAGGATTAGTGCTAATCTCTGCACATCGGCGGGGGAGACAAAGGTCATTAGCGTTGGTCTTGTAAACTGGGAAAAACAGAAGTTTCAGGGGAAATGGTGCAAAAGGGAAATGATCTGCTCATGAAGAGGGACACAATGGGAGTTTCTTCATGAAGGAAAAGCATGCGGGGTTCACTGTAGAGGTCCTCCAGGATCAAGGAATGAGGAGTACAGGGACAGTGACAAAAGGTTGTGTAACAGGCACAAGCTTGTCCATTGCACTTCTACAAGTCCTAGAACAATAAGAAATTGACCACTTCTTTCAAAATTTTATCGTGCTTTCTCACTTATGGTATTTGGTGGGCTAGGAACATGCATTTTCAACTTTCAGCACATTCCAGTTGATGTCACTGCCAATATGATTTCCAGATTTTGTTTGGATTTCAAGATTGCTCCAAAGCAGATAAAATGAAGGATCCCAATCAAGCCAACAATGGTCACAGGCATCCCATGGGGATATTTTGATGGAGCCTCCTAGGTTCATTCTCCACATTGTGGTATCAAAGTGATTTTACACCTTAATCAATCATAGTACATGCAAGTTAGATACTATCTCGCCCATGGTGCAAATAATAAAGTGGAGTCCATCTCCCTTTGAACTCTACTATCCATTGCTTCATTCAAAACATCACAAAGCTCCAACTTCTCGAAGACCCTAAATTAGTTATTGACTAGGCCAACAAAAGTTTTACCATAGAAAACATATACATGTAGTCTCTCCTCTTGGACATACAAAATACCTTGGGCTCTTTCAAGTGGACTTCTTTCACTAATGTACTCAAATAGTTGGTTTTTTTCTCTTTGAGCTAGGTTGAGCCTAAGTCAAGTTCAGCCCTAATGTTGGATGGAAGAACAATCTACCCACCAATGGGATTCTATCACCAAGATTTTGCAAAGTTCTGTCGAGCATGGACGCCCCTTGGGATAGTTTAATTCCCCCAAAGGTGACTCCCATCCTTAACCTCTCCCCACAATATTTGAACCAATGACCTAGTGGGGACTAAACCCCACAAACAAATTTGTCTGCACCTCAAGGAGTTAAAAACATAGGTTGACTTTGTCTCCAAAGACGCATTAGCGCTACACATGGACACTGACAATTTTTGAATTCGAAGATGGAGTGGAGAAAGACTACATGGAGTTCCATTTCTAACTCGTTTTACCTTATATGTTGCCTTTTTCATAATGTCTATCAACAAAAGATTTTCTCAACATCTCATAAACTATTTATCTCTTCCTGTCCGAATTGAGTGGACTGTCAACAACTTGATCCGTTACAAATTATTTTTGTTTTTGTATTTTAAAGTGGATGTTGTAAGGTCCGCTTGGGGCTCAATTGGCAATGGCCATGGAAATGAAGTCTCATCGAACCAGAAGTCTTGAGTTCAAATCTTGTGCTCCTCTTTCTTCTCGTCACTGAGGCACTCAGTGGACTGTGCATGGATGCGAAGGCTAAGGGGGACTTACATGGAATTATGGTTCCCAACAATCAGCCCCTCTTACATCTTTTCTTTGTGGATGACATCCTTATGTTTTGTGTTGGCTCTCAAAGTGAAATTTCTACTCTTAATTCCATTTCAACTATCTTTTGCACTACAACATGATGAAAAAACACTACAACAAAATTGTCTCATTATAGGAAATTTCAGCCTAAAAGTGGCCTCCTAAGGAAAAATAATAAAATAATAGTTAAAATAATAAAATAAGAGATGAATTTTCGAGGGAAAATAAGAAAATTGCATTTTTTAATGAACACACTTTTTTATTGTATCTTCAAGTTTTATCAGTGTGGGTCTTCTCAAAAGTATGCATAATGGGTACTCGTTGGGTCTGGAATTTAATTATGTATCGCATAAGTGTCTACACTTGAAATTTGAGTAAACTTGTAAAGAAATAAACCAAAAATACAATTAAAAAAGTAGTTTTTCTTCTTTTTCCCTCCAAAATATTTACATGTACCTCTTTTTAAATTTAAAGGATTTTCATTGGTTTACATATTATGACAAGGAAATTACATCAAAATTTCGTGGGCACTTTTAGGCTGAAATTTCCTCTAATGCATCTCTTACGCTTTCCCTGAAAACATCAACATTCATGAAACTATTTATTTTCCCTTCAAGCAACGACAGTTGACAAATGGTCTTAAATACCTTGGTTTCTATCTCAAACCAAACAACTACAAGTTTGAATATTGGCTATGGCTCTGAAAGAAATTGAGTCTCGCATCTTCATTATGGATCAATTTCCCACTCTCTAAAGGTGGTCGCCTTACCATTCTCACAACTATCCTCCAAAGCATACCTATATATTGGATATCGATTGCATATATTCCCAAAGGAATTCTAACAAAATATGGAAAATATGTTTCTATTTCCACTAGGCCGAATCGAGGAAATCTGGTGGTTTGCCCCCTAGTTAAATAGGAAAAAGTAGCTAAGCCAAAAAAGATGGGAGGGTGGGGCATAAAATATATCTTCTTTTTCGGCAAAGCACTAGTTGTTTGCAACCTCTAACGCTTTAAATAAACCTCCTCCCTTTGGGGCAGGGTCATGAAAACAAAATACATCAACTAGTTTCATCAACCTCAAAAATTTACAAAAAGATCCAATATATGGAAAGCTCTTGTTTGGGCGTTTCCCTTGACTAGTTCTTAGACTACCTAGCACATTGGCAATGGCATAAAAGTAAAGTTGGGTTTGGACCCCTAGCTTAGTGTTGGTAATGAATTAATATTGTCTCTGACCTCCTAAACCAACAATATTTGGCTAGCACATGCGCTCTTCTAGTTGCTAAGGAACAATCTACACAATTATGGGGGCGAGAAGGATGGAAAACATCTGATGATCTTGGTGTATTTGGAAATGAAGCATCTAAATGGGACACTTTTGTTGGACTATTCGTCTCTAATTTTATTAGGTTGAAAGAGGGCATCATAAATGACATGATATGGACAAAAAACTCCCACAACGGAAATTTCATAGCCAGACTCAATTATTCCACCTGTGTTGAATCCATTTGTTGAGGTTCTGAGATGGTGGTGGAGCAACATATGGAAACTACATGCTCCTTTAAAAGGAAAATTCTCTTTTTGGTTGGCTATGAATAACAAATTGCTCACTTGGGACAATGGTCTAAAATGAGATTGGGCTGGGCCAAATAGATGTCCCCTTTGCAAAATATATGATGAATTGATCACTAATTTATATGTTTCCCTTACAGTGTAGGTTATTGAGAAAGTTTCTACAAAGCTATATACTCACGTTAATCACGCACAAGCCTGTCCATTGCACTTCTACAAGTCCTGGAACGATAAGAAATTGACCACTCCTTTCAAAAGTTTATCGTGCTTTCTCATTTACGGTATTGAGTGGGCTAGAAACATGCATTTTCAACTTTCAACACATTCCAGTTGATGTCATTGCCAATATGATTTCCAGATTTTGTTTGGATTTCAATATTGCTCCAAAGCAGATTAAATGAAGGATCTCAATCAAGCCAACAATGGTCACAAGCATCCCATGGGGATATTTTTATGGAGCCTCCTAGGTTCATTCTCCACATTGTGGTATCAAAGTGATTTTACACCTTAATCAATCATAATACATGCAAGTTAGATATTGTCTCGTTCATGGTACAAATAACAAAGTGGAGTCCATCTCCCTTCGAACACTACTATCCATTGATTCATTCAAAAACATCGCAAAGCTCCAAGTTCTCGAAGAACCTAAATTAGTTATTGACTAGGCCAACAAAAGTTTTACCATAGAAAACATATACTTGTAATCTCTCCTCTTGGACATACAAAATGCCTTGGGCTCTTTCAAGTGGACATCTTTCACTAATGTACTCAAATAGTTGGTTTTTTGCTTTTTGAGCTAGGTGGAACCTAAGTCAGGTTCAGCCCTAATGTTGGATGGAAGAATGATCTACCTAACAATGGGATTCTATCACCAAAATTTTGCAAAGTTCGGTCGAGCATGGACACCCTGTTGTGGAGGTAAATCCTCTCTGCGGACAGAGACGATCCCTACTAGCCCAGATCGGGTCTAGCAACAATCACACAATGCTATCACGCAAGTTCCTAATTGCAAATAAAAAATGGATGGTGAAAACCTACTTGGATTCCAATGCTAGTGTTCGTAGAAGAGATGTCGCCCTCGTTCCTTTGCCTTGGCCGGTCACGATCCCCACGATCTTCGTGATTGGACACCTACACATGCAAAGAACAACACGAAAACAAGCATAAAATCTGGTAGATGCAATTATATATCAGTCAGAAAAGATATAACTCAACATCAAACATAGGACAATGAGAGTGGAACCATAATGATAGTCATCTATTATTAATAAATAACAAAGAAGAATACAACCATTGTTCTGACGTCAAATCCTCCTTTGGCTGGGTAGTCAGCTACACAAGTCTTGCAAAGCTTGTTAGGATGAGGAACAAGCCTCTCTCTCTTTGGGTGACAAGAATCTCCTTACTTAGATTTGGCCTTATGGGTGCAAAGAAGGCTCTTGCAGCTTCAAACTCTCTATCACTTTGCTGGAACTAGAACTATTGTAACTATTGTAACTCTGACTAGCTTGCTCAAGGCATAGAGGCAAGCTTTTATAGATAGAGAGGAAAGAGATAGGATCAACCACATTATTCATGGGATTGGCTTTATCACTTGGAAACTTCCATGAAAGGTGGCAAACCACTTTCCCTTTTATGGAGATTCGAAGCCAAACCATCCTAGCTCAACATAGATTCAGTTGGTGAATGGGTTGAAGCGAACCTTCGGGAGTTTGGTGGTTGAAAACTTTACTCAATTCGGTTGGCGCGAGTGCGACTCTGGGATAGAGCACCAATGGCGCGCCCTTTATGGAGGATTTCCCTCATTGGCGTGGGCAGTGAACTATGGACCCGCGCTAATGCAAAAAGAGTTGTTTTCATGAGTATTTTGCAGGAGATGTCTTCAGGGCAAATGAAGCTCATACTCAGAGGAATATAATGCAAGTGGTTTCAGGTCATGTCACTTCTCACAGGTCCCGGAATGAGTCCTCCAGTGTACAGGTGAGGGGTAACAGGGACGGTGACAAACGGTGACAAATTGTTGTGTAACAGATGCCCCCTAAAGCATGAGGCCCGAGAGAGAGAGGGGTGAAATGCTTTACAAGAACATGCGTGACTGAAAACACGGCCGCCGGAGAACCTGCGTAAAGAAGTACAACTGATATCTCAAGTACATGATAGAAGTGGTATGGGCGCAGCCATCCATAATAGAGTACATGATAATCTAGATCCAAGGTATGGGCGCAGCCATCCAGAGAGGATCGATAAATAGACTCAGGCATGGTCGCAGCCATCCAGCGAATGAGTCGTGTAATGATCATAATAAGCCACAAATCGCAGCCTGGATTCAATAGACAAAATCCAGGGTCTTGCGCTCCATCTCGACCCGAACATAGTACAAGTTCAAGCATGTGAATACAGGAGTTGAAGTCAAACATGCATGAACATCGTCAGATTACCAGCCAATAGGGAAAGCTGTTAACAGACGCGAGAGATACCACCAATAATGAAAATGGCCCTCAAGGTACTATAGGTACAATCTACGGTGTGCGAATAAGTGAGCTGGCATCGAACACCTGTAGAATCATTCAATCGGAGGCCAATGATGAAAAACCTCTCGTCGAACACGAAGAACCTGCCATTGAGGCATGCAGGCTCCAAGGCACCAAAATGGAGTCTCTAGATTAGCTTCCTGGATAATGAGCTGAAGTCGACAGGAAGTGACCTTGATCAAAAGTGGGCCATAGTGTTTCCCACATCAGTGACACAAGACAGAGGAAGGATGTTGTGGTGAATCAAAATTATGTGAGGTATCAGAGGAGGTTGTACTGCTGCAGAGGTCAACTTCTCTTGAACATATCGGCGGCACGACAGTGGACTTGGCAGTATTTGACATCAAAATGAGCAGAGGTCATGGTGACAAGGCAATGAGCAGATGAGAGGTCAAATAGGATAACCCAAACCCACGGAGGCAAGTGTAAAAACAAGATGAGATGTACCCACCCAGACACGAATGCAGACAAGTGCCATGTTCAAGAGCGACATACTGCCGACACGACAATAATTATGGTTCCATTTTCCCCCACCATTTCTGGCGAGTACCCCAGTTATTTTTATTAACAAGCTTGACGGGGATAGCATATGCTTGTGAAGCGTCATTTCGACGGAATCCAATGTCATCAAGTTTTGACGAGTCTGACAAAGGAAGAACTCGGCGTCTTTTCTTGTTTAGAGAGTCTGAAAAGACAACAGAAAAGAAAACTCCAGGGGGGGTCCTTTTTCATAAAGTTGTGTCTCCCGAGCCTGAAAAAGTATAAAACAATGCTCGAAAGAACCGCCCGATCATTACAATCGAGGAGTACTTTTCATATGTAGTGACATCGACCTGAAAAAGTAAGAAAGCGATCAATATCACGTCGTTTCATAACCATTAACGAACCTGAAACAACAAGGGTCTGACGATCTTTTCATTTTTACACGGTCGGAAAAGGGTTTAAAGACGACTGCCTCTTATTTATGTTTAACGAGTCAAGAAGAATAACTCGGCGATCTTTTCGTCTTTAAACGGTCGGAAAAGAGCTGAAAGTAGACCTCCATTATGACTTTTTCGTGTATTTACCGAGTCCGAAAAAGCATAAAACACAACTCATTTCACCATCGAAGTTGCAAAAAGGACCTGTCATAGCACCAGAAACAAGCGTAAAACCTGTTTTCGACCAAAAGTATATTAAAATATTCAAAAATCAACTTTTTAAACCCTATTACAAGTCAAAAAGTCTATAAATGTGGTGAAAATGTAAAAAACAAAATTACTTTTACCTTTTTACCTTGTGCATAGTGGTAGTGGTCCATTTGGAGTGCAAACTTCGAGCAGCGATTACCACCAATCCGGGCAACCATTTGAGATTCCGCCAGTTCCAGGTAAGAGGCGCTCTCTTAAGCTTCATTTCCATACCTGTTTTTATGCATTTTGTTCCTGAATTGAGCCTCCACAAGGGGGATTTTAAAATTTAGGGTTGCGCCCCATTGGCGCGGGTATCCGGCACGGGTCCGCGCCAATGGGGTGATTTACCCAAAGGTGCCACGCCATTGGCGCGACCTAAGTTTTCACTTAAATTTTCCCATCATTTTTGAAATTTGTCTGGTGTATATGCTTACCAGGGTTTCATTAATGATTTATTCATCCTTGTGGGTGCAGGAAACACGCAAAAATGCCGGTGGAATGGAAAGAACGAGAGCATGATGCCATAGATGCCTTAGCCATCGCGGATGAGGGATGCATGAATGCTTTGAGAGACTGTGGTCTCAAGAAATTCTTTCTCACCTCCTATCTGCGAGCTCAACCAGAGCTATTACAGTTTATAGTGGATGCTTGGGATGTCGACGACCAAGTATTTCGACTACGGGATCAGACCTTAGAGCTGGATGTATCTGATGTGTACTTCATTACTGGGCTGTCACGGAGAGGGGCGAGCCCCATTCTGACCGGAAGCAGGCCTTCCGTAGAGAAAATAGGTGAAGTGAAGGCTCGTGTGTGCCCAGAGGCACAATTTGGGAAGAACAGCGCCAAGGTGGATATCGCCACCATCCATGATTTGGTTCTCAAGGTGATACTGTTCACCATCACACGTGCAGCTGGGGCACAGGTGCCCCATGAGGCCAGCAAGAACCATCTGTTACTGGCGACAGAATGTCTTAGCCCCACCATTTTTGACTGGGCTACAGCAGTGACTACAAATATCAAGAGGCAGCTTACAAAGTGTAAGCGCGGGGGAGTGAAACAGTTTGGGTATGGTTCGATTGTGGTATCGTTCTTCTTGGAACGATTACCGTTATTCCAGTACCAGGGAGCTGTAGTAGCGGACCCATTACCACGAGAGCCTAGGATGGCTCGCTGGGCAGCATTGATGCCTAGAGGAGGAGGGGGCCAGCAGATGTCTTCGCGGCCCGAGTTCTTCATATGGCTTCGCCGCCAGTTGATCGTGGTGGAGGACTGGCCATACGCGGGAACCAACTTCATGGGGGACCCAGACCTCCCACTGCCAGAGGGGGAGGAATGGGAAGAGGAGCTAGGTATGATCTTCTCTTTTTGATGTTTTTTATGTATTTTTTATTTTTTTTCAATACATGCATGTTCTGATGACAGTTATATATATATGCAGATGTGGGCCCAGAGCGACCAGCCGGTTTGTCTCCTATAGCGAGGAGGGACCAACCTGCAGCTGACCCTCAGGCAAGAGGTGCCGTGGGGGAAGAGCTGGTGCAGAATCTCGAGGGACTTACCCAAGGGATTCCAGGCTATGCTAGATTGGCGGATGTGTCGTTCGCATATCAGAGGCACACGGTGGGGGTGTCGTCCCGCATCCATCGTCTGTTGAGACGCTTGGTGCGTGCGGTGATGTGCTATCATGAGCACCACCACGAGTAGACTCCTAGGTTTCTTTCATGCATATTTTTTGAGGGACATGTTGTCCGAGGATGTATCAGAACACGTATTATTTTTTGGGTTTTGTAACGCACACGGTGCAAACATTATGACACACATATATATATACATATGCCTATGGTTTATTATTGTGCTTTTATGTGCTTGCTTGTATGATGTTTTGATTATAAATTACGCAAATGTCTATCTAATACATGGTTGGCCAATGCATCAGATAATGTGTTTAATCGTCGTGGAATATGTTGATATGTGATAAAATCAAAATTTCTTTCTAACAATTTAACACGTAAGTACAGCCTTAAAATGTGACGGTCTCTGACGGAATATCGTCCATTGAGCTGGTGGACGACAAGCTGAGAGCCTAGGTTAACAAGCAATGTACGAATACTGAGATTAATTGCCTCGGCTAATAATTCAATAACGACGCTATATTCAGCAACATTGTTTGTAGTACAGCCTAAACAAACACCTTGAAGGTCTATCAACTCACCGTGAGGATCGTAGATCACCCACGCCGCAGAGGACAAATTACGAGTACTGCGGTAGGCACCATCGGCGAAACCAATGTAAGGTGCACCCGACATCTGCACAAGAAGCAAAAAGACACAATAAGGGGCAATCACGTTTTCACACCAAACCGAAAAACATGAAAACTCACACACACACACATGCATATCCAAATCGAAGCGCATGAACTATGCATAGTACTTTTTCAAGTACAGCCCATTGCGGGGCTTATCAAGAGGATTACCTTCGTAGTCAATTAGCTCGTAGGCCCCTTTTTGCAACACTCTCTTTACAATGTAAGGGCCTAGCCACATGGGCTCGAGTTTGCCTGCCCCCAGCTTATCATTGGCTTGGTCGTATAGCAGGACAAGGTCTCCCTCAACAAAGGAACGAGGACGAATGGTATGGTCAAAATGAGTTTTGACTCTCTTCTTTTGAGCTTCGATAGCTAGAGAGGCTAAACGACGGGTCTCGTCTAACCGTTCTAGATAAAGGAGCCGTTCCTCCACCGGAGTGGTGTTGGGAAGCAACTCGACGGCTATTTTCAACGAAGGAATTTCACATTCTATAGGAAGGGTAGCCTCCAGTCCATAAACTAGCTGAAATGGAGTGAACCCGGTGGCATCCTTCACAGAGGTTCGGTAGGCCCACAAGGCAGGAAACAACATCAGATGCCAATTAGACTTATGCATGTCGACAGTACGTTGAAGCATCGTTACCAAAATCTTGTTAACAGCTTCAACCTGACCGTTAGACTGAGGATAGTACGGGGTTGAACTATCGTGCCGTAAGCCTAGTTGGGTTGTCAACTCGGTCATCATGTGATTACGGAAATGCTTTCCGTGATCTGTGACGATGGCCTGTGGAACTCCGAACCGCGTAATAACATGATTGAACAAAAACTGTGCCGCTGTATGACCGTCTTCATTTAATGTGGGCATCGCCTCGGCCCATTTTGTGAAGTAATCGACGGCAACGATAATAAACCCATGCCCCCCGGCCGAGCGAGGCTTACAGGTTGTATAATCAATGCCCCATTTTGCAAAAGGGCCTACGGTCACTACAGGGTGCAGCGGGGCCGGTGGCGCACGCATCTTCCACTGGTATATCTTGTAGAAATTTTGAATAATTTAACACATATTCAATGGAGATTATCCTGATCATGTACTAATGCGGAAAACATACACAATACATAAGCTCCTCTACGTTGATCAAGAATATAGCAGCATCAATAACAATAAAACATCAAGAGCATTCACACATTAACACAGTATGTATCACGGGGAAAGCATCTCGCTAAAAACCCCACACTATCTGTATATTATATTGATTGAATCATGTAACATTACACAGCATAATACTTCTCACAAGTATCTCCACCTCTGTTACACACAATACAGCTCAGATCTGATCTCCAAATCTCCCCCGCTGCTTGCCTGCCTCCACTGCTCAATACCTGCTCAAGAACTGATGAGAATTGCTTCCCAAACTCGATTTTCACCTGCAAAATAGTCACTCACTCTTTGTGGACGTGAGCAAAGGCTAAAAATGCGGGCCAAATACGTGAGCAAACTCATTGGCATACTCAATCCTTTGATTGTGCAAGATCTGGTGCACAACTATAGTCACAACTGATAGCAATCTGATTCTCTACCACCTGTCCCTGTTGAACTGAACATGCACTGACATGCAACTGAGTTAACTGATGTATTCTTTAGTTGTATTATGAGTTAATAATTAGTTTAACAACTCATCATTAGTCTATCTGCAGTTAGACTAACTACAACCAGTTTAACTAAGTTAAACTGAACACAACTCCATCAATTGTACCTCCAGTCCACTAAACTCAACTCACTTGAGTTCTAACTGAAGTCATGCATGCAACAACTCAACTGACTCATAAGAAAAACAAATTTCCTTCTGACAGCTGCATGTGCCACTTCCGTAGCTCAAACTGAAGTGCTCCAAGAGAATAAGATTAAGTTTATAGTCCAAATATTATTGTGAGATAATAATATTTGACTTTTCTATTTTTGACAGCCAGTCTAAAAATAGACTTGATCACTCACACTGTGATCACTCACACTTTCATCAAAAATAGAAGTCCATCTATTTTTCCCAACTTGATCAATCATCCATAAACATAGACATGATCCATATGTCTAAAAATAGACTTGCGCCAAAAATAGCCTGCGGGCCCACTTAGTGAAGGCGACTCTTTTCACTAAGCTCCATCATCTTGTTGCAATCTCAACACTCCCTCTCGACAAGATATGGATTATCAGCAACCCCTATCCTGCCTCGGTGGTACTCGAATTTGCTCCTGGTGAGAGCCTTCGTCAGAATATCAGCATCCTGATCCTCCGTTGGAATGTACGAAAGTAACATGATCCTCTGCTGCACACAATCTCTGATATGATGGTACCTGATGTCAATATGTTTAGATCTATCATGAAATACAGGATTAGCCGAGAGTTTAATGCAACTCTGGTTATCACAGTAAATCACAGTAGGATCCAAATGAGAACCGAACAAACCAACCAGGATCTTCCTCATCCATATAGCCTCGCATGCAGCCAAACTTGCTGCCATATACTCGGCCTCTGCTGAACTGAGTGCCACAGATCTCTGCTTCCTGTTGTACCAAGAAACTGCTGTCGATCCGATACTGAAGACCCCTCCTGATGTGCTCTTTCTGTCTGTTGGGCTCCCTGCCCAATCTGCATCCGTGAAGCCACATAGCTTCACCTCATCCTCCTGTCTGTACCACAAACCATATCCCGATGTGCCTCTCAAGTAGCGCAATACATGCTTGCCCGCCTTCCAGAAGAGCTTGGTAGGCTTAACCATAGCTTGTGAATGCTGGTTAACTGCATAGCATATATCAGGTCGTGTATTGACCAAATACATCAGCGACCCCACCAACTGTCGATAAACAGTGGCATCCACTTCTTCTCCCGAAGTGGCATCCTCCTTCCTCCAACCTCCAGGAAGAGGAGTATCAACAGGCTTGCAGCCATGCATGTTGAACTTCTCCAGTATCTCCCGAGCATACTTGCCCTGAGAAACAAACAGTCCACCACTGCGCTGCCATATTTCCAATCCTAGGAAATAGTGAAGGAGGCCCAAATCCTTCATCTCAAACTCTGTAGCAAGATCCTTCTTGCATGACAGTATCAACAGCTCATCACCCGTTAGAATCAAATCATCAACATACAGTACAATGATAAGCAACTTACCCTCCACCACAATCTGGTATAGGTTCGGATCCGCCTCGCTCTTGGAGAATCCAAGTCCTGTGAAATAGTTGTCTATCCGTGTGTACCAAGCACGTGGTGCTTGCTTCAACCCATACAGCGCTCTCTTGAGCCTGCACACATGCGACTCGCTGCTGAAGACTTCAAAGCCTTCGGGTTGCTCAATGTACACCTCCTCCTCAATGACTCCGTTGAGGAACGCAGTCTTCACATCCATCTGATGAATGTGCCATCCCATCTGCGCTGAGAGAGCAAGAATCGTCCGTATGGAAGAATACCTTGCGACAGGTGCAAAGGTCTCCTCATAATCGATCCCCTCAATCTATGAAAAGCCTCGGGCAACAAATCTTGCCTTGTACTTCTCCACACTCCCGTCAGCTGCCTGCTTAACTTTGTAGATCCATCTCGAACCCACCACTGATTTCCCTTCCGGTCTAGGAACAATCTCCCATGCACTGTTTCTGACAATAGAATCATACTCTTCCACCATGGCGTCTACCCATGCGGGATCCTCCACAGCTTCCTCGAAAGAGGATGGCTCAGTCACAACACACTTGCTCATAAGAGCCATGTATCCAGTGTACCGATCAGGTGACTGTCTCTGCCTGCGTTGGGCTGTAGGTGGTCCTACAACTTTCTCTGCATCTTGAGCCAGTCGCTCAGCTTCTGTCAAGCGCTTTCGCCCTCTGATGGTTGGCGCTGCATGAGTGGTCTCTTCCACTCCATGAACCTCGTCCTGTGGCTGATCCACATCCTGAAGCTCATCCTTAGGAACTAATAGCTCCTCATCTGCATGCAAGTGTAGCTCCCTCTCAAGCGAACACTTCATGGCTTTCTCCTCCTGAAATTTTATATCCCGTCGCACAACAGTTTTACCACTGTCTGGCAAATACACACGATAGTTGTGGGGCGTATCAGTGTACCCCACAAATATCCCAACCTCTGCAGTCGGCTCCAACTTCTTTCTGGCATCCTTCGTCACATGCATGTAAACGTTAGCACCAAAAATCCTCAAATGAGAAAGATCAGGCTTCTTACCAGAATAAGCCTCCTCGGGTGTACTCATGCCAAGTATCCTATGAGGACAACGGTTCTACACATAAACTGCTGTATTGCATGCTTCCGCCCACAAGTGAAGGGGTAGGCCCTGATCATGCAACATTGCCCGTGCAGCACCCACAATCGTTCTGTTCTTCCGCTCAGCTACCCCGTTCTGCTGTGGGTTATGGGGAGCTATGAGCTCTCTACGAATCCCTTCTGCCTTGCAGAAATCCTTGAACTCGTCCGAGATGTATTCACCACCATTATCGCTCCTAAGAGCCTTCACCTTCTTCCCCGACTCCTTCTCGACCAGTGCTTTGAATTCACAGAACTTTGAATATGTCTCGCTCTTCTTCTGCATGAAGAAGATCCAGCACTTACGAGAGAAATCATCAACAAAAATCACATAATACCTGTGTTTTGCTGTCGAAGCAACTGAGAAAGGTCCACACACGTCTGTGTGAATTCTCTCAAGGATCGTCGTGGCGCGACTATCCTTCTCGTGAAAGGTGGCTTTCACAAACTTCCCCAAAGTACACCCCTTGCATTGATCTGACTGCGCAAGTGTGCCTTTAGGAAGCCCTGTAGTGATCTGTTGCAGTATCTTCAAGGCTCCATGGTGAAGGTGACCCAATCTCCTGTGCCACAACTCGCCATCATCCCGGCTCACCAATCCTTCTGCCTTGCCTGCCATTGCTGCGCATCCATCTACATGCAACTGATAAAGGTTCCTCACTCGAACCCCTATCTTCCGGGTCTCACCAGTTGTCTTGCTGTGCAGGAAGGCCTTTCCCTCGCTGAAAACAACATCATACCCCTTGTCTTCTAACATCGCCACTGAGATGAGATTCTTCTTCAATCCTGGAACATGCATGACTTCCTTCAATACAAAGGGTTTACCAGACTCCCTCTCAAAGGAAATGGTACCGATACCGGTCGCACTGTATCTACCATCATCGCCCATCTCGATGTGCACTCCAAGATCTTTGTCCTCCAGATCAGAGAACAAATCTCTATCTCCCGTCATGTGAAAAGACGCACCACTGTCCAGAAACCACACTGATCCCATCACACTTGAAACCAAGCATGCGATCAATGAAAAATCAAGCTCAAACTGAGAAGCTAAAGCCTCTCCCCCTGCAGATCCAGCAGCTTGCTTGTTCTTCTTCTTCTGCGGACAATTTGTGGCATAGTGTCCATGCTGGTGACAATGAAAACACTTCACCTTGGACATATCCTGCTTCTTGCCTTTCGCACCAGACTGAGAAGCTTTCTCGTTCTTCCCCTTCTTTGCTTTGGCAGCCAAAGCACAATTCTCTTCATCAGATACCTTTGATGAAGATCCATTCTCACCTTTATTGTTACTGAGTTTATCCTTGAGCGCCAGGTCGCTCTTGCTTTGGAATAACATTTGCAATCCGTTGAAAGACATTTTCAACAACACTGCTGCAAATTTGATTTCCACCAGCAACCAACTCAACTGCTTCCGATCTAGAATTCGTGAGAACACAATATTTCTCGTAGAGAGATTGACTGTATGGGCATTCACCGGATATCTCTCCTTCCAAAGGAAGGATGAATCCAGAGGCTACCTGGCCCGATTACAGACTCTGCTTGAAGAAATAGAATGTAAACACTTCCTGAATAGTAGATCTGATGATCAACAGCTCCGATACCATGTAGAAATTTTGAATAATTTAACACATATTCACAGAGATTATCCTGATCATGTACTAATGCGGAAAACATACACAATACATAAGCTCCTCTACGTTGATCAAGAATATAGCAGCATCAATAACAATAAAACATCAAGAGCATTCACACATTAACACAGTATGTATCACGGGGAAAGCATCTCGCTAAAAACCCCACACTATCTGTATATTATAGATTGAATCATGTAACATTACACAGCATAATACTTCTCACAAGTATCTCTACCTCTGTTACACACAATACAGCTCAGATCTGATCTCCAAATCTCCCCCGCTGCTTGCCTGCCTCCACTGCTCAATACCTGCTCAAGAACTGAGGAGAATTGCTTCCCAAACTCGATTTTCACCTGCAAAATAGTCACTCACTCTTTGTGGACGTGAGCAAAGGCTAAAAATGCGGGCCAAATACGTGAGCAAACTCATTGGCATACTCAATCCTTTGATTGTGCAAGATCTGGTGCACAACTATAGTCACAACTGATAGCAATCTGATTCTCTACCACCTGTCCCTGTTGAACTGAACATGCACTGACATGCAACTGAGTTAACTGATGTATTCTTTAGTTGTATTATGAGTTAATAATTAGTTTAACAACTCATCATTAGTCTATCTGCAGTTAGACTAACTACAACCAGTTTAACTAAGTTAAATTGAACACAACTCCATCAACTGTACCTCCAGTCCACTAAACTCAACTCACTTGAGTTCTAACTGAAGTCATGCATGCAACAACTCAACTGACTCATAAGAAAAATGAATTTCCTTCTGACAGCTGCATGTGCCACTTCCGTAGCTCAAACTGAAGTGCTCCAAGAGAATAAGATTAAGTTTATAGTCCAAATATTATTGTGAGATAATAATATTTGACTTTTCTATTTTTGACAGCCAGTCTAAAAATAGACTTGATCACTCACACTGTGATCACTCACACTTTCATCAAAAATAGAAGTCCATCTATTTTTCCCAACTTGATCAATTATCCATAAACATAGACATGATCCATATGTCTAAAAATAGACATAGTCTAAAAATAGACTTGCGCCAAAAATAGCCTGCGGGCCCACTTAGTGAAGGCGACTCTTTTCACTAAGCTCCATCATCTTGTTGCAATCTCAACATATCTGGCATGCATGACACGAGCGGACAGCAAGAATGCAGTCTTTAAAAATGGAGGGCCAGAAATAACCAGCGCGAAGGATTTTTTGAGCTGTGGCATATCTGGACATGTGACCACCACAGGCGCCAGAGTGGCAGTCATTCAAGACTCTTTCAGCTTCCTCGAGGGTAAGACATCGGCGGAGAACGGAGTCAACGCCGAGGCGGTACAGGGTGTCTCCTATGATCCGATAGGGTTGAGATTGATGGTGGATCCGCCGCCGAGCATCTTTGGATAGAGCGGGGCGGAACGAGGAGGTTTGTAAATACACAATAATATCCCCGTACCAAGGATCGAGGGTGCTGATTAGAAAAAGAGTTTCGTCCGGGATATGATCTTCTGAAAGAGAAGGTGCAGAAGGAGATGGCAAAGAACAGAGCAATTCAGCGAAGACCAGAGACTTCTTAGACTTGGCAGCAGTAAATTCCAAGTCAAACTCTTGGAGGATTACGATCCATTTAGAGTATTTTCCCCCCAGCAACTGACGCGACAAAATGTACGTCATCGGGTTGCAGTCAGAAATCACGGTCGTGGTGCGCAACAGGATATAGTGCCGGAAACGTTGGACGGCGCACACAGCAGCCAATGCCAACTTCTCAACGTAAGCGTAGCGAGTTTCCATATCCAGGAGGTTGCGGCTGAGGTAATAGATAACATGCTCATTGTCGTCATCATCATCCTGCACTAGAACCATGCCGATAGTGGTATCGGCGGCGGCCAGATAGAGAGTGTAATCACGATGGTAGTTCGGAGGTCTCAATAATGGAGCAGAGACAAGGAGACCCTTGAGTCGCTCGAAAGACTCCTGAGCGATAGCATCCCAATGGAAGGGTGTGTCTCGCTTCAACAATCGTGTAAAACCCTTAGCCACCTCGGCATAATTCGGAATGAATCGTCTAAGGAAATTTTCTTTGCCCTGCAAGCTCTGCAACTGCTGCAAAGAAGCAGGGGGAGGAAGATTCAGGATGGCCTCGACTTTGAGGGGATCCAGACGGATGCCTTCTCGGGAGACGATAAACCCGAGTAGTCGGCCTGATTCAACGCAGAAGACACATTTATGAGGATTGAGCCTAATACGGTAGTGTCGACAGCGGAGAAAAATTTCACGAAGATGGGAGGGATGGTCTTGACGCTTGACTGAATGAGCTGGAAGATCATCCAGGTATGGCTGTACAATGTGCCGAATATCATGAAAGGCATAGGACATTGCACGTTGGAAGGTAGCACCGACATTTTTTAAACCGAAAGGGAGCTTCTTATAGGCAAAAGTGCCCCAAGGACAGATAAAGGTGGTCTTATGTTGATCAGCATGTGCGATGTTGATCTGGTTATATCCAGAAAAACCGTCCATGAACGAGTAAATTTCGCTTCCTGCACACTCATCAATAAGCTGATTGATGAAGGGTGTAGGGAAGTTATCCTTAGGACAAGCGCGATTGATATCACGGTAATCAACACAGACTCGAATAGTGCCCTGCTTTTTGTTCACAGGAACTATATTAGAAATCCAATCCGTCAGTGGAATGGGATAAATAAAACCAGCCTTGAGAAGCTTTTCAACTTCTGCTTTGATGGCTACAACCTTTCGAGGGTGCACAGGGCGTAGGCGCTGACAGACAGGCTTAGCACCTGGATACATAGGTATCTCGTGCACCACTATACTAGGGTCGATGCCAGGCATCTCTTCATAGGACCAAGCGAAGACATCACGAAATTCGCAAAATAGATTGGTGTAGAGTTGAACTTCCTCTGGAGTGCAGGTGACTCCTATGTAAATGTACTCAACAATCCCTGATTTCACAGAGATGTCGATGGGTTGGGTTTGTGTGATGTTTCCCATATTGCCCTCAGAAGATACTTGGTAAATCTGAATAGGCATTTGAAGGGGCGAGGATGGGATACACGAAGCAAACCGTTCAAGACATGCGATCATTTCCTAATGGGGAGGGAGAAACGAAGAGCGGTGGTGATGATCTGACCAAGGGAGCTCTTCAAGAGACATGGTCTCTATGATGGCTTCATCGGAAGGAAATATTTCCTTTAATGGATCCGAAGTAGCATCATCTCCAAGCCAAGGGAAATGAACATATGAGTTGGGAACACTGCTCGGAAGAGCAAGTTCGGCAGGGGGAGCCGATGCAACGACGATTTCAATGTAGTTGAGCTCGGCAGGACTCAACGGCATCATATCACCCCAGGATTCTTCTTGATTAGCGGGAGGAAGGACCCACGGATCAGAACGCACAGAGATCATGTTAATAGGGGCGAGATTCGGAGGTGGAAGGGGAAAGACACCCATTAGAGCGGGATCTTTAAAGAGTCTGGCTCCCACACTCTCGAATGATTTAGAGGTATGCTCCACGAATGGCACATTACCTTCAGAAGAAGAGGCGAAGAAGGAGAGCTGGTCCACCGTGACAATCTTCCCCTGATGAGGGAAACGAATGACACGGAAAAGGGAGGAAGCCACGGCTTGCATGGCATATGTCCAGCTACGTCCGAGGAGGAGATTATAGGTGAGATTAGCGTCGACAACTTCTACCTCCACTTCTACCGTCTTCCCTTCCAGGGAGATGGGCAAGCGTTGGAGGATACCGTAAGGACGAGACTCTCTTCCATCAAAGGCTTCTAACGTCGTAGGAGACTGACTTAACGTAGGAGAACCAATGGCTTTCCAGCATGCAACAGACATGATGCAAGTTGAGGCACCTTCATCAATGACTGTACGATGGATAGTTTTGCCATTGATGATGACCTGTATAAGGAAAGCGATTTGGTGAGGCAGTCTCGGCGTATAGCCCTCGAGATCGAAAGAAATCAAATCTAAATCAGCCCAGTCTATGCCACCGATGGTCGATAGCAAGGACTTCCTCTGGGAGGGGCAGCTCTGGAGGACTTCTAGAGCGGACATAGTAGACGGAGCCTGAGCTAAGTCCTCCACAATGCTATAGTGTTGGGCAGCACGAGCGTTAGGGTTGTAAGAAGACTTCCGGAGTACACCTTTCGGAGGGGGTCGGGGGATCGTCTCAGTGCTAGGTCTTTCGATGTGGAGAGAACCAGAACTGGACGGAGGAGCGCTGGAGGGGACCTCCGGCTCTTTCCCGGCGAGAGATGGATATTATTTTTCTCGAGTAGTGACATGGATGGGAATTGTCCCAGCCATAAATACTTGAGAGCCAAATGAGGAAGAGGGTTGAGATGGGTCTGCCACCATTTGAGTTTGCTGAGAAGGGAAAGGTTCTTTGAGCACAGCAGGAGTCCCAGGAGCACCTTTCAATAATCGACTAACTTCGGACCGCCTGGGGCAGTGTTTAGTGTAGTGATCCTCATCACAGATAAGACAAGGATACTTAGGTTTTCGTTTGGGTCCTTCGCCGGGTGGATTTTTAGGGGAGTCCTGTTTGGGCTGTTCGGTCTTATTCTTAGCCTTCCCTTTCTTCTTCCCTTTCGAGGATTTATCTGCCGCGGTGGACTGAACGGCGTTAACCTCGGAGGTACTTCCAGAATTAGATGGACCCTGAGAAGTATTTCCATTAGAAGCGTTATGTTTTTACTTCCCAGGGTTCGCGGTCGATTTCTTTGATGACGTGTTTACAGAGCCAATAACTCCGTCAACAGATGGTTTTGGCGGAGCTTTGGATGTTCCGGGCCTCGGGGCGTCTGGCAAATAATCATATAAAGTACCTGACTGAGAGTATACTAAGTCAAGGTACTGAGCACGCGCGATAGCTTGCTCTTCAGTTACACAAGCTCCCATAGCGATGTCTCGCGCGATCGCAGGGACAAAGGAAGTCGTGAACCAATCGGTCAGGAGCTGATCAGGAATCCAAAATTTGATCAAGCGGTGACGTCGTCTCCATTCATGTATATGATCGGATATATGCGTGGCTGTGTCCTGTTTGAGAGACGTAAGGAGATGTGTCCCTGTCTCATACCGAATGGGTAACTGAAAATGAGTTAGGAATGCCATAGCCAGCGAGTTGAAATCTTGAAATGTTCCGCGATTCAGCTCAATATACCACTTAGCGGCTGAGCCGGTGAGAGTCCTTTGAAAGAGGCGAAGCCGGATGGAGTCATCAAGCCACGAGTTGGATGAGCACCAAAGGTGATAGGTCATGACATGGGCTTGAGGATCTTCACCAGCTTTGCCATCGAATTTTGGGCAATCACCGGGTATTTTAGTTGGAACTGGTGGCCAATATGGATTATGAAGAATGGGATCATTTGTCAACTTGGACACATCTGGAAGTTCCAACGTCGCTAAGAAAGGAAACTGAGGGTTAAAGGACATTTGTGGCTGTGGAAGAGAGGTAGTACCAGGGTTCCAACCAGGTGGTGGTTGCCCCCATGGACTTTGTTCGGATGGGCCCGGCCCGTAAGGGCTCTGCCCATAGGGATTTTGCCCGTAGGGGTTCTGTCCATATGCATTCTGCTCGTAAGGATTCTGTCCATATGCAGACAGTTGACCCTGGGTCTGCCCCCCAGCACCCCATGGGAAGTGTCAAGTGATGATTGCAAATGGAGGAACAATAAATAAGGTTTATTGTTCCTCCATTTGCAATCATCACCCCATGGGAAACAATAAACCTTATTTATTGTTCCTCCATATGCAGACAGTTGACCCTGGGTCTACCAAATTTATTGTTCCTCCATTTGCAATCATCACTTGACACTCTGGTGCTGGATATAGGAAGCAATTCAATTCTTTTGCTACCCTACAATGAATAAAATTGTGGGTGCTTCCTGAATCAATCAACACTATTACCTTTTTCTTCTTGATTTGTCCTTCTATCTTGATGGTTTGAGGAGTGGTAATTCCCGCTAATGCATTACAAGATATGGTCGGATTTATTTTTTCTTCATCTAGGCTTTGTTCCTGGAATATATCCTCTTCTTTGGACCTTTCTTGCTCCTTTTCTTCTTCCTCTTCACAATCTATGTAGAATAATTTCTTCTCAGCACACTTATGACCTTTTGTGTATTTGCTATCACAATTGTAACAAAGCCCTTTTGCTCTTTTTTCTTCCAATTGTTGTGGTGTCAACCTTGTAGGTTGTGGAAGAATATGGGCAACAACACTTCCGTCTTTATAGTTGTGAATGGTATGCTTCCTAGTTGCCATAATTTTGCTTTCCATTTTTCTTGCTAACCTGAATGCCTTCTCTAATGAATCAGGTTCCCAAAGGCGCACATCATGTTGGATATTATCCTTTAAAGACCCTATGAACACATCAATCCTATGCTCCTCTGGAATATCGTTTACCCTTATGTTCAATTTTTGGAACTCCTCAATGTGCTCCATTATTGAACCCTTTTGTTTGAGACTTATCAATTGGCTAAAAAAAGTGTTGCTTTTTGTATCCTCATAATGTGCTATCAATTCTTCCGTAAAAATTGCCCAAGTGATAAATTGTTTACGAGAACAAAGCCATTGATACCATACAAACTGATTTGGTTCCAAATATAAAGTTGCCATACGTACCTTTTGTGTGTTTTGCACATTATTGAGATCGAAGAATTGCTCCATCTGTAATATCCATGTGGCAGGATCCTTGCCATCAAACTTCCTCATATCAATTTTTGGAACATGGTGAGTCTTCGATCCAACATTAGAATCTATGGAATCATGATTAACATTTCTTTTGTTCTCATCATGAGTTTCCTTTGGAACATGGTGAGTCTTCGATCCAACATTAGAGTCTATGGAATCAAGATTAACATTTCTTTCACCCTTAGTGACCATTTCTTGTAGCAACTTATTCATATTTATCTTCAATTCTTCCATCTTATCATCCATGCCATCAATTTTACCGTCCATTCCATTCACCTTAGCTTCCATGCCATCCATTTTAGCTTCCATGCCCTTTATCTTAAATTCCACGCCACTTATCTTAGCATCTGTTAGCTTTTGTGAGCGTGACATTTGTTGCACTTGTTCTTGTAATTTTGATATATCATGTAGCATTTCTTCCTCTTCTTCATGAGTCATGCTAGAGCTTTCAGGTTCCTTACTAGGTGTTTGCATTTTCTTTCCTCGGGGCATCAGTTACCGATAATAATGCTTTACTATGCCCTTTGAATTCCTTCAATCCAAGCTTATGCAAAAATTTAAAAAAAAACTACACACCTTTTTTTTCTTTGTAGAAGCCTGATATTGAATCTGATGTATCTCTGTAATTTCGAATCATCCAGTTCTGAAATTTTGACCTGTAGTAGCCTTCTATGTCCTATTTCCAATGCCACTAGTCTGATCCAAATTGAATTCTCCAAGAGAGAGTTATGCACAATCTCCCGCAGTGACCTGATTATAGACTAGTTCAGAAGAGTGAACTTGTACGAAGTGCCACGTGTCACTGTTTCCACCTTTGACTCTGTTTTGAGTGTAATTCAGGAGTCTGCAAAAAGACCAACTTCCTCAGATCATATCTCCGAAAATATCGCGTGAAAAGCTCTGAAATTCGGACCCAAGGTTCAGCGCGATTTCTTCTCAAATGGTTTTTTTTTGCGACTTCTGAAACGTCACAGAAAAAAAGTTATAGCGAAAATGCCACGATGACCTGTTTGGAGCAGCAAAACCCTAGAATCCAAAGCTCTGATACCAAATGTTATGAAACCAGCTCAAGAAAAGATAGAAAAGAAAGATCAACGCCTTAGAATTCAGCCTCTTCGAGGGGGCAACCTCCTTTACATTACATAAATGAACAATTCTTGGATGATACAAATGAAAATACCTCCTTTTATATATAGGAGTCTAAGTGGTCCCAATACAATCAAAGCCTACATAACAATAATATTGTAGGGCACAACAGTAACAATAGTGGGCTTCTATGTGGCACAATAGTAACAATATGGGCACTACATGGGTACATCAATATAATAAGTGGTTTGTACTAATAACAATAAGGGGTTACACTAGTAGTATAGGGGCCTAACAGTCTGCCCCCCAGCACCCCATGGATTAGCAACTTGACCTGCAGGTGCAACGTACTGTTGCTGATAATTTTGATAAGGAGTAACCTGCATCTGTTGATAATTTTGATAAGGGGTAAACTGAGTTTGCCCCTGGGGTTGTTGGTAGCCATACATTTGCTGAGCTCCATACTGAGCCTGATAAGAAGGCTGCACTTGGTAAGAAGGTTGGGGTCGTGGCCCACCTTGCATTTGATAACCAATTTGAGTCTGGAGCCCAGAAGGATGTCCTTGAACGGGTTGAGCTTGGACCATCTGGCCGGAAGGTTGGCTTGGTTGGGTTTGGGATGGACCTGTTTGCCCAGAAGGATGTGCTTGCTGGGTACCAGGTTGTCCTTGAGCAACCAAGGGTTGTCCTTGCGGAACAGATGGTTGAGCGGGCTGGACGGCCGGTTGACCTTGAGGTTGGCCAGCCTGTCCAGAAGGATGACTAAGCTAGGCAGTGGGTTGGCCTTGCTGTGCAGAAAGCTAGCCCGTTTACCCAGAAGGATGACTAGGCTGAGCAGTGGGTTGGCCCTGCTGTATGTAAGGTTGCCCCCCTTGTCCAGAAGGATACCCCTGTTGGACTGTCGGTTGACCTTGTGGAATATAAGTTTGCCCAGCTTGTCCAGAGGGATAGCCCTGCTGGATACCAGGTTGGCCTTGTTGGATATAAGGTTGTCCTGGTTGTCCAGACGGGAAACCTTGCTGGGTACCAGGTTGCCCCGGATAACCAGAAGGTTGACTCAGATAGGTAAACGACGGACCACCAGCGGCCGAAGGTTGTCCCTAATAGGGTTGTCCTTGTGGGCCCCCAGATTGTCCTGGGTAAGACTGGCCATAATATCGCTGCCCTTGGGGGGTTTGCACATAAGGTGGCTGGCCTTGGTTAGGCGGTCCTTGAAGCTGTGCAGGTATTGCTTGGCCTCCATGGAAAGAATGAGTACTAGGGTCCCAAGCAATGGATAACGGTACCGAAACCTCAACAAAAGGTTGAGTAGGCAAGGGTTGAGAAAGTTGAAGGTATTGACCAGTAGAATCGTAATAAAAGAGTGGACCTTGCGTGTTCGGATCCTGAACAGCTTGCCCGTAGGCATCATATGGCCCCCCTCTTGGAATAGGACCAGAAGCGGGTGGAGCACTTTGTGCAGGGTGGACGACTCTAGGCGAGAGTGCCGGCTGGCCATTACTCACTTGACCGTGAGGGGGACCAGCACTAGTGTTCAAGGCTGAAGACGCTGTTACGGCACTAACAACTGGAGTTGAATGCGCTACACAAACAGTTGGATTCGTCGGAACTGAAGTGACAGGTGTAGTGTGGACTTGTGAAACAAAAGATCCCGTGGTGGGAGTGATATGGGGATCCCACATAGTCGAAGCGGGAGTCCTGGCACTTACCCTATCCCTCAACGACTGATAGCGTGGGGGGAGCGGAGAAGTAGCTGGGATGGGAGTGTCGATATTTGACAACACAGGTGTCTCACTCACTCTAGGAGATGTCTCATCCATGTGAGAGGTAGACATTGGAGACGAAACACCAGGGGGGGTAAATGGAATATCGTCCTCGTCAGGCTCCCAGATGGGGTTCCAATGAATTTCGTAACCTTCGTCGTCCGGGGCGCGAGAGTTGATCGATTGGATACTCGGGATAACAGGAAGAGTATCACTTACAACCGGTATCTCAGGAGCAGCGGAAGACGGAGAGCCTTGATCACTTGGAACGGGAGTCGACGGTTCAGCCAGGATGACAAACTTCAAACAAACCTAAGGGAGTCTAACAATAAAAGACCCTATTCAAACTAACGCACACAAGATCTAACCAGGTAATGTTTATCGTGGCCAAATGAATTTTAAGACGCAAGGACACAACTTGACCTTTTCATGTTTTAAGAGTCGAGAAAAGGACAAAAAGGTGACTCTAGTCACCTTCGAATGTTTTGTGAGCCCGAAGTGACAAACTGCTCAAGTGAGCCTTTTCTTTTAAGGAGTCCGAAAAGGATCAAAAGTGACTACTCTGAAGAGACTAGGCAAAGGGTTTACCAAACAAATCCGTAAAACTGCATATACACCTTGGAAATCATATGAAAACCAAGGACTTCCCGTACGGTAGTCAATCTTCCCGAATGCTGTGTTCGGTGCGTTACGACTTGTAAGGCGGAAGACATGGCTTCCTGTGGATAAAGGATGATAACCTAGTGGGGTCTCCCCTATATACGCGACGGTACGTGGGAGCTCAAATCCGTGCTAGACCACTATCGAGTCACAAAAGGAGGAATCACCCAACCGTAATGTGAAACAACAGTGACTAGGTTTAACGACGCCGGAGCACGTCTCTAGCCTAGACCTCTAATCAGTGAGCGTTATGTTCCAATGCGTTTTTAAGTTCTTTCAGTTCATTTTACGGTTTATCTTTGATTAAGTTTCAGTTTCAGGTCCTACCGTATGTAATCTCTCACAATTTCCTAAATGCAAACTATATGCCAAAGAATATCATTTCGTTCGATGAATGCTAACTACAATAGAGTTGAGGATTTTTCAAACAAAATGACCACAAACAAGCACGAACCACTTTGATGCAGCTAATGATGAATAAACGAAACTTTTCTTTTGTTTTAAATCACTCAATCAATGAAAAGCTTCTAATTTCAATTAACTAATGCAACGCAACAGAGATTATTCGCTTTCCTTTTTCAATGGCAAAGTGCACAAAATGAATTTTGAGAGACAGTAACACCGAGCAAAAGACCAATTTCACTCAATGAGAACACAAACGGATCCCAAAAACACCAAAACAGTGTTTTAAACCAAAAAGAAAATACAAAGACTTCTTATGAGCTATGTGATCCAAGCTCAAACGAAGCCAAGTGAAACCCAAGCAAATCACTTGGATAACAAGAAATAACTTTGACAACTACTGAGCGAATGCAAAGGAATAACCACAATGTTGACCGGATGATCAAAGAACACAAAACACCTCCGGGAGGCTCGACGCACAAAGCCACTAGATGCCCTAGGGCTAAAATGTGAAACCGATAGAAAAAAGCAAACACCCGAATGATGAAGGTCTAAAACCAGTCAAATCAGGATCAAACACACTCCAGTAATTGAAAAAGACACAGCCAGACACAAATCCAAGCTCAGAGGGCTTAAGGACAAGCGAACTTGAAAAGTTGACAGGCCTGGCGCGACTGTCAGGCTGCAACTCGCGCCTTTATAGGATTGGCGCGGGTTGTCTTTGAGCAACTTGCGCCAATAGCGCGACTGTTAGGCTAAAAAGCGCGCTAATCAAGTTAACTTAAATCAAAACAAAAGCAAGTGACCCAGGGCTTGAGAACAGTATCTAGGCAAACCAGGAAGCAAGAAACAGCAAGAAATTCGACCCAGAAAGCTATCTAAGCAATCAAAACAAGAAAAACCAAAGAGACAAGACAAACTCCAAGTTGTTTAGTTCGTAAACCAAACCGGAGATTGACTGAAGTGGCGTTGATCTACTTCGCTAATGCAAAGCAATAGCATTTCGAAGGCTACCTGGCCGTGCTTCAGGCTCCGTCTAAAGTTTACAAATCAAACAACAAGATCTCCCCAGCGGAGTCGCCAAATTGTTGTGGAGGTAAATCCTCTCTACGGACAGAGACGATCCCTACTAGCCCAGACCGGGTCTAGCAACAATCACACAATGCTACCACGCAAGTTCCTAACTGCAAATACAAAGTAGATGGTGAGAACCTACTTGGATTCCAACGCTAGTGTTCGTCGAAGAGATGTCGCCTTCGTTCCTTTGCCTTGGTCGGTCACGATCCCCACGATCTCCGTGATTGGACACCTGCACATGCAAAGAACAATACGAAAACAAGCATAAAATCTGGTAGATGCAATTATATATCAGTCAGAAAAGATATAACTCAACATCAAACATAGGACAATGAGAGTGGAACCATAATGATAGTCATCTATTATTAATAAATAACAAAGAAGAATACAACCATTGTTCTGACATCAAATCCTCCTTTGGCTGGGTAGTCAGCTACACAAGTCTTGCAAAGCTTGTTAGGATGAGGAACAAGCCTCTCTCTCTTTGGGTGACAAGAATCTCCTTACTTAGATTTGGCCTTATGGGTGCAAAGAAGGCTTTTGCAGCTTCAAACTCTCTATCACTTTGCTGGAACTAGAACTACTGTAACTATTGTAACTCTGACTACCTTGCTCAAGGCATAGAGGCAAGTTTTTATAGATAGAGAGGAAAGAGATAGGATCAACCACATTATTCATGGGATTGGCTTTATCACTTGAAAACTTCCATGAAAGGTGGCAAACCACTTTCCCTTTTATGGAGATTCGAAGCCAAACCATCCTAGCTCAACATAGATTCAGTTGGTGAATGGGTTGAAGCGAACCTTCAGGAGTTTGGTGGTTGAAAACTTTACTCAATTCGGTTGGCGCGAGTGCGACTTTGGGACAGAGCGCCAATGGCGCGCCCTTTATGGAGGATTTCCCTCATTGGCACGGGCAGTGAATTGTGGACCCACGCTAATGCAAAAATAGTTGTTTTCATGAGTATTTTGCAGGAGATGTCTTCAGGGCAAATGAAGCTCATACTCAGAGGAATATAATGCAAGTGGTTTCAGGTCATGTCACTTCTCACAGGTCCCGGAATGAGTCCTCCAGTGTACAGGTGAGGGGTAACGGGGACGATGACAAATTGCTGTGTAACACACCCCTTGGGATAGTTTAATTCCCCCAAAGGTGACTCCCATCCTCAACCTCTCCCCATGATATTTGAACCAATGACCTAGTGGGGACTAAACCCCACAAACCAATTTCTCTGCACCTCAAGGAGTTAAAAACATAGGTTGACTTTGTCTCCAAAGAGGCATTAGAGCTACACATGGACAGCGACAATTTCTGAATTTGAAGACAGAGCGGAGAAAGACTACTTGGAGTTCAATTTTTAACTCGTTTTACCTTATATGTTGACTTTTTCATAATGTCTATATCAACAAAAGATTTTCTCAACAACTCATAAACTCTTTATCTCTTCCCATCCGAATTGAGTGGACTGTCAACAACTTGATTCGTTACAAATTATTTTTGTTTTTGTATTTTAAGTGGATGTTGTAAGGTTCGCTTGGGGCTCAATTGGAAATGGCCATGGAAATGAAGTCTCACCGAACCGGAAGTCTTGAGTTCAAATCTTGTGCTACAACACCCACCCCCTCCCCCCCGGATCAGGGTGAGAAGTTGGACATGATGAAGATGTAGTTCTACCAAGCTTACAAAAAAAAAGCGGGTGTTGTAAGAAGATGAAGTAACCAAGAGAAATCGTTGTTTTGAACTATGTCTTGTCACAAAAAGAAAAGAAGGGAAACCTAACAAGATTCAATCTGACAAGGCCGAAAATATGAGTGTTCATCTATTTTTTCATATATATATATATATATATATATATATAGAGAGAGAGAGAGAGAGAGGAGAGCTTGCTTGACAATCGCACCTCATAGATGTTTTTGAGGACCAGTGTTAGGTCTATATCTCACTCTCGACTTTGTGAAAGTAAGGAGATTAAGGGCAATCTACATCGCCCACGTTAAATTGAGTACCATCTTCAAAGGGGGATGTGCCATTGATGTTTAAAATGTATTTCACATATGATGTTTAATTTTTAGATTGAGAGTCACCCTTATTTTGAAGTTTAAAAACACAAATGAGAATCTTTTAATTGTGAATTTAATAGTGTTGGCTATAATATAACTAATAAGCGTGACCGTGCATGTGGATTCAAGTAAATTGAAAATTGAAAAGCAATTCATGTAAAATATAAAATAAGCATAGCGAGCCATATTTAAGTCCAACTATTACCAATAAATCATATTTTTTAAAAGTTAAATATATAACATTTCCAACTTCATTGTTGAACATAAACATGGAAAGCCATAAATATTGGTAGAATTCATTTCTTTTATGCTAATTAATGCATGACAGAATTTTGATGCTTACATCTCTTTAATGAAATTGTTTTCTTACATTGTTTAGATAATGTAATTCATTTCTTTTATGCTAACTAATGCATGACATAATTTTGATGCTTACATCTCTTTAATGAAATTGTTTTTTACATTGTTTAGATAATGTAATTGTTTTAAATTTTGATTCATTTAATTGTAAACAGAAGCAATGAAATTGTTTTTTACATTGTTTAGATAATGTAATTGTTTTAAATTTTGATTCATTTAATTGTAAACAGAAGTAATATTATTAAGACCATAAACATTTTACTTTTATTTGATTGAAAATAAGAAAGTTCTCAAATTTAATTATCCATGTTAAACATTAAATTTATTAAATAAAAAAACCAAAAATATTTAACAAATTAATTTTTTTATATATAAAATATTAAGATTAAAATATTAAAATATAGTTTTTAATTATATATATATATAGAAATATATACTTAAAATTTTTACTTTTGTATATAAAAATAAAATAATTAATCAATAAGAATTATTTTAAAATTATATATATATATATATATATATATATATATATTTGTGATATTGGGACTGACATGTAATTTAGAAATCCTGATTCAAAGACATTTATATTATTAAAATCACAACTAAAATGACTTCTTCAATTAACTCACTATATATACACCTTTTTCTTCGTAATAAATTATATTTTCTTAATACTTTATTTATGAATGTTTTACATTTTCTTTTCTTTTTTCAATTATTATATTTATTATTTTTTTCTAATTATTATTATTATTATTTATGTCAAAGTTACATTCTCACATTAAATTAATAAACACAAATATGTTTTACACCAGAATAAATGTCTTTGATGGAGATTTGAAATTATCAATCTTTATTTTTATTTGGTCAATAACTTAACATAAATACAACTTTTATATATATATATATATATATATATTTCGGTCAAGTCAAATACCAAATTGGCGTATAAAATCTTTTTGTTTATGGAAAAGCTCACTTTCACACAGTGATTTCACTGCTAAATCTACAGTGATTTCAATGGCATACATACTCTATCTCTCCAAGTTTGAACCTGTAACTTTTTAGGACTAAAATTTTATATATATAATTGCTAATAAAACTATCTTAAGATTATATTATATTAAATCAAAATTAATATCTCTTACCAAGTTACCACACAACTATGATTTTACTTCAATAGATATAGTTCAAACCATATCCATGATGCCTTTTTACCGATGCCACAGTTGTCCTAAAAGAAGCAGAAACGCCATTGAAATCGGTGCACAGACGCAATATCATTACAAACCCGATTAAAATCGAAGTGTAACACGATATAAACAGCAGCCATTGGTGGCAACTACACCCACTATAGAAGGTGACCCAGAAACCCCCATAGAATTTATTATTTCCAATCAAACTTTCTTGGCACAGAAATATTTCAATACCAAGCATTACGTTATGTTGTTTCACTACAATGCCACAGTTTTTCTACGTCTGTCGTGATTAAAATTTAAATATTTCCAATCAAACTTTCTTGGCACAGAAATTTTTCAATACCAAGCATTACATTATGTTGTATCACTACAATGCCACAGTTTTTCTACCTCTGCCGTGATTAAAATTTAAATACACCAAACCTTGAGACCTTAGTATTCCAATATCACCTATAACAAACATCTGATAATGGCAAACGTGCACTGCAAAACAATGACTCGTGAATCATTAGCCATATCACATACATTACAGGCGTTATGCACAGGAAAGCTGACTCGTTTGACAATAGATTGTAAAAAAATTGATCCAAAGTTTGTTCCGACAGTAAATAATTAAAAACCTGCGAGTATACCAAATTATTTCTGCAGCTAACATACTTTGCAAACATGTCGACCTTGCCATTTTTTATGAAAGAGCAAAGAAAAAGGGCATATATACATTGCTGCTTCAAGACGACAAATACCTGTATAGGCTTCAAAGTAAATCATCAGAAAATAATAACAAGCTTATTGCCAGTATTAAAAGCCATCCGAGGGATGATCAACAGAAAACATGGGACTATTTACAATACGTACTGAAACTTGTCCACAAAGTAGAGGCCAATATCGATCGACAGGGTTGCAAACCTACAAGCCAACTACACCTCCACAAAGTATAGATTAAATACTAGGACTCGCAAATTACTGCACCTTAATTTGCAGATCCTGTTTGACTTTTTCCATAGAGTTTTACATGACCTGTCATAGATTGGAAGGTAAATACAAAAGGGAACTCCTGCTTTTAAGAATATTGTGAACCTTACAGAAATTCCACATAATATAAGCTTTCCTTCCGAAGCTTTGTCCCTTTTCCAAGACATTGTAGCTTTGGATGCCGATTGCCCAGGTGGAAATCATTGGAGACTCAAGCCAGCCTATCAATTTTTCTACATAATAACAAAGACTCGAGTATCTCCAAGAGCCAAGAGAAAAGGTGCTGCAACCGATAATGCAGACCATAAATATAGAGAACTATGCACAGTCTACACCTCCCTTCCATTGCTGCTGCTCTTTATAATGTTGTACTTGCAAAGAGGACAGGTGGCATTAATCTGTAACCACTTATCAACACATGAACAGTGAAAGTGGTGACTGCAGGGAAGTTCACGTAGTTCAGTACCATCCTCATAGGCCGAGAGACAAATACAACAATCCTGCAACACAGACCAAAATATGAAAAAAATGTAAGCATAAATGAATCATATTCCTCGGTAACAACAAAACAGATGGGAACGGAGTCGTGTACCTTTACTTGCTATAGTAAGGAGGTGCAATTTTCCTAACTGAAACTTATGAGTCAAGAAAACTTTAAAAGATCACTACCAACCACAAACTCGCTGTGAGAAATAGTACGATTCTAAACCCTAAAGTTCTCCATTATCGAAATCTAATTTGCCGCCTTAGGTGTGTATTGGGGAGTGGGGCGGGGATTATGCGTGTAATAATGTGTTTGACAGTCTGTTCTAGCACCATTCTGTGTGATGACTCATGAGTTGTTCACAAATAGTTGCTAAATGATTGGTGAGTTTGGCCACCACCTTGTGCTGTGTCATTTGTATCAGAGCAGTTTTAGCACCATTCTGTGTGATAAGTTGTTCGCAAATAGTTGCTCAAAGATTGGTGAGTTTGGCCACCACCTTGTGCTGTGTCATTTTGTATCAGAGCAAGATTTCAGCTTAGCGAGAGAGAAGACTAACCTAGTGAGAAATAGTACGATTCTAAACCCTAAAGTTCTCAGTGATGGAAATCTACTTGCCTGCCTTACGTGTGTATTGGGTAGTGGGGAGGGGATTATGCATGTCATAATGTGCTTGACAGTCTGTTCTAGCACCATTCTGTGTGATGAGTTGTTCGCAAATAGTTGCTAAAGGATTGGTGAGTTTGGCCACCACCTTGTGCTGTGTCATTTTGTATCAGAACAGTTTTAGCACCATTCTGTGTGATTAGTTGTTTGCAAATAGTTGCTCAAAGATTGGTGAGTTTGGCCACCACCTTGTTCTGTGTCATTTTGTATCAGAGCAAGATTTCAGCTTAGCGAGTGAAGACTAACTAAATGGAGTTGTTCAATGAGGGACAGTGTTAGAGAAGAGAAATGGCAGAGAGAGGAGAGAAAAATAGTGAATAGAGAATAGCAGGTGCTGAAGAAATGGATCGAGGAGTTGGAAGATAAACAAAGAATGAAAGATGAAGCATTCAGTGAATCAGAACCAAACAAAGAAGATGTGGAGAAAGATGTCGCATGGAAAATTGTGGGAGTCCTCGAGAACAAGTACGCAAAAATTGCAGCTTCTTGGTATAGGGAAGATACATGAAAGTAGAAGAAAAGATGGATTGGCTCTACCAACAGGAGAGGTTTCCTGAAGATGAGAAGTTGCAAGATTCCTAGAGTAAAGTTCGCATGCAACAAGCCGAAAAGACTCGCTCTCATTTGATGGGATTATATGCAGCGAGTGCGAATTTTAAGTGGAAAGACAAAATTTGAAAGTTGAAGGAGAATTTTCTTCTTGTAGATTGCAAACCAGGATTGTTCAGACAATTATAGAATTTGAGACGAGCACATTGTGCAAGAATATATATAAGAATTCTATAACTTATCAATTTGAGCAAGACATGAGGACAATGAAGATCAAGACATCTCATGGTATGCCTTGTTTTTTAGCATGAAATTAGTTTGCATAGTTGAGTTCAGTGGGAGAAGCGTAGCAGTTAGTTCTGAAAGTGGAAAATTCAAACGAGAGAAAGGGTGGAATTCTAGAGAAGAACGTGCATTTCAAGGCAGAGGCAGAGGTTTTTCTCAAAAGAACATGTAGAGGGTGTGGCAGATTTAGCTATACTTGTGGAACAGAAATCCACAATTCCTTTGGATGCCCTGAAAGGAAAGATGCACAAAGAGGAAATGACCTGAGAGCCATGTTAGCACGAAGAGTAACTTAAAAGTGTGAATTGTTGCTAACCAATGGAGCAAGGTGAAAATTTGATGATGAGGAAAGAACGATTACACTTACAAGGCATTTATCCAGAACCAAGAGAAAGGATTCATAGAGGAAGAGTATTTTCAGAATGAAATGCAAGGCCGGAGGTAAGTGTCGTAAATTGATTATTGATAGTAGAAGCACTAAGAATATGGTAGCCACATAAATGCTCCAGAAGTTAGTTTAGTGTCATAGGCATCCATAATCGTATACTTGTGGGAGGGAAAAGGCCTGCATATTCTCAAAGGTTGGACGAAGAAGTGAAGGAAGTGTTATTCTTCTCTAAAGTAGTTTTTGAGTGTAGTCCAGAAAAAAAAGGAGTCCTACACCCTATTGCCCAAGAAGATGGGAAGAAATACAATTTGGAGGTTACAACAGAAGTGAGGAATTCTTGGAAGGATACAAAAAAATTGTTACAGAAAAAAAAAAAAAAAAAAAAAAAATTTGTTAAATGGTTTCCCGCAATAAAGAAAATAGTGCATCGGATCTAATTAAGGCTGGGAAGAAATGGAGGAAGTGCTGTTATTCTGTAAAGTGGTTTATGAGTGTGGTGCAAGAATAAAACACTTTGCTAGAAAAGATTTGTCACAGATGGGTCGCCACCAAGAAGGAAAATAGTGCATCAGAATCACCTCATTCTGGGAGCATGTTTACCAAAATAGTTTTCTCATGGTTTGAGTCTGATGGAGAATGCGGTGTTGAACAGGCAGATTAGTAAATTTCGGTTCAAAGGTTTAACCGAGGAAATAATGAGTCTGTGTGCAATGCCGATGCCGAATACACCTAAGAAGAATGGGATTTGGAGGATATGTACAGCTTCTGGAGCATTGAATAATATTAACATCAAATACAAATTCTCACCACCTACGATACCTGATCTAATGTATTATTTTAGTGGCATCAATCATTTCTACGAGATAGATGTGAAGAGTGTATATCATCTAAGTTAGATCAGATAGTAGGCAAATAGAAAACTACATTCAAGATCAAAAATAGATTTTATGAGTTCAAAAGGTAGCTGCTATATTTGGGTTTTGCCGTGTCAAAGGAAGGCCTGTATGTTGATTAAAGGTAAAGGCAAAATTGGAATTTCTGAACTTGGAAACAGCATGTCGTATTATACAGAGGTATAGAGTTCCCATAGGCAAGAAGTTCATCAAGAATTTTAGTCACAAAGTGTATGAAACAGACATTCTAGTGGATAGGAACAGTGATATTGCCGATATATATCGTGATATTTTCAGGGAGACAAGATATCGCCGAGGAAATATCAGGATATTTTGTCTCCCCGAAAATATCGCGATATTTCCGAAATATTGGCGATATCTCAGGAAAATATCTCACTACGATCGAAAATATTGCCGGGCAACAGCAAAAAATTGCCGCCGCGGCTAGAAAAAGGCCAATTTTGTTTTTTTTTCATTCATTTTCATGTCTGATTGCTGGAGAAGTAAGGGGAGAGCTATGTGCTTGCTGCCAAGGAGAATTTGAGTGTTGAATAGCCATTATTGCCACCAACAACGAAGATTTTTTTGATCTAAGATTGAAGAATAGTGAGACAATTTCATTTCTTCCATTAACAGGAATGTTCAAATAAACCCCTATGTTAATGAATTTTTTGATAATTTTAGGATTATTCTCGCTTTCCTATTTGCCTATAAACATTTTGCTTCTTCTTTTTTCCGTTTGCTATGATTTTCATGCCCATGAGCAAATGCAAGGGTTTTCTCCATATTTGGAGAGCAAACTCCATTTTTTTTTTTAACTTTCAAATGCACCCTCTTGTTGTCATTTATGGTTTTTCATTGAATTCACATTGCAAATAATGTAGCAAAAAAAATATTTTGCAAAATGAGGTGGTTATTACTTATTAGTTCCAATTTTTTTTGGTGCCCTAGGTTTGAGTTAGTTCACTACAAAATTCAAATATGCCAAAAGCCTTGGACCCATTTTGGGAGTATGGGGACGCTGATGGTGGGACAAATCAGGCATATCTTACATGCAAATTGTGTGGGACCAGGATGACAGGAGGTGTTACACGATTGAAATACCATCTAGATAGACTCACTGGACATGATGTTGGGATTTGTACAGTTTCTAGTTCGGAGCTTATACAAAATCTCTTGAGGCAATTGATGAAAAGGACAGAAAGAAGGAAGAGACAGAAAGAAACAAGGCTGAACGTGCAAATAGATCTTTCAGGATATCTTCTCCTGATTTTGATGCTGAGGGTAGTGGGAGGGGCTCCATAGCATCACCTGCTACTGCTAGTGTGAGGTCATCATTTTTTGTTCCACGAACAGGACATGGATCACAACCTGGCATAAAATCACTTGTTAAAAAAAAGGAGAAGCAAGAAGCAGATAGAGTCATGGGGAGACGTCTTTTCTGGAGCAACTTACCTATCAGCATCACCAAAACCAATCCATTTTGGCAGCCAATGTGTGATGCTATTGTTGTTGTGGGCCCAAGGTACAAAAGTGCTACATATGAGGAGTTGCGGGGGCCAATTCTTCAAGCAGAAAAGCAGGACATCAACTCTAGATTGGCGGAGTTGAAAAAAACATGGGAAGTTACTGGATGCACAGTGATGTCTGATGGTTGGACAGATAGGAAGGGTAGGACCCTTCTAAATTTCTTGGTACATTGTCCTAAAGGTACCATGTTTATTAAATCAGTGGATGCATCAGAACATATCAAAGATGCAGCAACGATATGTGAGTTGTTAGATGGGTTCATTCGAGAGATTGGTGTGCAGAATGTGGTGCAAGTCATAACAGACAATGCATCTAATTATGTGTCTGCCGACAAGATGCTTATGGAGAGGCATCGCACATTGTTCTGGACTCCGCATGCAGCACATTGTCTCGATTTGTTGCTTGAGGATATGGGGAAACTCTCCTTCATCAAGGAGGCGATTGATATGGCTAGGAGCGTCCCCAAATTTATTTATAACCATGCTTTTGTTCTTAACCTCATGAGGAAGTTCACTAAAAACAAGGAGTTGCGGCATCCTGCGATCACACGTTTTGCCACAAACTTTATTACTCTTCAGTCTTTGCTTCGATGTCAGTTTGATTTGAAGCAAATGTTTGTGTCTGATTACTGGCGTAATTGTAGATACAGCAGGAGATAGGACGGAAAGCCATTGAAAAAATGGTGTACTCTAAGACGTTTTGGCGTGGAGTAGAAGAAGCATGCTCAATTAGTGAACCTATAGTAAAGGTTCTCAGAATGGTAGATGGGGAGAAGCCTGCAATGGCTTATTTGTATGAGGCCATGGATAGGGCCAAGGAGGCCATTCGTTCTTATTATGCAGACAAGGGTTCTGCTGGCCTTGATAGGCATATGATGTTATGGGATGTGATTGATAGTTGGTGGACAGGGATGCTTCATCGACCCATTCATGCAGCAACACTCTTCCTCAACCCCGCATTTTCATACAAATGTGGCTTTGATTTTGATGGTGAGGTGATGGAAGGGCTCCATTCCTGTATTCATAGGATGGTACCTGATCCTGAGCTTCGTAGCAAAATCAATCGCGAGATACAGTTTTATCGAGATTTTGTTGGCCTATTTGGCTTTGATGATGCTATTAGGGAAAGGACCCTCTTCATGCCACGTAAGTGACAAGTCATCACTCATTAGAAATTAGAATTTTCAATTTAGAATTTCCTTACTTATAATTCTATTTTTTTTTAAATTCAATTATGTAACTTTTATTTTAAAGTTTAATTATGTTTTAAGTTTTTGAATTTTTTATTTCTTTATTTTGTTGTAGATATTTGGTGGCAAAGCTATGGTGCAAGGGCACCAAATTTGCAGAAATTGGCCATAAGAATCTTGAGTCAAACATGTAGCTCTTCAAGGTGTGAGCGCAATTGGAGTGTATTTGAGAAAATACACGCAAAAAAGCGCAACATGTATAACTTTAAGCTCCAACCTTCAATTGAGCAATTACACTTATTGTAATTTTTAATTTTTAATTTATGACCTTGAAGTGTCAAGAGTCAAGAGTCAAGACTCATTAGTTTTTTTGACACTCTTACAAGTTGGAGTTCGAATGCCTCAATGATTTAGTGTATGTGCATTACAACATCCAACTTCGAGTGAGGCAAATAGAAGCACCAATGGATCTAGATGCCATTTCCTTAGACAATATTGATGTATTGTCTCAGTAGAGGGTGGAGTCTAAGGAGCCCATCCTGGAGGAGTCACCTTCATGGTTAGAGCCAGATGATCCATTAGAACAGGGGCAGCTAGAGGAGGAGGACTCAGAGGAGGAGCAGCACTCGGAGGAGGAGCAGGAGGAGGATGAGGAGGACACTGTGGGAGCATCGGCATCAACACCATCTGCTATAGATATAGGAGAGCACAACTCCATACCTAGCACTCATTATTTGACATTAGGTGCAGAGGCAGGGCTAGGGCCTTCTACTACTAGGGGCGGGCCTAGTAAACAACCCATCATGTTTTCCCGTAAAAGGGGGAAAGGGCAGTGATTTCAAATAGATAGCTGCTAGTTTTATTTGTTTTGCTACATATAACTCATGATGATGAGCTACTTTTATATATGTGATGTTATTTTGTATTGGTTTTCCACATTTGAGTCCTTGAATGGACAATTATCCGGGATCAGCAGGATTTGGTATCGCCTTTGATGTATCATTTCTATTTGACATATATATATCAGTGCTTTCTTCATATTTATGTGCCAATGTGTTTATTTCATGTTGTTATTGCTTTATATGTTTAAAAATCTGAAAAACAAAAATAAATAAATAAATAAAATAAAAATAAAAATAAATATATTATGCATTTTTTATGCTTGCCGATATTTGCCGATATTTTCGCCGATATTGCCAATAAGATGTTTTCTGGACCCTCGCCGATACCGATATTTTCAACACTGGATAGGAATATCATAGCGCGATTTGAGTAGTTGAAGTAGGTAACGGAAGCCCAAATTGTTGCATTGCCAGACTTTCATAAATATTTCTAGGTTAACTTTTATGCTAGCCCAGTTGCATTTCGTGTTCTTGTTGAGTTAAGACGGCAAGACAATAGCATACTTTAATGAGAAGTTGAACAAGGCAAAGAGTTTTCTACATGACCAGTAGTTTTACACAAATAGTACAAAGCATTAAAATATTCAGCCATTATCTACTACCCAAGGCGTTCATACTTTTCACACCAACCACCAAGCATTGAAATTCATCAACAAAGGCGAAACTAAATTAGAGACATGTCCCAATGGGTGGAATTCTATAGCAATATTTTTTATTTTTTTGGTTTAAAAAAAAGTGGTAGATGCATTAAGCAGAAAAGTATTGTTTTGAACTAATTTAAATTATGTACGGAAGTGACAAGAATTTCATACAGCTCTCTGAAATTTGCAAAAATTCAACGCAGCAAATGGATTTTTTTTTTGCAAGATGTATACTTGTTCAACATAAGATAGTTATGTATAACGGAAGGCTCAATGAGTGAGAATAAAATAGGGAGTTGTACAAAGACAAACTTGGTGGACACTCTATGTGTGACAAGCATGCAAACATGGTTGGAAGAGCACTATTTATTGGTGGAGCATGAAGAAGTGAGTGGATTTGTCGAGGGGTAAAGCATTGGTCAGAGGATGAAGGGAGAGTCAAAGTACAATATTGTGTACACCAATGCTAGTGCCAGAGATTCCATGGCTAGACATTTCGATGGATTTTGTACTTGGCTTTGCTAAGAACAAGCGCATTTAATGCAATGTTTATTGTGGTGGACATGTTTTCAAAATAGAGTATTTTCTACCCTGCGGGGAGTTCTACGCAGCTCTATTTTTTAAAGAAATTTTGTGGATTCATGAAATATCTAAAGGTAAACATTTCAGATAGAGATACAAGGTTCTTAACTCATTTTTGGTGAATGTTGTGGAGGAAGATGGGAATGAAGCTGCTTGTAGTTCATCCTACCACCCTCAAACAAATGGTTAGACTGAAGTGCTAAACCGAAGTACTAGTGAGGTGAACTCCTATTATATCAACTTACTAAACAAATTTACAAGAATTACTCCATTCAACATAGTGTATGAAAAAAACGAGGAGGGTGCAACAACCTTGATTGATTTGCTGGTAGATGTGTGAAGGAAAGATGATGTAAAGGCATTTGTGGAATAAAAGCTACAAGTCTACGCATGGGTTTAGTAAAAGTCGTGGGAAAACAACCTGAATTATAAAAGAGCATAAAAAGGCACTGAATATTCAAGTCACTTGAAGTTGGAGACCAAGCAATGGTTCATTTAAGGAAAAAGTGCTACACGAATGACAGCTGCAACAAACTGAATCTCATGAAGATAGGATAGTGGAGAATTTGAAAAAAAAAATAGAGATAATGCCTATCAAGTTGAATTGCTGGAGGAATTTGATATTTCACTTGTATTCAGTGCTACAGACCTGTATTCGTATAGAGAAGGCCATGCAATTGTAGAAGAAAAGAGTGCAGAGATTGATTGGAAGGGACAACTGCCTAAAAAGAAACCAGAAGAGTGTTGGAGGAAAAGACATTCTACACTATGCATGCTAAGTATAAGCAACTTTCGGTAAAGTGGAAAAGCAAAACCAAACAAAGATAACACCCGAATCTTAAAGTCAAAGTACGAGAATAGTTCAAGTTATACAGAAGATGAGCAAGGATGTACTAATATTTTCTGGCAATTGAAACTTGATGTAGAAGTATCCATGACAAGTAAAAGTGCAAGCACAAAAAACGCGCAAAAAGAATGGACACAGAAAAGTAGGGAGGAAAGCATAGAGTGAAGTTGCATACAAACAATGGGAAAAAGAAGTGTGTATTTTGAGGACTACAAAGAGACATGCCATATCGGCTCAAAGAAGAAGAGCAGGCTAGAATAATGGATGAGAAATATTTATAATGAAGCTGCACACAACGATAACAAGCATGGAGGTGAGCCATAAGGGAAGCGTGTGGGAAAACTTGATCAGAGATTGCAAAGTTTTGAAGTGTTGAGAAGTTGCGTGTGGGTGGAAGCAAGAAAGAACCAAACATAATATGGAATAGCATAAATGTTGCAAGAAAGAACCAAACTGAAGGCAAGGGGTAAGGAAGCATATCTTGCACACTATCGAGGAGAAATAGCACAAACAAACAAAAGATGTACAACTGCATTGAAGGTGGTGAATAGGTGTGTTGAACTAGTGGAACAACAAAAGACAACAGACGAGCCTGACTGTTAAGATGCCTAGAGGCTAGAATCCAAAAAGTCAATGAATTAAATGCAAAAAGAGAGACTAATCAAAAGAGAATGAAATTCTGCACCATATATACTCTATTGTAAATATATTAGCATAAATACCTATAGTAAACTATATTAATAGATTTCTCGCTTGAAGAAAGAAATATAATTTGTCTTGTTAGCTGCCATTCATCGAGCTAACCTTATGCTTCTTTATGACACTACCCTGCCATCAATTCAAGCTTTGATTCTCCTCTCGTTTTCCATATCCTTCACAAAAAAGAGTTTACATATTGGATTTTTCCAAATATCTAATAAAAGGCTTTGCACATTTCTGTTATCCCAACCTATAGTTCTTTCTGGTTCCCTTGATTCTTGTTTCCTGATCGATGTAAGCTTGTGTGGTTTGTCTCTAGATAGCATCTATTTCCATCTCCTTATCTCAGATCCAAGTTCTTTTGCCCAGTGTAAAGAGTCATCGATTTTTATCAAAAAAAAATCCTTTTCTGATTTGCTGTCCATTCAATGAGTTGACTTCCCAAATATAACACGTCCAAGTGTGTAAAGTTAACTCTACAAAAGCTGTGGATAGATTTTACCACACGTATAATTTATTTAATCACATCATAGGTGTTTGAAGTATTAGATCGTGTGATTGTACTCAATCTCCTTTGTAACCGTATGAGTACAGATCCTTTCATGTTTATCAGTCTAGATCGTTTTCTTTTTTTAAATCAGACATCAGCACATCATATTTCTCAAAGATATAACCTTTTCGTTGTCATCATGGAGAGGAGGGTGGTTATTAAAAATAGGGTGCGATTAAGCATCATTTAGTGGGACATAGCAAGCTCGTAATCATCTTATATTTCAGAAACATCACAATGCTATATAACAAATTTATATTAGAAAACAGGTATTAAAATCGTATGCAACTAGGCATGATTTAATAAAAACTCATAATCATCTTATATTTCAGAAACATCATATGGATCTATAATAATTTCATATGACAAAACAGGATCCTTTAGCACAGAACGGAAGGGTGGTTATTGAATATAGCATGTAACTAAGAACGATTTAGTGAAACATAGCAGATTCGTAATTATCTTATATTTCGGAAACATCACAATGCTCTATTACAAATTTATTCTAGAAAACAGGTATTAAAATATTATGCAGCTAAGCATGATTTAGTGAAACGTAGCAAACTCGTAATCGTCTTATATTTCAGAAACATCATAATCATCTCTAACAGATTTATATTAAAAAACAGGATTCTTACTGCATCTTCTGCGTGAAGAAAACGTTCATCTGAAGAGTCTTTGGCACATGTTGAACTCATAATTCCTCCAACTGGTCCAGATTTCTCACCAATGATCTTCTCAGAAGAAACAGTACGATGAAACGTAAATTTTGGAAGAAGGTTAATATCCTCTTCAGGTGCGCCCTCCTGCTTAACCGGTGGGCGTCAGACAAACATAAAACAAAAGTGAGATTTTTTAAATTATCCTCATATTTAACATCTAGTGCATCATTTCTCCTTTGATTAAAGTGGGGTCTCATATTCCATACTATCTCTTCAGTTTGAGTACGTTCAATCTTTAATCAAATAATAATTAACTAGCATAGCATAGCCCGTAAGAGCAGGAAAGCGAACGCTGAAGTGATTTTGGTGACTATGCGGAAGAAAGGTCTTTTTGGATGGCACATGGGTAACTAATAGAGGATCAGTAAAACAGGATAAGAATATATAAATGAGCAGAAGGATTGTTTAGCGAGTGCATTTTGGAAACGTGTGGCAGAGAAGGTTTCATGTATCACAAACATACAATATATGAGAACCAAAAGGAGAATTTGACTGATTTTATATTAGAAGTTATAATAGATTCTATCTCACCATCAAATCTTGTCCTCTGAATTCTTGATCCTACTTTTTTACATGTACAGAGTAGGGGGATCCAATTGGAACCGACAGGGAAGGACAATATGAACAAAGAAGGAGGAGAGAACAAATTGATTCATCTATCTATTTTGATCGGGATATCTACATACGTATCTGTTAATATCCATGTACTCATATCGATCTGGATGGAATAAATCTAGGTAAATGAAGATTAAGATGCCTATTGATTATTAAATCACCACAAGGTCCATAATAATTGGGGTTTCTAATGGAAATCTAGTAATGCTCAAATAGAAATAATTATGGCCAAAAAACAACGGTGCCATATAAATCTCCAAAAAATTGATTTCAACACACATAAAAATATTAAAACATCCCTACCTTAAATGCATTTCAGGAGAATAAATTGAATCAGTAAAAGTCTACAGGCCATCTAATCAATGAAACACTGAAAAGATAACAATCTATTTTCAGTGAGATTGCACATACGTGCAAAAAAAAAATCGGTTTTAACGAACTCCAAAGTTTTATGCTGTAATTTCCAAAGGGACAATTATCCATGTGCCAGAAGACATGTCCTGCACTATTTTGAAATACAGCATATCAATTTTTGAAAGTACAACGTTCAGAGCATATGAGCATTGTGACCAAGGACCACACAGTTGAGTGAAGTGACAAAATTAAGTGGCTCGAATCATAACAGGGATGAGAAAATGGGTCATTTAATTGCGTATGTGATTTATGTAAAAGTGCATAAAGCTAAAGAACCCGAGAACGACAAGTCGGTTAACCTTTTAATAGATTCTATCTCACCATCAAATCTTGTCCTCTGAATTCTTGATCCTACTTTTTTACATGTACAGAGTAGGGGGATCCAATTGGAACCGACAGGGAAGGACAATATGAACAGAAGAGGAGAGAACAAATTGATTCATCTATCTATTTTGATCGGGATATCTACATACGTATCTGTTAATATCCATGTACTCATATCGATCTGGATGGAATAAATCTAGGTAAATGAAGATTAAGATGCCTATTGATTATTAAATCACCACAAGGTCCATAATAATTGGGGTTTCTAATGGAAATCTAGTAATGCTCAAATAGAAATAATTATGGCCAAAAAACAACGGTGCCATATAAATCTCCAAAAAATTGATTTCAACACACATACAAATATTAAAACATCCCTACCTTAAATGCATTTCAGGAGAATAAATTGAATCAGTAAAAGTCTACAGGCCATCTAATCAATGAAACACTGAAAAGATAACAATCTATTTTCAGTGAGATTGCACATACGTGCAAAAAAAAAATCGGTTTTAACGAACTCCAAAGTTTTATGCTGTAATTTCCAAAGGGACAATTATCCATGTGCCAGAAGACATGTCCTGCACTATTTTGAAATACAGCATATCAATTTTTGAAAGTACAACGTTCAGAGCATATGAGCATTGTGACCAAGGACCACACAGTTGAGTGAAGTGACAAAATTAAGTGGCTCGAATCATAACAGGATGAGAAAATGGGTCATTTAATTGCGTATGTGATTTATGTAAAAGTGCATAAAGCTAAAGAACCCGAGAACGACAAGTCGGTTAACCTTTTAATAGATTCTATCTCACCATCAAATCTTGTCCTCTGAATTCTTGATCCTACTTTTTTACATGTACAGAGTAGGGGGATCCAATTGGAACCGACAGGGAAGGACAATATGAACAAAGGAGGAGGAGAGAACAAATTGATTCATCTATCTATTTTGATCGGGATATCTACATACGTATCTGTTAATATCCATGTACTCATATCGATCTGGATGGAATAAATCTAGGTAAATGAAGATTAAGATGCCTATTGATTATTAAATCACCACAAGGTCCATAATAATTGGGGTTTCTAATGGAAATCTAGTAATGCTCAAATAGAAATAATTATGGCCAAAAAACAACGGTGCCATATAAATCTCCAAAAAATTGATTTCAACACACATACAAATATTAAAACATCCCTACCTTAAATGCATTTCAGGAGAATAAATTGAATCAGTAAAAGTCTACAGGCCATCTAATCAATGAAACACTGAAAAGATAACAATCTATTTTCAGTGAGATTGCACATACGTGCAAAAAAAAAATCGGTTTTAACGAACTCCAAAGTTTTATGCTGTAATTTCCAAAGGGACAATTATCCATGTGCCAGAAGACATGTCCTGCACTATTTTGAAATACAGCATATCAATTTTTGAAAGTACAACGTTCAGAGCATATGAGCATTGTGACCAAGGACCACACAGTTGAGTGAAGTGACAAAATTAAGTGGCTCGAATCATAACAGGATGAGAAAATGGGTCATTTAATTGCGTATGTGATTTATGTAAAAGTGCATAAAGCTAAAGAACCCGAGAACGACAAGTCGGTTAACCTTTTAATAGATTCTATCTCACCATCAAATCTTGTCCTCTGAATTCTTGATCCTACTTTTTTACATGTACAGAGTAGTGGGATCCAATTGGAACCGACAGGGAAGGACAATATGAACAAAGGAGGAGGAGAGAACAAATTGATTCATCTATCTATTTTGATCGGGATATCTACATACGTATCTGTTAATATCCATGTACTCATATCCATCTGGATGGAATAAATCTAGGTAAATGAAGATTAAGATGCCTATTGATTATTAAATCACCACAAGGTCCATAATAATTGGGGTTTCTAATGGAAATCTAGTAATGCTCAAATAGAAATAATTATGGCCAAAAAACAACGGTGCCATATAAATCTCCAAAAAATTGATTTCAACACACATACAAATATTAAAACATCCCTACCTTAAATGCATTTCAGGAGAATAAATTGAATCAGTAAAAGTCTACAGGCCATCTAATCAATGAAACACTGAAAAGATAACAATCTATTTTCAGTGAGATTGCAAATACGTGCAAAAAAAAAATCGGTTTTAACGAACTCCAAAGTTTTATGCTGTAATTTCCAAAGGGACAATTATCCATGTGCCAGAAGACATGTCCTGCACTATTTTGAAATACAGCATATCAATTTTTGAAAGTACAACGTTCAGAGCATATGAGCATTGTGACCAAGGACCACACAGTTGAGTGAAGTGACAAAATTAAGTGGCTCGAATCATAACAGGATGAGAAAATGGGTCATTTAATTGCGTATGTGATTTATGTAAAAGTGCATAAAGCTAAAGAACCCGAGAACGACAAGTCGGTTAACCTTTTAATAGATTCTATCTCACCATCAAATCTTGTCCTCTGAATTCTTGATCCTACTTTTTTACATGTACAGAGTAGTGGGATCCAATTGGAACCGACAGGGAAGGACAATATGAACAAAGGAGGAGGAGAGAACAAATTGATTCATCTATCTATTTTGATCGGGATATCTACATATGTATCTGTTAATATCCATGTACTCATATCCATCTGGATGGAATAAATCTAGGTAAATGAAGATTAAGATGCCTATTGATTATTAAATCACCACAAGGTCCATAATAATTGGGGTTTCTAATGGAAATCTAGTAATGCTCAAATAGAAATAATTATGGCCAAAAAACAACGGTGCCATATAAATCTCCAAAAATTTGATTTCAACACACATACAAATATTAAAACATCCCTACCTTAAATGCATTTCAGGAGAATAAATTGAATCAGTAAAAGTCTACAGGCCATCTAATCAATGAAACACTGAAAAGATAACAATCTATTTTCAGTGAGATTGCACATACGTGCAAAAAAAATCGGTTTTAACGAACTCCAAAGTTTTATGCTGTAATTTCCAAAGGGACAATTATCCATGTGCCAGAAGACATGTCCTGCACTATTTTGAAATACAGCATATCAATTTTTGAAAGTACAACGTTCAGAGCATATGAGCATTGTGACCAAGGACCACACAGTTGAGTGAAGTGACAAAATTAAGTGGCTCGAATCATAACAGGATGAGCAAATGGGTCATTTAATTGCGTATGTGATTTATGTAAAAGTGCATAAAGCTAAAGAACCCGAGAACGACAAGTCGGTTAACCTTTTAAAGAGGATAATGAATAGTTAGGTTGTATCATTCGTTACATTTAGCAATAAGGATTTTGATAATTATTAATTATTAATTAGAAATATCTTAACATTGAAAAAAACAAAGAATCTTAAAATTTAATTTTTAATAACACTAAAGCTCAACTTTAAATTAATAATTTAATATTATGTTGAAAATGTTAAGATTGGGGCCTAGAGTTGCACTACCCTGTGTTGTAGTGCAGTGCCTAGGAACATCTAAATGTGATTTTATTTTGTTATGTTAATGATATTCTATTTAAATCAGTGTATATAGCCATCTTTTTGTTAGGCTCAATGTTCTAGTTCGTTCATTCTTGGCCTAAAACTCCATCAAAGGAGTATAGATAACTTGAAATTAAAGCAAATAAAACCATATATTTATGTTGTTCCTGCATATGTATTGTCATGAAATGACTGCGTAGCTCTGTCTTGAGCCTAGTTAATGTAATAGATTTTGAATTGAAGTTCAACTCTCATGTACTTTATTCTCTTATAGTGTCACAAAAAAGTAAAATGACATGAGGAACTCATCACAGCCAGTGAATTAATAACGAAATCTCTGTACATGTGTATATTTTCTATGTTGAATGCAAATAAACAAATCAGAACAAAATTAATATTTCAGTAACCTTGAAAAATGGCTCATTATCTACATTCAACATTCATCATGTGTTCTTTAAAAAAAATGTCAACATTACACATGAATCATGTTCAAATTAAACACTGATTTATATCAAACTAGATATCTGTTTGGGAATCAGAGTTAAGGGAAAAACTATCAGACATTAAATGAATTTTGTTGGATTGCATTTCCACTGATGACAAGTTAGAGCATTCATGACCCTTGGGTTTGACAGGAAGAGTTGAAAATATGAAAGGTGGGTGAAAAATGAAGAACAGGCTTAAAAGAGCAATGAAGAATTCCTTTAAATCAGTCAAAACCTGGTGGGTAGTTGAGCAATTAAGAATTCAGCCACTAGAATACACAGAATTTTGAAATTTGTCATTTCTTGTAAAACTTTTGTCAAAACTATTAAAGAAATCAAGATACTCTTCAAACAACCTTAATAAATTTTGCAAAACTAAAATAAACCACGCCAGAATTTATTTCAGTTTAACAACTCCATCCAAATTTCCAATTAACATAACAGATCAGGTTTACAACACAAAATGTCATGAAAATTGCATAAAACTATATTCATATGTAACAAACTTCAAAATATGAAATGGGTATGTAAAATTACATGAAAAGAAAAGACAGAGAGCCCAAGAGTCATTGCAGAATCCCTCCTCGTAATAGCTTCAAAACCTCCCAGCCAATCCCCAAAAATTTTGACAGAATTTCCCTACGGCCCAAGATTTCCCCCCCTTTGAATTACAAGAAATGGGGCCTATATATAGGGACTCAAAAACTAAGATCACACCCTAAACCACTAATGGTATTTAAAAAACCACCAAGATTCTTTACAAAATTGTCAGTTGTAATGTAACTAACTTCTTATAGAAGCTTCTTGAAAGATCTACCACTGTAAAGTGGGTCCCTTAAAATTCCCTTCAGATTTTGTTATAATATCTCTTTATTCTCTCTCTTGGATGTGCGTTGGGTCTTCTCTCTTGATTCAGGCGAGACTGTGAGCGTGATGCCGACAATGCCGATGCTCGTGCCGGTGGTGCCAACGGTAGTGTCGACCGTTGAAGCCGCACATGCTGTTGTGCATACTCACTGGACTTGGTGAGGGGTGACATATCATATGACAAGATAGACGTGGTGAGGCGAGGCAGTTGAGTGGGTTGCCCGTGTGGACTCCACATGGCGGGATCTTGCATGCCCCAGCATTCGCCATTTGAAAGTTGGGGAGCAGGGGAGCATGAGAGGCTGACATGTGGCCTCCACACTGCCACATCACGTTAATGTACATGCACCTTTACGGCGCTGATGATCATGCCCTCTCACCGTTTGATTTGGCTGTCATGCAAATTGGTCGAGGTCCTCAATGATGTCACGTTGTTGTCAACCAGAAGTGGAGTCGGCCACATGGAAGCTCACTGGATAAGTGGAGCGGACACACAGTGGATGATCGAGTTGCATGAGGGCGGATGTGGAGTACGTAAGCGATGAGCTGGTTGTCGACGTGGAGAGGCCATGTGGCATCTTTAGCACCGTTGAGCTCACAGCGTTTGAATTTTGCGGAGTGGTGCGAAGGGCATGGGGGGTTGACACGTGTCCTCTTCCGCATCCCTCTGCCCAATTATCCACCATGCAACTTCGAGGAGCAGAGAGATATGCGTCTTTAGATGATTGGGTCTCCCATCTGTGTCATTATGTCGACAGTGTTGTCCACGTGCACCCAATAACATCCGTAGTGTGGTGTGGCTTCTCGGTGCCCGCTAGCAATGACGAAAAGGCTTTGACACTTCGTTGACGATGGCAGGACAGGTGCCAACGTCTATCAACGACAACGCCTAGCTGGCCAAGCTCGACATTTTGTCCTTTTAAGCTTAGTTTGAACCAAAATTGTGGACCTTATACCTCCAAGGCCAGAGTTTTGCAAGGTGTTACAATTTTGACACCAACATTGGCTCCATGGGGGACAATAGGCAATTGTGGTCTGTTGAGAACTTGCAGTTCCAATGCCTTCTTTCATTGGGTTGTGGGGTCTGCTTGAAAAAGTGTCTGTCTCTCCTTATCACTTTATTGAAACTGAAAATTGCAACATTACAAACAAAGACTTGAAAGAATAGCTTCTCGGAACAAAAGAAAATTATATCCATCCATTTTTTCTTTTTTTCTTGCTATGAAAATCGTGACCTTCAGGGGAAGAACTTCTTCAGAAACCTTCCATTGACAAGATTCCCGAGGAGGTCTCCAACGAGGGTTTCTAGATGATAAGTGTTGTTATCCAGAACCTCTTGTACTTGAAAAGGGCCAATCTAAAGATTATCGAACTTGTTATGCTTGCCTTTATCGGCTCAGGTTGAATCCCATTTTAGTACCAAATCCCTAGCTTGCAAGTCACATTCCTTTGCCATTTTATCAAAACAACTTCCATCTTCTATTGGTAGGCTTCAGTTTTACTCAAAGCCTCCTCCCTTTGTTGTTGAACTTCTATCAACTGATAAATCGTCTTCTGCATCGAGCTAGTATTTGTCTCTCATTCTTATAGTAGTTTCATCACTGGCAAGGTGAGATTCATAGGAAAGATGACATGTGTTCCATACACTAGCTAATAAGGTGAGGTGTCGATAGCTCTTTTAGTGATAATTCTGTCAACCCATAGTGCGTATTTGAGGTTTGGATCCCAACTCCTTTTATTCGTGTCCAACATCCTCTTAATGATATTTATCAAGTTTTTGTTTGATGATTCCGCCAATGCATTCTCCTGCGGATAGTATATTGTGGAATGCACCAACTCTATACTATAATCTTGACAGAACCGCATCATTCTGAAAGACTTGAGTGCTTGAGCATTATTTGTGATTATCCTCCTCGAACATCCAAACCGGGAAAGAATGTTGTCTTCCAAAATGGAAATGATAACTTTCTCATCGAACTTGCGGGTTGGAATGGCCTCTACCCATTTGGTGAAATAGTCGGTGGTCGTGAGAATGTATTTGTGTTACCCACTTGAATTTGGGTGTATCTCTCCAATGAAATCCAATCCCCACTATTGGAATGGAGCTTCAACTTTGATTTGTTTCAATGTCAAGGATCTAAGCTTCTACTTACATGCAAGCATCTGACATTCTGGACAAGCCCTGACAGCAACATTTGTGTCTCTGAACACGGAGGGCCAATAATATCCTCCTCTCAAAACTTTGTAAGTTGTGACCTTCCATGCTTGATGTCCTCTGCACATGCCTCGATGAAATTCTGAAATGATATCTCGCACATGGTCTTCAGCGACACAAGTAAGTAATATACCAGTGGGATCTTTCCAATATAAACCTTCATCCAAAATGCAGTATTTAATTGCCTTCAATTTCAAAGACCTGCACTTGGCATTAGGTAGTTCAGGCGGACATTCCAAATTCTGCAAGAAGAATATGAGATCACGATACTAGGAAGAGTTTTGGAACTTTGGGAAGTCCTTCAAGAAGGGTTCTTATGGATTTATTCCTATTGGAATGAGAGGTCCTCGTGGATTCTCTCCTCCAAGATGAAGAGGTTCTTGTGGATTCTCTTTGTCCGAAGAAGGAGGTTCTTGTGGATTCTCCTCTCCGCATATGTTACAAAGGTCTTCTTTAGTGCACATTTCCAACATGGCATGATTAGACTCTGAGTAATTTAGCTAATCCCTGGCACTTGACGAGCTTTGTGGGCTTGATTTCCATGTCATACTCTTGCATCTTTGCTATCCATTTGCCTCGTCTACCATGGCTATCAGGTTGTGTGACCTCTTTCACTATTGTTGATGGCGCATATGTTATTACTTTGGAATGAAACACGTATTCTTGAAATGCCTTGAACACCTTTACCATAATGTATGCCTGCTTCTCCAGAATGATGTATTTCAGCGCGACATCTCTCAAGGCGCAACTGAAGAATGCTATAGGTTGATTGTATCCTCTTCTTTCCTTTGTAACATAATTGATGCAATGGTATGTTCAGACAACCCTTAACTTCTTATGATTTATTCCAATGAATACTAAGCTCATACAACCCTCAAAAAAGTTAGGTTTTCCCTCTTGGAGTAGCACTTGGGGCAAGAGATTTTACGGATGAAACTCGGGTGGATGCCCACCAAACTTGGAGCATAGGTAGCCTAGACTCTAAGCTTGATGTGTGGAACCTCGGATTCCCGAAAAATTGCCTACTTAAAATTTCGCTGCAAGCCCTAGATTTCAGCGCTACCTTTAGGGGACCAAATTTTAGGAGGAGAAAATATGGAGAAGTGAAGAGTTGATCACCAAACTTCTTGGACTAGTGCCCAGGTCTTTGGGCTAAGGAGTCTTAAATGATTTAAAATTGGCCAAAATTGTCCTTAAGGAGGTTAAAGATTGATGTTATACAACCAACCTTTAACATTTACTTTTAAAATTGGCAACTAGGGCCAAACTCCATGTGGGTCTTCTTATTCACGGCAGCTAATATTTTTCTTGGATTCCTCTCGTCGAGAGGTGTAGGATTGATCTAAAAATCATCTGATTCCGACATGTATTCATGGAGATAAGAATTTATTTGTGTTATGTGACAATTTGTTAACGTCGGCCAGCAACCAAATTACCCCCACTTGTCCTCAAGTCATTTAGACACACTCACACTCTTGCGATCTCTCTCTTCATTCTGTTTTGGGTTTTGACGAAGGAGAGATCTAGAGGGAGTGCCCTAGGCTCTACACTACCCTAGCTCTAACACAGTCATGGACGAGTCTTACAAGCAGCCATGAAAGAGTCTAATACGCTGGCCTAATGATGCCCTAATCCGCAATAAAGGGAAGTCTAATACGCAATCATGAAGGAGAGATCTTAATGCGGCCAAGGAGAAATCCTAATGCTGCCATGGAGAGCCCTAATTACAGTCAGGGAGAAGCCCTAGACGTGGAGGAGAAAGGGTCTTCTAGGAGTGCCTACGCTGCCCTAAATTGCAGTCAACGAAGCCAGCCCTATAGACGCAGTCATGGAGGATGAAAGGAGGCTCCTACATAGTCCTAGGAGAGGCCTTATCGTAGGTAAGGAGATGCCCTAGGTGCAGTTCAGTTGGTGCCCTATCCGCTGTCATAATGTGCCCTAGTCGTAGGCTTATGAAGAATCCTATACGCTGCATAAAGAAGGTCTAAACGCTGGCAAGGGAGACCTAATCTATACGCTGCTAAAGTATACTTATCCGCAATCCTGTAGGAGACTAGATCACAGTCATGGAGGACGAAGAAGCTCCTCCTTAACGTTGTCATGTCACAGTAAAGAATAAGGCCTAGCCACTGTTAGTGCAGCCCTCATTCCGCAGCAAAGAAACCCTATACACAGCAAAGGAAAAGACTCCTTATCCACAGCAAAAGATGGCACTTATTCACAGTATTAGGAGGCCTGAAAGGACAGCGTGAAATTGGTGGCAGCGTGGTAAAAGAAGTATGATGACAGCACTGTGTTAGAAGGTTGTTCCTAGGACTGTTTACATGGTTGATAAATCACAGTGCTGACAGCAAAGTCAAGCCCTTGTAAATATATTGATTGTTGCTTAACTTGCTGTTGGGCTAGGCCGTAGGCCATAGCCAGCAGCTAAGGCTGTTGCATCAGTCTTGACAGCATGGCAGAGGTGGTGTCTCACCTTGATTCATTGTAGTCTTAGAAAGGCCTACATGGTTGTCTGAGTAAAAGATGAGTTGATGAAACAGTGACTGCTAGTACTGCAGAAGGAGGACAGCATTCTGGAAGATGTTGCATGGTTGGATGCAGCATGGTGATGGAATCACCTTGGAGAATCAGTTGAAGAAGTATGCCTTCACCTGAGTTTAGAACTGCAGTCCAAGTCATCAGATCTGCAACCTCATTATGTTATCTTCATGGTGAAGATCTCTGCTCTTATTTTTGACAAGTCAAAGTGTTGACTTCTAATGTATATGTTCTATCTCTCTGTCTGCTGAACTATTGAAGAATATAAGAAGAATTGATCAAGGGTTTCCCCACATTAGGGTTTGTCCCTAGCTGGCACCACATCTTGTGTCCTCTTGTCTTGGCTTGTCCTCTACGATTTATGTTTATGTTCTATCTGCATTTTACTATCATGCTAAATGTGATTGCTAATCTGGAATTGATATTGGGTTAACATGTTAAATTGAAGTAAATTTGCTCTAAGCATAGAACATACCTAAAATTAACATTTACCCACTCAATATTTATGGAATTTTATGGAAGAAAGACAAAATCTCATCCACTAGGAACATTCATCATTTGCCATACAATGAGTAACATATGCAATTGCCAACCAAGAAGCTTTTAAAAAACGATTTTCAACAATTAGGGCACAATAACATTAACCTAGTTGCACAATTCCATACATTAGACATAATTCCAAGGAAATATTCAACAAGAAGCACTTACAAAAATGACAATATGATATATCCATCCACAAATCATGAGATAGCTCGAAAGAAGATCGAAAATTTCAGCTCCAAATGTCAAAATGCATCTAAGAATCTTCAATAGTCTCTAACGAAAAAGTGTGAGCTATTTTACAAGAGAAGAATCCAGGTGATGATGATGAGTTCTCACAAATGAGACTCATCTCTCTTTATATGAGTCTCTCCTGATTCAATTTAGCCTAATGATACCCCTAAATTATAAAATATTGTGCAAATAACAAGTCCTTGGTAACAAGCCGACCAAGTAGCTCATAAAGCGATGAAGAAGCCATCCATAAGTGAGCCAAAATGATGAAATCATGGTGTAGAAGGGTCGTTGGAAGGCCAAGTTGAGTCTTCAAGGTGCCATAATGAAGGAGAGGGCTTCATGAATGATAGACAAGGCATTCCTAAATAAATGATTATGTTGTGCTCCAAAGTGGCTTTGGGGCACAAGTAATGGTTTCATGGTTCTCCTGATGAAAAATAAGCTTGTAGACTGCTCGAAATGAAGGCATGGAAGATGGTGCTTTCCCTCCCATGTCCCAAGGATGAGACAAACATCTTCTAGGCCTCAGATCAACTACCAAACCCTATATATATTGCTAAGCCCACTGGGTGGATTTCTAGTCCAAGTGCATCATCTCGCAGCATATAATGTGGGATGATGAACAAGTTGTTGAAAGTGTCGATGGCGCCCATAAGATGAGACAATGCTATATCACATGACGGAGTCCCATGGCTCTCAATGCATTCACTACAAGTGGCAATATGATCCTCTGGTGGGCTTCGGCCCCAGTTAAGTTGCCCAACCCACCTGCCAATTACGCATAAGATCCAATGTGTCTCCTCACCATCAGGTACAATAAATGATTAGTACATCTAAGTGAATCAAGCTTGTTAATCAAGGGCACAGATGAGACTTCATAATAGGTTTCCCTTCCAAATTTGGGGCTTGGAGCATGTAATGGGGTTACCTCCCTAGGTAGGAGTGGCTAATAAACAACCCTATTAGGTGTTCCCAGCTCCTAAAGGGAAAGGCATGTCCAAGGTACATCCTTCAAGTGGTAGGTGTCATGTGGATAATAATGAGGTGGATTGGGTCACAGGGGTCTCAAGGCCAAATGCCATGGGCTTAAGTATGGTAATGATGAGGGATGCTAACATATTTGGGTGTACAGATGTGGGAGGGAGCAATCGTGGTACATGAGTTACCTCGGCCTTTGTTTTTGCACCCTTTTTCATTTGCCTTTTGCCTTTTATTGATATTTCTTTTATTTTACTGATCGAGGCTCTAGGGGATGAGAGCATGTTGTGCATGATATAAGCAGTGATTACGCCCTTAAGGTGGGGCAGTTCATCTCCCAACAAGGGTTGGGACATGCATGGGTTCCTTAATGATGTCGGGGGCACTCATAGGGGTCCTAGGAACCAAGGTGATGGCCATAATGATAAGGGGTAGAGCTCATGTTTGGTTTTTTCCCACGCACTATTTTTATTGTCTCGGCCATCTTTTGACTTTTGTGGTATTATTTCCTTTTGTCTGTGGCCAAGATACGTTTTTATCTCTTTTTTTTTGGCTACATCAATGTCTGAGGCATCATTCCAGGCCCAACCCAGACATGAGGAGTCTGGGCAAGGAGAAGGGGAGTACCAGAGCCTTGTGGACCCAGAGAGGGAAGATATTGAAATAGGGCATGTAATGTGTGGAGGGAAGTGAAAAATATGAAATGGGAAAATGGGACTACGCTACTAAAATCAGGGTTCCCAAGTAGTGCCCATCCTAAAGATATAAGCCAATAGGGGAGATCCCATGGGACTAGGGTTGAAGATTAACCCCCCATTTAAGGTGAGGGAACAAAACTACAATCAAAACCCCTTTTTATTCCAACTCATCCAATAATCCAAACCCAAGTGTGCCCAATGAAAAATAAGCATAAGCACCTAATTGCACAATGAAACACATATTGGATGGCCCACCTTCAAACATACGCTCTAGACAAATGGGCGAGGGGACATATGACTGGCTCAAGGAGCGGAGATCAACTGGCACAATATATCAGCTACACTGGTGGCTGTCAGCTGAAGACAAGATTAAGAGAAAAAATTTGCCTATGCGGTATTAGGACCACCCGTGCTCCTGTTCCCTCCTTGGAGTATGCTCTGTTGAAGAACAGTTTCCACACTGAATTTAGTTTGTGTGATTGTTCTATCTCAACAAGGGTCGATCCCACTTCAATCATGACTTCAGGATTCACGGATAAGCTATAACAACCCATCAACTCTTCTACAGTGTAAACAGGTAAGTTCTTGGACTTCTTCATGTCACTTGTGACGTACAAGAGTTTAGCCTCTCAGTACAGCCTTCGCTCTTAACCCCCAAAAACCGATATGGTAGCATATGATAAATCCATTTGTAGAGTTCACCTAGCTTCCCAGCCCAAGACCTGGAAAGCAACATGCCATATGAGGTCGGGATGTCAGCCACTACTATGTCAATAACAAAACTCTTGTTTGGTATCTAAGTAAGGGAAACAACCAAATCTTTAATAAGGCCAAGGCATTTCACCCTTCGAGAGGCAAAGGAGTATGGGTCATGGTATGGTTTAGTGATGTCCAATCCTAAATCAACTATGACCAACTTGGGCATGAGGTTGTGAGATGCTCCCGAGCCCAACATACAATTAGGAAACAATTTTCCATGGACATTCAAGGTGATGTAGAAAGGAGGACTATCGTCATCTTGTTCCTCTACATGAGGTTTGCATTCCACATGAGGACAATCTTCTTGAATGTTTAAAGTATCATTATCAGAAATCTGCTTAGAGGGGTTCATAAGCTTTTGTATAAGTGGTTGGTATGTCGGGTTTTGCACTAATTCTAACAGAGGAATAGGGACTTTTATCTTGCTTAACTCTTATTCAAGGTTGAAAAGTGGGATTATGCTTCGTTCAGCTTCCTTGAATGGTTGAGTTGGTAGTTGGGCAGGGATAGGGTCCCTTGACTCCTCAGATTCTTGGGTTGAGTTTGGGATTTGATCTTGGATATTCTTTCCTTTCTTAGCTAGCCGCCCTTGAATTTTCTTTGAGGGCTTAGGATGCAAGAGACTAGTGCCTTGAGTCGGTTCAGACTCGGGTAATGGTACGGAGGGCTTATCTTGACGACTCACTATGAATGGTCTACCTGGCTTGTGTCGCAAGTCATAATTTCTTCTAATTTCTACCATCACAGAGTTAGCAATCCTGTGATATTGGGAAAGCAAGATTTCATAATCGCCATATGGCCCATAGCTCTCCTGCCTTGCCAAAGAATTAGTGTAGTCGGCCTCAGTGATATAGAAGGTGGGGTTTTGGTCTCCTACCCAATTTATATCTTCATCTTGCATGTATTCTTCAAGGTATTCATCAATTTGCAAATTGAGATCCCTCCTCACAAAAGGTTGTATCGATTGTTCACTAGGCATTCTTTCCTTATTCATTTGTTGTGGATGGAATGGCCTACAGATGACAATGGGGTTATGAGGCAGTGGGTCCGGATTCTTGCTCAGCCCTTCTGCTTCGAGCTTGGCAATTTTGTTTGACAGGTTTTTGATCAGTCTATTCATTTCTTCAATCCTTTCTTCGGATGAGTCTTTATTGTAAGTGGGGTGATCAGGTTCCTCCTTTATTTTCTTTTTGCCTCTATCTTTATTTCCTCCCCTCCTTCTCAACAATATGATTTTTGTTTGCAGCGTCCACTCTTCTCAATTGTCCTGCCGCAGTTAAATTTCCTTCTATTTCAGTTGCATCTTATTGCATGTCGGACAAGCTTTTGGGTCATCTTTCCCTTAGCATGACAGAGAAATCCAGTGTGAATGAAGTTGCGTAGTTAACCATGGCAGCATTGGGAGTGGGTTTAATCTCATTTGGGATCTTGTTGTAGAGCTTATTGAATCGCTTTGTGAATTCTTCTATGTTCTCAGATGATTTATTTTTTACCGCCGAAAACTCAGTGAGATAGTACTAAAAGTCTTTCTTCTCACCCCACTGGGTGCGGAATATTCTTTCCAAGTTGTCCCATGAGTGTAATGAGTTGGCAAGAAGGGTATGGAACCATTTTCAAATATCTCCTTCAAGGGTTTGATCAAATAACCTCGTGAACACATCCTCATCTTCTACCATAAAGTTGTGAGTAAAGTCTTGGAATGCGTTGATATGTTCCTTAGTCGTCTCTTTCTTTGCGCCACTAAACCTGGGTAATAACTTCAAGTGATTCTCAAGCATATCGTGTAACACCCAAGGTAGAGCCAATGGAACATATCATTCTGCTACCCAAGCCAATGGTTGGTTGGGTTGGTTTTGTTGGTTACGGGGTTTACTTTGTCCAACCATGATGTGATGTAAAATCACGTCCCTAGCAACAGATATATTGGAGTTCTAGTTCTTTCCGTAGTTTGTAGAGTTGCCTTTTCAGATTTATGTAGGGGACTGAGTGACTCGGAATGTTCAAGTACTGGTTGTGAAGGTAAGGTGTTCGTCTGAATAACCTCTAAACACGGTAATTGGGAAATCGCAGTTGAAAAGGGCATAGAAGTATTGTTACGTCACCTTGAATGTCCATCACCTTCAAGTATCAGTTGGTAAGATTTTATTACGTTGATAAGAGATGCAAACAAAATGGTCAAGATTGATGAAAGGGGGCGTGAGACTTCTATTTGGGTTGCTCCCGGTGTGTCTCTTTGATGAAGCCAAATGTGAAGGTGATGGTTACGGAATGTGTGCAAATGCACTGAACGAAAATAACATGAGTATGTGCAATGAATTGGCTAAAGCTCACTATTTTCTGGTTGGTCGTTGTAACAAGTGGTGAGTATGATGACTATGACTTATTGATAAGTAATGAAAATTTTGGATAGTGGAGCCTCCAGGTGGAAAGAACAAAGAATGATTTCAGATTTTCTCCACTGCAAAACTCAGAATAAATGTCGTTCTTCCCAGGGAAACGATTCACATTATCCCTGGCAATGGCGCCACGAGATGTTGGGGCCCTAAAGTCACACTACATTGTGTTGTAGTGCAGAGCTTGGGAACATCTAAATGTGATCTTATTTTGTTGTTATGTTAATGATATTCTATTTAAATTAGTGTGTATCGCCATCTTTTGTTATCAAATATTGCTCGGTGTATTTTTGTGGTTTGTAGGCTCAATGTTCTACTTTGTTCATTCTTGGCCTAAAACTTCATCAAAGGAGTATAGATGACTTGAAATTAAATCAAATATGACCATATATTTATGTTGTTCCTATGAATGAATTGTCATGCAATGACTGTAGCTCTGTCTTGAACCTAGTTAATGTTCTAGATTTTGAATTGAAGTTCAATTCTCATGTACTTTATTTTCTCCTATAGTGTCACAAAAAAGTAAAATAATACGAGGAACTCATCACAGCCATTGGATTAATATCGAAATCTCTGTACATGTGTATATTTTCTATTTTGAATGCAAATGAACAAATCAGAACAAAATTAATATTTTATTAACCTTGAAAAATGGCTCATTATCTACCATTCAATATTCATCACGTGTTCTATTAAAAAAATGTCAACATTATGCATGAATCATGTTCGAATTCAACATTGATTTATATCAAACTAGAAATCTGTTTGGGAATCAGGGTTAAGGGAAAAACTATCAGACATTAAATGAATTTTTTTGTGCTGCATTTCCACTGATCACAACTTCATCTTGGCCTAAAACTTCATCAGAGTATAGATGACTTGAAATTAAAGCAAATATGACCATATATTTATGTTGTTCCTATGAATGAATTGTCATGAAATGACTGTGTAGCTCTGTCTTGAACCTAGTTAATGTTATAGATTTTGAATTGAAGTTCAATTCTCATGTACTTTATTTTCTCATATAGTGTCACAAAAAAGTAAAATAATATGAGGAACTCATCACAGCCATTGGATTAATATCGAAATCTCTGTACATGTGTATATTTTCTATTTTGAATGCAAATGAACAAATCAGAACAAAATTAATATTTCATTAACCTTGAAAATTGGCTCATTATCTACCATTCAATATTCATCACGTGTTCTATAAAAAAATGTCAACAGTATGCATGAATCATGTTTGAATTCAACATTGATTTATATCAAACTAAAATCTGTTTGGGAATCAGGGTTAAGGGAAAAACTATCAGACATTAAATGAATTTTTTGTGCTGCATTTCCACTGATCACAAGTTAGAGCATTCATGACCCTTAGGTTTGACATGAAGAGTTGAAGACATGAAAGGTGGGTGAAAAATGAAGAACAGATTCTGTCAGACTTAAAAGAGCAATGAAGAATTACTTTAAAGTTTAAATCAATCAAAACCTGGTGGGTAGTTGAGCAATTATGAATTCAACCACTGGAACACACAGAATTTTGAAATGTGTCATTTCTTGTAAAACCTATCAAAGAAGTCAAGATACTCTTTAAATTTTACAAAACTAAAATAAATCATCATATTGATGCCAAAATTTATTTCAGCTTAACAATTCCATCCAATTAACATAACAGATCAAGCTTACAACACAAAATGTCATGAAAATTGCGTAAAATTGTACTCATATGTAGCAAACTATAAAATATGAAATGGGTAATGTGAAATTACATGAAAAGAAAGGACAGATAGCCCAACAGTCACTGCAGAATTCCTCCTCATAATAGCTTCAAAACCTCCCAGTAATTCCACAAAAATTTTGACAAAGTTTCCCTACAGCCCAAAATTTCTCTCCCTTTGAATTACAAAAAATGGGGCCTACATATAGGCACTCAAGAACTAAAACCACGCCCTAAACCACTAGTGGTATAAGCCCTTGGTGGAAGTCCCCTGGTGAGAGGAAAAGGGCCTCTATTAAGAGGCTCCTTCCTTCCATCCTTTATTCCTTGTTGGTCAAACTACTAGTCAAAGTGCTTGTTGACTTGATATTGGTAAATGATCTTGCTGAATGTCCGGTAAGGCGTTGATGGTTTCCATGTGAGAATGGTATAAATTGTTGGGGATTCTTTACAAAATTGCCAGCTGTAATGTAACTAACTTCTTCTAAAAGCTTCTTGAAAGATTTGTCGATTGTAGAGAAGGTCCCTTCAAATTTGGTTATATTATCTCTTCATTCTCTCTCTTGGTTGTGCACTAGGTATTCTCTCTTTGTTGGGCACTGCTCGAGTCGGACGCTACTGTGGGCGCACTACCAACGGTGTCGATGCTCAAGCTGGTGGTGCTAACGGTAGTGTCGATTGTTGAAGCCGCACATGCTGTTGTGCATATTGACTAGACTTGGTGAGGGGTGACGTATCATATCACAAGACAAGCGTGGTGAGGTGAGGCGATTGAGTGGGCTTCCCATGTGAACTCCACGTGACGGAATCTCGCGTGCCCTGCCTTCTGCCATTTGAAAGTTGGGGAGCGGTGCGAGGAGCATGAGAGGATGACACGTGGCCTCCTCCACACCGCCCCATCATATTAATGTACATGTACCTTTACAACACGAAGCTCTCATGGTCATCCGATGATCATGCCCTCTCACTGTTGGCTCCGGTTGTCATGCAAATTGGTCGAGGTCCTAGGTAACATCATGTCGTCAGTCGAAAGTGGGTTCAACCATGTGGAAGCTTACTGGATAAGGGGAGCGGACACACAGTGGATGACCGGGCTGCATGCGGGCACATGTGGCGTACGTAAGAGATGAGTTGGCTACCAATGTGGAGAGGCCACATGGCAGCATTTCGCATTGTTGAGCTCCCGGTGTTTGAATTTTGTGGAGTGGCGCGAAGGGCATGTGGGGCTAGCACATGTCCTCTTTCGCATCCCTCTACCTAATTATCAACCATGCAACTTTGAGGTGCATAGAGATATGTTCCGTTAGATTATCGAGTCTCCCACAGTCAGATACGTCAGCGCACGAGTTTCACTAGCAGTGCTTTCGGCGCCTACACCATTGTGTCGGCGGTGTTGCACCCGCGACCACGCGCCAACGTGCACCCGGCAACATTTGTAGTGTGGTGTGGCTCGTCGATGCCCGCTAGCGATGAAGAAAAGGCTTCGGCACTTCATTGACGATGGCAAGACAGGTGTCAGTGCC